>OY728165.1:438088143-439338143 GCA_963277665.1 Viscum album | reverse complement strand
TCTCACACTTTTCTCACACTCATATTTGACTCTTTATATAAGTATTTGAACATGGGAACTCCTCGTGGAAAACGAACCCCCATACCACTTCTTTAACATTATTTCTTATATATCATATTATATATCTATTTACCAACATATATTTTATTATGTTTTTTCTATATATTTATTATTATATTTTACATATATTTAAAAAGTTTTTTTTATTTTGTTTTTAAATATTTGTTTGTATATATGTGTTTCTGGGTGTATATATATATACACATTAGTGTGTGTCTATATATATATCAATATATTTTTATTTATTTAAATATATTAGAATATATAAATAAATTTATAATTATTATTTAATAGATTTATAGAAACACACATTAATATTAATTTATAAAAATTATATACCTATTTTAATAGGTATAGAACTATTCAAATAGTATTTTATTTTCAATAAAATGGATAAATTTTTAACATTAAATAAAATAGATAATTATTATTATTTACATTTGGTTAATATATTTAAAAGGATATTATATATATATATATTTATTTATTTAATTTTTAATTTTTATATCAAATTATACAAAAATATGTATATATTTTTATGCAATATAATTTAAATCATTGATTTCATAATAATACAAATAATGAAGACTCCTTTTTTCCCAAACCCTTCGTAATGTACAAACATTGTCTTATATGACCTTTGTAACTTGAACCAATATATTATATATTCTAGGGATTAATCTCATCCATTAGATACAAATATTTTTTATTCTATATATATGGATATATATTAATGAAATTGATGTCTTTTGTACCTGTATAATTTGCCTCTTATTTTTTCTATGTCATTTATTTTAGCATTTTCATTTGACATATCCAGATGAATATTTCACCAATGTTTCATCTATGATAATATTATCTTGTGATCGGTATTATACTTTAGATATCTAAATTCAACTTAGTTTCAATTGGTATTTTATTAGTTTGAAAAAATGTTATCAAAATGATCATTCCCCCCCCCCCCCCATTTCACATTTTGAATATTCTACAAATGCCACTATCTTCAATATAAAATGTTTTTACATAAAAATGTTTGTCTCATATTTTCCCAAATATTTACCTTTTATATTTCTATTTGACATTTACATCGAATCTATTGATTCACTAGAGCCTTATTTTCTATGTCATATTTATTCCCCCTAGGATAAAGTTGAAAAGATATATCAATTATTTTATTAACAATTGTTCTCTAGGAAAATAACAAACATCTAAAGTTTGGTTTTGACTCATCATTATAAAATTTTAGTCTATTACAAGAATTTAATTTTAATAATTGAAAAAAAACATTATTTTTAACTTAAGTGTTCAATGTTGAAGAAAAATTATTTCATGAAATAAATAATGGGCCACAACAACCAGAAGTTGCCAGATGATGAACATCACACATTTGTCTTATGAAAACATGCAAAATTAAACATTGCTAATTATTCCATAATACAAGAAATATAATTTCTATGATTTTATTATAAATATTGAAGGAGTTGAGATTAACTAGAATGTATAAATTTTCATTAAATAGATTATGTTCACTTAATATATATTTATATATTTTATTATTCAAATTTCATTTCACATTCATTTTATTTTTTATAAAATATTTGTGACAAAATAAATGTTCTTAAATACAAATTTAAATACTTTTTAATAATAATTATCCCTATAAGGGGATGACAATTTTGAATGAAATATTGAAATTATTTTCTTAAAAAAATTATAAAACTAAAACATATAATATTATTTAATTCCATAAAGTAAATTAGTCCATATATTAATAAAATGTAATTTAATTCCCCGATGTTAATTAAAACAAACATGATTTTATATTAATTAAATTTTATGGTTAATATGATATTTTAAAAATGATCATTATGATTTATTGTTTTGTAAAAAAGTAATAATATTAAAGAAACTAAATGTGGATTGATGATAATACATATTTAAAGGGCCCAAAAATGTATTTATATTTATCAAATTGTTCATACTTGAAGGATGGTTTGAATTGAGTTTTTTTTACAATATGCTAAAGAATATCATTTTTTATGAATTTTGGATTCTATATCAGAAATATTAAAGATAAAAAATATCTATCAAGATCATATAGATTATCAATATTTACATTGTAATATCATTGGATTTTATCCCCTAAAGTGGTTGTTATATTTCAGATATTTCATAAAAATTTTGAAATATTTTATAACATTGATAATCCAATATATTTCACATATCTTATTTTACAACATGATGTGGTTAAACTATGGTTATCAAGATAAATTACCTTATGATTTTTATATGTTATGGTCATTATTAAAAAAAATAATTATCATTCACAAATCCTGATATGCAATATGTTAATTAATTCCTCAATATGAATGTAATTTTTTTATTTTTATTCATTTTTTAAGGGAATTAAATTCATCGTGATTAAATGGTATGATTTAGGATAATTGTACTAGAAATTTTTTCATAAATATTTGTGTGTTAAAAAAATTATAAAATTTTTTCTCATTCATTTTTTAAATGTAAGGTATTTATAAAATATATTCATTGAGTTATTAATTATGATTGCAATGAGGTGAATTTTTGGAGTCCATAAGATTATTCCATATTTCATCCTCTAACATATTTATCATCCTAGAAACATGGGGACTCCACTCCATTGTTGATATATATTAAAATATATTCAATAAAATTTATAAAATATAACAAATAATGCTATGGTGAGGGGAGAAAACCATTATTATTATATCATTAATTTATTAATTAATGATCAACCACTAAAAGTAAAAATTATATTTATAAATATGAGTACAAAAAAAATTTCAACACATATAATGAATGTTTTAAATATATATAATATAAAGATTCAAAAGATATTATATATATTGATCCTAATGAAATAGCTTTGTAAATTTTATTTTAATTGAATTCATCCAACAAACTCCATTATTTCCAAAACTCTTGTAGAGTTCGTATTTTCTCTGGTATGTGCTTTGATCAATTATGGGAATTAATAAAAGGATTCATAAAACAAAATATATTAATATATTGTGAAATATAAATTAAAATAAATATTTATTATATATATATAAATTAATGATGAGATATGTTAAATAAAATTGATATTCTTGAAAATGACTATCATTTAGAGACAATAGATAAATACATTGTCAAATATCTATTTAAATAAGAAGTTTTAATTATAAAAAATATTAAATGTAATAATTTTTCATTTCATATTAAATCAATTATGGTAAACAAAATTTTTAGAAATCTAGAATCTTTCATAAATGAAATGAAAATTTGTGTCATTAAGAAACATTTTTAATGAAAAATACTTATACATGTATTTAGTGGCATCAATTTATTTATAAACTAATAAAAAAACACTGTTGGAAGAATAATGAATTCTTTTAATAGTTATATATATAAATATATATATTAATTTATCAAATAATTATTCATTCTTGTTAAGATATATTGAATTCTACCTGTATAATAATTTTACATCTGTTATTTATTATCGTGGGATGCTATTTATATAACTAAAAAATACTTTGTAAATTAATTTAGTATATATTTATGAAGTATAAATTATAAAATACATGTGGTCTCACTAACCTTCTATATGATATTCTTAAATACTATATGAAATATTCATTAACAAAATAGTCACACGTGTTATTAGTCTCTATTTATCATAAATTACATTCTATTTTGGTGAACTAAAATAACTACTTTTAACCATATACTATAGATAATATGGTAATATAGTATCAGTTTACATATTCTCAAAATTCATATATGCCAAATTATGTTATAAATTATTGAAAATCTATAGTATAATTATGCATACTATTAGTGTGGTTGAACGTGTTTTATAAAATTATTATTCATCATTAGTACAATGTAATAAATTTATTTTCAATTGAATAAGAAAATGAATTTATGAAAAATAATTTCTCTTTTCCAATGCTTTCCCTAAAGTTACAATTGTAAAAAATTAATTTGGAGATCTCCTTAAAATTTGTTGATTATATTTTTATATTTTGGAATGCTTTGTAAACTCTCTAATGATAACAGATTTTCAGAGATATTGATATCAAAATAATTCACAAAAATTAATTATTGTGGAATAATTTCATATGTTCAATTTATAAATATTTCAATAAGTCATATGAATTTCTATGAAAATTGCATACATATTATCTTATTATAACATATATCATTCCTTATATGGTTTTTTATTTATGTAAATTTATTTTTAATTAAACCGAAATAAATCATGTTATGGTTTACAATTCCTCAATAATTTTTAAATTAATTTATCATTTCACCAAAGATGGTAAATTATATTTTGTGGTTAACAGAATAATCTATATTTAATGTATGCATTAAAAATTAATATAAAAATATTTTTTATCCTTTGATTTGCATAAATCACATTATTTATTTACCACGAAAACAATATATTTTCAAATGTATCTAAAAACAAAAGGTCCTTATAATGAAAGAAGTTTGTTTATAATCAAATTACCATGATTTCCATTTTATGTATTAAATTAATCATCTATAACATGAAATAATTAATTTTGGAATGATTTTTAATTGTCATGAAAATTACCTTAACGAATATGTAAATTTCCTACAACCAAGAGTAAAATAAACTAATGAATAGTAATGAACATATTCGTCCCTCTAATAATTATATATAGATTCATAATTTATTTTTCCCTGATGTATATATTTATAAAAATGTACATGAACCATGTATATAATAATACTTCTTATTAAAATAAATTTTATGTGAGATAATGTTCTTTTCCAACTATTTTGGACATAATGGTTATAGATTATTATAATTCCAAAACTAATACCTTGATGTTTTGGTTAAACATTGAAAAATGTCATTATGATCTTTCAAAAATTTAATATTCTAATTGATGAAGTTAATATTATTATCATAGGAAGATGAAATTGTATAACTCTTTCCCCCTTAAGAATGCTTTTCCCGTTGTCATTTCTTGATAAAGTTTTTACCAATGCACCACTATGGGGCTTGATTTTTTTGTACTTGTTCCCCTAATCAGGGGGATTTCCCTTGAAAAGGTTTTATTTAATGAGGATTTTAATATGAAATAATACATCATATAACATATCTAGGATATTTTTATATATCAATAGGGATATCTATAATTAATGGAAATTTTTTTATCCCCATATGTTCTAATTTTTAATAAATCCATTTATTTTTACAAATTGAATTCCTCTCATATCATGATGACATTATTAATTAACAGTAGTAACTGATTTCATAGAGACTCAATTTAGTAATCAAATTAGGGAGAGTTTGGAACATTGTTCTCTTATTCAATTTCTTATGTTTTTTCTACTAGGGATTCTGGATAAAGTTTTTGATGAGGGAACATACTGGTTTCATGGAATCTAAATAGTTTGGCATCTCTTTTTTCCCAAAGGCTGATTTATTTAAAGGATAAAATAATATTTCCGGAAATTATAACATCCGATGAGAAGTGTTATGAAATATTAATTAATTTCTGTATTTCATAATAATAATGATGATGAAGACTCTTAGTTTCCCAAACCCTTTATTGTGGAAAACATTATGTTCCTCTGGCCTTTAGAAAATTTCCCATTGAATTGGATATTATAATGATTAATATCATCCATTGGAAAAAAATCATTATTACTCTATATATATAGTGGTATTTTAATGAAATAGAAGACATTTGGGCCTACATACATCATATATACTTTTTAATATTTATATTACATTAGCATGTTTTTTTGATATCATGATAATAATTTCAAAAAACGTGTTTCCTCAATTAAATTCTTCACTAATAATTGATCTTATAATTCTAATTTTGAAATTATTTTTGGTTTTTATTCTTATTCTATTAGTTTTACAACATTTATATATATGTGGGGGGGGGGGGGATTTTGCATATATATTTAATTCTAAATAACACTATAATATAAAAAATTATATAATTTGTGACTCATATTATATATAAGTATGTAATACCAATGAAAAAATTATTCCTCAAATGAAATAATACAAAAATACCCTCTTGAGCATAGCTAAAATTATATATAATGCTCACTAATAGGGTATTACAAATAAAATCCCATATTTAGAGGGCTTTTAGTATTTTTTACTAATAAAAAATAATGATATGTGTCTCTACATTTTTAAATATAATTGAACTCATAAAATATTTGATTTGACATCTTTTGGAGCACAAATAAATACCAAGAACAAAATATATTATACTTTTAGGTTCAATAAAAGTTATCAAATTTTCATAATATGTTAATTAATTAATCAATTTTTCTATCCTGAAATTATAGTTAAATGCTAATTGCTAGAATCTGATTATAAAATTATGAGTTAATACTAGTTTTTATTTATATTATAAACCATATTCTAATAAATATATTATATATTAAGTGTAAATAAATATTTTGTGATATATAAATCTTATTTATGAAAATATATTGTTTATACATCAATAGAAATATATTTTTTCATTAAAATATTTTATTGAATTATACTTTTATTTTCAAGGCCACCTTTATCAGCACCATGAAATGTGCTAATAAATGGTGACCTTCATCAGATATACAAAATAATTAACAAATAAAGATATTTATCAATGCTAAAAATATCCAAATAAAGAAGGCCTTTATGAGTGATATTTTTATCCTTGATAAAGGAACACTTTATCAGTGATATTATGTTGTGAAAATAAAGGAAACCATTACTTTTTCAATGTATATTATCATTTATAAAGGATTATACTGAATAATAAAAATTATTTAGTTATTGTTGTTGTTATTATATAGAAACTATTATTCATTTCGATTAAATCATGTTCTTGTAGTTATAAGGATATTTAGTTTGTTACTAATTAGTTTATAATGTTAAAAGATAAAAATAACATTATTCATTCTATAGAATTAATTTTCTAAGACCATATAATTATATTCAATATAATCAAAAAAATTATGTTTAAAAATTATTGAAATAATAATAAAATTAAAATTTTAAGTAAATTTCCAATTTATTTTCTTATATATTTATGGTAAATTATTTATTACCGAAATTATAATATTTAAGCTTTATCCAATTATATTGTTTTTGTTGTTCTAGTTCAATGGGGTTATATTCTTTTTAAAGTAATCTTATATTTAATTTTTAATGCTACTTTTTAAATAATTTGAATTTGGGGTAAAAGAAATTTATTTATATGAAATAATTTTAATATACTAAAATATTGAAATCATTAATTAATTTTATTTATAAATTTTAATATTATTTTCCATTAAAATTAATTAATAAGTTATAATGATTACGAATAATGAAAATCTACATCAAATCAATTTGAAATATAAATTATCATTTAGTAAATAATTATTCTAAAAACTATTCTTTAGTGTATTTTAATGAAACAATTTGAGATAAATAATTTTTTATGGTCGTTATTTTTCCATCTTTTAATTTTGATTTCAAATCATGCAGTATGATTATTATTAAGAAAAAAGTAATGGTTTTTTATTAATAAAAATATTTATGGTGAAATTAGCTTATAAAAATATACATAATATATTATTATGATTTTAATTTAATTATATTGTGGTATAATAAATATATTTATAAAAATAAATATTCAATTATAATTATGTATGATTTTATTTTAAAAAATCATAAGTTACAATGAAATAAATTAATATATATATTGATAATGATAGTTAATAAATTTACAAGTTTTCTAGCTGAAATATAAATGGTAAATTAGTTATTACTATCCAATTATTTGGGTTTTTAATGATTTATGTTGGAATGGATCATAAAGTTTATTTTGGAGATATTTGGATGATTTTGATTATTGGAGGTGAAAATATATGTGTAATTGAATTACACTACGAAGTAGTAATTTTAAACAATGTGCCTAGAAATTCATTCATAATATTAAGGCAGAATTAAAATATACTATGATATGGTTTTCCTATATGATGGAAAGGTAAGTATCTAAATATAGTGGTTTTATAGATAATATTCCACTTTAGTAGGATTCCAATGTCTGAGCATAGAAATTTTGAAAAGAAAATTGTTTTAACTTGGTTCATGGGGTTATTTGGGAAATGTGATGCATGTAAAACTGAAGTGAAGTGTGGAAAAAGTTATGATGATCATGTTTAGTTTTGTAATTTTTTGTTCTTTATATTAATAAATTTTTCTTATGATAAAAACACCTTCCTTAGTATTCATTTTGTGAACTTATTGTATTTTTAATCACTATAGAAGGGAAATTATGTTAAACAAAGGCTGATTTTGTAATTTAGTATTTTCATGTTTGTTTTGGGATCTTTTGAATTATATTTAAAAAATTAGCGGTGGGTTTTTATCATGTTATTTCCCATAATTCTAATTCTTTATTCTTATATGGAAGGTTGAGACTCGCTTGGATTCTTCTCATATCAGTCAGGAGGTTATACTGTTTGTTTCCTATTTTTAATTTCTGTCATTTGATTTTCTCTATACATCATTTGACTAGGAGGGTTTAAAGTGTTTATATGTGTTTTATAGTTCTATGTGTTTTCATTGTAATTGTGTTCGTTGGAGTGATGTTCCCACTAAAACAACATTGATTTATTAAAAAGTAAAAACTAATTTGGTAGAATTGTTGTGCATTATGATTTCATAAAATATTTTATAATGAGATATGTAATTAAAATAATTGTAAAATTATTTGAAACATTGTAGAATTTTAATTTGATATTTTAATAAATATATATTTCTATTCATTCATTACAATATAATAATACATTTTAAAAAATAATTTATAGTTGGTACAAAAATATTAAAATAGGGGATGATAATAGATAGATAAAATATCAATCAACATACTAAGATATTTTAATGAAACAATTGGGATGTTTAATATCACTAGTTGTTATTAGTTTGAAATATATCAATATCCTCCTCATGATTAAATTGAATCTACTTATGGGATCTTGTGAAGCCCTGGAGTGGAAATGTATTTATAAAAATAATTTACGATAATGGGTTATTTTATAGTTTAGTTCATTTACTTTGTCAACAATATTGAGATTTATGCATTCATTTATTATTCTTTATTTTATTATTTGTGATCATGATCAATTTTTTTCTGTAATCTATAATTATTTCATGAATTAGTCGTTTGAATTTATTCTTTATTATAGACTAATTTTTACTGTACTATGATTAACTATTTTTTTAATCATCTAGTTTCTAAATAAATCAATGAATTTTTTCATTTAAAAATAGATTTTTGTTAATTATAAAATAAATACTAAACTATAGAATTGATCAATCTCAATTGCAATAATGAAAATATTATTTATTAAAAATATTTGAATAATTTCAAATTCTTGTCCCTGAATTTTGAATTCTCATTATGATTTATAAATTGAAATCTCATTCAATTTTGTTTGGCCTTATTTTTCTAATTTTAAACATTCATATTTAATTTTTAATTTAAGAAATTCTCTACGGATTCAAATCCTCTATGATTTAAACCTCACACTTACCACATACTATTATATTGTAGATAGTGATTATGTGGAGTTAATTAATATTTATATAAATGATTCCCACATATTATTAATGCTTCCTATTAAGTTATCAATGTTTTCTATATCATTTCAGGGACTTATAAACATAGATAAATCATTGATTTGATATATTCAAATAAATAATATCATATCACATATTCAATTATAAATATATTTTAATTAGAATTGGTGTGTTTATATTGTAGTGTTTACATTACATATTATTGATGCGTGATTATATCACTAATGGGAAGATCATTTAACCCTCAAAGAATATTTTTAAATAAAATATCTATATTGAGAAGATATTATAACAGAAAATAATAATAAATATGTATGTGTTTTATTGAGCACAAGATGTTGAAAAAATTGGTCAAAGAGGAAAATTGAGGTAAATAACATCATGAAAGATTGATTTACCTTGAAGTTCATGGTACACAAATCTATCCTCATAACACCATTTGTAGCTAAAAACCCCAAAATACTGATGATGGACTTTAAAGTATTATTTAATTCAATTCAATTTGTTATGAAAATGTTTGAGGATACTAACACAAATGTAGGATGCTTTCTTAAAATTTGTTATATTATGAAATTATATACACTTAATATGAGGTATTGGTGAATTTTGTTTAATTTCACATTAAAATACAGAGATAAAATTAATGATTTTGAATTTGGTACCATCTACCATTAAAAAATAATATGATTCGGAACCATTTTTCCATATAAGATTCTTTACATCATTAAAATAAATAAAAAAATTATAAACCTTTCGAACATCAATCAATGTTTTCATGAAATATATTAATGATCTATATAAATAGGTTTAAGGTCTTGTTAGTATCGTTTTATCATCATAGATTAGGGACATGGTTACTATTTCAAAAAATATAAAGTCTTTTCATAATGTAATAGGTTGGTTATTGATGCTTTGACAAGAGAATTATTAATAATGATGATTCAAAGGGTGTTTTATCAATTGTTGGATGAAATGAATAGAAATAGTTTTCTATAATAAAATTAATGTAGTGAAATAAATGATAGGTTTTCTGATTATTGATTACAGTGGATGGATGGATACATAATTAGATACTCCAATATATAAATTTGACACAATGATATCAATTAATAAACTCAAATTTATTCAATTTAATGTTTTTATTTATTAATATATCAATAGATAATATGATTTTTTGGGAGGATGAAATTAATCCACGGATTTATTTTAAATTTATTCCAATCAAAAGCTATAACAACATTTAGGCACCAATAAAAACAAGTAAAAACTATTCAAAATCAAATCAGTTCATTAGAGGATACCATGAAATCATATAAATCCAATATAGGGGATACCATCAAGGAGATTCAATATAATTCCAAAAAATAATATACTTTAGTAAAACAATATATTTTTTTTGTTGGATAGAATGAAAAATAACTCATGGAGAGACCTATGAACTATAGGTGTGTGAATTGAAAATTAAATTGAGTAGAGTAGGGAAAGATATCAAATCAATGAATTGAATATCCATGTAGGAATGTATTGAAATTATGAGGATAACAAAATAAAATAATGTAGAAAAGAAGTATATATTGTTGAAAAAGTGTGAGAAATCAAAGGATGATGAAAATTTTATAAGGGAAATTTCTCCACCATGGTATAATTAAATATTACTATTCTTAAAAAGGATAAAGTAATGGATAATTAAGAATTGATAGAGTGAGTTTCTGAATATTTTGAATAAAATCACATTTTAATCACTTTTTATAAAAGAATTATTTACCAATACCATATATGAAATGTTCATGAAGGTATTGGTTTTCAAAAACTAACCATGAAGAGATGGGTGTAATTTCTCTTATGGGAGAATTATGATATTTGATTTTAGTGAGTCTATCAAATATGCAAGAATATATGAGTATTTTTATCAATTTCTCTAAAATTGGATCTTATAAATTTGGAAATAATTCTTATAATTTTGTTATTAATGATAATATCATGTCATAATGACCTTTTAAAATATTAATATTAGAGAAGAAGATTCCTAAAAATATTTCACCTTAGTTTGATTATTCAATGAAAAAAATATCCAAATTCTATGATAGATAATGTTTTGGTTAAGTTAGATAAATTTTAATTTTTTATTATTATTTATGATTCAGATGGATGAAGGGAAAAAAACTTTTGACACTTTGAAGAACATTTTTAGTAATGGGAAAGGCCTTGATTGATTTCAAATATCGAGAGATATCATATAGTGTTGGATATAATGAATTTACATCCGATTTTAATCAAGTGAAAAAAATATAAATGAAGAATAACAGTTTTATATTATGAAAGGAAATAAAAATAATTGAATATATTTATGAAATATAGGAGTGAAAGGATAAATTCTCTGTGAAAAAAAATAAATTAGAAAAATAGATGAAAATAATGATAACAAATGGTTTTCAAAAAACATTAATGATGTGGGAACCAGTTTTTCGAACACGGAGTTCAATGAATGAAAAAAATAATTGGTTAGTTCATGAATTAATGTTATTTTTTTGGATTAACAAATAATTTGTAAATAAATCCAATTAAAGTATATAAAGTGCATCCTTAAGGAAGAGTAATTATTAATTCAAATAAATGAATTTGATTCATCTATATATATAGAAATACCAACTTATAAAATCCTTTAATCCAAGTTTGGAATTTTCTATCCATTATTAATTTACATAAAATGGTGAGGTCTGGTTTAGCTAATATAAATTAAATAATGTTTATATAAGAGGAAATTTTTTATATATTATTTAATGTAGAAAATATATTTTTTTATTTTATGAATATTTTAGAAAAAAAAATTCAGTTTCTATACCATTTTAGATTTAATGGAATAAACAATTTAATTTAACTTATTTATATAGATTTTCTATTTCCATAATGGGACAACATTACAATATGGTAGAGTTCAATAGAAATATATTCAATGATATGCAATTTTTGTAAATTAAATTTATTTTTAAATATATTATATTTGTAGTATACTTATAATATATAGGTATAAAAAATTAGAAGTCACAGTTAGATTATTCCTTTATTTTAAATTTATTATAGAAATTATTTATTGGGAGTACCAACATACCTTGTTTTAGTTCAAATGTAACACCCCTGGAAAAGTGAGACTTAAAAAGGAAAAATGTTACTACCCATGTCAACACGGTGCACCTTTATTTTCGGGAGCCTACCAGATTAGAACTCCATAGTTAAGCATGCTTGGCCTAGAATTGTAATCAGGATGGGTGACCTTTTGGGATGTTTCCCAGGGTGTGTGTGAGTGAGGAAAAAACACACTGAAAGAACATGTGTTGGCCTATGGGGACAGTCATTACTCTGATAAGGTACCCTAGTGAGTAATAGCTTATGGTGTGCTGGGAAGGCAACCAAGGTATTACAGAATACCCATGGGGTCACATGAAAAGGTTCATAGCCTAGAGAGGTGGGTCATGAGAAATGGTATCAGAGCCAATACCCAGCCAGAAGTGCTTTGGCACTGCCTAGATTTGAGGCATGGAGTCCAAAATGAGGGTGTTGAGATTTAATGTGGTGGATATTATAACACCCCTGAAAAAGTGAGACTTAAAAAAGGCTAAATGTTACTACACATGTCAACAAGGTGCACCTTTTTTTCAAGAGCCTGCCTTATTAGAACTCCATAGTTTTGAATGCTTGGGCTGGAGTACTAATCAGGATGGGTGACCTTCTGGGAAGTTTCCCAGGGTGTGTGCAAGTGAGGAAAAAACACACTGAAAGAACATGTGTTGGCTTGTGAGGATAGTCATTAGTCTGATAAGCGACCCTAGTGAGTAATAGCCTATGGTGTGCTGGGAAGGCAACCAAGGTGTTACAGGAGACCCATGAGGTCAGATGACAAGGTTTATGGCCTGGGGAGGCGGGGCGTGACATCAAATTTATGATAAATTTTAAGGATTATGATAATGGGTTTCTGGGTAATAAAAAATTGGAAAATATTGGTTTGATGAAAAATGATTTGAAGAGACTGATTGAAATATATTAATGAAATTCATCAAAATTATGAATTTTTCTGATTATGAAATGACAATTTCTAGGTTTATTTTTGGAAGGATTATAGATTTTGAATTCTAATTTATATATAGTCATTGGATTTTGAAATAAATGAAAAATAAAAAAGTTGAGAAAAAAATTAAAACATGGGGTTTGAAAATAATGAAAATGCCTTCAATTTTCATATATATAGTGTCATTCATCATTTTTATCTTATCTAAAAAAAATGTGAAAAAATGATATTGATGGTCTGGATATAGATATTGGTTTGGTATTACTTATATTGTTGATTCTGGATTAATTAATTGATATTCACATTTGATCTATGATAATTTTATACATATTATAATTAGTGTTGGGAGATGATCAAACATTGAAAAAATCCAATGGAATTAAGAATGGTTTTTTTATTTTTTTCCAACAAAATTTATGAGGCTATAATTTTTGTTTTAAATTATTTTAGTTGATTTAATATAATTTAAAATTATTCAAAAATAAATAAAGTTGTTTGTAGATGCTCAAAATTATAGTTTTGGAATTCTAAATGTACACATAATAGAAAACTATAATGTCAAAAATGTTCATATGATTAAATTGATTATTTTAAATCTTGGGTAATGTTTTTATGACCTCATGAAAGATTAATTTTATGTTTTCAAAAGAAAAATTAGGATGTATAAAGGGTTAAGTTATATTAATTTGGATCTTATATAAGATTATATGAAAGATTTCCAATAAAAAATTATAGTAGTATGATCCATCATATTTGTAATCGAAGCTAATGTACGTTGTTTTATAAGATATATAATATTTATGACACGTTGTAGACATATTATATTATAAATGGAATGGATTTTGGAAAAAAAATTAATGATATATTTGTGTGATTAATTAAATTATAGTATTATGGTGATTTGATGAGATATTTTTAATGATGATTATGAAGATATGATTTATACAATTTGTTTTCATATTTAGAGATACAATGTTTAATTATAATAAAAATAAAGATCACGCAATGAGACTTTATGATGCTTTTAATATTAAAAAATGGAAATTAACCATGAGGTCTTGAATAAATTTATAAAAATGATGATGAGTTAATGAGTAATAGATATTTTGTGGATTATTAAGAGAGAGATTGATACACTACATTTATTGGTGAATAATTGAGACATAAATTTTTATAAATAGAGAGATTATAGTCATGAAGATTTTTATATAGGATAATATAATATCTTATTATTGTTGTTAAATAATTTTTAATTCTAAAAATTTTCATTCCTTTCAGTTTATACATCATTTTTAATAATAGGGGTCCATTATAAAAAATAGTTGAGAGACATATTCTAGTGGAAAGTAGTTTATGTCTATGTATGATAACTTGTCACATTATATTAACACTCTCATATTAGTGGATCATCTATCTTTTTTATATATTCAAACTTTGTTGGACATTGTCCCCATTATTGTGGGAGAAACATTAAATATATTATGTAATTATGATTTTATTTTCCCCCAAAATGGCGAGGATAAGTTTAATATTTAAGGATTCATTGAATTGACTAGATATAATGTTTTATATATAAAATAAATTTTATAATAAAACAAAACTAGTTTAACAACCTTTATAATTGTGATCAAAAATTCATCTAGGCATCTAAAAAGGTATATTAAAGGATGTGAAACTGGTTCCATTTATAATATCTATGATAAATAGTTCATAAAAACTATTTATTGAGTTAGATTCCTACATATATGTTGAAGTAAACATTTTTTTAAGAAAACATTCAAATGAAAACTTTTAAGTCTTATATAAAAAATATTTGGTTTAAATTTTATGGAATATAAAAAACATATTTAGATGGTTTTATTGAAAATTTTGTGTCGAAAATATTTTTTCATTACGAAACATAAAATATTTTTATACCTATGAATTATTATATTTTTATAATTACATTATTAAAATTTAAATATGACTTATTTTCATTATGATTTTGTAGATATTTATTCTAAAAGGGAAGTTATATTTTATTGTGGGGATATTACATTATGAAATTTTCTACTTTTTGAATCATAAACAAGAATGTTAAATGAATTATTAAATAAAAAATATATATTCTTTCAATGATTTATTTATGAATTAATATTAATGATTACATAATAAAAATATGGAAATATTTATATATTTAAGGTTAAAATTACAGTGCAATCAAATTTCATTTTAGAATGGTTATTTATAGAAATTTACCTCTAAATTCATTTACCAAATTATAGTGTACGAAAAATATTCTACATTTTTAGTACGATATATGATTTAAAATTACCAATATAGTAAGATCCATATGGTTTTGTAACTTGATTATAATAAATAATGATACAATAATTTAAGAATGAAGAATCATAATCTATTATATAAGATCTCAGTTTTACAAATCTGATTCATGGAGTGTTCATGTGATTAACAGTCATTAGTTAGAGATTAGAAGAGTTTTAATGGGGGGATTTGATTTTTTTGTCTTCTTTATGATCTCCATGTTGTGCTGGTAGGCCTGGTTATGGTCATGGTTCAATGCATTTTGGTTCGATATGAATTTCTGTGGGGAATTTTAGTTTTTTGTAAGGTTCTATAACAACCCTGATACAGGGAATTATGAAATAATAGTTTACTTATGAAAAAATTGGAGTGGAACCATTACCATAGTGAATTTTCTAGTGTTATCATGTGTTTTGAGTTATCCATATGTTTGTAAATTATATAACATAACATAGAGGTGGTTGTTTCATAGGGTATGTTGGAATAATTTTCATATTGTCTATTATATATAAAATGAGAAATTTCAACATTATATGATTTAGGGTGTGGTATACCTATGTTGAAGGGAGGTTTTATTATGTGTCACTACAAAAAATAGTGATGGGGGATCACCCATGTCGTGACCCATGTCACGGGAGCCAGAAATGGCGAAGGGAAGTTTTCCATTCTATTGAGGTTCCCGTTATGGGGGTTTAAACCTATATTAAATAGTTAAAAAATCCATTGAAATGGGAGTTAGTGATATCAAATATTGAAGAGATCAAATATCTCTTTGATCACAGCTGTTATTTCCATTTTGAGAGTCTCTATCCATTGGTGGAGGTCTGTTGAGTTCCTTTATAAATATTGGTCAACAATTATTCATTGTTTCACAATTACATTTTATCACAAACATTTGCCAACTCAAGAGCCTATTTTATATGTTTTTTATCATCTCATATGTTTCTGAACCTTCTTGAATTGTGGTATTGAATCCTAATTTGGTTGAATATTTCCTTATCATCTCATTTCTTAAATCCTTCCCATTCCTTCTTCTATGATGGTATCATTAGTATATTTTTTCAGTTTTAGTGGTTTATGGTAGATGTTATAAGGATTTATGTGATCATATATGTTGAAGTATGCTTTTTGGGGCTTATTTGAGACTTAAAATTGGTCTTTATCATGTGGATTTGTTCAGCTTCTTAGAGGTAGTCCATTTTGATGATTTCATTTATCTCATGAAATTGTTGTTGTTTGACATACTATGGATAATTTGATTTAAGCTTGTTGAATCGGGAACCCAAAGTTTTTATACCCTTGAATTGATGGAATATTATTATCATCATTAATTTTAAATTTTTATCCCATTTTACAAGAATTAATATATCTTCCATCGTTCTCTTCATTGAGCACACCCGGTGAATACTAAAAACCATGATTTTCTGTAACACTTCAATAGCAGATGATAAACCATTACAAGAATTTCCTTCAGATATGTAACACGATTACTCTCCCCTATGGATCAGCGGAGATGCTTTTGTTTGGTGAAAAGTTGTTATTTAATAATGAATTTTCTATCTTAATATTTCTTCGCTAACATGTTTGGTATGGAATAAGGCTTCATTGTATGAATTCCATTATCACATTTTATAATCCATACACTTGGGTTCAATATAGTTGGATAGGTATGGGGGAACGGGTTGTTTTGTGTTTCGTAATTCTATGATGTTAGTATTTCTTGTTACCTATATTGTTAAAATCACTAGTTTTTCCCTTGATTTCTACATTGGTGTTATATAATTATATTATTATATATAACTAATATGGATGTAGTTTATAGTGTATGATTTTTGTAAGAACTGGAGATAAAATTTATAAAATTTATGGTTATACCCCCTCCCCCCTCTTTTTTACAAGGATATTCTTACTATTTTGAATCCATTTAAATGAATTTGAATTTATATTGATTGCTTTGGATAAAGTATTAATGGGTTTTCAATATGAGTGTGAGTATGTAAATCTGGGATTGAAATTGATTTGAAAATGGGGTAATATTATAACCAATTATTAAAGTTATTGTGATGGGGATAACCTTGAGAATCTACTAGAGGATAATGAGAAAATATAGAATAAATATTTTGTTATTTTAATGTATTTATCTTAGATTCTCATTGTTTTTGGATTTTTCATGAGTATTACAGGTTCTTGTCTCCTTCTAACTATTTTCTAGGGTATGGTTTAGCTCAAGTTATTATTATTTCCCTTATCTTTCAATTAATATTTTTTTAATTAGCGTAGGATAAATTACATTTTAGGTTTGAGAGGGGATATTTTTTAATATCCAATTTGGTAGGTCACAGGAACATATACTTTCCATACACTATAATTATTCCATAAAACATTGTTAGTATAATGAGGTTCTAGTTTTATTTTGTGGCTGTTGGTTTAAAGCATCATATATGGATTGGGCTGTTAGTTTAATTATGTTATGTGATATTTTAATATAGGAAAAGGTAACATTGGTGAGTGGTTTCATGGGATTATGTGATGGGTGATTGTTCGGTCGGAGGTACATCTTTTGTAGGGGTAGTATCATCATACAAGATGATTTAATTGGACCTGAAGAGTTTTATATTTTTTGTTTTATACTATTGTTATACATTGTCTAGTAAGCTTATTTTTAGTGTAATTTTTAATCATTTGAAGAACTGATATGATTATTTAATTTATGAAATGTAAATAAAATAAGTGTGATTAATGACTTCACTACATAATGATGTGGAATGTGTAAATATATTAATGAATTAGTAATTATAGAATAAATTGGAATTTAAATATATATTAATTATAGATAATGTAATTTTCAATGTAAATGGATTGAACCCCATTAAAAAAATTCATGCCTATGATAATAAATGAATAGATGATATAAAATTCTGGTTAATGAAATAATGGATTGTAATATTAATCATGACGAGGGATTAGATTATGAATATAACATATATTGATCAAATGAATGAATGTTTTGAATCTCAATTATGTGATTATGTGATAATGGAATTTCTTATATCATGTAACTATGTAATGTGATTATTAAATGTATAATAAGAGAATATACTTGATGTTGACTTTATTTTTTTATTATAACATATATTATTACAAAAAAAAATTTCATTCACATCACCATGATGTTTCAATTCATTACCCAACCAACAAGGGATAACCTGGTGGCATGAAAGACGAGTGTGACCCCCAAGACCACCTCCAATATGGCAGGGGCTAGTTATTGCAATGAGTTTGAATAATACAAAAATGGGAGGTCTTTTCATAAAATACATGTACAGAAAAATGAATCTTCCTCCAAAATATCATTTTTATTTTCCAAATAATTTTAATGGGAAAGTGAGAACCCTCATAGAAACCAAAAAAATCAAATGAAACTATATAATTTTTGAAAATTTGTTTGAACCAATTTGAATCAATATCCCTAAACAATTTCCAGGGGATATATTTTACTTGAGAGTCTGGGTGGTCCTTTAAGATTCAATCATATTGATGTGCCATGTTTTCCAAAACATGCTTGTATTCCTCCTTTTCAATCTTTTTTATATTGAAGCCCTAGAGAAAAATGTGTGTCATCATATCAAACCACTCACCTTGCATTATAGTAATGTTCACACAAAGAGATCATCATATCTTATTTGACGTTTTCAACTCAATAACCTCCTCTACCAATTCCTCATCTGAGAACTTAATGAAGATCTATAAGTTCCAGAATAGCGTCTATCTATCACTGAAGACTATCTGGTGGATATTATTATGCGTTATCCTAGTTTCTATAAACATACCACTTAGGGAAGTGGCACAAACAACATCCTCACATCCTTCAGACGCTAGAACATTTGAGGTGTAAGATGATGTTTGCTCGAAAGAACCGGTGTACGTTCTCATGGGGGTGTTTCATGCAATAATAAGAGCCTTTGGGGGTAACTCTCCCTTACATACAGACAGCTAAAAAAAGTACTTTAAAGGTTATATTACTCTTTCCCATGTCATGGCCTCTCATAGTTCATAATAAAACAAGAAAAATCCATAGTAATGTGTTTACCTTTCCATGAAGATGATATGAGATAGTCTGCCTCAACGAAAAAATCCTTGGAATCATCAAGGGAGTATGATATATCATCCATTTCATCATGATAATCTTCCAAATCCACCATTGGGGACACTCTATGGGTAACCTCTATCCCATTCAACTCACCTGTATCATGGCCATCCTTTGCACCTAACACTGTGAACTAGTTTTTAGAGTTCAATTTTGATCCCCCAGATAAAACATTCTCTACACAGGAAAGTCTTTCCTGAATATCCAAGTTTGGAATATCTGAGGCCCCTTTCTATTGAAAGCCTCATCTAATAATCTTGAAATGCATTGAGGTGACCTAAAAAACTAGGCTCGTGGAATCCACATTAGACTCTAGATCCTCAAAGGCTCCCTTGGCCGCTATATATGCTTTGGTTTTTGGAGGTGCAAACTACAATGCCATTTTAGTCTTCAGGTAGTTTACACTGCCTTCTTTTGATCCCCATTCCAACAATATGAGAGATTATTCCCCCTATCTTACTTTAATATGAGATCTTCCACATCATTGGGTAGCATCACATCATCCAAACCAGTACCCATGTTCATTGTACTATCTATGCTCACCACCAAATCCCTCTTTACTCTTAAAAGCACATAATTTACACTCATATGTGAAGAGTGGAATAGTATTTTTCTCAATGTGTATTGGGCTTCAGGACCAGGGCTAGACCCTGTCAAAACCATCACCTGTTGCAGGCCAGCCTCTAAGGGATGCATTTTCTCTTCTTATATCACATTTCAGCTTCCATCACCCATACCAAATACCTTGTTGCTACCACTTGAGTCCATAAGAGATATATGATCTTTCTTCCCATGTCTATAGGCTACCACATGGTGGCCATGCTTCATAATGGAGGGACAGTATTCAAACTATGATTCATATACCATGACCAGTTTTCTTCGAAAACCACAATCCACAGTAATCCACATGAACTGAAGAGGAATTTTGTAGAAATCAATTTCTAAATAGATCTGAGGATTAGCTGGATGACATATAACCCTATTTATCGAATAATCAAACAAAAATTTACTAACAATGTTCCCTAACATTATAAAAATCATGAGATTGTAATGTGGTAAAATAATTTCTTAGAGACTAACCCATACCCCAGCTCTAGGGGAGTCACATTCCATGTGGATATCATACGACCATCGGAAGAGGTAGAACTGCAGACCATTGTAGCTGTGTGGAGAACTAGACCAACCTTTAACTAGATGAACCTCTAAAAAGAACCGAATCCAAGTATGAATAGAATGAAAAAAAAACCCATCGTTTCTCAGTCTTGTAAATCTCATGACCCAAATATGTACTTGTCAAATGAATCCACCAATGTACACCAATACTTGAAACACCCAACCAAAGAATGATTCAGAAGACCCAGTGCTATGTTGATCTCAGAGGTTGATATTGGAAGATTTGAAAGGCCATAAATCCAATCCAAGACATTTCTAAAAATAATTATTTTAAGAAAATTCGGAAAGAAATTGACGTTTGAGAAAGGGGATATGGAATGAACTACCCCGAAGGGGACTCCAAAGGTCCCTCCCCTGATGGGGGAGGAAGGGCCGACTCGGAAGGTGTCATTGTCAATGATGGGAAGTGCAAATCACAATCCCACATAAGATCCTTCGTACGAATTCATCTTCATACAAAACTTTAATGAATAAATCTAAACCACTCATATTGTAAATTAATACACAAAATATGTACCACATAAGAATACAAAATATTTATTGAAAGGAGAAAAGGGTCCAAACAAGATCCAACCAATATTCAAAAACACCAACCTTCTAACAACAGAAAGAAATAAACCCAAAAAAATAATATATCCATTTTTTATATAGAAAAAATAAGATCCCACTAAGAATTACCTACTCTTTATACATATATGACACAAACTAAATGAAATTTGTCTTCATAACACATGAATTGTGAGAGAATAGCTCGTTTAGGGGTGATTATAATCATAACGAGCATGATGGTAGAAATCACAAAAGTCAAAGAATCAAGAGAGCATTCATCTCATATCCATTATGTGATATTAATCCACATATATGATTTAATAGTATGTCACCATAATAACATATATATTCCCACAGTATAAATTTTATCTCAATGTGATTTCGCAACCTCACTACTAGCCTTGGATTGTATTTGAGGCTACAAGGTAAAACTAATTTGGGAGAACATTCCCTATATGTATTAATTTTTTTGATGGTGATTATAATAGAGGTTGATAGCATAGGTCCTCATGAAACTGATAGAACCCATCCAAGAGGTCATACTCGCTGATTTATTCAATGAGGATGCATGAAGGAAACTGAGAGATATAATCTACGATATATAGTCAATTAGAGTAAGATTAATTGGATGATAAATATATCAATACAAATATAAGGGATTACTCTTAGGGCTATAGAAGACATTAAAAATACTAATAGGATTTACCCTCAAGGTAGAGGATAAACCACTAGGTATATTGGTCACACTGATTCAAAAAACCCCACTTATAGACGATTAATATTGGATTATATTCCTTTCCTTGTTGATGTATTTTTTAAATCAATCAAAGAATAATCCCATATTCAGTTTCACATCCCCAAACTAGGTTGCAATGATTCACATTACAATCAAGGGACAGAACTAAGGTAACACAACCCAGAGAGATTGTTCCACATTGAAATGGTTCAACAACACTCTCCCAAACTAAATAGAGAGATAAACATATAATTACAAGTCATGAAAATTTCCCTTGAAGAAGTAGACAGTGTGTCATTATGGGTACATGATGTGTCTCACTTATCATGGCACTTCTTGGGGCTCATCTTTGAATGAAATGCACTTCTCGATATATACAGTTTTTTCATTGGGGTAGAAGATATTTGGGTGTTGGTATGGAACTCTATGTGGCATTTGGTATATCCCATGGACATTGAACATTCTCATGTACTCAGGTTATACCAATGTACTCTTTCAATGTTTGATAACTTAATTATATTCATGATCATTCCAATGTACATGGTTTAATCCACAACATAGAGTATGTAGCGGCTGACCACTCTCTTAGTGTGTGTTGTCTGCCCAAGACCTTGTACTTTCCAAATTACACGGTGTATTCCCTTCCATTAATGGATATTGGGGACACATGATCTCATTGGAATGTACTACATGTACACACTAACCCATTATCTAAGAGTTAAATGGCGTGTGACTGGGAAAACACAATGTGTATATCTATATGGATTTTTTAATGTAGTCCATGTAGATTATGAGCTATCAAGATAGGTATCACATTTCTTGTGATATGTATCTCTGCGAGAATCACTAGTATCTATATAGAGGAGATAATATGGTCTGTGTTCTTTGGACGACATGCCATGTAGTCATGTTTTTTATTGAAAATAAAAACTATCTTAAATGTATCCCCCGACATTAGAACACCATGAGATATTATAACATATTGTTTCAAAAAATTTAATTTCATTGATATCTT
This sequence comes from Viscum album, assembly GCA_963277665.1. Classification (NCBI taxonomy): domain Eukaryota; kingdom Viridiplantae; phylum Streptophyta; class Magnoliopsida; order Santalales; family Viscaceae; genus Viscum; species Viscum album. Next base: position 439,314,453 of record OY728165.1, on the reverse strand, counting down.
GTGTTACATACAACACCATGGTTAAAAGACTCGTGATATCTTATTGAAATATTATTATTTAATGTGATAGTCATTGGAAATCCATTTGATTGGAAGGTATGAATAGGACTAACTAAATAATGAAAAATATATGGTTGAAATATGACTAAAATTATTTCATTTTTTCGTCACAAAATTATAAATGAAAATAAAAATTATGTCAAAGTTATAGAGATATTTTTTAAAAAAACTATTTTGATGCCCATAATGTAAATTTATCATAATAAATTAAATTATTCGATTTTGAAGATAAATTTTAATGAATAATATATGAAATTTTAAATCAAAATTTTTAAATTAAATTTAATTATTTTTTCAAATTGGATATGAATAAACTTATTTTTATACCTAAAAATGTATTTTTTTCTATAATGTTGTTGTTGTCTCCTATGTCACTCTTATTTTATGATTAATTTATTTGACTAATTGAAATTTAATTTTATAAAATTTATTACATGTTTGGATTCAATTGATACAAATTTGATAAATAAGTGACCTTTATTTTTGGTAAATATAAATAGTAAATGTGGTTATATGTTTCACCCAAAAAGTAAATCAAGATAATATAATTTTAAAAAAATTGACAACACATTATTTTTTAATCCTAATTATTAATTGATGATATTAACATTACCCATATCTACTTAGGATCAAAATTGATTTTTTTTAACAGACACTTATTTCTAAAAATGACATATATAATATTTAATTCAACGAAGGATAAAAATTGGTACCCTCTCAGATTAAAATATCTCTTATGTGTCTACATAGAGATATAAACAATTTATAATAGAATATAACTGTCTATTTTGATATTAATTAAATTATATTCATGATATAAATTTACATATTTTTTAGAATGTATATAATAACCTTAAATTCCTATGAAAAATTTGATGCAGTATTTCCCCAATTAATGAAAAAAAACAACTGATTCTAAAGATAATAAAAGTAATATAATTATGGATATTTAAGGTGTTTCATGATTTTCTACATGAATATGACATATAGTTTTATATCACATAATTATAATTTAATTAAATCGACACATTTTTTTTATTTTATGTCAAATTAAATGTATAGTTATAAAACTGAAACAATTGATATTTTAAAAAAAATATTTTATTAAATTATACATAAAAATAATAATAAAAGACAAGGGATATGAATATGGGTTATAATTTACTTTTGTACCCATTTATTTTTCATTTTGAACTATTATACATGATAATTACTTCAATAAATTATAAACTATTAATAAAAATCATGGGTGCCCCTTCCCTCGATTATAAATGTGAACCATTCCATTTTGTTATACATAAAATATTGAGCCATATATCTAAAAAAACCTACTCCAATTTATAATCTCCAATATTGTAGCATAATTTTAGAGTTTTTGGTCTTCCCACAATTACAACCCTAGATGCATAGGATGACAAGTAACATATTAATTTTAGATAATAAGTAATCACCTTAATCGATCACATTCTTTTTAATTCTTATTTTACATCCACTTGATCAATGTTATTATTCATAAAAAATATTATTTGTATTTTAAATATAATAAAATTTAAATATTATTATGAAACCACCTTTTCACACCATATTTCCATCAAATGGGGTGTGAAAATAACGCTTATGTGTATGTAATAATTAATATCTCTACATAGCGATACAATTCAGCTGTCATCACCATATTTTATAGATAGATTTTACAATATGATTAATGTATATATGAAATAGTTATCACATAATTATTCTTATGTAATTATAATAAAATATCTTCATTCCTACAATAAAAACTCTAGGATGATGAGAACATTGATAATGCATACGTATAGACTACCAACACAACAATTTATTGTGATCAGTTTTTCATGTATGTTTTATTAGGTTGGTAATACGGATAGATTAAGTGATATTAAATGATATATTTAATATAATAAATTTCGTTAATGGAGTTTAATTTATTACATTTCTTTCTTTCCATCCTTCAAAAAATGTAAACAACGTTGATACATATGTACTGTCAACCGTCTCTATGAATGGTATAATTAATTTTTTATCAATATGACGTAAGAATGACTCTAATCAAGTATATAATTATCATATATTATTTTAATATAATTATTTTTATTGTATATATGTCTTTTCCATGATCAATATTAAATTAATAAAGGTACCAAACTCAAACATACATGAAAAACAAGGCAGATGTAAAAAAAAGAGTTAACAAATAGGTGATAAATGTTTATAAGAAAATCATATAAAGTGTGATATATATGTGTATAGTTTTGTAAAATATTTTTAATAGTTCTATTTTTATAATTTATTTGGTTACAATTAACATGATGGATGTCGGTCCTACAATAATAGATATTCACCTCACTATTATTCTGGTTAGACACATGCAATATTCACCACATGATCTTTGTTCAGTGCTCTATGAATCTATGACATTAGTCACTCATTTCCCATATATGGGTATTATTAATTAGACATTAAATATTATTCAATTTTTAAATCATTTTGGGTATGTTTCCTTCAACTTATGATTCTATTTCAACACCCCTCAACTAATATTCTACTAGAAAAATTGCTTAGCCTATATCATTTATTGGATAGTAGAATGAATTAATTATTTAATTTAATTTCCCAAAAACATATGTGTTTAAATGGATGTCTATAAGCCAATGGTGTATTTTATTTGGATAATTTTTTGGGAGTTATTTCAACGAAAAATCCATTTTCATTAAATTTTTGATGGGTTACTGTTTGTCATGTAACCGAATGGTCTATGGTGTTCAAGCATTGCATTATTGTTATAAATAGGATCCTCGAGTACCTATTTTTATGAATCAAAAGTTGTCTAAAACATAGATTATTTCTTCTTCAACAACGATCATGGTGGATAATGGCGGTTCAATTCTGGAAAATGCCACTCGGATAGACCCAAGACACAAAACAATTAACCCGAAAGTGGATGATTTTCAATCATTTGAGGACTAATTTGGTCAATCCCAAGACAAAAACATAGGAATATATGGATTCATTATTATGTGATAATGTTAGTGTTTTAGGTGTTTTGGAACATGTCCCCTTCATTATCTCTTATGTAGGGTTTCTGCAATTGGGAAATGGTAAAATTCATGAAGTGTAGATTCTAATATTAAATTAAAGACATTATAGAGTCTATAAGAATCTGGAAAAATATGTTTATGAAAATAATTCAAGGATGGATTCAAATAATGTTTATAGATAAATATGTACCATGAATTTCTTAAACATTATTAAATGTTTTGAATTCCTGGGAAAGGAAGAGTCGGCTCTGGATCAATGTTATCAAGTGTGGGAAGATGCCTTCAAGGGGGAAGAACCATATTAATATTCATGTGATGGTGTTATTACATCTGGAGAAAGTGAAGAGGGTTATAATGATAAGGGATTTACATCATAATGATAAGGAAGGGGTTGAATGGATGATGGGACTCAAGGGTCTATATCTTGGTCAATAAGATGAAATCAAATGGGAGGATGGTTAATTTTTACATTTCTATAGACATGGAGAAAATTTCAGTTTTGATGTTGAGGCCCAAGGATTTAGACTTTTTGTCTACCCTTTTAGAGTGGGATAATTATTCTATAGTTTATATGGATCACAAAAATAAAAATGGATTGACAGTTAACCTTAACATAATGTAGGGAGACACTACAAAGGCGGATCATTCCAATAATGAGGTTTTGTAGGGGCTGTCAGTTCAATGTATTAGCCAACTTGCTGAAAACATTGGACAGGAATTTGGAGTTGTGATGGGAGAAAAAAGTAGGAGTCATGAATCCATGATGGAGGTGAATGATTACACCACTAATCAATTTGATCTCGTTTAGGGTGTGGTAAATGACTAGCAGTGAGAAACATGCAATTATGATCCAAATACTGTCAACATTCTACTCTAAGGAATAAACATTGGATGAATTTATTTTGTTTAATGACTCACAAGGGGATAAATATCACATGACTGAGTGACTAATACTTGTGGAAACAAATATGGATCACATAGACTGTTTCAAACAGAAGGGCCATATTCATTCCAAAATTTATAATACAAAAATTTAAAAAAGGGGGATTACATTCAAACATCCGAGAAGAGGACTTATTGGTTCTAAGATCATAACAAATATCACATGACTGAATAGGTATGCAATATTTAATTGAAACTATATAAGGATAATGTGTCAAATAAGTCTGAATTATAAAATAATTGTTTATCCATTTCGTAGGGTTGTTGATGGTTTGAATTTTGTACTTCATTGGTTCTCACATTTCCCATAAAAGTGTTTTCAATAAAAAAAGATAATTTTCAGGTCAAAAATATAGTGATATATATCTCAATATATATATTTATTTTTCTGTCCATTATTTATTTGATAATAATATTTTTTGTGTATTCATATTAATCAACTTAAGAAATCAAAATACATAAAATAAAATTGTAAGGAAAACCAACTTGGTTTCTCTCTTTAGGAAAAAATATTTTTTCTTCCATGTCTATGTTTTCTAATAAATTAATTTGAAGAATGTTTTAATATTATATTATGGTTTTTAAGGTCATTACCACCCATGTTTGACTATTAAAAAAACCCTTTAAAATTTATCTATTTTTCAATATATGAAAAGGGTAATTGTTTAATTTTTTTTTTAAATATTTACGAGATATTTTTTAACTTATATAGAGAAATAGAATTTATTACCATTATAAATACACAATGGATTGAAACATCCATTACGTGTTTCGATGGTTATTTTAAAAAAAAATTGATTTTATTGATTTTTTTTTATTTTAATGGAGTTATTTAAAAATTTAAGGGATATTATAAAATATAATTTCTAAATGAACCATTAATGGAATTTTTATTCAAAAAATAAAATAAACCTCAATTTAAAATAATCTAAAATAGAGATATAATTTATATATACTATCCTTATTTTACTGTTTGGATGGTTTATGATAACAAAGACATGATTTTTATGAACCCTGTTCCATTTCCAATGGTTCTTTTATAATGAAATTTTCATCATGAACTTATCATTTCAGGGGTTTCGATGCAATGAATGTTTTATGATCTTATGGTATAAGTATATATATTATTTTAAATATGTTATGAGAGGGACCTATATATTCCACTATCTCATTCGATAAAGATAAATATCTAATGAGATAAATAGCACTAGAATGGGGAGTGAACCCGGTTTAATAAGCGACTTTGTGCAGAATCGTAGTTTAGGGAGTTCTCTTTGACTACTACAAGGGTTGGGGAGTGATCCAAATCTACTATAACAGTCAAATCCATGATATTTTACTAACAAGGACATGAATTTCTATATTATATTATATTCTAAAATTCCATGGATAATGCTAATGTTATTCTTTTATAGATTAGGATAATTTTCCCATTATGATTTGTATCTTATGAACATCCAATATTTAGAATATGACTCAAAATTATGGTCAATGATATACATGTTATGATTTATAGATGTTATAGTCCTATTCATATACCCTTATGTTTATTTTAATATTATTTTAACATTTATATCTCCCTTATTAATCCTTATTTAGAATCTGAGATCAACCAATATTATGTTTCCTCTCCATATGATATAAATTAATATATGTCTAATAAGTGTTCTAGTTATGATGAACTTAGTATGAGAGGATGTTGATCATTTATAAACGAGTTATTTATGTTTCCATGATTCCAATGGCATGATACCTATGTGATTATAGTATGAATTGTTATGTTATATAATATATATTAATATAATAAGATGTGATATCTATGTATGAAAAGTATAATGCATGATAGTTGGAATCATATAAATGTTTTGATAATATTTGGAAACTTGGGTGAGAAAACATTGTGGAGATCCTAGTGGACATGTCTAGGTATAGGATAAACCCCATTTTTTCCGCATTATCATGAATGATTTATATTAATCATAAGGTATCATAAAATAATTTTTCCTGATTTATCCATCCTATAAATAATTTTTCATTATTATGTGGTTTTCAACCATGATCATTGTTTCTCACAATATGATTTTTTGTTTTAGTGGAGGGATGGAACCAAACATAATCATGTTAATGTTGAATGCGATAAAAAACTAAATGATTATCCTCTTACGAAACAAAATATTATGAAAAATAGAATGATAAATAAGGTTTTTATACCCAAAAAATATTCCCAAACTACGAATAATTATAATATTTCATACGAGTATTGGAGGGAGTAATGTGTTTTGAGCCATTCATTAGGGAACATGTATATTTTTATTGGATCTAAAAATCCACTAATTACTCGACAATGGATCAGTTTTATTGATAAGATGTTTTTTTGTTATCTTGTGTTTGGAACATGATAAATTTATTATATAAATTTTACATTTTTAATTTTATGTAGATAAATTGTGGACTCTTACAAAGAAAATTAGTTAAAATGAATAAATTTGTTACATTGAGAGGGATGAGTTAAAATATTATTTTCCTCATAATATTTGATCTAAACAACATGATTATTTCCTTGAGTATAAATAGAAGTTCAATGAATCTATTGTTACCTATGAAAAAAATGTACAATAAATTTGAGTTATGATTTTGGAATTATAATCTAACCTAAAAGTAAGGTTGTATGATAATTTAATGTCATAAAACCATGAGTATAGTAGGTTTTATCTATAAGGTAATTTGTTATATATGAATAAATCATTCAATATTCCATCATGTTGATATGAATACTAGTGTTACCCATAAATATCCTAATTTTGATAAAAATGATACGGACTTCAAATGAATTTAAAAAAACCCAAGAGATTAAAATATGAGATTTCATTTATTTTCAATGAGGTGATGGAAAGATGGATGAAATTTTTTCAAGGGAAGTGGTAAATAGTTCTTTTGTAGTGATGAATGTTATCAGGAAATAGAATTTATATTTGATAAGAATATGTTAGTAAATGATATGAGTATACATAATTCTCTACAGAATACCCCACTGAGATGATTTTTTTATTGCAAGGAGTAAGGTAATTATTTCAACTAGTGATAATATCTAAAGGCTATTGAATATTATTGCTGTAAAAAATGTCTTAGTCAGTGATATGAATGAAAATATCATGTTATCACAATTTTTTGTTATGGTAATAGTAATGACATGGTGAAATTGACACATACCATCCTATATAGAATCAATAATGTCTTATTTTATTCAAGATTAACCCACTCTATTTTTTCAAAAGATTTTCTAAGGTTATCACTATACCACATTAGTTATTCGATGTTGAGTTTTCTATAAATATACATAATAGTATAATTATCATATCTTAAATTAATGATTCCTCTTTACTTGATTTTTGTGGGAAATTTCTTTTCGTAAATCCTATTATTCTCCTTTTGGTTTAGTTTGATGTTATCTAATGAATTTATTGGAATTTGATACATAAATCACCCAACAACTACCAAGGAAGGTATTTCATATTTGGTCTTCCAAAAAACCTATATTTATGAAAATATATATTATTTTTTAATCTAAACCACATCAATTTCATGTTTCTAAATTCCAATTAAATTGGGTGTTAATCTCTAATGGTTGATGAGAAAATCAACATAAAAATATATTACAGTATTGTGAGTGTATATTGATGTATTTCCAAAATATTTTCCTGCTCTTATACAAAATTTTGATGTTCAGTTCTTAGTAGAACTCAAAATAGGATCTAAAGCTATTTTAGTAAATCCCATTTTAATTTCCCCAATTGAGTTTTAAGAAATAAAAATAAACTCTTCGAGAATAAAAATAAGCCATTCATTCATCCAATTGCTTCGCCAAGGGGTTCATCGGTTCTTTTCATGGATATGAAATTTGTATCAATGCGCCATTACATTGATCATCAAGAACAAAAAAAATAAATATAAAAAACATGTATCCCCTATAATTTATTGATGCCAAATTTTATAAACTAGACAGAGCATAATACCTTTGTAGGAATGAAAGTAATTATTAGTACGATCCGTTGGTGGTCATGAAGGAGGGTATTACAGAGACAACATTCTACACTAGGTATAGAAAATCTAAAGTTATAGTGATTACATTTGTTCTTACTAATTACCCCTCTATATATATAGATTAAATTGATATAGAATATAGAGCTTACTTTGATTATTTTTTTATATTATATATAGATTTTATTAGAATATATTAAAATATAAAGGTAGGTTATTACTGTCATTTAAGAATATCAATAAACACTCTATATAAGAGGAAGAATTATGAAATATTTACCATGTTTGGATTATAGAATTATAAAGATTCAATTTTGGGTTATAAAATATCATGAAATTATATATAATTTGATTCTTAAAAGACAAAAGTTATTGAATATTGGACCATACCATCCATTTTTATTATGATATATTATTTTCTTGGTTTGGAATAATATTATAGCAATTCCTTATTAAATATTCATCTTGAATATCTAACAAAAAAACTAATTAAACTTTTATGAGAGATAAGATCCATTAAATAGATGAATGTGATGAAAATTTCAAGGGACTGAATGGAATTTTAGTCAGTTCCTGTGTTCATACATTACCTTGAATTTTATAATGGTTTTAATCTATATTGTTGAATCTAACAGGGGATTGGGTTGTGTTATCATGTATAAAAATATGGTTACTGTTTACTACTTGTTCTAAGGTTTATGATAAAAATTTCCCAACTCCTGATTTGGAGTATGATACAATATTTTTTTCATTAAAGATATAGAGTAATTATATTCATGGGGAAAGGTGTTATATATATTATGATCATAAAACATTAATGTTTATTTTCACAAAGAAATTGTTGAATATTACCTAGACAATATTGTTGTAACATATTAAATATTATGACCATTAAATACATTACCACCTAGGAAAATAAGATAAGGTGGATGATGTGTTATACTAAAAGAATCATGTTGTCTTATTTATGATGAAAATTAAAAAAGAGCATGCATTTTTGGATTTTCAAATGATTTATCTTGATATCTAGATGGAAGGGGATCAATACTATCTTCTATAAATGAGTGCTCAACCATCTATTTTTGTGAACATTAATGTGGCTTCAAAGGAAAATAATTAACTTCAAAAGATGGTGAGTGATATCCTTATGTTTAACCTTAATTTTGATGGGATGACAAGGTTTATGAATCTTATATGTGTTCTATTCATAACAAATTTTATAAAGGAGCTATTGAATGAATCCCACTATTCACCATTCATTAATCATCATGGAAGTATAATGATGTATAGGGATTTGAAAGAGTATTTATGGTGGGATATAATAAAATGTGGTATTGTGGAGTATTTATATCGATGATTATTATGTGAGCTTTTTATGTATATGATAAAAATTTATAAAGGGAATGTACAACCATTTCCCATAGATGAATGAAAATGGGAAAACAACACCCTAGATTTTTTCATTTGGATCTACAAAAACATCAAAAAGCAAAATTTCTATATGGGATATACTTGACCACCTTATTAAGTCAAAACAATTCATTTTAATTTGGATATATTTCAATATTATTCATCATTATTATATCTATATTAAGGAAGGGGAAAGGCTTTATGGAGAACCGTATTCTTTTGTTTTTGATTGGGATCCAAGGTTTATATATAAATTCTATAGATTTCTACAATAAAATTTATATCTATAGTTGTGTTTTTGTATGTATAATTGTAACACCCCAAACTTCCACGGTATGCTTCTCTTTGAATAATACAATAGTGTGTGTTGTACGCAACTTTGAATTCTAACACACCATAACCAATCAAACTAGCTATTATGAATAATAATACCCACTTTTTGAAATTTTATATGTTTTCTAATTAAAAATGGACTTTATTTTTGGATTTGGAATATGTAAATTATCTTAGGGTGAATTTTTGATATTTTTCTGAAATCTTTCAATTTTTTATGAATAGTGAAAATCGCTAAATTTTACTTAAAAACAACTTTTTTAATAGAAATAATTAATTGTGATAAATTATGAATTTGAGTGGATTTAAAGTATATTTATAATATATTTTTACTATTTAATACAATGTTATTTATTTAATGTAATTTCACAATTAAACCGGACATAAAAAAGTGTCAATCTTTTGATAGTTATTATTTCTTAAAAACACGCTTTTTGATTTGACAGCGGGAATTAATATTAAATTAATTTCTTCCACTTCTATGATTTGAATATAGAAAAATGGATTCCATATTTAGAATCAGGAGGTCCAAATTGTGTAAAGAGGTAACGTATATTTTTAGTCATTTTGAATAATTACTTCGGTAAATATTATATTTACCATGGTTAAAACGTAAATCTGGTAAATAAGGGTAAAAATAATATTATAATAATAATAAATTACCCTAAAACGTGTCTTTACCCTCTTGGTTGATACGTGTCCGACCATGAGAATCTTTGGGTTGATTTTGGGACCCAATGGATCCACTTGTAAGTGATAATGACACTATATATTAATTAAGTTAAAGTAAATACAAAAAAGACTTAAGCATATATCTTTTAGAAAACTAATTTTTAAATAAGGATATATATGTTATATGTTCAACTATAAATATTAATTAGAAATATAAAAATATTTCCTACATAATGGTATTTAATTTATAATTTTTAGACATTAAATAATTAAATTAATTAATTACACAATAATGAAGCAGTATTTTCCTTATTAATGAAAGAATAAAATAATTAGGATTATAAATTTTAAAATACTTATAATTGGAAAGTTTGGATGACATACAGGAATTTTATTGGTTAATATTACATGTTAGTATTTCTTAAATGATTTTTATTCTAATAATTAAATTTCTTAAGACTTTAAGAAAATCAGTTATGTAATAGTGTCAAAATTGACATAAATGTGTTTTTAAAACAAATATTATATTAATAATTGATATTCTATTCCTAAAATTCAATAGTTCGTCCAAAGGACATATTTAGTGATAGTTGTATTATTAATGGACCACTTTGAGGTCTCTTGGATGTATATAGTTAGTTTATTAACTATATAATATAAAAATTCAAAGTGACATGGTAAATGTCAAACTAATTAACTAAGAGTTAAAACTAAAAGATAAGGATAATAGAGTGATCCAAACCTGTCTAAAATATATTGGCTGTAAGGATTTAGACCCATACCCAAATTATACTTTAGATAATACACTTTTGAGCCATTATAAAACGAATATTAATTTATTTTAAAATAATACTTTATGTTTTTCCAAAAGAGCCCCACCTGCCACTTATAAAAGGACACCAATTCTAACTAATTATTCATACATTCAAAGACATTTGGTTCGGCCAAACTCTGCCCAAATACCCTCTCAACTATAATCCAATAATCCTATAGGCCTTCCATTAGTCATAAATCACACCTAAGGATCCCTTTTGATCAAATCAAAAGGAAGAAACCGAAGAAGATGTAATGTTCTCACCACCCTTTTCAAGTTCCTTTCTTCTTAAACTTCTTATTTCATTGTTGTTTCCATTATAAAATAATAACTCCAGTGTCTTCTATATACTATTATTTTATTATAAATATGGTACAATCATATTCAGTATTCTATCCATCCTTTGAATGACATGTCACCATACGTGCGTACGTACGGCCTACCGTCTCAACGTCATGGTGTAATTGTTATTCAATACATTATTATTTGGATGGGTATAATAATGATGTGTAATTCATGTGAATAATAAATATAACATGATAATGATTTTGTATATATGATATACTATCCAATTATATATTATTTTAATATCAGAATAATGATATTGTCGCTTGTGTGTACGTATGGACTACCGTCTCCACGGACACGATGAGATTCATTCCCCATCGTATCTATTCAAGAATAATTTTCATTTGATGATTAAAACTAATGTATAAGGACATGATATAATTCTTTATATGAATAATATACAACCTATTCATAACAAACATGTCTTATGTAACAAAACATATAAAAGAAAATGAGTAAGTTAACACCCGAAACAACGATAATACTAAGATATTATTAACAAAGTAAGGTTAAAAGATCATATATGATGTCATATTAATTTATATGATTATTGTATAATTAAATAACAATTATTTCATCAATATATAGGATGTTAACCTACCCTCCTCCACGTAAAAGATCAAGGTAAAGGTTTATTTCAAAATATCTTCATTATCTGAGGTTGTTTATACATAATTATCTACTTGGACCTCTTCATCATCCACATCCATGTTTCTTAAAAATGTATTTAAAAACATTATTAATATATTATAGTATTCGGGTTAATGTCATTTATACCCTTTTTTGACTTTTTATAAGATTTTTATAAAGGAATCTTTCCGTCGTTTTCCAAACAAGGACCTTTTTAACCATTTCGACAAAATTATGTTAAGAATGTCTTTTTTAACTATTACGGGAAGTGCGGCTATTTTCTACCATTATAAACTCATCGACGATTCCCTTACAAGTTTATAAGAATATTTTCAATGTAAAGGTTTTATTTTATAATTATGTGACTCTTAAAAGATTCCAAAATAGAAAGAGATATTTCTCTAAAAAGAGTTTCAATTTCATCTATGTCAACATCCTTTAATGGATATTATGTTTATTTGGAGTTGAATTATTATGATACAAAACATCCATATTATATTGAAGGTTTTCTGATATGTTTTAATATGGATGTGATATTTTTATACCATTCATGATTTATGGTTGAAGTATCGACATTTTGTATGCTATTTTTAATACGAATGTTTATGATATCTTTAAACCTTTTCATATGATAAATGTATTGAAATTAGTAAGTGATGGGTGGAGCCCTCTATAGATCCTCAATGTATCATTAGGTATCATGAGAAAACTAGACGTGGAATTGGCCGAGGCCATTTCCCAATTTGATTTATGGTTTTGGCCGAGCCCATAATCATTTTTAGATGTCTTGGCCGAGGCCTTGACAAAATGTTTTAGAATGTTCGGCATTATACATTCCTTCATTATGGAAATAATATTGATGGTTCATGTGGTCATTCGACGAGTAGAATACCCATGATTAGGTTTTATTATGGAATTATTTACTCAACTCATATTCTTTCCATAAAAGTATTCTAGTTTATTATTGGTAAAGGCATGTGGTTTCAATTATTTACCATGATTAATATTTATGTCATGTTCCGCTGTATTACTTACCCTTACTAAGTATTTGAGATCACCCCTTTCTTATGTTTCATTTTCCAAGGATATGAAGAAGTTATTTATGAGTTACCTGTAGGCATAATCAAGGAATCTTGGATGCTTCAAATGTAATATATTTGTGTTGTATTCCTCTTCAAGCTGTAAAGTTGATCTTATGTATAAATATTGTTTACAATAATACTAAACTGATCGATCATTCGAGATATGATTTCATTGTGATCATGCCAATGTTATGTAATAATGCACCGACTCTGGGTAACTAGGGTCGGGGCATTACATTAATAGTCCTAAAAATATTTTTAGTATATTAGAATGGTTAGAACCCAATAATATATGCTGAGATCTTTTTATATGGATTTAAAATGTGGTTGCGGTCAATAAATTTTTCAAGTTGATATTTCCTACAATAATATCTTGTATTAGTGAATTCTGGTGGATCCTTATGCACCCCTCTTTGTAAATAATTATTGAACTCTAAAAAAATAAGATGATATTAGAGAATAAAATGTATTATAACCTAATCTACCTAAGGAAGTGAACAATAAATTCAGATTCATTCATCAACATATCAAGAGAGAATAGGTTCGACAAATTGGTTATGATGATAATCATCAATATGTATTGGAATTTGATGGTAATGTGAAGGGTTTTCTATTAAATTCTACCAAAAATGGTTATGATATTTGGAAGGAATAAAAACTTCATCACTTTGTGAATTTCTCCTCTAAAGAATTTTGATCAAGAATGGGTGGTAACTTATATCATGGTGATTCCATCGAACATTTCTCAAGTTCATGATGTGGTCCTTCTATCTCCCCTAATGAATTACACACATAATACACCTCATATAATAATATGATATGACATACCACTAGAATATTTTCTTTCTTATGAGGAACAAATTGTATAAATCTTGGATCGTATAGAAAGATTTTAATATAACTAGACTTTACAACTGATGAATGTTCGTTGTAAAAATAACAAATTCAAAGATGCAACATGGGAAAAAAGGATTTAATGATACAAAAATATCCCCATTTTCGGTATGAAATTGATTAATTCGAAGGTAAAAATTAATTTTAGGGGGGGTTAGAATGTTACACCCAAGGATTTTATGAAATATTTTATTCAAATAAATATAATTTATTTCCTTGCTTATGTTACACAAAACATCAATTTTATTGACCCGCAATGTACTTTTAAAATATTATTAATTAAATTTATAGCCATCATGTAGCCATATGATTTGATGTTATGAATTGTACTATCTTAATTATAAAAAATATTGTTTTCCAGATGACTATAGTTAATTCATTGGTAATCAATTAAGTTGAATTGAAATAAATTTCATTTAAAAAAAATAGATTATTTCTGAAAAACAAATTATACGAATAATGTACATTTATCATTAAATTTTGAATAACTAATTATTACTGAATGATTTTAATTATATATATGTATATATATTATATTTTTCATGTTTTTCACAGTCATTAAATATTTTTAAGTGAATGGGATAAGACTTAAACATGTTTTATGATTAAAATTTTATCATTTCTAAAAATTTTGTTAGGTCATGTGTGGCATGATTTTTTTTTAAAAAAATTCTAATTTATATAAATTTAATTTCTTAATATGGATTTCCATTTTGCAAAAAGGATTTTTAAATTTGGTTAATAGATCCATTTTATTTATGGTCAATATGAATAATAACTATGGTAAAATTTGTCACCTCAGTGAAGCATAAATGGGGTTAATTATGGATAAAAGTTTTTGATAATGCCATACCATTAACCCTCATTCATATTAGATGAATTTAATTCAACCCTTGTCAACTTATTCTAAAAATTGAGTTCTTTAATAGACTCTTTTCCATTAAAATAGAAAAAATAGAATTTAAATCTTCAAAACATATAAAATGACCCTCTCATAATTTTAAATAACTCTTATGTGACCAAATAGGGACAAGAGAAATTTAAAAAGGACTATAAATGTCTATTTTGAGATTAATGAAATTATATTAATGATATAAATTTATTTCAGATTATTCATATTTATATAATGTCCTTAATTTCTTATGCAATATGGATGAAATTTTTATTCAATAAGTAAAACAAAATTTAAATGATTTTAAGGTTATTAAAAATCATAAAATTCCAGTGATTTAAGGTATTCCATAAATTTTATAGATGAACATGAAATATTAAATACTTTTATGGAATTATATTTGAATTCCAAAATATTTTTATGTCTTTTATGTTCAAGTAAATAAATAGTGTCTAAATTGGAAATCGTTATATTTTATGATTTATTTTTAGTAAATTACCTAAAAATTAAAAATAAGTTAAAATATTACCTGGAGGATAATATATAGTGTACAATGGAATCTCCTTCACCATTATATGCCATATGGGACAATTTTAACTATGTATTACTTTAATATTGTTTAATGTTTTAAAAAATTTTAATTGTACCACTATCCTAAATTATAGTTGGGAACCCCTCATTTATATTCAACACAAAAAATTGGCCTTATACAATGAACTCACTCTTCCATATTATTTTTACACTCTTGTATCGACTTTTTAATATTTTCCTCTTCCAAAATAAATAACCCAACTTCCCTTAAGAGATCTAAAGTAGTTTTTTCAAATAAGAGGAAATAACCTTTTTCGATCACATTGATTTTAATTATTATATTACCTCCTATAACCCAATTTTATTCTTCATAAAATAGTAAATTTAGAAATAGAATTACTCTAAAATGTTATTATGATTGTGAAACCACCATTATTCACCCACTTTCTATCAAATGGGGTGTATTGATAACAGTCTTTCGTGGGTACTACTTATTATCTCCATGTAGTGATACTATTAATTTCTCATCACAATATTTTATGGATGTGTTCTTTGATGGGTTTACTTTCTAAATATAATAATTATGTCATAATTACACTTCAATATTAATTTTATCATATTTACCTTCGTACCTTCCAAACCATCATTAAACGGTAATGTCGAACCTTCGTACGAGTGGACTACCACCTCCAGAAAGTAGTTTTATTTGTTTTTAATTTATATTTTGTTTTTATGCTAATACAGATATATTTACTGAATAGATAATTAATATAATGTTGATTATTTAAGGTTTATCTATTATTTACAATTATTTCCTTTCATTCGATGAAAAATTTAAACAATGTTCATGCATATATAAGGTTTATATTATCAATGAATGGTGTACTTCATTTTTATTTCAATATCATTATTAATGATAATAATCATGAATATATGGAATATATATTATATTTATATAAATATTATCATTATATTAATGTTTTAATCATGATTAAAATTAAATTACAAAAACTAATGGACCAAAAAATAAATGAAAAACGATGTAGATGTCACCGAAAATAGTAATTTTAATATTGAAGTGTTAACAAAAGGGTGATAAAATATTATAAGTAAATCACATATAGATTGATATATATGATTATTTTTCAATAATACTTTATTTTTAAGTATATATTTCGTATATAGGAGTTTTCAACATGTAAAAAGGAAGGCATACATAAGTTAATGGATTTTCTTTTAACATTTATTTCTATTAAACACTTGTAATATTCGCCAATTTTTCTTTTATGTCATTTATATACTAACCATGAATGAATTTTACTTTAAATATGATTATGATTATGTAGATTTATATATCTATATATGATTCTTTGTTTAATGTTCTTATAATTAAAAACTTACCATATTGGTAAAAGGTTTTATATGACAATCTCATAGTTTAAATGGATTTTTTATTCTAAAGTCTCTAAATATTAAATAAGAAAATATATATCTAAATAAACTCATGTATTTTCTTACCCGAAATTTATTTCTTGAGAGTAAATGTTTTCCTTTCATTTTACTCACCATATATACTCAGAATACTGAAAATATTTTTTTAAGGAAAATCTAATTTATTTATCTTTTCAGTCAAAAAAACATTTTATTTCATACCAATGATTGCTTGAAAAGTAATTAAAAGGTTTTTAAAATTTTAATATCAGATTTAAATGTCATTTTCACCCATTTAGACTATTTTAAAAAATAATTTTATATTAATATTCTTGTCTCTTTTAGAACGAGGAAATTTTTTATCTTTTTTTCAAAAAGTATAAAAGGAATTCATATTCACATATATTTAATGAATGTAATTTTCTATCATCATGTCCAATTTATGGATTAAAAATCCCTTTAAAAGTTTGAATGGTTTTTTTCAGAAAAAAATTCCCAAATATTTTAAAAAAATTGATTTTAATGTACTAATTTTTAAATGGAAAGGTTGGTTTCTTCAATAACGTTTTAATAATAATTTAATGGTATTTATACTCATCAACAAAAAACCCTTGATTTGACTTATTCAATATTAATTATATATTCCAATGATACGATACATTTTCTATCAAAATATGGTTTATATTTATGATGAACATATGTTTATAAATAAATTTCCTTTTACACGGGTTATGCTATTAATAAATGTTTACAAAACCCATTATTTCATGGATTCTAATATGATGAATTTTTTATGATCATGAGACACACATATGTATGATTTTAATTATATAATTGGTGGTAAATATATATCCTAGAAATGAGTTGGGTAAATATTTATATCTCATGTGATAGAAAAACTAGAATTGAGAGTGAATGCATTTCAGTAAGATAATTCTTCACCTATTATAGACTTTATAGTAAACTGGTAATATTATGATGGTTTGGGTAGTGAACCCAATAAGAATTGATATTATTGGAATTGATATTTGACTACTGGGGATATTATTTTAAAAGATCATGTGAATGATAAAATTCCATGTTATATAAAAATTTTATGCTTCCATGGATTATGTTTTTTGATTCCTTTCAGGTTCCTTCCTTTTAATCTCCCAATATTTATTCCATGACTCAATGTTATGATTTATGGTATACATGGTATGATTTTCAAATGTTATACTTGTGTTATCTTACAATTTTTTTCATGTTATTTATATGTGGAAATTTTTATCTCCCATATTTAACCTTAGTGAGCATCTATGCTTCCCAGTATTATGTTTTATTTCACAAGGTTACAATGAATGATATGTCTAATAAAGGTCATTGTTATCATGATCATATAATAAAGATATGAATATCTTTTATGAAGAAAATTTTCACGCATCCATGTTTCCAAATGATATAAAACTATATGATTCTGCATTAGATATGTATATTATGTAATTAACATTCATCTACTAGGATGCAATGTCTATGAATGAAAAGTATGGGTTGTTATATATAAAATTCATCCATTGATCCAACCAAGTAAACCATCATGTAATTTGGATATGTTATTGACCAATAGTAATTTGTCACCTGTGTCCATATTCCATCCATCTGATCTTCTTGGGGATTATTCCCATTGCATTGCATTGATGCATCACGCAAACAAACATGAACACCCTTGTTCTAGTCTCATATTTCTAATCAAACTCCCATAACATAGCACCATGCATCGAACATTTCATTGATATCAATATTGATCAAATAGATAAAATTACATACACCAAAAACTGAGTTTTCGATGATTGGTGTTTGGGTATTGTTGAACTATATGTACAATGCTATATTAATGATGAAAACATGAAGATTTTGAAGATAATGGTACATGATAAAATTATGTGGAATAAACCTCATTCAATATTTCAGTTTCATAAGTTAGTTTTTTTAGAACCATGAATGATGAATAATAGTATGAATTACCAAACTAAATAAGATAAACATAAACTCATCAATCAATAGTAGCCCTAAGAATCATCTTATTAGTAGGTTTGATTCATGTTCAAATGGGGATAATAAACTGGTTTTAAATCCATATAATAAAAATTCCATACTTATAGATTTGATTGATTATTGATGAATATAGTTTCAATGTCACTCCCTTTCGAGAGATCAACGAACTCCATAAGAGAAGAGATCAATAATTCATGACATGTTATCATTCACCCAAGAACTCTCCTACAATGGATCATCTCTATATCAATTGGTTTGTATGGATAACTATATGTATTTTCATAAAAAATTATATTAGGAGGATATGTCTAGTGAAATAAATTTATTAATTATCCAATTAAAATATTATGCCACCGATGACCACTTTTTAACCGAACATCAGATAATAACAATGATTATGGTGTGATAATGGTAAAATCTCCATTCTAGATTCCATGGAGGAATACAGTTTCTCATTAGAGACACTATAAAATATTTATTCAATTATTTCAAAAAAACTACATTCATGTGAAGAAATATATTTAATATATTTAATATCACATCAATATGGTTCACTGGGAAACAAAATTTTAAACTGACATAGTGAAAAGATTCCTCAATATTCCATAAAATATTCAAAATTCTTAAACTAAAATACATAATAATTGTATTCTCAACACCATAAATTATTTTCTCACATAAAATATAATACATACTCATAGGTTAGGATATAGAGCTCTCAACTAGGTTTCCTAATCCCATGAGTTCTCCTAAAGGATATCATGTTTTCATCAAATAGGAACCCAATTTGAAACTCTTAATGGTTATCAAACAACACTTGGCACCTTGAAAAGGTATCTCCAACATCAATATATATAACATCATAATAAAAACCATCCAATCATCTATTTAATTGGTTAATTTTTTATTAAATGTGTAAAATACCAATAACCTAGACTAATTGTGGTTGTAGGATCAAATGGTATACTACCACACATACCCATTAAAGTAACTGGAAAAGGATCTTGTAAACCCCATAGTTCACATGTAATCTATATAAAATTACGAATCCCATTATGGTTTATACAAAAAGTAATCCTAATGATTTTAGGATGTCTATCCACACATGGATTAAATACACCTTTCACAACCATCATAATAAAAATATAGGGCCACAAGTGTTGTCTCCCACTGGCTCTGAGAAGTAAAATATTGACCCTTAGTGTCTCCCAAACATGATCTGAAATGTTCCTACATTGAGGGTGGAGTCATAAATGTTATGATATGAAAACCCTAATGATGGTAGATGACCCTCACAGAAATGGATCATAATCAACATGAAACCTATATAATGTTCACTATAACCGAAATGGTCCACTTTACCTAGCTAATAATCAGGGTTATGAGCATTTTTCTCAACAAACATATATTCCTAATGTCGTCTAGAATCATCCGCATAATTGGGACATGATGTGAGAATCATTTTCTGAAATGATATTTCAAAGAATTACATGATTTAATAATAACTCATTCATGGAATATTTTCCATATATCCATACTAATCTCAGAACTAAAATGGATAGGATGTGGGTGTAGAGACCCAAAGCCTGACGTACATTGACATTACATTACATTTGCGGAATACTTAGTACATAACAAAAACACACACACAAGGATCGTAATATATTAGTGTCTTTGGAAACTCGGAATATAATCTTCTAATCCTGGTGAAAGATCTTAAACATCTCTCATAAATATCTTCCTTTTTTTTATACCTAAAACTTTTATTTATATCCTGGGAGAAAGAAAACATAAAAGGGTGAGCTCAAATGCTCAGTAAGGGTAAACAAAAGAAATATCAATCACATCATATACATAAGCACATAACTTTTGGAAATATTAACCTGTAAAAGAGATCATAATTTCATAACCTGGGATAACTCATGGCAGTGAAATGTAATCACAATAATCATAACATAAAACATTAAACTTTGTGGCATACACACATAATCATAGAGAATCATTTCTTGTTAGTCAAGACTCATTTCCAAGACTATCTGAGTGGAAAAAGTCCCTTTCTGAACCGAGTCACCCTCGTTTCAGTCCTGTTTCACTGATCCGGTATAACCTACCATTCTAGCCATGTCTATCTCATGAGATATAAAATCTTTACCCAATGCATTGGAGGGATATATAGGTCCCACCCATCTCATAATGAGACCATTCTTATGTGTGCCACAAAATCATAAACCATACATCATAGCATAACCCATGTAATAAAAATGGGATTCTTAAACAACATGACATCATAAAACAATTCATTTAAGATAAAGGAATTCATAAAAATAATTCCATCACAACATAATCAAATCAATGTAATAATAGGGATAAAAAACATAACCCTTTATTATCTTGGATGGAAAATAATTTTGATAAAACACTTGAACTCCATTCTTGAGGAAAATATCCTTTCTACTTCAAAAACACTTTTCATTTCTTAACATGTCATAAAATTATAACCAAAAAAAGCTGATTAAAAATAAACATGAAAACCTATAAAGGAAGCTTCTTGGAAATAATGTTTTAAAAATCCATTCATGCCGTATAAGTTAAAAAAATATTCTTTTCGTACTTTTGTCGGAAAAGTCAAAAAGTAACTTGTATGAAAAACGACAAAAGATTCCTTTCATATCTTTTACTAGAAACTCACCGAAGGGTAAAATTGGATTTAAAAAATTGTAGGTGGATTGAAATAATATTACATATTGAGGAAACATGGATTTGGATGATAAAATACTCCCAAATAAATTTCAAAGTATAAACAATCTCGGATAAAATGAGATTGTGATGTTTCCCTTACCTTAGGTCCGATTTGCTTTGTACTTGTCCGATGCTCCTGTATAATGGTTTAAATAATGTTATTGACTTATTCCGGAATCATACATATTGATATGATATCATATATGGTCATATTCTTTTCTTCTTATTAGTAATATTTCATTGTTACTTGTTACTCAGGTCTTTATTGCCTTTTGTTCTTATGAGTGTTTTACCGAATAAATTCTTATTATTTTTTTAAGGTTATATATTCCTTATATCCAGAATGTTATTAGTGTAATATATATCATATTTATTCATTCAATTCATTTATATAATCATTATGAAATGAATATCATGTAGAACGAGTCGCACCACATCGTGGAGACGGTATTCCGTACGTACACACGAGTGATGATATCATTTCTATGATCGTGGAATTGTATTAGAGTATATGTATACTATTTCAGAATCAATATTGCTTTTTAATAATCATATATAGTTACTCATTACACCATTATACCCATCCTTTTAAGGTAATGGTGGAAAATAGATTACACCACGGCGTGGAGACGGTATTCCGTACGTACGCGCGCGCGGTGATTTCATTTTTCCGTAGGATGGATAGAAGGTGAATTTGGGTTGTTTCATATTTATAATAACATATCAGTATGTAATTAATACTGATTTTATTCCTTTATCATGAAACAACTAATGAATAAGAAGTTGAAGAAGAAAGAAATTGAAAAGATCGGTAATGGATATTACCTCTTCTTTGAAACGCCTCTTTGAATCCTCCACTTAGGGAACTAAGATTGGTCTTTGAAGAAGACCAGGACCTCTGGGATTATTCTAGGGAAGTGGATAAGGGATTTTTTCAGGGTTTGGCCGATCTTTAGTGCTCAAATTGGTGTGAGGAGGAGGGGGGGAGGTTCCCTTTTATAAGGGAGGAGAGGGGCACCTTAGGAATATCTCAAAATATTATTTTATATTGAAGTCAAAATCGGTTTATAATGGTTCCAAAGGTTCTTATTTCGGAGCTAAAGTGGGGATGGGTCGAAATCCTATAAAAAAATAGGATTTAGACAAGTTTAGGTTATTATTTTAACCTTATCAATTAGATTTAACTCTAAGTTAAATAATTTAACTTTTACCGTGTCTTTTTGTTTTCTTAAACTATATGGTTAATACACTTACTATAACATGTGAAACGAACCCCAAGTTGTTTATTATTAATATATATATCCTTATCTAAGTCATTTGGCCGAACCGTAGATTTTTAGGAATAAAATAACAATTAATATTATAATATTTGATTTATAAACTATTTTGTGTCAATTTTGACACTATTAGATATATGATTTTTGTGAAAGTCATAATAGAATTATATGTTCGAACCAAGTTTATTAAGTCAACACTAATATATCATAGTAACCTATAAAATTAGTTAAATTTATAAAAAGTCTCAAATTACATTTATTTTGGCATTTATAACATCAATTATGTTAACCTTTCCTTAAAAGGGTAATTACTGCATCATCGTTGTGTCATAAATAAATTAATTTATTTAAAGTCTAAAAATTATAAATAAAATATAATTATGTAGGAAATGATTTTATCTTTCTAATGAATATTTATAATCGAATTTATCTTATGTATAACCCCATATTAAAAATGTTTTAGTTATTAAACATTGATTTTAACTATTTTAACTATTCATTAAATAAAATAATATTAAATTTCATAATCTAATCCAAGTGGACCTAAATGGTCATATTATATTCATAAGGTTTTTTTGGTCGAATTACACTTATCCAATAGAATTAGGACATGTGTTAGGGTAATAGTAATATCATATTTACCCTTAGTTACCCTATTTACTATTAACCGCGGTAAAAAAAAGTAAAAAGTTACTATTCACCAAAAATTATTTTCATCTCATTGAACAACATTTTAGTCCTTGATATTAACCGTGTCTCTGGGATTTTTGAATTTCCATTCACAGATGCGGTAAAATTATGTTTTATGCAAAATTCAGTTTTTAACCTACCACTTAGTGGTTTCACTATTCATCAAAAATTGAATGTTTTCAGAAAAATACCAAAATTTCACCCTAGGCTATTTCGATATTCTGAATCCAAAAAGGAAGTCCATTTTGAAAAATAAAATTTATAAAATTTCAAAAAGTGGTTATTACTATTCATAATATTTTAATAGCATATCGTTGTTTAGTGAAACTCGGTATTGCGTACGATGCAAGCTATCGAGGAAGGTCACGATTTCGTGTAATGCAAGGCAAATCAAGGATGTGTGTTGTGCAAGCTCCTTTTGGTGTAGCGTACAACACAAGATATTAGTGAAATTAAAAAGAATATTTTTCATAAAATCTTGGGCTGTTACATTCTACCCCCCTTAAAATGAATTTTTCCCTCGTAATTCGTCGGGGTTATAAATGGTTTACTATTCAAAAGATTCTTTAATAGAAACCCACATCGTAAAAAGGAATACCAAAACCAATATTTAAAAATGAAATTTTGAAACGTAACGGTTACCCAAATAAACTAATCAATGGGTTTGTGAAAATATGGATATGGAAGAAAAATCTAACCATCATGTTCTGATGGAGAGTGGTAGAGAACATGGCTTTGGAAAATCCAACAATCACAAATCCATAAATTTGTGAAGATCTAAGGTACCATCTGATTAATCAGATATAAGATCACCAGGACAACATTTTTGGTTTTCAAGATCATTTCCCTAAAGTTGATGAATTAAAAGAAATACTTGCATGATTTTGGTACAATCTCACTGTTGTTCGTGAATTGAACAATTTACACTTCATTCCTTAAAGAAATGAAGATGAATTTGTTATTCATGATGTGTTAGTAGATCATGTGATAGAATGATGGGTCATTCCATCTCTTTCAAACAAAAGGTTAGCACAAATTATAAGTCCATCTTGTGGTTAATCATATATGGTTCCAAAAATGAACTTATACTTCATATATCATACCTCTTAATAAAATAAAACTATTTTCTACTAACCAGGGACATCCTGTAGGTCAGTGGAAGGCGATAAAGGCCAGTCGCACTTCGGTTGTGGGTTCGATTCCCAGAGCCTTGTCCGACGCGATGGGCTGTCGCCCGTCCTGGAGGTTGTCCTTTTTCTAAAACTGTATTACTATAACATCCCATCAATAATATCGAAAAAACTTCAATACTAACTTGTGTCCAACATAATCCATTCCAATCATTAGGATTATCCATAATACTGCAGTCCACTCTCATAACATAGTGAAAACGATTACCAGAGATTTAATACCATCGTTGATCCCCATATATCATAAGATATGTTTTGTTGGTCACATTCCAAACATTCAAAGTCCTTAATCATGTATTCTCTTGAATACACATTGAACCTTAGTGAAAACATGAATGCAGTTAAAAGTTAACACCTTCCACATACCAAAATCCTCAAAATTCTATATACTCAAACCATGATATCACTTAGTCCTTATATCAATCATGATCTCATGAATACTGTTAAACATTTCGTTTTCTCGTTTTCCCTTCATTATGCGCATATCATCTTATTTCCAAAAATATCTCAATCTCTTTGAATACCACATTATACCAACACATAAATATTCCAATACTCCATGATACAACATCATTTTGGAATCCCATTACATAAACACTTAATCATTCCACCACATCGTTGTCATATTCAACATCACTAATGGTGATTGCATGTGACTTCCCTTTGTCCTTTTCCTTAAGTGGTTGTTCATGTTGATCATCACTAACCCTTGGATTAGGGAATTTATTAGCATAATTCATCATTTCCTTGCACATGAAGCATTGAAGTGTTGGTGGTGCGTTCTCTGCAGGGTTTGCTTTATTCACATCATTAGAAACCCTTTTTCCATTACCTCGACACTCATCTGCTCGATGACCTTCTTTTACACACTTAAAACATTTTCTAATCCCTTTAAGACAATCTCCACCATGCTTTTTTCCACACTTTGAGCATAAGGAAACATTCATCTTCTTTTCACCATTATTCTGAGATTTCTCCTTGAACTCCATCTTTCGTTTCTTGTCAAAACCATGAGATGGATATGTAACACCAACTTCCATTTCTACCTTGATAGCACAACGCACAATTTCTTCATAGCTACTAAAGTCTCTTATAGCTAATGCCCTTCGAAGACTTGGTTTTAAGCCACTAAAAAATCAATCAACATTACTTTCAGGTTGGATGATAATCCCAGATGCATACCTTGCAAGTCTTGTAAAATTTTCTTCGTATATACCAACAGATTCATCATCCTTCTGCTTCAGCTCAAGAAACTCCTTTTCCATCTTCGTTCGAAGAATAAGAGGGAAGTACTTACTGAAAAACAAGTACTTGAACTTGTCCCAATCCATGGACTCAATTTCATCTCTTGGCCTCGTATTCTTGATAAGATTCCACCATTGATCAGCTTCACCTTCCAAACGATATACTGCTAAGATGACTTTATCATGTTCAGAACATTGAAGAACTGAAAATATCTTTTCAGTGGTACTGATCCATTGTTCAGAAACAAGTGGATCGGAAGTCCCACTGAAAGAAGATGGATGTTGCCTCATGAAGGACTCAATAGAATATTGTTCCCTTCTCTGCTCATTTGGAAGTCCAGAATGATTCATAGCTTGTGTAAGTATAGCCATAAGATTTTGCACTCCATCTCCCATAACATTTGTTTGTTCATGAGGACAATCATTGCATTGTCCATTGCATTGATCAACACGGTTCCTTCGGGTTCCAGCCATCGTCTAAAACCCAAAAAGAATAGTGTGAGAGGAAAAAATCATGCTAGGGAAAAAAATATAATAAAGGGGGAGTACCTTCAATATCTAACATCTTAGGTTTAATTCTATGATCGTTAGCGTAATTCTAGTACTAGAACCTATACGTATACTTAACCTTAGGGACATCCCTAGACATACCTTAGAAATATCTCTAGGGATCTCACTAACGTTTTCGCATCCTAGTTTCCAATGGTTGACTAAACCTTTCCTCTGATACCAACTGTAGAGACCCGAAGCCTGACGTACATTGACATTGCATTACATTTGCGGAATACTTAGTACATAACAAAAACACACACACAAGGATCGTAATAGTTTAGTGTCTTTGGAAACTCGGAATATAATCTTCTAATCATGGTGAATGATATTCAACATCTCCCATAAAGATCTTCCTTTTTTTTATACCTAAAACCTTTATTTATATCCTGGGGAAAAGAAAACATAAAAGGGTGAGCTCAAATGCTCAGTAAGGGTAAACATAAGAAATATCAATCACATCATATACATAAGCACATAACTTTTGGAAATCTTAACCTGTAAAAGAGATCATAATATCATAACCTGGGATAACTCATGGCAGTGAAATGTAATCACAATAATCATAACTTAAAACATTAAACTTTGTGGCATACACACATAATCATAGAGAACCATTTCTTGTTAGTCAAGTCTCATTTCCAAGACTATCTTAGTGGACAAAGTCCCTTTCTGAACCGAGTCACCCTCGTTTCAGTCCTGTTTCATTGAACCGGTATAACCTACCATTCCAGCCATGTCTATCCCATGAGATATAAAATCATTACCCAATGCATTGTTGGGAGATATAGGTCCCACCCATCTCATAATGATACAATTCTTATGTGTGCCACAAAATCATAAACCATACATCATAACATAACCCATGTAATAAAAATGGGATTCTTAAACAACATGACATCATAAAAAAATTCATATAAGATAAAAGAATTCATAAAAATAATTCCATCACAACATAATAAAATCAATGTAATAATAGGGATAAAAAACAGAACCCTTTATTATCATATATGGAAAATTATTTTGATAAAACACCTGAACTCCATTCTTAAGGAAAAATATCCTTTCTACTTCAAAAACACTTTTCATTTCTTAACATGTCATAAAATTATAACTAAAAGAAGTTGATTAAAAATAAACTTGAAAATTTGTAAAGGAAGATTCTTGGAAATAATGTTTTAAAAATCCATTCATGCCGTATAAGTTAAAAAAAATATTCTTTTCGTACTTTTGTCGGAAAAGTCAAAAAGTAACTCGTATGAAAATCGACAAAAGATTCCTTTCATATCTTTTACTAGAAACTCACCGAAGGATAAATTGGATTTAAACAATTGTAGGTGGATGGAAATAATATTACATATTGAGGAAACATGGATTTGGATGATAAAATACACCCATGTAAATTTCAAAGTATAAACAATCTCGGATAAAATGAGATTGTGATATTTCCCTTACCTTAGGTCCGATTTTCTTTGTACGTGTCCGAAGCTCTAGTATAATGGTTTAAATAATGTTATTGACTTATTCCAGAATCATACATATTGATATGATATCATATATGGTCATATTCTTAACTTCTTATTAGTAATATTTCATTGTTACTTGTTACTCGGGTCTTTATTACCTTTTGTTCTTATGCGTGTTTTGCCGAATAAATTCTTATTCTTCTTTTAAGGTTATAGATACCTTATAT
The DNA here is from genome assembly GCA_963277665.1 of Viscum album. Lineage (NCBI taxonomy): Eukaryota > Viridiplantae > Streptophyta > Magnoliopsida > Santalales > Viscaceae > Viscum > Viscum album. The sequence goes on along the minus strand of OY728165.1, from coordinate 439,285,901 downwards.
CCATAATGGTATTAGTGTAATATATATCATATTTATTCATTAAATTCATTTATATAATCATTATGCAATGAAGATTATGTAGAACGAGTCGAATCACATCGTGGAGACGGTATTCCGTACGTACACACGAGTGATGATATCGTTCCTATGATCGTGGAATTGTATTGGAGTATATGTATACTATTTCAGAATCAATATCACTTTATAATAATCATATATAGTTACTAATTACACCATTATACCCATCCTTTAAAGGTGATGGTGGAAAATAGATTACACCACGGCGTGGAGACGGTATTCCATACGTACGCACGCGCGGTGATTTCATTTTTCCGTAGGATGGATAGAAGGTGAATTAGGGTTGTTTCATATTTATAATAACATATCAGTATGTATGTAATACTGATGTTATTACTTTATCAGGATACAACTAAAGAAGAAGAAGTTGAAGAAGAAAGAAATTGAAAAGATCGGTAATGGACATTACCTCTTCTTTGAAACGCCTCTTTGAATCCTCCACTTAGAGAACTAAGATTGGTCTTTGAAGAAGACCAGGACCTCTAGGATTATTCTAGAGAAGTGGAGAATGGATTTTGGCAGGGGTTGGCCGAGCTTGAGTTCTCAAATTGGAGTGAGGAGGAGGGGGAGGAGGTGCCCTTTTATAAGGGTGGAGAGGGGCACCTTAGGAATATCTCAAAATATTATTTTATATTAAAGTCAAAATCGGTTTATAATGGTTCTAAAGGGTCTTATTTCGGAGCTAATGTGGGGATGGGTTGATATCCTAGAAACCAATATGATTTAGACAAGTTTAGGTTATTATTTTAACCTCATCAATTAGATTTAACTCTAAGTTAAATAATTTAACTTTTACCGTGTCTTTTTGTTTTCTTACACTATATGGTTAATACACTTACTATAACATTCCAAACGAACCCCAAGTTGTTTATTATTAATATATATATCCTTATCTAATTCATTTGGCCGAACCTTAGATTTTTAGAAATAAAATTACAATTAATAATATAATATTTGATTTAAAAACTATTTTTTGTCAATTTTGAAACTATTTGATATATGATTTTTGTGAAAGTCATAATAGAATTATATGTTCGAACCAAGTTGATTAAATCAACACTAATATATCGTAGTAACCTATAAAATTAGTGTAATTCATAAAAAGTCTCAAATTACATTTATTTGGGCATTTATAACATCAATTATGTGAACATTTTCTTAAAAGGGTAATTACTGCATCATCGTTGTGTCATAAATAAATTAATTTATTTAAAGTATAAAAATTATAAATAAAATATCATTATGTAGGAAATATGTTTAGATTTCTAATGAATATTTATAATCGATCTTATCTTATGTATAACCCCATATTAAAAATGGTTTAGTTATTACACATTGATTTTAACTATTTTAACTATTCATTAAATAAAATAATATTAAATGTCATAATCTAATCCAAGTGGACCTAAATGGTCATATTATATTAATAAGGTTGTTTTTGGTCGAATTACACTTATCCAATAGAATTAGGAAATGTGTTAGGGTAATAGTAATATCATATTTACCCTTAGTTACCCTATTTACTATTAACCGCGGTAAAAAAAAGTAAAAAGTTACTATTCACCAAAAATTATTTTAATCTCATTGAACCACATTTTAGTCCTTGATATTAACCGTGTCTCTCGGATTTTCGAAATTCCATTCATAGAAGCGGTAAAATTATGTTTTATGCAAAATTCAGTTTTTAACCTACCACTTAGTGGTTTCACTATTCATCAAAAATTGAAAGTTTTCAGAAAAATACCAAAATTTCACCCTAGGCTAATTTTGATATTCCGAATCCAATAATGCAGTCAATTTTGAAAAATAAAATTTATAAAATTTCAAAAAGTGGTTATTACTATTCATAATATTTTAATAGCATATCGTTGTTTAGTGAAACTCGGTATTGCGTATGACGCAAGCTATCGAGGAAGGTCACGATTTCGTGTAATGCAAGGAAAATCAAGGATGCGTGTTGTGCAAGCTCATGTTGGTGTAGCGTAAAACACAAGACATTAGTGAAATTAAAAAGAATATTTTTCATAAAATCTTGGGTTGTTACAGTGGGCTAATTGGGTCAATCTATGACCACTAAGATAGTGTCATGTCCTCTCGCTGAACATGAATTCCACACCCTAAAACCATAAATACACTACACAATTTTCAATCGCATTATGGTATCTCAACTTGAAACTATATGTAGGTTAGGCATCAAGAGCTATAATCACCATTATGATACAACTTCTATGGCCACCAAGCATACATCCATAGGATATTTGTATATACAATCCTCTCTGGGTTGTACTACAAGGGTAAAAAACCTCCTCAGTACCTCCCTGCACAACATCACTAGATCCCTAATTCACCATCAATATCGTGGTGCGCTTTGCAACATAAAAAACCCCATCAAAAATATTTCTATTGGATATCTATTCCAATAAGACCTCAAAATCAAAATACCCAAGTTGTCCGTACTCGGCTCTATAAAGAAGTAGAATGGTAAAAAACATATAATAATGATATTATGCACTTTCATTACCCTAAGTGTAAAAATTCCAATATTTCAATTTCTCTGTCACTTCACTCAAAAACATCATATAGAAAATATTAATGTGATATTCTGTTACAATTGTCACTCCCTCTGGTGTATCCTAGTTTATCACTAAATTATCCTTTTTTGGTTCCACTTTCACTCCCATGAATTATAATACACATCCTAAATAGTGGATCTTATGGATATATAACCCATAGTTTGTGATATTTTTATAAATATGGTACTCAAATAAAATTTCTATAACCATTCTCAAATTTCTTGTGCACTCCACCACGAACATTGAGAAATATATAATTTCAATAAAAATGAGTACCTAGAACTTGTACAATAAGTGTTGATGGACCCGATCCGTAAGTCCCATAATCAATTTGGGGGAATCCAACACAATGAATGTATCAACATGAACCCAAAGAAACAATTGAGGCTATAGAAATGAACCTTTAGTAAAAACTTCTTTTGATCTCAAGAATGGTTATAACATCTCCTAAGATCATACTCTCAAGACCTCTTCACATGTACCCACTTTTCTAATAAGTTATCAATTCTTGTGGGTGGATACTCCTTTCTACAAATCCATGTTCAAGAAACCTCAATCCACCACTATCCTCAAACAATTTTTATACCTATAGGAAAACAACATAGGGATTCATAGATTAACACACTACGTCTAATAAAGCTTTTGATCTAAAAATTTCTCCAGTCATATCTTATACTATCCTAGATACATGAGGTCATTGATATGATTTCATATATATTGGTTCATCCCCAAGTCCAGTTCCATCCAAAAAAAACATATATGTGGATGTAAGACTTGTAAATCCTAAATAAATTCTCCATCATATATCTCCAACCCCATTAGAAACCGAGTTCTCATAGGATATTATTCTTCAGGGGTCATACAAGAAAATTGGTAGGAAAATTGTTTTATACTCCTATATATAAGCTCATATTACACTGCCTGCGATCCCTTATTGTCCGAGAAGAAAAATTTTGTCTCCAACACTTGGAAAAAATGTAACCCTAATTGGAATAGTTCAATGTTACTGGATTGTAGAAATCATCGCCATTCCAAGAAAATAATTATAAGGTATCATTATTTGTACATAAATATTCCATGTGAGGCTCCCTCTCCACTTAATATTTAGTAAATATATTGACATAATATGATGTTTAGTGATCCTCTCTATCAGATCCTTTGAGTATACTGGTCGAGAAAAGGGGATCCACCGAAATTCCTAGGCCTCAAATAGGAGTTAATTTTTTGGAAACATGGCTCCGGAATCTACCATAAACTACAAATGGACATGTGAACACAAATTTTGTACAATGAAAAAATATTGAATCTTCTTGGTCATAATTGAATACATCATGAAGAAATCATTATCCTTATTTAATTGTTTACCACATCAATGGATACCTCCAAAACCATATCACATTAAAAAAAACTCAAATACACAATACAAAGGAACTCATATGTCACACCTTGAAAATATCTACACATGGTTTAACTTCTCACCCACATGGTTTTCTATCACATCACTGGATTGGGTATCAGTGTGTAATCATACCACATCCTTGTATGCCCAAAGTCACACTGAACATCATCAACGTATTACTCTACTGATGCCCAACATCACTGTCACGACCCGTCCTTGGGGCCCGTGCCGTGACTACCCCAAACCCGCCTTCCATACTCCAGGGGCTGGCGACCAGCACCAAGGCGTAAATCCCGGTAAAAAGGGAAGGCATTTCCTTTGTAAAGTAAACAAGAACCACAGAGTAAGCAAGCGGAAAATTAAACACTAAGTAAAAACAGAGTACAACTGTAAGTGCGGAAAAGTAAATGGGCCAGTATACAAACCCAAACTGAAATTAATGTACAACTCGAAAGAGAAAACAGCAACTGAAAAGTAAAAGCCACTACACCGAGCTGTTCACTGGAAATCCCACCTGAAGGGTGGGTACAGATAGCTTCACTGCTCCTCGGGTCCCACCGTCCGCTCCGAGCACGTCCCGCCCAGTGGTCCACCTCCAGGTACCGTCTTGCTCTGCAAGCCTCAACCACGATCAACACTGTCCGTCGTCTGCAAGCAACACAACGTAGTGCGGGAATAGCCCGTGTAGGGATGAGTATAAGCTACTCAGTAGGGCCCCCAAGACCCCCGAAGGTCTCCCAAAATCCTTAAAGGATAAACCACAAAGGAAATATACAATCATGAAGTAACAACCGAAACTGCTTAGGTATATGCCCATACATAAACCTAAGTCATCAATTCCAATATGCTCCAACCTCCGAGCCCAAGTACAACCCAGTCCACACAGGAAAGTATACGTATTCCACACAGGAAAGAAAAACGTAATCCACACAGGATAACACAACACAATCCACACAGGAAAGCAAACAGGATTCAGCTCACACAGATATACTTCTTTGAATGAAAATAGAGATGATCACTGATCCATATAAGTCGTCGGACCCACAAAGGATCGATAAGTACTACCCCCCGCGAAGACCCACACAGGATCGGACCCACAAAGGATCTGTAGGCGCTGGCTCACACAGAACCGCTGAGCGCTGACCCACACAGGATCGGACCCACACAGGATCGGTAGCACTGATCCACATAGGATCGCTGAGTGCTGTAGTCGTCGTCGTCGAATCTACTGATGATCTCTGCACAGTCGTCGTCGCAGTCACAGTAGTAGTCGCAACCAGCACTAGGGTTCCCGCACACAGCAAGATTTTTCGGGAGGGTCCGCTCCACGAGCCGAGAGGCTGATACATCAACTGTCACATAGTCCAGAGTTGATGTATCCAAAAGTTCTGTATCGTCAACAGGAACTCAACGTCGCAGACGGCACGTCGATTGGACGCCCGGTCTGAAAGTTATTGGCTTTTTCGTCCCAGGGAACCGGTTGGTTTTTAAGGGAAAACCAACCCGACCGTACTCCACCTGCGTCCAAACCTCTGGTGTAGTATTCCAAAAGATCTGTCTCACTAAGAGGAACTCAACAAAGTTGACGGCACGTCATTCGGACGTCTGTAGCTCAAGATATGAGTGTTTCCGCTCCGAGGGCCTGGTTGGTTTCGTGTACGAACCAACCCGGCCAAACTCAAAGTATTTCGAATCCTTGAGTGCGATATACTGAAACGACCATCTCGATCCAAGGAATGCATCGCCGCTGATGCCGCGTCGTTTGGAAGTCCGTAGCCCGAGTTACGGTCAGTTGAACCCAAAATGTCCGATAACGGGGGTTTCGGGCCCGGACCGACCCGGCTCGAGACCCCCTGGTCGGCCCGGATCGGGTCGACCATCCCCAGATAGGATCGGCCCGGCATGGCCTAGCCCGGACTGACTCGGCCCAGCGCGGCCCGGCCTGGCAGACTGGTCGGGCGCCGGTCTGGCTGGGGAAAGCGCGCCCAGTGCGCTGTCTGGCTCGGCTCTTGGCCGAGTCATTCGGCAAAGGGGGGGTGCATGCCCCCCTGTGTAACCGCCCCACCCCCCCCCCCCCCCCTCATTTATGGGGGGACATTGAAGCTGGCCGGGGGAATTTAATTCCCCCGGCTTTCCCCTTTCCGGTCGGCCCGACCTGGCTGGTCGGCTCCTTCTCAATGGGACCGGCGGTGGCCGGTCCCCTTCCGGCTCCGACACCGGCGGCCCGGCTGGCCGCCGGTCACCATGCTCCGCCGCGGCCCGGAACCGGCCGCGGACCTTGTCGTCCAGCACGGTGCAACGACACCGCGCCCCTCCATCGCTGCCCCGCTCCATCCGCGGTGCCTTCGATTTCCTTCGACGCGGCACGACGGCGTCACGTTCTTGAATTTATTTCAACGGCGTGGCGCGACGGCGCCGCGCATATCTTCCGCATGAAACCGCGTGATGCGACGGCACCACGCTTTCTCGTACCAACCATAAGAAACCATCATGAAAATATGGAGGAGGTTCGGCCGTGTTTGTGTGGTCCGGCCCCCTCGCTTTATTCGATAACAAATGGTTTTAATCCATGATCATCATCAAGTTGGTATTACGAACAATTAAATAAATAAAACCCCTACCTCAGTTCAGGAACTGTGTTCGTCAATGACCCGCGGAAAACGAGCATCGCAGAGATTGGGCGTCGCGAAAAGAATGTCGAAGTGGCGAAGCAAGGATTCGAAGTCGTTGATGGTGATTTCGTCGCGGAAAACCATCGCGGAAGAGACGTCGCGGAAGAAGAATGTCGCGTCGCGGATACGGCGTCGCAGAAGAACCGTGTTCTTCGGTGGAGAAGTTCTTCATTGAAGAATTGTGTTCTTCACGTTCTTCGTCGTGTTTGAAGAAGATGAAGAATGCTTCTCAATCCTCTCAAGGTGGCAAAAGAAACTAACCAAAATAAAATAAGTCCAAGCCTTATTTTATTTACACATCCTATCCTCTTTGAATTTCAAGAGTTTGAAATTAAGTAACTCATCTTAATTAATAACACAAGTTGTCTAATTAATTAGAGTGGAGTTAATGGGGAGTTTTAAGGGGAGTTGAAGAGTTAGGGCTCGTGTGGGCCCCACCACGCTTTATCCTCTCAAGGGAGGTTATGTGGATGTGGGCCCCACCTCTAACTCCCTTTGGGAGGAAATAACCAACAATGTTAAAAATAAATTGTGTTCCACAATTTATTTAACTTCTTCTAATTCCCCCCAAAACTAACTCTCATCCCGCAAAAAACGCAACCTCGGAAAAGGTCTCCTTAAGCGAATATCGGCGCTGCGAGTTCATTGGTGTCCTCAGATTTCAATTCCAAGCACCGGTTCAAAAGTTAGAAATTCCTGCTCGTTCGTTCACTGAACGTACCCGAGCCAAACTTCAGAATTTGATTTCGGGCACACTGGGCCTCGGAATCAGGTGCCGTCAGAAACCGTGCTCTTGTAAAATTCCAAAGAAAAATAAGAAAAAATTTCCCTTGAATTTTACGGGTCATTACAATCACCCTGGACAAGGCATGCCTTCATGAACACCATCAATAGGGTTCATATCTAATTGGGACCTTCCAACTACAAGCTCACTATTTTCCTCTACTGCCTGAGTTGGGGAAAAGATAACAGTGAATATTGGGTGATCATTATCTCTAAAACTCATGAATCACACTCATCATAGTTACTTCATCAGATCATTGTGTAGACCCAACCACTTCACTAAATTATAGGGAATGACTAGTTCAAACCCTAAAGGTGTATGAGTATGTTGATGAATGAGTGGAGACATCACTCTCTATCCACCAAAAAAACAACATCCTTCATAGGTCTACAAACGAACTCCTTATCTCTTAGTTGAACATAACCATGATCTCACTGTTGAATCCATCAAGATCATCATCATGGAAGCATCCAACAACAGCTGAGTCACACCACAATCAAAATACCATATCTACCATGAAGACTCTATAAGTATATGGAACTGAAATCCCATTCCAATATGATTCATGTAATAAGGATTAATCTACAACTAGTACCTACATGTGTTGGGACAAAAAAATTGCTCTTAGAAACCTAGTGGATGGATATGTAGGCTACCACACCAATAACAGATTCTCTATCCTAGAATCCAAACTCAATACACTATAACACTATTTTTCTAGTTCTCATACCAAAAATCATATCTAAAAAATCACAATGCATTGGTCCCAAGACAACTTCTCTAATACTACACTCCCACAACCTGACACACTATGGAATTTCTATATGGTGTTAAGCTAACCGTGACACCCAAATCCAACATCATACAGGATTGGGGCTGGTGAAAAGTAGAGATTAATTATAAAATAAACAAGGGAGGTCATGGAAAATTGTAATTTTGAAAAATGTTTGAATCCCCAAACACTAATATAATACAGAATTGTAAACAACTCTTACTATAAATGTTTTGATAAATACAATTCCACATCAGAGTACAACATGAACTAAAACATGTTAGAAAGGAACAAAATACAATACAACCAAATTGAAAAGAACCTAAACTATAGAAAAAATTGGGGAATCTACCCAAAAAAGCTCTTAGATCTATATAATGTTTATCTATCATAACCAAGATCCAATTATGCTATACCTTCTCTTTGTCCACATAGGACAAAAATGAATTTCTTTTAATCTATGAAAGACATGAAATGCTTAGGAATATCCCATAAAGTGGTGTGTATGTATATTACTAGAATTACGCACAAAAATTAGCAAACTAAAATCATTAATAATGTAGTCAGATAATCATCATAAAGGTATGTCAATAAAGATATGATATATTATAATATTTTAGTATAATAACTTTGATATTCACAAAATATAGACTATGTATCAAGGTGTGGTCACAAAATCACAATGAGTCTAGGATTCTACTATAATATCAAATGTATAACATATACCGGAGAACTCACTCCACATTCATTCTATTATTGATGATGTTGAACTTAGAGGTTGGTCCCATCAGGCCTCACCACACTAATGGGATTCATACAAGAGGACATACCCATCATGAATTTACAGGAATACTAATGAATGAAACAGATAGCTCTCATCTTAGATACAGAGTCAATCCAAATATACCTCAATTAAAGATAAAAATTGTTGATACATAGATAGGGGACCACACCCAGGGCTATAGAGGACACCTAAAATTGTAACCTGATTAAAAAACCTTGTATGATATCAACACATGGGTATATTTATCATGTTGATAACAAAAAACCCCACCTATATTTAACTGATATAGAATCAGAAATTAGGATAGATAGAGGGATTATTTAACTCCATAGAAGATTAATCACATAGAGGGGATCACATCCTTGACCTAATATTTGATATCTCACAGTACCCTAATGGGGATGGAATAAGGGAATGAACCCTAGAGAGACCGATCCATACTAAAATGGTTTGAGGGAACTCACCAATACAAACACCATTGTTGAAATGATGAAAAGGGGTTTATATTTACCCTAAATAATTACATAGAATGCCTCTAGGGGTAAAAGATGTGCCTTAGTATGCTTGGAACAACCCATGTCTCATGCTCACTTGGCAGGATCTTCTCAACATAAATTGTGTTTCCTCGGGCAGGGCTTGTCGATGTTAGTCAGGAACTCTATGTGTAAACCGATCTATCCCACGTAATATGGCCAATGCATATGTACTGAAGGTGATCCCATGTACTATTTCTATGTTTGAGTACTTGAATCTATAATATAAATTTGCAATGTACATGATGTGTAGTCCATGTCAAACAATAGGTAGGGGTTAGTTCATTACTCAACATGTGTGGTCTACCTATTCACATGTACCTTCTAATGTAAACAGTGTGTTACCCACCATACACAATAAGGGGTGTCATAGGGTCTCTCTGGGATTTACTCTCTGTAAATATTGATTCGTTTATCATGTGTTAAATAGTGTGTGATTCATAAATCAGTATTTTTATCACTATATTGATTTAGGGGCGTGTACTCCATGTATGTTCCATTCTAATCATCCATATATCACACGATGTGTGAGATGATGACATAGAGTCCTTTTTTTCAATAAATTAATATTTATCCATCGTATAGAGGGGATAACATGATATCCCTTCTTCAATTTACTTTTCATTTATTTGTGAATTTTCAAGAAAATATATTTTGTCTTATGTGAATCCACTAGAGTAGATACCTCCATTGATATGGATTTTAAAACCATTTTGGAATTCAAATTTTGTGCTGACCGATGTAGATTAAAAATTGATGGTCATATTCTGGCTATCTTCTCTACTTGGAGACTCTTCCTGTCTCCCCACACCACCACATCGCTATAATGAAACTGAACACCATCAATTAGATATACCTTACACATATATCACTTAGTACACAATAATAGAATTTGATCATCACTTAAATATTAATCAATATCCCATAGATAAGATTCATTATCCTAATTACTGAACATGCAATGACTGGTTTCTAGGTACTGGCAAACCATCGATCCAACAAGACATTTATGTTGAATTAAAAAAATGGGAATTAATGTACATAACACCAATATGTTCATTAAAACTATGAAATTTTATTGGTTGGACTTTATGAAAATATTTTATAATGATGAAAAAATAATGAAAACATCAATTCCTTAGCCTTGGAAGGTGAAACCAAACACATAAATTGATGTTAAACCAACATCGAATTTTTTATGATATTTGATTCACATTATACAAGGGATAAAAATGGGGATAAATAGACATAAAAATAAATTAAATAAAGTTTTTCTAATTAAATTATGAATAAATACTAGACAATGTTATCATTGGTGAGATCTATGAACTTTCTTATTGCACTGAATATTAAACTACAGTCTGATGTCATTCTCCAAATAATACTCTTCTGACAACTCCTATGTCAATCCCTAGGGTTTTCTAGATAACTATATGGATCTTACATAATAGGTTTTTTCTAGTATGGGGATATGTATGGTGTACTATGTTAATTAATTAAATAATCAAGTTATTAACCCCCTGATAAACACATTTCAACCAACCAACCAACACTAACAAATTTTAGTTCGCACCCAGGGTAAAACCAGCATTACAAATTCAATGGATGTCTCAATTTTCGAATCCAAGGAACCTTTTTGGAGTAACTCCATTATTTTATAAAAACAAAATGTGTTTGATATAATATTCCTTATATTTTTAATATCACCACATTATGGTTCATTGGGCCCTATAATTCCATACTGCCTCAGTGCCTATCATTAGAAATATTATTTAACGCATTCTATTGTATTAAAAGTCAAAAATAGAGTCCCTATATTTAATATTATTAAATACTAGTTAGAAATTGTTAATATTATTGTATTATATATTTGCTGATATTTGAAATGATTCACTTCTCAGGTCCTATGGTTTGTTAATGTGGGAATGGTTTTTTTACTCATGAATTTTGACTTATGTAGACTAAAAATAATGATACGATGGAATGGATATGAATATAATATTGATCTTTGGATGGGTTGATATAATGGTTTTATGTAATGATGTAAATATATATTTTGGATTTTATTTAGATTCTCACTTCATGATCTATAATTGATGGTTTCTCATTCTATCTCCCAAATGGTTTGAGTTGGAAGTGACATTAAGGTGATATGTATGAGTGGGGGGCATTTTAATCCAGTTTTATTAACACATATATATAATTGATATGTCCCGTCATTATTTTTTGATATGTTATGAATAAATCATTATGTTTATACAGTGGGATGTTAATTTTAATGATTATAAAAAATAAATATGTGGATCATCTCCCACTTAATTACATTTTTCCTTATGATTTTTGATATCTCCCTTTATTGTGTATGTTTTTGATATATGATACTTCTATATTGTATTTATTGGTTAACAAGACATATTCTAATTTTTAGCATTCCCTGCTTAGATTTTTCCACACATATCTATCATGAGACATTGTTTTCACATGGATATTATTTTATTCTTGACATATGATCATATTGAGTAATCTTGTGTTCTCACACTTTAATAATGTTTCTCCAGTAATTTGTTGTGACAGCTCAGGTGAGAATATTTTGAAAAATATTTGAGTAGATGGATTGGATCATAGGAACTTGGTCAAACATTATATAAGGATTTATTGTATTGTTGTACATATATCCATAGTTAGCATTGGTAAATTATTCATATTCCATTTATACATATATGGAGTTTATTGGGGGGATTTTTTATATATACTTAGTAATTTAGATTGTAATTCCTCCTATACAAGTGAATATTTCCCTCAGTTCCAGTTCCCAGCCCATAGCTTATTTGAGATGGGTTCAGGGGTCACTCTATTATCCAATAGGGACCCAGGAGGTTTTATAGTTTTTGTGGGATATGAAAACATGGTTCCATGTTTTTGGTTCATAAATATGATTGGTTTTTAATTAATGTAAATGTTAGGATAGAAAAAATTTGGTAGGGAAATAGTTCCATTAGAAAATAGTATGTGATTTTGATAGAAGAGACCAGGTAGGAAAAATGTATTGATTCCCCCCTATGATCGATAAAAATGACGGTTTTAGTCTAATAAACATGTTCCGGAGGAAGCATACTTCTTACGGTGTATAAAATTAATGAAGGTTGCATGAATGATTCTGACAATTTTCATTCAATTATCGGTTTCTAATATGTTATTATGGTTAATGAAACATCCCATATAAATAAGGAATAAGACACTTTTCATATTTATTAATATCTATGAAATAAATATTAATTTTACATTAAATTGGAAGCTATGTTTGATAGCATACCCGATATTCAACAACAAGTTTCTTTGAAATATTACGTTGCATACTAATAATATAATATTATTATTCTAAATGAAAGTTAACTCCCAGTCATTATATTGGTGTAAATGAACAAAACTAACTAATATATGACTATAAATGTTTGTTAAATTTATTTACATTTATCCAATAAAATGTTAGAGGCTTAAAATGTGAATGAATCTAATTTTAAGCATAATTTACATTAAAAGGACAATTTATTACGTTTAATGGAAAAAACTCTTTAAATATAGTTTTGCTAACTTTAATACATTCTATTTTACTGAGTAAAATTCTTCTTTATAATAGAGAAATACAAATTTAATTTTTTTAAATTTTTTAATTTTTCTGATAAAATTCATTTTTTAATTAATAGTGAAAATATTGTATTTTAATTCAAAACTAGGTTTTAATATAATTTATATATATGGTTATATTATATTTTTAATTGTTTTTAAAGTGTAATTACAATATATTTTTACCATTTAATCCTATTTTGGTCATTGGAATTAATTTCACTTTGAAAGTGGACATAAACAAGTGTCAATCTTTTGATAGTTATTGTTTCTTAAAAACACTCTATTTGTTTTAACAAAAAGAATTAATTTTAAATTAATTAATCCCACTTACATGTTTTGAATTTAGAAATGTAGACATATTTTCTGAATTCGGAATATCAAATACATCTTAGGCTGAATGTTTTGTATTTTTTTGAAAAACATCAATTTTGGATGAATAGTGAAACCACTTAGTAGTAGTTAAAAAAACTGAATTTTTCATTTAAATGAAATTTTACCACTTCTGTGAATTGAATTTTGAGAATCCAACATACATTGTTGTTATTATTAAGTAAAATTTGGTTCAATAAGATTAAATTAATTTTTGGGGAATAGTAACTTTTGACATTTCTTTATAGCGGTTAAAGGTAAATGAGGTAATTCAAGGTAAAAAGAATATTTTAATAATTCAAAATTACTTTAAAACGTGTCTAACCCTTATTGGTTGAGTAATTTACAAATATGGGCATCTTGGGGTCGATTTTGGGGCCACTTTTAGCCACTTGGGAGTGATAATGACACTTTAGATTAATTAATTTAACATAAAGAGAAAAATGACATTAAAAAAATAGTTTAGTAATATAATTATTATATGGTGTTATGTAAGTAATATTTTTTACTATAAATATAAATTGGAAAGATAAAACTATTTACAACATCATGTTATTTTTTTATAATTTTTATATATTGAATAAATTAAATTATTTAGGACATAATAATGATGCATTGTTTACCGCATTAATAAATCATTTAAATAAATATGATTACACATTTTAAAATAACATAAAAAACTTGTCCAATTAGTATTTGATGATTTTATTTCGACCATGAGTCATATTTTCATCTACTCTAATGATTTTTTAACCATTAATTACCGAATATCATTATATAAGAAAATAATATTATCACACTTTCCTAAAGAGCCCCTCCCCCCCCCTTATAAAAAGCCCTCACTACTAACCAATTCCACACTCCTCTCAAGCCTTTATGCTCATAAAATATCTGACCGATTAAGCTCCCTACATCCATCTCCTCCTCCTAGAAGCCTCATATTAGGAATAAGGCATTTCAAGAAGTCTTTTTGGTTCAAATCAATGGAAGTTACCCAAATTAACAGTAACTATTTCTACTAACTTGTTTTCATTTATTTTACATCTCCAACCCCTAAACACTTTTTATTCTTTTATTTTATAACAAAACCAGTATCATAAATATACTAGGATGTTTTTATAATAAGGATTCTTACTACACTTATACACACCTCTATCTAATGGGTAAAGAACATATTGTTTCTGTGGATAGAAAACTAACGCCTAACAAGATGATGATTGTTTGATTATCTCCTACCACATATCATGGTAACCATTAAGATGAAATTTTATTTATATATGATATATATTATGTTTGTATTTTTTTATTCTTCTGTATTTTACATCTATAGCTTACCTTTATGGATTCCATTTTGGGTAAAAGTGATTATTTCATTTGAGTAAGTGCGGACTACCGCCCCCTCAAAGTCATATGACTCGTTAATTCCATATGTGTGACATATAAAAGATGGATTTAATAATATTATATATGATAATATACTTTATTTATAATATACTTATTTATTATTGTGTTTTAATTCCATTAAAATAGGAAATATAAATGAAAGTAGTGTTCATGCGTACGTACGGCTTACCGTCTCCATGAACAGTGCATTTCATTTCTTTCCTCCAAATGTTATGTACTATTATAAATAGATGTTTATACATGATATATATGATATATATGATATCTATATCATGAATATCATTCGGGATATAATGAACATTTGACTATGTGAACTACTTGTAATTATAGGAAGTCTATTTCCGAATCAAGTACCAAATGTTGACAAAACGACCATTATTAACATAAATGATTTCATAATATCTATATCATAGTAATAAGTGATATAAAAATAATAATAAACTTGAAAATTGTTCTTAAGAAAGTAGAAATTAATATTAGTTTATTATTCAATAAGAACAAGCTTCATCGAGGTCAAGTCTGACACAAGGTAAGGGATTTCTTATCTCATTTTTAATTCCATGAGATTTCCATTGCTCTCCACTTATTCATTGCATGTGGTGTATCTTGAAATGCCATTTGATATATATATAATCTTTAATATCTTTATATTCATGTTATTCTTTAATTCGTTTTGTGGTTATTAACTATTGGTCATACAACATGATTGATTACAACGAAGTAAGGGTTTTCATCTCACTTTTTATTCCCGTGAGATTCATGTTATATTGGTCACTATTTCCTTTTGTGTGGCATATGTACATTCCATGATTCTATTCATTGTTTAATATAGTATTATTTTTTTGTTCATTTACATCTTCATTGAGCGAGCCTCCATTGATGTGGTTTATCTTTCGTTTGTTACCTATTCTGTACGAAAACCTTTCACCCTCCTCTTTTTAAAAGAATTCCTTTTGTTATGTATTTTAATTTACATCTTATTATGTTGAGATATGATCTTATTTATCCAAATTTATGTGAAATTTATTTCCAAGTGACGTGATACCCTTTTTATCTCATCAACTCATTTTCTGAATTTAATGTGACGTCGTGAGGCTGTCAAATTTTTACAAGGGAACTTCTTAACCCAATTTCAATTCTCTGGGTTAAACTTGTACTTCTTGAATATGTCATCCTATGAATATTTGTGAATGTACTATGATTTTTTTACACATAATATCTACTTATATTGTGTGTATTTTTATTTTTCACACATAATTATGTGATTGTTTATCCTTAATTTAAGGATACCACATTTATAAGGGATTTCATCTCAATTTACATGCCCACAGAGACTTCATTGTTTTAATGCACCAATTAACTCTTATATGGTGTATATACTGTAATTTGACATATTAGATCATGAATCCATTTATTCTCATGATACTATAATGTTATGATTAAATGTTATTCCTCAATTATTTATATTCTAGTGTCTCTATTTTTGTTAAGAAAAACTCTTTAACTAAAATAAGATTTTAAATGTTTTTAAGAAATATTATTATAAATATTTCTCAGTAATGTCCATGTTTTAAAAATGGGTTTAGGATTTATTAATATATACCTTAATGTTTCCAAATTATAATTAATTTGAAAGCATAAATTTGGAATGGGACACATTGATTAAAAATCTCTTTTTGAATGGTTTTGAAAAATGATTTGATAAAGAATTGTTTATTTCAATATCTTGATTTGATATATTGGAATGTAAAAATGTTATATTTCATTTATAATTGTGTTATGTGTTATGATTATGTTATGGTTATTGGTCATTGTTTACGTATATGGGTGGTTCCATGATAAAACTAGGGCGAGTGAGCCCGAGATAGCTCTCCAATGCATTGGGTAGTGTGACGGAGGTAAAAGTGATGTTTCTATTAAGAGATTTAGGGAATATACTGTGATGGGTATTCCAAGTGTAAATTCCTCTGTAGCTATTATAGATACAATTTTGGTTTTATATGGATGCCATAAGTAACCTTTATGATTTATGATTTGTGTGTGTTATTCATAAATATTATGATTTCGTAAGGTATGTTATGAATTAAAAGTATATTTTCATTGATTTGGACTAATTGATGGCATAGTGTTTTCCTTCCACATTTTATAAACCTTACTATGCTTTTTATGCTCATCCCATGTTTTTGAAACGTTTTCCACAGAATGTAAATGTGAATAGGGTCCTGGATGGGATCAAGGAAAATTCATGCGGTCTAAAATATGGAACTACACATGTTTCTATTTAAGAGTTTTTACATTATAAAAAAATTGATACTGAGTAGTAGAGTTTACATGTAATATTCAAGTTGTTATGTAATAGTTATGGCCTAATTATCTAAAACTCTAAACCTGAAAAGATCCTCAATGTAAATTATTCATTGAATTAAATATTATGTAATGATATAAGGTCTAGTTCTTATAGTTGGTATCAAAGGTCTGTTTAGACAACATTAGGGATTATGAGTTTTCTTTAGACACATGGTTTTTCCCTATGTCTATTATTTCAGTTAAATCATTATTTTATAACTTTTTTCAGATCAAGGAAAGTCAGTTTCAAATGGAAGGAGTAGGATCTCAAACGACATTCTTATAACTTCCTAATGACATGCTTGCAATAATTATTGCAAAGTCATCTTCAGATGATTGTGAAACTCATTCTAGAATACAACTCACTTAAAATCAGTTGTTTGATAAATCAAAAACCTCCACTGTACCTTGTTATCATCATGGATCATGGGTTGTATTTAGACAAATCTTATTTTCTCAATATTCTCATATTTTTAAGAAAGGTAAATATTATCAATGACCTTTCAAATATTTTAACATATCATAATATTATAAAGAATATTATGATTTTAAAATAGGTGCTAAAGAAGGGGACCCTTGTGCGACCTATTTATATTTTCATTTACAATATAGTCTCTTAGCACATAACTATGGTATTTTAATAGAACCATTAATTGTATGTCTCAACTCAAATTCGGTCTGACTATTTTATAGAAATCAGTTTTTATCAGATGATTTGAAATTATATGTCATGGATGATTATTTTCCAAAACTATTTTTCTGTGAACACCCACATAACCCATGTTGTAAAAGGTGTATTTGTATAGAGGAAGAAAATGATTTTGAAGGATCTTTAAATCATTGTTGCAATGCATGTAGCTTCTACCTACTTCAACAAGATAATGATGAAACAAAATGGACACCATGATCAAGGTATGATGTTCTTCATTTTGTGGATCATTTTATTTTATCGTATAGTTGTGAAATAATACTTCAATAATTCAGATGTTGAGATCATAATTATTTTGGGAGAAAATTTGAGGTATAAAGAAACTATTGAGGTTAAAACATGTTAGGGTTATTTTTGAGTTTTATAAAAAGGAAAACCCATAGGATGAATTACAACTCATCACATCTGCTAAGGCTTCATGAATCGAACCCACAACCGAAGGCTGACAAGGGAGCATTGCCTACCACTAGCATACTTGAAGTCCCTAGTTAGTATGACTTTTTGTTTTAGTAAAAATTTGTTATGGAATAATAATAAGTTTATTTTTGGAACTTATGTTTTTTCAAATGGACATACATGGTATAGAAAAATGATTTAGTGATTAATTGATAATGGTTGTTGTGGAAGCCGTTATCTCTTATGAAGAAACAATACATGCCAAAAAAAGACAGAATACTATGGGATTTAAATTGTGGAATAATGGTTGAAATTTTACTTTGGAAGAATATATGTTTTTATTGTGTATATATAATGATTTGGTTTGTTTATGAAACTAAATAACCTATCATGGAAAATATGTCATTAGGTTAATATCTTTTTAATATGAGATTTTATGAGTGCCTGATTTTATTTGGAGATGAATGAAATGATTTATCATGGAAGACTATGTAATTAAATCCTTTTTAGATTTGGGTTTCAATCATAGTTTGGATTACTTTTGAAGAATTTTATGGAATTTTATTTATTGAATAGTCTTGGTTTAACTTTGGGTATTGTTTTACAGAATTTAGAGATTAAGAGTAGTTTTTCTTTTTGATAAATATTTTCTTTTTGGGTATTATCTAATCTTGCACTATCCATTTTGGTTTTAGATGATGTCTAAAGTCAAGGTAAATATATAGTTCTACTTTTTTGGACTATGTTATTCTCCAAAAGATGATTCTTGTCCTTTTGATGTGACCAAGTTTTTTTGAATGCTCTTTTTTTGGAGAAAAGATTAGTTTTTGGTATAAAATTATTAAAGGATGAAACTCTACATGAAGGTAAGTATATTACCTTCTGTTGTTATTATATGTATTAAAGTAATTCCTCCAAATTATTAAAATGAATGTAAAACAAAAACATTTTTGGTTTAAGTTTCCTACTAGGTAATTAAAGACCGTTTAACACATCCTATGTTTGTGATTTTCGTGTGGTTAACTCTCTCCTAATCATGTTTCTTGTCACTCTCCATCAGAACTTGACCATTTTTCCTTTCTTCCATATCCATGTTTTTTACATGGAATCCTATCACGGGTTATATCAGGTGACCATTGTACTTGTTTTTCTTTCTTTTAAAGTGATACTTTTACTGACTGTTTTTTGATGTATGACTTTTAATGAAGTTTCCAAGCCCAGTTTTGAACTTGCGAGGATGCAATGCCAAAAAAGGGGGAAGGATATAACATCCCAGATAAATAAGGAATAATAAACTGTACATATTTATTAATATTTTTTAATTAAATATTAATTTTACATTAAAGGGGATTCTATGTTCGATAGAGTACCCGATATGCAACAACAGGTTTCTTTGAAATCTTATGTTGCACACTAATTATATAATATTATTATTTTAAATGGAAGTTAACTCCTAGCCAGTGTATTAGTGGGAATGACCAAAACTAACTAAAATATTATTATACATGTTTGTTAAATTTATTTACATTTATCCAATAAAAATCTTAGAGGCTTAAAATGTGAATTAATCAAATTTTAAGCATAATTTGGATTAGAAGGACTTTTTATGCCTTTTAATGAAAAAAAACCTTAAATATAGTTTTGATCACATTAATACATTATATTTGACTAATTAAAATAATTATTTATAATGGGGACAAAATATTTTACTTTTTGTAATTTTAGGATTTTTTCTGATAAAATTCATTTTTGTAATGAATAGGGAAAATATTGTATTTTAATTGAAAACTATGTTTTAATGTATTTTATTTTTATGGTTATATTATCTTTTTAATTGGATTTAAAGTGTAATTAGAATATATATTTACCATTTAATCCAATTTTGGTCATTAGAAAAAATTTCACTTTGAATGTGGACATAAATAAGTGTCAATCTTTTGATAATTATTGTTTCTTAAAAACCCACTATTTGTTTTAACAATGAAAATTAATTTTAAATTAATTAATGCAACATATATGTTTTCAATTTTAAAAAATAGAAATCATTTTTGAATTCATAATATCATGTATTTCTTAGGCTGAATTTTTTGTATTTTTTTGAAAAACATCAATTTTTGATGAATAGTGAAACCACTTAGTAGTTGTTAAAAAAACTGACTTTTTCATTTAAATGAAATTTTACCCCTTATGTGAATTGAATTTTGAAAATATTACGTACATGGTTACTATTAGTAAGTAAAATGTGGTTCAATAAGAAGAAAATAATTTTTAGTGAATAGTAACTTTTGACATTTATTTACCAGAGTTAAAGGTAAATAGGGTAATTTAAGGTGAAAAGAATATTGTAATAATTCAAAATTACCTTAACACTTGTCCAAACAATATTTATTGAGTCATTCACGACCATGGGCATCTTTGGGTCTATTTTGGGACCCCTTTGAGCCACATTGTAGTAATAATTACACATTAGATTATATAATTTAATGTAAAGGGAAAAATGACATAAACAAAAATCTTTTAGTAAATTAATTTTTATATGGTGTTATATAAGTAATATTTTTGACTATAAATATTCTTCTTAAATCTAAAAATATTTCATACATCATCGTATTTTTTTGATAATTTTTATATATCGAATAAATTAAATTAATTTTGACACAATAATGATGTAGTGTTTACATCATTAATAAATCATTTAAATAAATAGGATAATAAATATTAAAATAACATCCAAAACGTGTCCAAATTATATTGGATGATTTTATTTCGACCATTAGTCTTCTTAAATTCGACTTTAATTATTTTCGGACCTTTAGAAACCGAATATCATTATATAATAAAATAATATTATCAAACATTCCTAAAGCGCCCCTCCTCCCCCTTATAAAAATCCCTCCCTTATAACCAATTATACAAACCTCTCAAGGCTTTAGGCTCATCCAAACTCTACCCAATTGATCTCCGTATATTCCACTCCTCCTCCGAGAAGCCTTACCTTAGGCTGAAGGCACTTCATGTTGTCCTTTTGGTTCAAACCAAAGGATGTTACCCAAATTAAATGTAACGATTTCTCATAACTTCTTTTATATTATTTTACTTCTCAAAACCCTAGACTCTTTTTATTCATTTATTTTATAACAAAAAAACTATAATAAATATTCAAGAATTTTTTTATATGATTCATTATAACTACAATTACACACACCTCCATCTAATGGGTGAAAAACATACTGTTTCTGTGGACGACAAATTAATGCCTCATGAGAGGATGATTGTTCATTTATCTTCTACCACCTATAATGGTGGCCATTAAGATGAGATTATATTTATATATAATATATATTATGTTTATATTTTCTTTGTTATTTTTTATTTTACATTTATATTCTACCTTTATGGTTTCCATTATGGGTAAATGCGATAATTTCATTTGAGGAAGTGCGGACTACCGCCCCCTCAAAGTGATATGACTATTTTATTCCATATCTGAGAAATATTAAAGATGGAGTTAATGATATTATATATGATATTGTAATGGATTTATAAAATTACTATTTTTCATTTTGTTTTAATTACATTAAAATAATAAATATAATTGATATTAGTGTTCATGCATACGTACGACTTACCGTCTCCATGAACGATGAATTTCATTTATTACCACTAAATGTTATGTACTAATATAAATACATCTATATACTGGATATATATCATATATATGATTTCTAAATAATTAATATCATGCAGGATATAATGAACTTTTTACTATACGAACAACTTTTAATTATAAGATGTTTATTTTTGACTCAAGTAAAAAATATCGACCAAACGTCCATTATTAACTTAAACGATTGAATAATATCTATAACATGGTAATAAGTGATATAAAAATAATAATGAACTTTATAAATGTTCTTAAGAAAGTATAAATTATATTTAGTTTATTATTCACAAAGAACAGGGGACAAACAAGTCAATTTGGATACAAGGTAAGGGATTTCTTATCTCATTTTCAATTCCGTGAGATTTCCATTGCTCACCACGTATTCATTGCATGTGGTGTATTTTGTACTTCCATTTGATGATATAATATCATTATTCTCTTTATATTCATGGTATTCTGTGCTTAATTTTGTGGTTATTATCTTTTGGTCATAAGACTCGATTGATTAAAATGAAGTAATGGGTTTTCATCTCACTTTTTATTCCCGTGAGATTCATTCAATATTTGTCACTATTTTATTTTGTGTGGAATATGTAATGTCAATGATTTAATTAATTGTGTAATTTAAAATATTTTTTTGGAATTTTACATCTTCCTTAAATGACCCTTATTTTATGTGGTGTATATTTTTTATGTTACCCAATATGTCAGGGAACCTTTCACCCTCCTCTTTTTAGAAGACTTCTTTTTGTTGTGTCTTTTAATTTACATCTTATTATGTTGGGATATGTTCTTCTATATTTTTATTGATGTAAAATTTATTTCCAAGTGTTGATATACTGTTTTTA
The DNA here is from genome assembly GCA_963277665.1 of Viscum album. Lineage (NCBI taxonomy): Eukaryota > Viridiplantae > Streptophyta > Magnoliopsida > Santalales > Viscaceae > Viscum > Viscum album. The sequence continues at coordinate 439,262,943 of OY728165.1, read as the reverse complement.
TCTCATCAACACATTTTCTAACTTTTAATGTGATGTCGTTAGGATGTCTAATTTTTACAAGGGAACTTCTTAACCCAATTTAAATTTATTAGGTTCAACTTGTACTTCTTGAATATGTCATCCTATGAATATGTTTGAATGTCATCTTATTTTTTGACACATAATATCTAATTATATTGGCTGTATTTATATTTTTCACACATAATTATGTGATTTATTTATCCTTAATTTAATGATACCATATTTATAAGGGATTTCATCTCAATTTACATGTGCACTAAGACCTCATTTTTTTATGCACCAATTAACTCTTATATTGTGTATATACTATCATTTTACATATTGGATCCTGAATCCATTTATTCTCATGATATTATAATTTTTTGATAAAATGTTATTCCTCAATAATTTGTATTCAACCGTCTCTTATTTTTTTACAAACGCTTTAACTAAAATATCATTTTAAATTTTTTAATGATTTATTCTTATAAATATTTCTCAATATTGTCCATGTTTTCAAAATGAGTTTTGTATTTATTTATATGGAAATTAATGTTTTCAAATGATAATTCATTTCAAATCTTCAATGTTGTTTGGGACACTTTGCTTCAAAAATCACTTTTTAAATGTTTTTGAAAATGATTTGTTAAAGCATTGTTTATTTCAATATCATGATTTGATATATTGGAATGGGAAAATGTTGTTATTCCTTTGTACTTTTGTTATGTGTTATGATTATTTTATAGTTATTTGGAGTTTTTTATGTATATGGGTGGTTTTGGGACAATACTAGGGCGGTTGAGCCTGAGATAGCTCTCCAATGCATTGGGTAAGATGACGGAGGTAAACGTGCTGTTTCTCCTGAGAGATTTAGGGAATATACTGTGATGGCTATTCCAAGTGTAACAACGTATGTAGCTATGATAGATACAATGTAGGATTGATATGGATGCCATAAATAACCTTTATGATTTTTGATTTGTGTGTGTTATTCATAAATCTTATGATTTCGTAAGGTATGTTATGAATGAAAAGTATAGTTTCATTGATTTGTATTTATTGATGGGGTAATTTTTTCTTCCTTATTTCATAACCCTAACTATGAATTTGTAAGCTCATCCCACGTTTTATAATATTTTTCCAGAGGAAATAAAGATGAATAGGGTCAAGGATGTGTTCATGGAAAAGTCAAGCCGTCTAAAATATGGAACTACACATGTTCCTATTTAAGAGTTTTTATTTTATGAAAAAAATGGATACTGAGTAGTAGTGTTTACATGTAGTATTCAAGTTGTTATGTAACAGTTATGGACAAATTCTTTAATACTTTGAACCTGAAAATATCCTCAATGTTAATTATTCATTTAATTCAATATTATGTAATGTAATAAGGTCAAGTCCTTATAAATGGTATCAAAGGTCGTTTTAGAACGCTTAGGGATTATGAGTTTTTGTTAGACACATTGTCAGTCCCTATGTACATTATTTCAGTTAAATCATTTTTTATGACTCTTTGAGATCAAGTAATGTCAGTTAAAAATGGAAGGAGGAGGATCTCAAACGGAATTCTTATCTTATCTTGATGATATGCTTGCAATATTTATTGCAAACTCATGTTCGGATGATTATGAAACTTGTTCTAGAATACAACTCACTTTCAATAAGTTGTTTGAGATATCAAACACGTACACTACACCTCGTTATCATTGTGGATCATGGGTTTTATTTAAGAAAATCATATTTTCACAATATTCTCATATTTTCAAGAACGGTAAATATTATCAAGTCATTTTCAAATATTTTCCCTTATCATAAGATTTTAAAGCATATTATGATTTTAAAAAAGGTGCTGAAGAAGGAGACCCTTGCGTGACTTATTTATATTTTCTTTTAAAAAATAAGATCTCATCACATACCTATGGTATTTTAAAAGGACAATTAATTTAAATTTACAACTCAAATTCGGTACGACTATTTTATATAAATCTTGTTTTATCAGATGTTTTGAAATTATATGTCATACATGATTATTTTCCAAAACTTTTTTTCTGTGAAGTCCCATATGACCCATGTTGTATTAGATGTATTTGGATAGAGGAAGAAAATTATTTTGAAGGATCTCTAAATCATTACTGTAATGCATGGACCTTCTACCTATGTGAACAAGATGACGATGAAACCGAATGTACACCAAGATTAATGTACTATGTTCTTCATTTTGGGGGTTGTTTTATTTTATCATATAGTGGTGAAATAGGACTTCATATAATTAATATGTTGAGATAATAATTAATTTGAATGAAAATGAGATGAATAAAGAAACCATTGAGGATAAAACATGTTAGGGTTATTTTTGAGTCTTATAAAATAAAAAACCCGTTGGATGGGTGACAACCCGTCGCATGTGGTAAGGCCCCATGAATCGAAAGCACAACCAAAGGCTGACAAGGGCACATTACCTACCACTAGCCAAATTGATGTCCCTAGTGAGTATGACTAATTATTTAAGTAAAATGTTTTAATGGTAAAAGAATAAGTTTATTTTTGGAACTTATGTTTTATCAAATGGATATACTTAGTATAGAAAAATGATTTAGTGATTAAGTGATAAAGGTTATTGTAGAAAATGTTCACCCTTTTGAAGAAACACTATATTACTAAGGAAGATAGAATACTATGGGTTTTAAATTGTGGAATAATGGTTGAAATTTTAATATGGAAGAATCTATGTTATTATTATGGACATATGATGATTTAGTTTATTAATGAAACTGATTAACCTTTCAAGGAGAATATGTGATTAGGTTAATTAATTTTCAATATGAGATTTTATGAGTACCTGATGTTATTTGGAGATGAATGATAAGATTTATCTTGGAAGAACATGTATTTTATTCCCTATGTGATTTGGGATTAAATCATAGTTTGGATTACATTTGATGAATTTTATGGGAAGTTGTTTGTGGAATAGTCTTGGTTGATCTTTGGGTATTGTTTTACAAATTATGGAGATTAAGAGTAGTTTTATTTATAAAATATTATCCTTATTGGGTACTATCTGATCTTGCACTATCAATTTTGGTTTTAGTTGATGTCTAAAGACATGTAAAATATATAGTTCTTCTTTTTTGGATAATGCGATTCTCAAGAAGATGATTCTTGTGCTTTTGATCTGACCATGTCTTTTTTAATGCTCATTGTTTGGAGAAAAGATTAGTTTTTGGCAGAAACTTATTAAAGGATGAAACTCTACATGAAGGTAAGTATATTTCCTTATGTTCTTATTCTATGTATCAAATGAATTCCTATAAATTATTGAAGGGAATGTAAAACAAAAATGTTGTTGGTTTACATTTCCTAATGTGTAATCAAAGATAGTTTAACGCATCATATGTTTGTGATTTTCTTGTGGTTAACTTTCTCCTAATCATGTTTTCTATCACTATCAATCAGAGATTGACCATTTGTTCTCTCATCCATATCCATGATTTAATAAATGTAATCCTAGTACGTGTTATCTTGGGTTACCATTGTACTTTTCTTTCATTCTTTTAAAGTGATGTTTTTACTGACTCTTTCGCATGTGAGAATTTTAATGAAGCTTCCAAGCCCAGTTTTAAAATTGTGAAGACGCAATTCCCAAAAAGGAGGAAGTATGTAACATCCCAGATAAATAATAAATAATATACTTTTCATACTTATTAATATTTTTGAATTAAATATTAATTTCATATTAAAGGGGACTCTATGTTCGATAGCGTACTCAATATGCAACAACAAGTTTCATTGAAATCTTACATTGCACATTAATAATATAATATTATTATTTTAAATGGAAGATAACCCTTAGCCATTGTATTGGTGGGAATGAACAAAACTAGAAACAAAATGATTATAAATGTTTTCTAAATGTATTTAAATTTATCCAATAAAAATTTAGATGCTTAAAATGTGAATGAATCTAACTTTATGCATAATTTATATTAAAAGGACGATTTCTACCTTTTAATGGAAAAACCTCTTTAAATCTAGTTTTGGTCACATTAATACCAAATATAAATGATTTCTGAAGCTTTTACACGTCTTCGATAGTTGGATGTGAAAAGCCTATAAGCAAAAGGAACGGAAAGGAAAACACATGAAAATGAATAGGATTTCATACCTCTTGAACTCTTCTCCATGAGATCCTCTTTAAGGCCTTTAATTTTGTCCATTGGGTGAGATAAAAAGGTCATGGACGTGGGAAGGGATATTTGGGATGAAATTTGGTAGAAATTAGAAAATTCTCAAGGATTAATAGGTGTCGGAGGAAGAAAAAAATGAGGGTGGTATTTATAGTGGATGAGAGGGGGTATTTTTTATTATTTTAATCATTATTATAATATTTTTACACAAGAATTTGAATAATCATAAATAATGTGATTCCAAATAGTAATAATAGAATTTGATTTGAATAAATTGGTCTTACATCACATATGATTTCTTAAATAGTGTATTTAACTGATAATTTGAATATATTGTATTTTACCGTATTTCACTATTCATAAAAAATTCAAGAATTTCCGAAATTCCCAAAAAATTACCCCTTACTAATGTTTGATGTGTGTAACTCAGAAATGAACTCCATTTTTTTCAAATAAATTTCTATATATTGTGGATTTTTTTTAACAAATTCATAATTTATTCAAAAATTAAAAATATTAAAACTATAACTCCTTTTATATAACATTGAAGAATTAACCAAGATGTCATTATCATGATGACTTAAGAAAATAATAATAATTCAATTTATTATTCATTAAGTGCATATTACTATTCAAATTAATATTCATAAGGGTGTGTTACTTTTAACCAAAAAAAACAAGTTGGTTACACCAAACCCCAAATAACTTACTGAACACAATTGTAGATGATTTTTTTGTAATTACAGACATAGAAGAATCATTATTATGTTTAATGGATATTTATAAATATATACTTCAAATAATTTTTTATTCATTTCATTAATTTATTTTAAATTTTGCGGTCTTACACCTTTTTACTACATACTTCCATATTTGTTTCTCTAGAAATGTTCCTGACTATGTAATGAGATGGGAGCCTTGAATTCCTATTTCCTAATAAGATATGGGTGGGGATGCCAAATGTTTTTGGTATTAGTTTAATATTATTTCAGAAAGATACATAGTGATATGATTTAGGGAATTAGATATTGATCTGGGATTGATGGAATGGGTTGATGTTGTGCTTTCCAATTTTTTTGATTAAGGCTCTGAGGATTTCATATTAATGGTTTTCATATGGGCTTGATGTTAATGCTTCATGGTATACACACATCATTCCACATTAATTGAGGAAATGTTTTGTTCTTAATAAAACATATTTTAAGGAATCATTATATGTTTCTGAATTTCCATGGACTAATAGAATGATAATGTTTACTAAATGATTTTATCCATTAGAAAAGTTTTGTTGGAATGATGAAAATATTTTAATATTCAGAAACTGGAAACTCAGTTGGTTTATTCCTCGAGGGTATGGACTTCATATTGTGGTTAATGAAATGTTAAATAAAAGTATGTTAATTAATTTAAAATTAATTAATTAATATAGTCTGAATTGAGGAAAAAGAAAAAATTAATTAAATTATGGTCTCTGATATATTTGTACTTATAGGATATATGGTTCATAGAGGTGAATGTCAGGTGTCTAAGAGAAAATAGTTATAGTTGACCCTCAAACTTAGTTAATGTATATAGAGTATTAGTGATATATATATATATATATATATATATATATATATTTCATATGCTACTCTACACATGTTTGTAGGGATATTTCCAACCTGAAGAATCTAAGACAGTGGTTTCCACAACATTCGGGTCAGTGAGGGATAAATGACTGACCACCCCTCTGACTCTACTATCTTATCCTAGTAGTATTTTATATTGGTATAAATGGTGGTTATATTTACCTAAAATATTTTTAGATGGTTTTAATGTATTTTGGTTAAATCACACGAACATATCTCTAGATATATTATCCAAATGGTAATTATGTTTATGTTGTGTATGGGTTGTGATGTCTAGATATATAATCCTCATAATATAGTTTTTGATGTCTTATGGTATAATAAATTAACCACAGAAAAAGAAATTTTGGATGTGGTCACTCCCAGAATCAACTTGGTTACTATACGGATATTTTTATGAGATTAAGGGATTATGGGATGATCAAGGAATGATCTATGTTACATTTGTCTATGTGTCTTTGGTATGGATTATTTAGGGAGGGAAGGATCACTTTTGTGTTCTTGGGATACAAAAAAACTAGTGTCCAAGTGGTATATGGGTACCTTTTTTTTATTTTATACTATATGATATCTTGTATAAAATACATTAATAGATATAGTGATGGTGTGGCTGGAATATAATATACCTATTTAGAAGATGATTGATCTTCATTTTTTGTTCATTGGGATTTAACATGATTTCTTTATAATTTTTATGAAAGGATATAGGGAGTATCCTACTTGGTATATATGTTAATCTCACCATAGGTTTATTAAAACATTTTTCATGTTTGTAGGATAAAGTAGGAGATCAATGTGCATATTATTGTCTCCTATTTGTTCAAGATCTATTTGGGATTCATGTTAATTAACGATTTCATGTTTTAGTGCTTATAGATTAATTTTTATTTCAAATAATTGTATCAATGTATATACAGTTAATTATGTTTTAATTTAGTTTTTATGAGATATAGTTGATGTGTGCAGTTGTCGTACATCATGTTCCTCATGTTCTCATAGAGGATAATTCCTCCCATTTGAATGTTAGTTATACTCTCAATTCTAGCAGACAACACATACCATATTGATGGTTTAATTTTGGCTTAAAAAACTTTCTTCTCTTGTTCTTGTCCCATGAGGGGTTCCTTTGGGGGTAGAGGTTATGAAAAAGTGGTTTCATATTTTCGGGTTAAGGGATAGGACAGAGTTTGTAGTAAAGCACATGTGAGAATACAAGGGATGGTAGTGTGATGGTATAAGTTGGGATTATTATAAAATTAAAACAAGGGATTCCAGTAAAAACTAATATTGAAGGACGCCTAGGATTTTACCTGTAGAAAATGTCTTTAATGAGAATAATAATCAATTTGAAATTGATTTCGGTGTAGATGCCAAGTAAATGATCATGCATCATTGTTCATTTATCTGATGTGAGAAATGGGTAGAAATTCAGATTTCAATAAAAATTAAATAAATAGAATAATTATATAATTATGGAATCTTAATTATTTCATATTCCATATTTTGAAGTCACTAACAATTTTTTATTGTAAAGTTATGGCCCCAGGTCAATGTCTTTATCAGGTTTATGCTGAGGATGTTATGAAGAATGTTCTAGTAGATCACTGTATAGTGGAGGTTATCAATGAATATGGTTGCGGAGGAAACTTCAATAGATTCACCAACATAGTATAAAAAATTATGTGGAATTAATTTATTAATCATTCAAAAAATAAATGTTAGAGTAAGTAGAAATATATTTTAGTCGAACTTATTTTCAGAAGAAGAACTTGGTTAAATTTTCTATGAATATGTCACATATAGTTCCTAGTAAGTGGTGGATCTTGTGCCTCATGGGTCATGAGGATTCAAATGTCTCATGGGAGAATTTCATGGACCTATTCTGAGCTGAGTTTTTTTCACCATTACAATGGTAATATTTTAGGAGTCTTTTACCATTTTATATGGTAGTTCCAACTCTCAAGTGTTTGGTATCCATTTTGGAACCTTATCCATTATCCATGAAACCTATTTCCCAAGAAGGATTATTTGGCGAGGCATTTCTAAAAGTTATGAGAAATATTTAATTGATTCTATAGGTGTAAAACAAAAAGAATTCCAATTAGCTGGATCATTCATGATATTGTATATGACATAAACACAATCACCAACTAAATTGTTCTACTGAATATTTACGTAGAGATATACCAAACCTTAAGGGGGTATTTACATGTTAAATTTATAATTAATTCATTTATGATTATAATAAAAATTTCTCCATATTAAGTTATTTATCCAATATAGATGATGGTCATTCTAAAAACCCCCTTGTGTGTTACCTTCATTTCAAATAGAGGATCCTTCTGTAGAATCTCTCTAGACGTGATCCACATGACCTCTTTTGATCATTGAAATATGTTGGTTAATTTACAAGTGCTACCATGGTGATTCAATTTATTTGTGTTGTTCCTCTTGATTGTGTCAAGATCCTTTGGGATTGAAGGATTTATTATTGTTCTTGAGATGATAAGAGTAATAATTTAAGAGATAGAGATAGAATATTTTTATCCATAATAATTGATTATTCCCACTATATGTGAATTGAAAAATAGAAAAGGGAAAAAATACATGGATATGAGTATCATTTTCCTCTATAATACAAAGTATGATAAGGTTCCCAAAACTCGTGGATCATATAACCTTTCAGAATGAAACATGATAGAATGAACATAATAAGTTTATTTAGACAATCATGTGAAACACATATCCTACTACAAGATCATGTGGTGAACCATTGAAAACCCATAACTATTCTTGATAAGGCATCCAAATAAAATTATTGGTCATGCGGAAACTACTAGATAATCTCCCCTAAGTTATGAGACTTGTTATGTGGCATGATTCTAAAAACAGTCTAAATATACTTGTGAAATAAAAAAAGAATCCATGACAAAAGCATGAGCCTATTTCTGTTGTAAACCATCATATGATATGTACATTAAGATGGAATGACACTGAGGAAGCCCTATATACATATTTTCATTATCCCACAAGATCCTGATGGCATTTCAACTTCATATTGTGAAGGGATTCCAACATGTGTTGGAATTATTGTCTTCCCATCTGCTTATAAAGGCAAATAGAAGGGTTGGTCATTATAATGATCATGAATCACCAAAGGAACCTTTTTTTTTCATGGAATGCATCAATAATAGGTATAGTGATTTCCCTCAACAACAACCATGTCACTTTATGTGGTCCTGAAACATTGTGAACTAAACATGGAAATAAAATCAGAAATGACAAGAGCTTCATGCAAGGAGAAGATATGAAGATCATATTTTAACGGTGTCATATGTCTCTAGTGTACACTATTGATCACATGAGCACCCCATTGACATATCAGCCTAATCATTCATAGGCCCCCTAGCAACCCACCTTTGCCTCATAGAAGGTTTGAGATAATGAATCCTAGATCACAAGAATGTCTTTCAATAGGAATCACGGTCTCATTAAGCTCCCAAGACATATCATCCCGACTTTGTAAAACCCCTTATAATGTACACATTATTTGGTAATACCTCATTGATTGGCCAAAACCCAATAAAATGTAGCATTTATTGGGATGGTCTTGTGGTCGCTATAAATATTATGACACCTATCATGAGAACATGCAAAGCACATAACACTAAGTCTCATCACTAACATCATACACGAATTGTAAGACACACCACATAAAATGAAATGTATAATCTGTGATTAAAGTCCAAAAAATCACTCCCTAGTACCAAAAATTTTTTGGATCCACATAACCAGACATTATGTCACAATTTTTGGAGAGGCCTATCTAATGATGAGAATGGTTTTACTCCATGTGAAATATAGTGGAAACATAAGAGATACTAAAATATGCATGGTTATATAAAGTGATCATAAAAAATAACACTAAATATTTATAGTGGACTATGATAAAGATATTCCACTATTTTGTTGAATCATGAAATCCATAAACTAAAAAACACTAAAAAAATATAGAACATATGAAATAAAATTATAAATATAAGACTTACAGATGGTAGACTTACATAAAGATTGATTCTCTGATCAGCAAGTGCATTGTATGAATTAAATAGATCGTGAAACAACAATCAAAAATTTATACCCTATTATGTGATTCCCCCTCAACATACCTTTGGGATGATGAATTCCCCTCATTCCTTGTCATGAGAGTCACATGACATCCACTGGGAATGTCACCCTATTCTCAAGAAGCCCCATGGCTCCATAAATAGTTTGAGATTGGTCCTCTAGAAATGTTTCCCAATCATATAAAGATAACATTGTATATGAACTTTCTCTCATGAAATCCTTAGAATCTATCCAGAAGATCATTCGTCACCCATCATGCACATAATCCATTTTTCATAGTGGCATCGAGACATGATAACTCTGATCACATGATTCCCAATAAAAACATCATTTATGTTCATGTGGAGTCCTTTAGTGGTGTCAAATTGGAACATTCTATGTCATAAAAATAACTCAACCTAAATCATGGTATTTCATCTAGGAATTTTATCTAAGATAATTTTTTTCCATCATCTGTGTAAAAACGGATCATTTGACATCCTATTGAAAAGAAATCCTGGTCATGAAACACTCTTCTAACATATCAACTATGATCATGTGACTTTCTCTAAACAATTCAACTAGGTCATGTGACACTCTCAAATATGTATGACCTGGTCATGATATGTCCTCTTAATAATTCATACAGGTCATGGGACACTATTATATCATGTCATATTTGATCAAAAAATCATCTTCATACATCCTTGGTAAAGTCCTATGACATCCTCTAGAGATGTTAGCATGGGTAATGCAATTTTCATTAGGAGTATCTTTGAAAAAAGACATGTCAGAAAAAAAATCAGGCCATGTAAAGCAAACCTCAATGGACATGATAGTCTTTTCTTATTGGGATAAAAGCGAAACCCCAATGGGTAAGCCTCAGTCAACATTATAATTTGATAAATCCCTAATACTAGGGAAAACACTAAGTGTAAGCCCCAATCAGAAGCCAAATATGATAAGTTTTCCATAAAAAGGAAAACTCATTTTGTAATCCCCAGAAAAACTAAACAAGGAAAAATTTCATTCCCACCATAACCAAGATGTATATGATGCTTTTCTATGTCTGCAGCTCTATGACAAAAATAAAAAGGGTTGTCCAAATAAGAAATCCCTTTATCCATATGATGTTAGACTAATTAATTTCTGTCCCTTGTTTCCAATAGCAAGAATTCATAAGGCAGGAATATGTAGTTTTAATGATCAAATCATTTTCATCATTAATCCCCACCGTCTTGGGAAACCATAGTGTGCATGCCCTGATTAGTGGCATAATTTGATACAATTCCAATACAATGGAAACCATGGTCTGTAAGCCCCGGAAAGAAGAATAATATGATATGTACCCAAAACAAGAGAAACCTCAATGTGTAATCCCCCATCAGTAGGATAATATGATATGTCTCCAGTATAAGGGATACCATAGTGTATGATCCCCAATAAAACTAAAAACAATTATACTCATTCGTATCATAACTTGGTTATGTAGTATTCCTTCTTTAGGCCTGCGATCCATGAAAACAATACAAATGGTTCGCCCATCATTCAATCAACACATTCATATGTTGTAATATTGATTACTTTCTATCCCCTATGTCCAATACAGAGCATGGATCATGTAGTCACAGGGAGAAGTAATGATCACATCATTTCCATTATAAATCTCAACATTCATGGGAAACTATTGTTTGTAACCATCGATCAAGGGAAAAATATGATATGTATCCCAATACATAGTCATCAATACTGTGTAATGAAGGATTAGAGGATTGATATGATATTTCACCAACATAAAAGAAAACATACGTGTGTAAGAACTAATCAAATAGATCTATGATTACTTTGATTCAAACCCTAACCATGATATATATGATGCCTTCGTAAGGATCAAGCTCCTGAAAAAAAACACCATGGGATGTTCTAGTATGAATGCCACATATCTATATGATGTGTGACTGATTAAATTTTCTCCCATGTTTCATAAACCATACATTTATCATGTAGGATTAGGGAGTTCCAATAGTCATGACACATTTATTATGAATATCCCCCATCTAGGGAAACATAAATGTATAATCTATGATTATGGACAAAATATAAATACCCCCATATATGGGTCTCCACCTTTGGTAAAGTAACAAATGAATGAATTAACGATGGGAAATAAGATTCCTACCATAACCAAGATACACAGGACACCTTCTTAAAGGCCAAAGATCTACGAGGCATCTGTGTCATTGTATGTCCAACCATGTCTCTGACATTCCTACCATCATGACCCAATATCTCCTGTGGGATGATCATCTTTCATCATACACTAGTGGATTAATAGTCCAACTGAACTACGATCACTATGTTTCTTATTATATCCAATATACTTATGATTCCTCTTTATGGTTTATGATCGTGTATCCGGTTACCAGGTTCACTCTTATATGTCCTTTTTATATGTTGTTAAACTAAAAATTTTCAATAGTCTATCTTTGTTTTTAGTCATCTTATAGAATATCATATGTTGGATGCCTCATAATCACTCAATACCTTCCTATAAATATTAACTACCTCCATGGATGACCAAAAAACACTGAAAATGTTGTTTATACGACTTCAACATATAATCATCTACCAACTAAAAATAAATTGATGATGAAAAATATATACATATGGATGAATTCACTACTAGTATCCTTTCATTTCATATAAAATGATTTTACCTAAGATCATTTTTAGGGAACATTCCTAATACAAGGATAAATAATATATTCTCAAATATATCATATATATATATTTAGGATATACCTAGTGTAAGTAGTAATACCACTAAGAATGGTGTCATGATCCCATCCTCACATCCTCTTGACCAATTTGAATTACTAAGCATACATTTCACTAATACCCCCATGGGCATCCATCATTTAGAATGTAGATCTATTTCTATTTATGGATGTGGTATTCATTAAGATTTTATGTTATAGATAATAAATGCAATGATCAAAATGAATTAGTACACCAGACAGTACACCCCTCACAATAAATCTATGTGGCCAAGATAGTCACAAATTTTATATAAAAATAATGTGGGATCATTAAATGAATTCATTAAACTATGACATCTCCTTCATATAATAATAATGAATGAGTCAAAAATTCTTGATTGAGCATTTTTTTCTTATGAGTCGTAATTATCTTTTTAAACATAAACAAAAAACAGTGAACACATTTTGGATCACTAAAAAAATGATCAATTGACTATCGGTTAAGAAATTTTGTTTTCATATCCTATGATGAAAAAGTCAGAGGCCTGAAAATGATCTTCTGGATATTCCTTGATTGTTGGGGTTCACAAAGAATAATTCAATCCACACTTAGACAAGATCGTGTGAGTTCAATGGTTGGATCGAGAATAAAAAAAGAAAATATAATTACCGAATAATATTTAATTGAGAATAGATAATTCATATAGTGAATAATTGAACAATGAACTTGTTTATTATTTTTATCTGGACCGCAGATACAACTCTCACAAAGAACACTCAACATGAGATAATTTCTTCATCTAGAAATAGATCATGAAAATCAGTTACTACTATGTCCCCCAAGAGACTCAAAGATACCTCACCTACCCGACACAATCAGAATTAGGTGTAATATGAAATTTCTTGGTAATACCATCAACATGGAATTATCCCAACCCCTGAGGACGCATATGATAGTCATTAAAAACTAAAACTAATGGGTTTACTCTATTAAAATGAATATTTAGTAATCTCAGGGAACTCATTTCCATAAACAACTACATTAGATTCCTATCCCTCGATCATGATAATCTCCAAATTTAGTATTTGATGATGGTGGTTCATGGAGTCAACTATAACTCTATTCTGGTTCTAGGGATTCATATGAGGTATCCGTTCAAATGACATAACTAATTCAATTATATATGTTCCCTTTAGTCCCCTAATGAGGTTATCACCCAACACACTACCACTAATTGTCCCCGTGAAAGGGAAACAAAGAAGACACATAGGTAAAAAATGATATGGATAATCATGTGTGGTCGCATATTGCCACATTCAATGATGATTTCTACTGATATATTCTAGTTATAACCAGCGATAAAGCTCATATACCTTCCCACATAGAAGAAGGTTACATACATATTCCTGTAGCGAGGGAGGTGGTGGTGAATATTTCTACCCCTGTGAAAAAACACATTATTATATTTTATTGGAAGTTGGAGGAAAAATGTGATCTCTTGTTTTGAAATAAATTAGAGATATCATATAGTATATAGTGAAGACATATAATGTCAATGATTAAATTCTTGTGCACACTTTTCTGAAGAGTCATTAAAATTTATCAACAGCTGAAGAACTACATCAAAATATCAGTTCACTAGTTCAGATATATGTATAAGTGTATTTTCCTATACATCAAAACAAGGGTTCCAACACTCTGATCAATATGAACAACTGTTTTATCTAGATAAATTCCACATTATTCCACATGTGTATTAGGATTATCTGCATATTCTGGTATAGGATAGAGTCACAAGACTAGGCACATATTCCCATTCCAATTGCTGCTCTCCAAGTGAATGTGGCACATGTCCCGGGACAAGGAAAAATTACTATTGAAAAAGACAAGTGGAATATTCCAATGGATTGATATTGGATCTATATCCATGTTTTGGCCACAACAAACCTTGTGAGAGTGGCTCATGCCATTGGATAACCTCATATCCCTATCAAAAAAGACATGTTACATTGTCCAAAGAATCATGATCGATATTATATCCACATTATAACTGAGTCTCTCTATATAAGAAGGGAACATGCCTTGAGACAATATCAAATTATTGTATTTGAATCTACCTTTCATATTATTGTAGATCGCTAAATTCAAGAGCATATTCCTACCTCAACTAATGAATAACTTCACACAATGCCATCTATGGCTATACAAGAGGAGGCTCATATAAAGTAACACACTTGAGAGGTCAATTAACTTCTTCTAAAAGGGGATTAAAATTCAGTTTGGGATCATATTCTCATTCAACCATGTCTCACCAAGGGAAATGGCATATGGACAAAGACATGCTTATATACCTTTCAAAAAAGACCATTGACATATTGCAAAGAATTGGGATCATGTACATGTCCTTATTCTGAATAGAGTTCACCAAATGATAATGTTACAAGCCTTAAGATAGTCTTATATTATTTTCAATGAGGGAGAATATCATTGTCACACTTCTACAACTTCTTAGAAGTGATATAATACTCTTGTGACACCATAAGGTTATCAACATGGTCTGACAACCATCAAACTACATGATAATATCAATTCAAAATTCAAGTAGTTATTTTATCATGTTTTATCAATGATAATGAACATTGATCATATACATAATCTTCTCAAAGTTATCTTCCATGAGGTTGTTTGAGACATATTCCCAAATCCCAAATAGTATTTCGTCTCTTTAACAAAATCAGAAGGCATCCCTTAATATTATATTCATCCTTGTAGAAGTGTGGAGATGGATCGTAGTGACTGAACTCTTGAAATACACCATTTTCAACCACCCCACAGTCATTTCCCCTTTGACAAAGAAATCCCCCTCCCATTCCATGAAACCTCCATATAGAGAGGTTATCAAAAATCAAAAAACACATATAGAGTGGTTCTCAAAACATTAGGGTAACCTGCATATAGTTCCCCATTAAATTCCAATGACACTATACTATAATTAGCTGGTGACCCCAAGAAGTAATTTCTATGGTATTATTATATGGAGGTGTGTAAGGTTGGTGAAAAGTATTCCAACATTGAAATATGAAATAGTTTTTCAAAAAAAATTATCCACATGTTATGGTTCCTTTCCAAATCTGACTATGTCATCCCTCATGATCTATGAAAGGATTACATGCCTCATTTATGCCAAATTATATAGGATAGTCATCATATAATGATAGATGGGCACCTCGATTTTCCATGATATGATTTCCTCCATTAAAACATCATGAAACTTTACTGTCCCCTAGACCGAGCTACTATCTCTATGGATCAAGACGCAAAACTGGAAAAGGACAGTGCAAATCTATAACACAGATTCCATCATCGCATCAAAAATCTTTGGTAGTTGATACCAAAATCAACTTCATGTATATATATTCAAGGATGTCTAAATAATGTATTGTTACACTTCATCACACCACTATAATAGAATAACCCCCCACATATGGTATGTTTTTAAGTCATAGTATTCAACAAAATTATGGAGAAAGGTAACACTAGAGATAGTTGGTCACTAAAATTAATGGATCCATATTAAATGGTTCCACAATCTCAATAATAGGGGAAGAGGATAGGAAATATATCTTCAAATGGGTCCCCTAAAAATAATCGGAACACATTTTAAAAATTGAATCCAAAGATTCAATCAAATCGATAACATCCCATAGAAACTGTATCATATTATGGTATTCAATTATACCCATCAACTACAAGATCTCATTTATGCCACGTCAAATGGGATGTAGTAGTTTCTTCCTTAGAAGTCTTCCATGAGAAAAAAAATCCCATCGGGCTATGTTTGATTTATACCATCGCCTCCACCTCATGAATTTTGAATCAATGATAAGATTTTAGATGTATTCGTAGTAGTTGAAATGAAACCCCAATTCACTAGGATGAGTGAATTTATATCCCAATCACCCTCACAAGGCATGGCATCCTGTGTGAGGGTCCTGGGGAAATCAATGATTGTTCCAAAACAAACCATTCCTATGGGGATGGTGGAAATTATATCCCAATTTCCATTATAGGAATAATTAAAACCTTGACTAAAAGCACCAAATCCAAGACAATAAGATCAATCATTTCCAATTATTTCCCCAGATAGTCCCCCACATATATGGCTGGGTAATTTTTCTCATCATCATCACCGTATATAGAATTAGTTTTTCCCATGATGAGCGGTAAATTTCAATGGTTGTCATCACATTTATTCCTACCGTTGTAAGAAAATACATCATTATTTAGGGCTTGTTCAGAAATCCTGACTAGAAACTCCCTCTAGATCACTACTCAAATGCCAAAATGGAATGATTATATGAAAAAAGAAATCAAACCGCACTAGGGTTTCAATCCAAAATGTCCTTATATGTTCGAGGGTTTGAGAAGTGACCCTAATAAAGACAGTAATGAATCATCCTGTTATGTTGAATGTAATGGGATAACTACCATATTCACAATCACCTCTATAATTATCATCACCATAAAAAATGATAATGAGAATGAATTCATATATTGATAAGTAAAAAAATATATAAAATGTACCATGAGAGGAGGATCTGGATGAAATAGATGAGGCTATACATACCAAGAACTAGATGAGGATCCAAGACCTAGAACCTCCAAATATTCATATTCCACCTCTATAGTGGAAAACTACCAAATATAGTGGGAACGGTGTGGATAAATCATAAACACCTCCCCAAAGAGTCAATGTTACTTCCATGGATGAACAAAAGACACAATATGTAAATGATTTTCAAAATATCAGAAAACACAATGAAGATCTTCTTATGGAAAATATTTTCACTGGGTATCATAATCAGATATACTAAAATATCCAACCCCCAATGCATCTAAAAAGATAATATCCACCAGTAAGAGAGGAATATTAGCATCAGATCGACTCCACAACTAGGCAGGCAGTCTACATAACTGAGGATGCTAAAAATGATCATCAATTCCTCCCATTAGAATGAAAATATCTCCAATTCTAGGTAAATAATTTAGTCCCCACATGAATAGAGAAACAGTGGGATATGAAAATAGTTACACCACACCAGGCCCTATGCACTCTATATATACAAGAGGTTTCTTAAGAAGTAGTACCTATAGAATAGTTGAATGACATCGATATCCTAACTACTCAAAAGAATCCATGGAAGGGTGACATGTACCATATCTGCTTGAGAAGAGGACATATACCATATGAGTGGAAAACGATTCACCCCAATTCATTTTTTTTATTTGTACATTCTTCATATTTGATAGCATGAGAGACTCAAACAACATCTCACTCACTTTTTAAGCTAAAGTGGTCTGATGATGGTCCCCCATGATCCGAAAGAGCCTTCCTAGATGAGGTGTTCTGTATAGACTTGGATAGTTCTAACCATTATTTGGTATAAAAATAATTCAACAAGGTATGTTTTAGGATTGGAGGACTATGGTTGCTAAATAATTTACCAATTCATTTCCATACTAAGGAAAATGAGCATAGTTCACCTGATTATTTCATGTAATGAGAAAATGATAGGGCCTCTAACATAATAGCCATTTGAAATGGTCTAAACTGTTCTATTAACATGTCTCTCTCAAAAGGATAATTGTTGGAACAATGTACTAGAAGTCTTAGAGATGATCTGTAGACACCTATTATTCCAAAGGAGTATTTAGGTGGGTTTTTTTGAGTTTATAGATATAATAAAACATTTGAAAGATTCCATTCAATGTTACAACCCTAAATATTGGATCATGCATTAAGAACAAGTGAAAATAATTGACAGTGAAGATACTAACAAAGTCAGTCACACTCTAGTAGTAGTTTCTGCCCAAGATCCTTGGAAGGACACGAACCACCTAGATTCTCCTGTCAAAAGAAATAAAAACAAAAAAATATCTCTCAGTCAGATGTATAGAGAAATAATGGTTGCCCATAATTTGATGAATGGATGAATAAAGACTACTCAATCTAAACTAAACAATTAATTGGTTATTTCATTAATTCCATGGACAATATCTTACTCAAGATACCACATCATAGGAATACCAATGAGATAAACCTCACTAATCGTCCTTAATACTTCCCATTCGATAGAAGGCTATGATATAATATTCAATACTGATTCATATTCAAAATAATTTCAAAAAAGCAATCAGGATTCTAGGTAGTTAATTTGGGATAACTTCTCAGTTTATGTGAACTTCATATTTGTTTCCCATTCATTAGAATATGGTAATAGGACGACAGTTTCGGCCAGCTATGGATAGAATATAAACAACTGGATAACCCAGAATGCAGTTGATCGATCTCATAGTACACTATGAGGATATATATATAGAACTGATAAATTTTAACAACCCAAGGTTTTGACATCAGATATGTCCCTCGATGGTGGACATGGACGTCGATAAAAGGAAGAAATAGAATCTAAACAGTCATATTCTACTCTGATATATGTTTTGACACTAGAGGATTTCATCCATACAATAATAAATGCCTCATATCCTCTCTAAAAATATAACCCTCATCATATTATGAGCTCATATTTATTAATAATAACATGATAAACTTGGTATACCCCTTCTGCAATGATTAATATTCCATCAAGTATGAGTTCCCCACAACTAATTTGGAAATAGGGGGTTGCATGCTCGTTAACAAATGATATAGGGGGAATCACGAGCATGGTGAGACCCAATATTTACTCACATACACACAAATGACATATATGATGTTTGGACCTATGGTAATGATCTTACAAAATCACAACAATAACATTGGGTTGTCTCATAATCCTCCAGTGGTCGTCCATGTGATGTTTTCTTGCATGAATGTTTAGAGGGTTTGTGACTATTTGATTATCCCAATCAATAGGAATGGTTGGTATGACCTGTTCCACTGGAATGAGATGCTCCCATGACCTGTGATAAATCATCATGACCATATACCTCAATTTCAACTACTTTTGAGCCACATAATAACAAGAAACCCCACCTTGAGATGTACTAAACATTGGAATAAATGGAATAAATAATGAAATAGATGGAAGTTTTCCCATAGAGGATCCTTGTCATAGTTGTGATCCATCACTATAATCAAATCATGGTGGCCCTCATTGAAGCCATCAATATCCCACAGAAGTCTCAGCCATTAGTATCTGTATCTAAGTTCCATTCATTTGAGACCCTGATGGATGAATCCCATGTTCCAATCTTTTTCCTAGAGTTTGATTTGGAAGAGTTAATCCTGGGATACTTCATACCCCTATATTTTTCATGCAAACTCGATAATGTCGACATCAGAAGGGATCTTTGTTAATGTGGTTTCATGATCTACCTCATACCAATTTAAAACCTTCAATTTTGTTGGTATAGTGAAGTATATTTATCATCCATAATGTTTACCATTCAAGGTTTTGATAATAATGATCAATGTCATCTAGGGATGATCTATATCAATGCTCTATTTATGGATCTCACTTATGATAATGATTTTATGGTTATCCAATAAGAGACCACATAAATGTTTTAAACTCAAAGGGACTTTTCTCCCAAGCCATAAGCTGGTACCTTCAACATTCTATCAATGTTTAAAATACCCCATTGATGGAAATGTTAGTATAATACATGGTGATACTTTTCCTTCAAAGATATGAAAATCCACATTTCTTGAATGCGGGTTCTATAAAAGAGAATGAAAACAACAAAATGGTGGATGATGATATACTACTTTAATTCCTTAGTGTATTAGGGATAACTCTAAAAATCAATAGACTATTCTTGAAAGAGACTATGTGAAACCCAATGATATAGATGAGGGTATAGATCAAATCCAAGAATTACAATCCCATTTCATCAACAATGATAGTGTAAAGGAGAATAAGATCTATAATCAATCTACAATGACCCTGGAGGTTGGAGATGATAATTCAATAACTTGCTCTACACGCAACACTGAGTTCAAGCACACCATGACATACTAAACAAGCCGTTAAAAAGAGGTTATGAATAGTATTAACTATATTTTAAACTTTATATAGTCCTTATAATTTTAGAATCCATATTATCAGTTTCTTAGACATAATGTAAGAACAAATTAATTTTTTACACTTTTACTAATTTTAATAGTGATCCCTTTTTAAATCCAATATAATAAACTTTTATATATTCAATTTGACTAAATAAAATTAATTTTTAGAATGGGGAAATCAAAAATTTACAATAAAACATCCCAAGCTTCCACAGTACATTTCCCTTTGAATAATGCAATGGCGTGCATTGTAAGCAACTTTGAGATTCTAACACACCACAACCAATCAAACTAGCCGTTATGAATAGTAATACATAATTTTTGCAATTTTATAAATTTAATATTTCTAAATGGACTTCATTTTTGGATTCATGATATCGAAAATAGCTTATGGTGAAATTTTGGTACTTTTCGGATAACTTTTATATTTTGATGAATAGTTAAAATTACTAATTTTTTATTAAAAACAACTTTTTTAATCGAAATAATTAATAGCGATAAATTAATAATTTTAGTGCATTTAAAGTATATTTTGAATATATTTTTACCATTTAATACATTGTTGGTCATTTTATGTAATTTCACTTTTAAACCAGACATAAACAAGTGTCAATCTTTTGATATTTATAATCTCTTAAAAACACGCTATTGGTTTTGACGACGGGAATTAATTTTTAAATTAATTCATGCAACTGATATGATCTGAATTTGGTAAAATAGAAATCATTTTTTAATTCAAAATATCAAATATATCTTAAGCCTAATTTCTAGGGTTTTTCTGGAAGCTTTCATTTTTGATGAATAGGGAAACCACTAAGTGGTAGTTAAAAAACTGAATTTTTCATAAAACTTAATTTTACTACTTCTGTGTGTGTAATTTCGAAAATCCAAGATACACGGTTAATATCAACGAGTAAAATTTTGTTCAATGAGATGAAAATAATTTTTGGTGATTAGTAACTTTTTACTTTTATTTACCACGGTTAAAAGTAAATAGGGTAATTAGGGGTAAAAATGATATTAATATTACCCTAACACATGTCTTAATTATATTGGACAAGTTTATCTCGACCAAAAACAATCTTAGGAGTAAAATATTATCATTTATGTCCACTTTTATTTGATTAGGACATTTATTATTATTTAATTCAAAGAAGAGTTAAAAGAGTTAAAATCAAAGTTTATTTACTAAAACATATTTAATATAGGGTTATAGATAATATAAATTCGATTGTAAATATTCATTAGAAAGAAAAAACTATTTCCTACATAATGGTATTTTATTTTAATTTTTTTTACATTAAATAATTTAATTTATTTATGACACAATGGTGATAGAGTATTTACCTAATTAATGAAAAATTAAATAATTGATACTATAAATACTCAAATAAATGTTATTTGACACCTTTTATAAATACCAAAAATTTTATTGGTTAATATGACATGTTAGTATTGATTTAATGGACCTTTTTCTATTTAATCATTATGTTATAAGTTTTACAAAAATAAATTATTGAATACTGTCAAAATTGACATAAAAGAGTTTTTAAAACAAATATTATATTATTAATTGATATTAAAATCATAAAAATCATATATTCGGCCAAGAGACTTATATAATGAAAGGTGTATCATTAATGGACCACTTGGGGGGTCTCTTTGATGTATATAGTAAGTTCATTAACCATATAATATAAAAATACAAAAAGACATTGTAAAAGTGAAACTAATTTTCTAAGAGTTAATACTTAAAGATAAGGTTAATATAATGATCAAAACCTGTCGAAATTATATTGGTTCAGTGGTTTTTGACCCATACCCACCATAAACATTAAATAATCCACATGCGAGCCAATATAAACCGAATATGAATTTATTATAAAATAATATTTTTAGCTTTTCCAAAGGTTCCCCTCACCCCTCTTATAAAAAGGCACACTCCCTTCTCACTAATTCTCAAATTCAAACCCTTTTGGATCGGCCAAAACCTGCAAAAATACTCTCTAAACTTCCCTCACTACAACCTAGATGCCTTAGGTTTATCAGAAAGCTATCCTAAAGATCCCTTTTGATCAAATCAAAAGGAAGAACTCGAAGAAGAGGTAATGTTTTCACCACCCTCTTTCAAGTTCCTTTCTGCTTCAACTTCTTCATTATTTGTTATTTCTATTATAAAATAATAACTCTAGTATCTTCTATATACTGTGATGTTATTATAAATATGGTACAACCATATTCAGTATTCTATCCATCCATTGAATTGCATGTCACCATACGTGTGTAGGTACGACTTACCGTCTCCACGTCGTGGTGTAATTGTCATTCAATAAATTATTATTTGGATGGATATAATAATGATGTGTAATTCATGTAAATAATAAATATAACATGATAATTATTCTTTATATATGATATAACATCCAATTTTATATTATTTTAATATCAAAAGAATGATATTTTTGCTCGTGCGTACGTATGGATAACCGTCTCCACGACGCGATGAGATTCATTTCCAAGTTCACCATTCATCAAAGATTATAAAAATATATATTACTAATAAGTATGTAATATATGACATAATAATGATACTAGATATACATATATATATATATATAAGGATTAATTTACTTAAATATATATTATTAACTTACTTATGTTCAATACTATATGAAAACAGAAACAGCGTTTATGTCTACATACAGACTATCGTCTCCATAAACGGTGTTTTCCAATTCATATATATGTATATTATACATATTTATATTCTATTTATATATGATATATTTTTCATGTTTTATATTCTGGAAGTATTTAAATCATGATCTAAGTGATACAACCACGAGTGACAAGTTAAAACACGTACGATAAAGAAAGTGATTATTACCTGAAATGTTAACTTAACATGGAAATTATTATTAAATGGGTAATGTAAAGTCATAAATGAATCATGTATGATATCATAAATATTAATATGGTTCTGGTATAATTTAATAACATACTACGATCTTTGTACTGGAGATTAAACGTACCGTCGACTAAAGGAAAGTGCAAGGTAAGGCGGTTTCATCTCACTCCTTATTCCCGTGAGATTCATACCATATTGCCACTATTACCTTTTTTGTGGTGTATGTAATACCCATAATTGCATTCTTTGTGTAATACACTTTAATTTTTGTGTATTTACATATTAATTGTATGATACCTTTTTTATGGGTTGTATGTTTCGTAAGTTACCAAATTGGTAAGGGTTAATTTCTTAATCTCATAATTATCCGAGATTGTTTATGTGAAAGTATTTACTAGGAAAATTTTTATCTTCCAAGTCCATTTTTCATAAAAATGATTTCAAAATGAAGATTTTATGGATTTTTAAAGGTACTCTTTATCAAGATCAAAATTTTAAATGTCTTAAAGATTTTTCTTTCTAAATATTTTTAATTATTGTCCATGTTTTGAAAATGATTTTAAAGATTTATTTATATGGAAATGAATGTTTTGAAATGATAATTCTTTTCAAAATTTTCAAAGTGGTATGTGAATCTTTAATTAAAAAATCTCTTTTAAAATTACTTCCTTTATAAATGTGTGACTTTTAAATGATTTTACAAAAAGGATATTTCTCTCAAAAGTCTTTACTCATCATTTGTTGAATTGTAAGCTCATTTGAAGTTGATTTATTAAAAAAACATCTACTGAAGGTTTTGTGATATTTTTTACTATGGATGTGTTATTTTTATACCATTCATGGTTTATGGAGAAATTATTGACATTTCGAATGCTAGTTTTAATATGAATGTTTATGTTATGTTTAAACCTTTTCATTTGGGATTGCATTGGACATAATATGTGACGGGTGGAGCCCGCTATAGCTCCTCGATGCATTGGTAGGTCTCATGAGACAAACTAGTGTCTTGGCACAAGGCCATGACAGAATGTTATTTGTAGTCTTGGCACGAGGCCTTGACTATGTGGTTATGATAGTCTGGCATTATGTATTCCATCATTTTGAAAGTGGTTAGTGATATTGCATGTGATTATTCGACAAGTAGAATATCCATGTGAATAAGTAGATGGAATTTTTTCATTTTATTTCATCCATATTATTCTGAAGTTCAAGTTTAAAAGTCTTTTGTTTTAGTTTTATACATTGCCTTAAATGTTTATCCTTATTTCTGAATGTTTCCACTGTATTGCTTACCCTTACAGAGCATTTGAGCTCACCACTTTCTATGTTTTATTTTTCCCAGGATTCGAAGAACTGTAATGTGATTGATATGCAGGGTTAAGCCAAAGAAATAATGGCGTTCATTAAGATTATTTATGTTGTTTTTTACGTCTTAAAGTGCAAATGTAAAATTCATGTATGTGATCTATTTTTCCAAGACTGCTAAACTTATCGGTCCTTCGGGACTTCATTCCTTGTAATCAGGCCAATGTATAAAGATAATGCACCGACTTTAGGTAACTGGGGTCGGGGCGTTACAGTTGGTATCAGAGGAAGTTTAGCAATAATCATGGAAACTAGATTTAGATAAATTCTGATTAGAGCACATAGCCCTAAGATAAACTATGAGAATTAGTATAGAAGAACATTCTATAATTTCGGTATTGTAGAGATTTTGTGAGTTTTCCGAGAAATACATCCATGTCTGGATACGAGCAGGTAGAGGCGGCTCTGGCACAGATGTACCTAGAGGTAAAACCCGAAACCACTGATTTGAGCTAGACTCGAACAGGAACCGGTGCACGACAATGGGTCTTGCTGCACTCTGGGTATGACACTCCCAGGGGATATACTTAGGATAATTCTCATTTTAATTACAAACCATTATGAAGGTCTCATGAGTATATACTTACTCAAAGAAAAAAAATTATGATTATGGATTACATCCATAAACTGTTCAATTTGTGATAGGTATTTTACATGTATGGTAATTATTCATTGCAATTCATAAACTGAACTAGTTTATGCTATTGTAAAGAAATGGTGCCCCGTAGAAGGAATGTGAACTCTCGTAATACTTATGATCCAAAGAGTAAGAAGGATCATATCTTTAATGGTCCTAACCTAGAATTTATAAGGGAAATAGTCTACCACATATTATCATCATATGAAGAAATAATATCATGTGTTGATAATATGAGTAAAGAGTTATCAGAGTCCTATGGCCTTGAAGGGAATCCAGAGAAGAAAAGGATGGTAGAGAGAAGGACAGATAAAGGGAAGAAGGTAAAGAAGGGTTTTTCCCATATGTGATAACTGTAGAAAGAATCTCCTTTGAAAATGCATGAAGGGAATGGGAGAATGTTATAAGTGTGGAGAAAAAGTACACAAAGTACGTGACTGCAAGTGTAAGAAAAATGTTTCAAATGTACAATGCTTCATCTTCTAGGAGTTTGGACACTACGCGAACCAATGTCCCAGTCATCAGACTATGTTGCAAATGATGCTATTGGATAATAATCAAGTTATGATACTACCATAGAAGAAGAGGAATGACTAGTGTTCTTATGTTGTTATTTTAGAATTATTTCATTTAAGTGTTGTATCAATGTTGATCTGGAAATAAATAAGGATTGTACTACAGTACTATTTAATTAAGGATTTGAGATTTTGTGGTACAAAGAAAAGTGAATCTATAGCGAGTTAATTTTTTTTTTGTAAATTACATAGTTGAAGGAACGATAAACCTTAATATGGTCCTAATATTGAGGTAGTGATTTTGGAATAAGAGATGGTTGATTTTGGTAATTCAGGATGTTGCGGTGTTGTAAAAGAATATATGAGAAAGGCATTCACATGTTATTACCTGGAAAAAAGGATCCTCATTATGTTTAACATCCTTGAAAATTTTGGACTGTGAGTTTGGATAATAGTTTTTTAGATAAGTCTATTGGTCGGAATGGATTAAGATAGAAAGGTTATTTTTTGGATTTTTATAAAAGGACAACACGCAGACCGTGTGACGACCCGTCATGTCGGACAAAGCTGCAGAATCGAACCCACAACCATAGTGCAATTGGGATTTATCTTATACCATTGTGTTACCTGAAGTTCCTGGATGGTATAATGTAGTTTCTTTACATAAAGGGTCAGATATGTGAATTATAAATTCATTATATTTGGAACCCTATACGATTAGGATAAATAGAGTATTTTTGAGTTGTATTATGTTTTGGGGTGAAAGATGAGTTTGTGGTAGAAATTTATTAATGGATAAAACTCTAATTATAAAGTAAGTATATATCCTTATAATCTTAGAAAATCCCATAAAGAAATTCCTCAACATTAAGAAAAGGAACTTAGAACAAAAATGTTTTCCTAGATGGTTCCTTATATCATCACTAATTTATGGCTTTGGGATTGCTGGCCATTTCATAGCCATGTTCCCTACCACTCTCTATCAGATAATTGATGGTTATATTTCTCTTCCATATCCATATTTTCCAACATAGAACCCTAGTATGTGTTATTTTCAGTAATCTTCATACTTTCCACTCATTATTTTAAATAGAGGCCTCATTAATTCATTTATCAATGTGGGATTTCAACAAAGATATTTTGAAAAGTCAAAAATGTGTTATCCTAATACCTTATGTTTTGATGAACCGATGGTATTTTAAATCATCATATATTGATGAATTTACGGCCCTCAATTATACACTTGTTTGTGATTGATGACCCCAATCACTAACTATAAATATATACATTTTTCCTCTAATTGTATGTCTCTAATTGCCACCAATGTTCTCCGAATAGACATCATAAATTGGTTGTGACCCCTTTCATTTCTCTTATCCTCTTATTAAGAATAAATATTATTAACCCAATTTCCGATGTGGGTTTTCCCACAAAGATAATTTCTATATTCAACCATTTATTTTTGGAGAACAATTTCAAATTGCGAGGACGCAATCTATTGAAGGAGGGGAGAATGTAACAACCAAAGATTTCATAGTGTGTTATTTTTTCAAAATAATTCAATAACTTTCTCTACACACAACACCGGGTTCAAGAACACCATGACTTACCAAAAAATCCGTTCAAAAGAGGTTTGAATTGTATTAACTAAATTTTAAACATTATATAATCCTTATAATTTTAGAATCCATATTATGAGTTTCTTATACATAATGTATGAACAAATTCATTTTTTTTCACTTTTACAAATTTTAATATTGAAACCTTTTTAAATAAAATATTTTAAACTTTTATATATTCAATTTGACTAAATAAATTTACTTTTTAGAATGGAGACATCAAAAATTTACAATGAAACATCCCAAGCTTCCACGGTATGTTTCCCTTTGAATAATGCAATGGCGTGCATTGTACGCAACTTCGAGATTCTAACACACCACAACCAATCAAACTAGCCATTATGAATTGTAATACATACTTTTTGATATTTTATAAATTTTATCTTTTTTAATGGACTTCATTTTTGGATTCATGATATCGAAATTGTCTTAGGGTGAAATTTTCGTACTTTTTTGATAAATTTCATATTTTGATGAATAGTGAAAATTACTAAATTTTAATTAAAACCAACTTTTTTAATCAAAATAAATAATAGTTATAAATTATTAATTTGAGTGGTTTTAAAGTATATTTAGAATATATTTTTATCATTAAATACAATGATGATAACTGGATGTAATTTCACTTTTAAACCAGACATAAACAATTGTCAATCTTTTGATATTTATCATCTCTTAAAAACACGCTATTTGTTTTCACGATGGGAATTAATTTTTAAATTAATTAATTCAACTGATATGTTCTGAATTTGGTAAAATAGACATTATTTTTTAATTCATAATATCCAATATAGATTAAGCCTAATTTTTGGTGTTTTTCTGGAAACTTTCATTTTTTGATGACTAGTGAAACCACTAAGTGGTAGTTGAAAAACTGAATTTTTCATAAAACTAAATTTTACTACTTCTGTGAGTGGAATTTCGAAATTCCAAGAGACATGGTTAATATCAAGGAGTAAAATGTGGTTCAATGAGATGAAAATAATTTTTGGTGAATAGTAACTTTTTACTTTTATTTACCATGGTTAAAAGTAAATAGGGTAATTAAGGGTAAAAATGATATTAATATTACCCTAACACATGTCATAATTCTATTGGACAAGTGTATGTTGACCAAATACAATCTTAGTAGTAATAAATTATCATTTAGGTCCACTTTTATTTGATTAGAAATTTATTATTATTTAATTCAAAGAAAAGTTAAAAGAGTTAAAATCAATGTTTATATACTAAAAAAATTTAATATAGGGATATAGATAAGATAAATTAGATTTTAAATATTAATTAGAAATAAAAAATGATTTCCTACATAATGGTATTTTATTTATAATTTTTAGATATTAAATAATTTAATTTATTTATGACACAATGGTGATGCGGAAATTATCTAATTAATGAAAATTTTGAATAATTCTTTTTATAAATACCCAAATAAAAGTAATTTGAAATTTTTTATAAATAACAATAATTTTATATGTTAATATGACATGTTTGGATTAATTTAATTAACTTTTTTCGAAGTAATAATTCTGTTATGATTTTTACAAAAATAAATAATTGAATAGTGTCAAAATTGACATAAAAAGGTTTTTAAAACAAATATTATATTATTAATTGATATTAAATTCATAAAAATCTTAGGTTCGGCCAAAAGACTTATATCATGATAGGTGTATCATTAATGGACCACTTGGGGGGTCTCTTGGATGTATATTGTATGTTTATTAACCATATAATATAAAAATACAAAGAGACATTGTAAAAGTGAAACTAATTAACTAAGAGTTAATACTTCAAAATAAGGTTAATATAATGACCCAAACCTGTCGAAATTCTATTGGTTGAGTGGTTTTCGACCCATCCCCACCTTAACCTTTAAATAATCCACTTTTTATCCATTATAAACAGAATATGAATTTATTATAAAAAAATATTTTTAGCTTTTCCAAAGGTTCCCCTCACCCATCTTATAAAAGGGAACTCCCCCTTCTCACTAATTCACAGATTCAAAGCCTTTTGGCACGGCCAAAACCTTCCCAAATACTCTCTAAAATTCCCTCAATACAACCTAGAGGCCTTAGTTTGATCGTAAAGATATCATAAGGAGCCCTTTTGATCAAATCAAAAGGAAGAACCCGAAGAAGAGGTAATGTTTTCACCACCCTCTTTCAAGTTCTTTCTTCTTCAACTTCTTCTTTATTTTTTATTTCTATTCTAAAATAATAAATCTAGTATCTTCTATATAATGCGATGTTATTATAAATATGGTACAACCATATTTAGTATTCTATCCATCATTTGAATGGCATGTCACCATACGTTTGTACGTACGGCTTACCGTCTCCACGTCGTGGTGTAATTATCATTCAATAAATTATTATTTTGATAGGTATAGTAATGATGTGTAATTCATTTAAATAATCAATATAACATGATAAAAATTCTGTATATATGATATACCATCCAATTATATATTATTTTAATATCAAAAGATTGTTATTTTTGCTCGTGCATACGTACGGATTACCGTCTCCACGACACGATGAGATTCATTTCCAAGTTCACCATTCATCGACAATTATAAAAAAATATGTTACTAATACGTATGTAATATATGAAATAATAATGCTACTGGAGAGAGATATATATATATATATGTACTCATATATATCTTATTCACTTACTTCCGTTCAATACTATATGAAAACAGATACAACGTTTATGCGTACGTACGGACTACCGTCTCCATAAACGGTGTTTTCCATTTCATATATATGTCTATTATAAATCTTTCTATTCTAAATATATATGATATATTTATCATGTTTTATATTCTGGATGTATTTAAATCATTATCTAATTGATACATCCAAGAGTGACAAGTTAAAACACATGTGATAAAGAAAGTGATTATTACCCGAAATGTTAACTTAACATGGAAATTATTATTAAATGGGTAATGTAAAGTCATAGATGAATCATGTATGATATCATAAATATTAATATGGTTCTGGTATAATTTAATAACATACTACGATATTCATACATGAGGTTAAACGTACCCTCGACTAAAGGAGAGTGCAAGGTAAGGAGTTTTCATCTCACTCCTTATTCCTGTGAGATTCATGCCATATTGCCAGTATTACCTTTTTTGTGGTGTATGTACTGCCCGTAATTGTATTCTTTGTGTAATACACTTTAATTTATGTGTATTTACATATTCATTTTATGATACCTCTTTTATGGGTTGTATGTTTCGTAAGTTACCAAATTGGTAAGGGTTAATTCACCAATCTCATCATTATCTGAGATTGTTTATGTGTATGTATTTACTGAGACATTTTTATCATCCATATCCATTTTTCATAAAAATGATTTCAAAATGAAGATTTTATGGATTTTGAAAGGTACTCTTTATCAAGATCAAAATTTCAAATGTTTTAAATATTTATCTTTCTAAATCATTTTAATTAATGTCCATGTTTTCAAAATGATTTTAAGGATTTATTTATATAGACATGTATGTTTTGAAATGATAATACTTTTCAAAAGTTTAAAAGTGGTATGGGACACTTTGATTCAAAAATATCTTTTAAAATTAATTCCATTATAAATCTGTGACTTTTAAATGGATTTACAAAAAGGATATTTCTCTAAAAAATCTTTACTCATAATTTTTTGGATTTTAAGCTCATTTGAAGTTGATTTATTATAAAAAACTTCTATTGAAGGTTTTGTGATATGTTTGACTGTGTATGTGTTATTTTTATACCATTCATGGTTTATGGAGAAAATTTTGACATTTCGTATGCTAGTTTTAATATGAATGTTTATGTTTTTTTAAAACTTTTCATTTTGGAATGCATTAGACTTAATATGTGACGGGTGGAGCCCGCTATAGCTCCTTGATGCATCGGTAGGTCTCATGAGCCAAACTAATGTCTTGGCACAAGGCCTTGACAAAATATTATCTGTAGTCATGGCATGAGGCCTTGGCTATGTGGTTATGATAGTCTGGCATTATGCATTCCATCATTATGAAAGTGGTTAGTGATATTTCATGTGATTATTTGATTAGTAGAATATCCATGTGAATAAGTAAAAAGAATTCTTTCATTTTATTTATACCATATTATGCTGAAGTTCATGTATGAAATTATTTTGTTTTAGTTTTATACATTGCATTAAATGTTTATGGTTATTTTTGAAAGATTTCGCTGTATTTCTTACCCTTACTGAGCATTTGACCACACCCCTTTCTATGTTTTATTTTTCCCAAGATTCCATGAAGTGTAATATGATTGATATATAGGGTTAAGCCAAGGAAATAATTGAGTTCATAAGGATTATTTATGTTGTTTTGTACGTCTTAATGTGAAAATGTAACATTCATGTATGTGATATATTTTTCCCAGATTGCTAAACTTATCGTTCCTTCAGGACTTGATTCCTTGCAATCATGCCAATGTATAAAAATAATGCACTGACTCTGGGTAACTGGGGTCGGGGCATTAAATCTCTTGAGGAACATGAGATATACATCACATTTCTATAGAAACAAAATATGTGTTCACATGTAATTATAAAAAAATACTTGACTAAATCAAGATGTGGTATGAACTATATCATCTTACCTAATGACCGTTGATGCTTCAAGAAACCATCTATGAGGATACACCACTCTCATAACAGCCCATGTATAAGATGAAGTTGAAACATTGGTCAAAGTCAACTTTTTCTATGAAATCCAATACCAATGATAAATCGCCAATATTATCCCTATAATGAATAATGTTAACATTAGGGTATTCATCTATTTCATAGTCCTTAATCAACACTTCCCAATTGATGATTTCCAATATCTGTTCACAAAACTCTTGATTGATGCAACCGATGGATTCCAAAACCCTTCAATTGTATATGGGTATTTAAGTAACAATCAGATAAATATGTCCCCTGTAGATGATGTAGCCATGAACTTTGTATAACCCTACAATATAATTTATTATCAGGACATTCCCACTATCATAATGAACAATAGAAAAACTTAACAATGTGCCATTCATCGTATATGTTAACCCTTATTATGAATAATTGTTGAATGTCATGTCGATGACCTAGTGGACAAATCTTGACAGTGAGGCGACCACTTCATAGATCATTTAAAATATGTCAACAGCATATTACAGTATAATTTATTGATAATTCCTCTAAATTTTACATTTAGAGTAACACTATTGAAGTTCCTTGGATTTTGGGTGTGATAATGTAGCATTGAGTTAAACCTTGAAATTTATATTGTTAGTCTTGCAATTTTACTCCCAAGAATATGAAAAACTATGAGGGATCCACAGAAAAAACACATATGTTTTCCATTTCATAACCAACCAGGCCCGAAAATATATCCCTTTCACCAAGATATTGAATATGAAAATCACATAGAAATGGGACCAGGACCGCCGATATTTCTTAGAGAGTTTCATGATCTACATTCTACACCCAACAGACCTAATGCCTCCATTGGATTTAAATCCACTCATCATTAATGTGTTCGTCCAAGAATTCACACATGGAACCTTCCTCACATAGAAGAGTGTTGTGGGGAGTGAGAATAGTCCCAACTACCTCAGTTTAACCAAGGAATGTATTGATCCCTAATACATGTATGCTGAGAAGAACTACCTCAGACTCATCATTATAGTGTCGAATATGAGGCATTACATGAAGCACAATGAGTTCCATATAGTCTCTCATATATATTATTTTGCGTACACCTATGTTCGGTCTATACTGACTGGGCACCTAGTGGGATGGGAAACCATTATTCAACCATATAACATTCGTTTTGTGTCCCAATAGGTGGTGAAAGGGAAAGATAAGCTAATTTTATCATGGCATATCCAACCTTGTAAAGTACACTAGTGGACAATGATCATCCAAACAAGGAAACCTTCTACACCCATGATACTTTTTAGAAATGATATATAGATTTCTATGGAACCTCCCAATGTCCTTTTGTTAAAAGTATAAAAAAATTCCAAGAAAAGGTTGTGCTTATCTTTTTCACTATCTGTAGGGTGAAAGAATAATGTGGTAAAATACAAAGAAATCTTCACTGGTATAGAAATTGCCTACATGAATATAAAAAAGTGATTCAAATCTATTGATGAATCATATCGATGAAAAAAATTTCATTAAAAAGGAAGATTTTAACCCTCTCCGAGGATTTTTCAAGGGGATGATGGAAGATTACCACTTTGAGCTCACATTGCATCGTTTTCTCCAGTCAATAATGAACACACTGATGCATTGGATAATGCCACCATAGTCTTGGCCGACTCTGATCAGGAGGAAGTAATATTTTGTATCACCCTTAGAAAAAGTGTCTCATTATTCATCCTAAATGACATGGAATAAATCAATCATGTCTACACATCCTAAGAGCGATGAACCCATATCCATCCTATGATGGATGAAACCTATAATCTATTATCTCTTGAATGAGACTCTCTTGATAGACCAAGCTGGATGGGAACCGATCTGGCGTCGTGCATCAAACCATACCCTCCAGGATAGTCCAAATGAGAGAAAATACATATACAAGAGAGGACTTGACACAAACCTCTTCATATATACATCAGAAGGAGAGATTCCCACCATTGGGGAAAAATCAATGTTGGATCATATGGAGATCATCAATCTGGGACCAGGGTATCCCACAAAATCAAGAGGATGGGTTACTACTAGAAATCCATGATACACGACTATATGTAAATCACCAGGACATTTAATGAAAAATAGATCCATGAAAAAATCATCCATCAACCCCCAGAATTAAAACATATATATTAATATTCTTGGACTTTTTTTATGTTGGGAATGAGTGTCGTGCAACTATATCCCCTAGGTGCTTTGAATTAGTTAAAGTGCATCCTTGCATCTACTAAATTCTTGACCAAATCTACTTGATAAATACAACTTAATGATGTTTGATGAAGAATATAACAACTTTTTAAAGAAATATACCATCACTATGTTCATGTTCCCTTAAAAAATATTGATGAATAATTTCACCAACTTATGTTCTATGGAGTTCAATAAATTATACTGGGAGTACAACATAGATTCCAATCACTCATCCCATATCAATTGAAATAAACTGAATAATAGAAATATTACATAATAATATATAAAATATAATCTAGATGATGGTTAAAAAGGATATTAATTCTTGTCCAAAAAACCTCCACCATGACTTTTGGGCCTAAAGTACCACCACGCATACTACTACATAAGAAACTCCATACTCATTTCTGTATAAAACTGATGAATTATTTCCCAAAAAATTCTAATTTCCCTCACTTAAAATAAAAATAGGTGGACATATTTAAAATGTCAAGAAATCATAAATGTAGATATATGAGATAGAGTATCTTGATGAGAACATGTAGGGTACCTTTTCTAACCTCGATATCCATAAAAATTAGATCTCGTAGGCCTTCAATAAAAAGATTCCCCTCCATTCTTTTATCCAAACAGAAATGGTGTGGGATCTCTAATCCCCAATGATACAAATAATGAATCATCCAAATATGTAACCCCAATGGTAATTTCATTATATCATACATAATGTATATCAAAACATATCATACTCATTGTCCTTGATAGATGGGGATTTTTTCATCCCCCACCCCCCTCAATAATTCAATATTCCTTATGAACTATATTTCATAATATTCCATCAATCATCTCACATCATATCTAAATAATGTTAAACTGTGTTGAACCCATTCTGGTAACACATGATTAAACTTCATGAACACTTCCTTTCCACATGATGTTAAACTATACAGAGCCCATCCTAATCGCATGAAAATCAACAACATGGACATGTCCTGACTAGATTATGTTAGAATTTTTAGCATCGATCCTTATCATGTGACGATAAACTACATGAATTGCCAATTTTCTTATTCATTATCATTGATTGTCCCGCACCCATACTAG
Source organism: Viscum album (assembly GCA_963277665.1). Lineage (NCBI taxonomy): Eukaryota > Viridiplantae > Streptophyta > Magnoliopsida > Santalales > Viscaceae > Viscum > Viscum album. Next base: position 439,227,142 of record OY728165.1, on the reverse strand, counting down.
ATGATTTTAAATTTGATGACTGATGTCTGTTTCACATGCACTAAACTGCATGGTTTTTAAGAACTATTTTTGGATTCATTCCTATCATCACAGGATATGTAGTGACAGCAAAAAATCTCATCATAGGATCATCAGCAACATTCCTCCTCCTTCACATAGAGACACCTTCATCTTCAATAAATGGAAATTAACCTAATGGATTGAATACCCATCATATAACAATAAACTTCATGGGTTTCTAGAACATCATACTTCTTGATTCTTAATATATTGAGATACATAGGGACGCCTATATCTAATATAATGGTCCAACCATGACATTATACAAAATTCACCCATCATCTACCTAATCACATCTATATGGTGATATGAACCCCTTCCATTCAATTTTTCATACACTAAGCATAGCTGACATGATCATTATAATTTTGGTACAGTATTACAACAAAAAAAGGGAATATTAGATCATGATAGGGTTATCATGGTCCATAATGAACGTACATAAAATGAATGCCATAAGTCACCACCACATTATGTTAATATACATGTTTGATGTATATTTCATGGAATAAAACATCACATTTCCATGAACCACTCCATATGAGACCTCTATTATTAGTGTTGGCATCCTACCACACATCGCTTGATGAACTAAGTGTGACTTCATTCTTATCATCATATGATATTTATTAATGCTCAAACCTCCACCACTGGTTCCAATCAAGAAAATAACCATAATAATGTCCCCTCCTAGATATGGGTAATTCCTTCATAGGAACCTCTTGGTCAATAAAAATGTGTGGATTTATTTCTGTTACATTGGGATATCTAGTGATTCCTATTATTACAATCTTGGGTCTAGCCACAACATTTCGTTTTCACATCTAGAAGTGTCTGTCTGGGGTGCATGATTTTAAACAGTAAGTTCTATCAAGAACAATTTTTGGATTGATTATGATCATAAAATGATCCACAATGATACTCTGATATCCAATCATGGGGCTGACTACCACTATCAATGGGGAAAATTCCCCCACTCTATGTGCATGTCATTCCTACATAGAGAGTTTCTCATTCAAGAACATCATGTGGCATGATTCCCTCAATCACAAGATACCTAGTCACACCTGGATCTCTAATACATGGTCCAAATAAAACAACCAATGAAACAAATACACCCAAAATAGATAATAAATGAATAATAGAATCTCATTTTCACTGTGAATGATTCAGATCTATATTGGGATTTAATTATCAGTTAATATATCTCGCACAATTTTTTATTGGTTTCATTATCTTAATATCATGATGTGATTCTACATGGAGAAAATACATCCCCACAACATGATGCTAAAATGTGATTGTCACCACCCATTTTTTCACTTATCAAAATACCAATAGAGCCTTACCCCGATAAACCGGAGTATGGGGTGCTTCCACTATAGTTTTGGAACCTCAATTTCTAAACAAAACATAATGTCATGAGCACGTTCAGTTGCTGAAAATATATTTTAACCCTTATAATGGAAAATAGATATCTCTTCTTAAGCTAGATATCAATGCAGATGTTCTAAGTCCTACCAATTAAGGATATTGTGGAACTATAAATAGTGATTTCTAATATTTGTGATCCAAACATCGCCATGGTAGAACCCATAACCCAATGATGTTATGGTCCTTCCTTGGTATGATCCCCCAATTTTATCATCCATGACCTGAAAACCATGAGATGTGATTTAAAAAAACTCATCTATTACATAGAAGTATATTGCCTTAAACGTGGGCTTATGTATATTAATTTGGTTTTTGTTTAACATTCCCCTAATGAGAGGTCCATGTGTGTCATGACCATAAAATTCCTTCACTTTGGTGAAATCCATACAAATATAAATTATATACATGGACGGTCTAAATCATAGTACCTTAATATTCTAGCGATAGAGATAGAAAAAAATTTAGTTTGAAAAGCCACAAACAGTGTCCTAAGAACAATTTATGTCTTCACTCACCAAACTCGTCATCTATGGAGTTTAGGAAAAAATTATGGTATATATAAATATGTCCTAATTCTCATCGGTTCAACTATGTAGCCCTAGTAAAATCCAATCTATGCTTAGTTGACCCCCTAGTCTAGGAAAATGTTTTTGTATTGATTTATCACTTCTTCTTATTGTGAGTATATCTCCACAAGGTTGTGAAAAAAACATGGTTCTCAAAACCTCTTCGATATTACACTTTTATCAAATCAAACATCATGATATGTTCACCTTTAATCATAGTAAACCTTACATGTCCCTCATAAATTGATACTTGGGATCAATCAATGTGTTGGTTGATAATGGATTTATGCTTGTGGCACCTACATATGTTCCTTGAGTCATCAACCTAATTTGACACTATGTAAAAGGGACTCCCAATCTTCATGATCCCTGACATCACTATGGTAGAACCCAACACCTTGGTGTGTTCTAGGCCATTCCTTACGTGATTTCCCAATCTATCTTCCATATCAAGAACTTTGGGAAATAATTTTTAATCCCCGCACCATGACTATCAATTCTAATTTGAAATCTCAAATGTTACGTCATTGTGTTTTGTACCATCTCTAAAATCATGAATGTAACACAACACTCTTAAAACTTTTTATGGGCCACACCATGTGACTCAATACAAATGGGCATAAGTATAAAGCTTTAATGTCGAATTGCTAAATTTCTCTAGGTTTCCAAAATCCTTTTTTGATATATTTTCCTCCATACCCAACCTCATATTTCGGATGCTTGAGTCTTTATAAATCATTCATGGCTCATGAAAAAGGGTGGGTTACTAATATATGTTCATGGAAATGATGTATATGGGATTTGTCATACCAATCATTAGTGTCTCCTCCTTCTAGTAATAGAACCACAATCAACGCTAGCTTCAATAACACAATAGAATAACCCATTGCCATGGGATTTTGTGGGTAATTCCATTTTTGTCTACCCCTTCCCATACTCAATTGACCAAAATTTTGGTTTATGACATAATTCATCCACATTATAACTATCTAGGTCAACAAAAATTCATTATTATCTCACCATCAACAAATATTATCCTCCTAAATCTAAATTAACTTTTGGAAAGAAGGAGGGGAACCTCAATTTGACTATTTTTTCAGTGAATATGGGATTTATCCTACCAGCATGATGTGTTTCATCCAAATAAAAAATAAAAACTAATCCTCATGATCCCTGAAAACACCATAATGAAACAAATAACCTTAGGGAATATGGGGTCATCCCAAGAATGTCATTCCAATTTTCCGTATTCAATAGAAGCATGTTTGAGATTAATGGCCCTAAACAACAATGACAAAATTTACAAACCTAAAGACCCTAAACTACCGAAACAGATGGTCCGAGATGAAAGAATAAGAAATAAATAACATATAATACAATTTGAAATACACTAAACTATTGTAATTGAATGCATGAGAATAAATACCTTAAACTAAAAAAAATATGGTCTGAGCTAAAAGACCCTAAAATACCACAAAGAAATGATTTTTTCTACACGAATGGAATATATAAAAGGCGTGTAAGGTCCAACATATGGACTTATAAAAAATCTTGCTATTTTTTTGGGATATATTAAATATCAATAATGACCTATCACTCTCCCTTGGAGACATATATTATTCCTAAAATTTCCTTTTGTGAATTTGGTAATCTCATGATAGTTGGAGAAAATATGTAAATATTGAATCTCAATTAGGTGCGAATTCATGGGAATATATCAAGGAGAATAAATTATAATTCGAACATTCATGTCCAAGAATTTAGGATTGCTTGATAAAATTATAGGTATTGTTATCATTGATGATTCAGGACTCATCGGTTTAAAATAATGGCATGCATGTCATTAATGAAAGAAAATGCAAAAAACATATAATGTTTAAAGAATCCATTCATTGATAAAATATTGAAAGAGGGAAGCAAAAAAATTTGATCCTACCAAATGATTAAATGAAATTAAAATATAAATAAGTGAAAAAACTACAAAAAATTGGATTGGAGGATCAAGACAAATCAAAAAGATTCTTTTGGAAGGTGTCGATAGATCACTAATGTGTCGCTTTCCCGGCATCTTCTACATCTACTATTGGATGAATGTTCATAGAAAGTGTAGAAAGCTCCTCCAAAAACATTTTAGTTGATTCCAATGAGTATAATGATGTTTAAATATTGAATATTTAGAAATCTAAGATCTCATCATAGTTCAATATCTGTATGGTCAAAAGATCTATCTAGGAATGCATCTCAGTTGTAAACTGATGGTAATATTCCAAATCCTTCAAAGATTCCTTCGTCTATTAATCATGGGGAGTACTATCTCACTGATTACCCAAGACCCTCACAATGGTTGAAAAATATCTCTATATTATGAAAATCTCTCACATTATCTCATACAATGGATTAATATCAATGTTGTCCTCTTGATGTCCTGAAATAGTTTACAAAGCTATTCGTAATGATCATGAAATGAATTCAAATGAAATTCATTGAGCATGGAATGAATCTACTTCCAAATCAAATGACTCCATGTCTAATATTCCAAAACATCTGAGGTAGGTATGTTAGATGGGGGGACAACAAGCTGATCCAACAACGAATTGTGAGATGGAGACTCATATATTAATATCTCAATGGATCGATCATATGCTTGTCATGTTAGAGGGATAGATTACTCATAGTATTTTTCATCACTGATGGGATAAACATCCCAATGATGAGAATTGTTCCTCAAATACTCACCATTGTCCTGAATAAACTCCATTATTTCTATGTAAAGGGGATAGTGAGGAAAATGGATTTTACAAATAGAAGATCAGTTTATTCAGCAAACCCCACATGTTGTCCTCTATCCAAACCTAGACATAATCACGATAAAGAATGTAAGGGGAGCCAATAGGTTGAAGGTTCATGACAACATTTGTATCCCAATGGTCCAGTTTAATCCAAAACATGAAGATAATATTTGTATTTTGTTTTCCCCAAACATCAATTGAGGGTAAAGGGGAAACCAATTGGATGCAGCTAAACTACGAGATATCAGTACGGAATATGCATATCTCAAATGATCAGCTCGTCCATTATGGTTTTAAGAACCATACTCCTTGGGGAGGTCCTGTATGACCATTCATCAAGAGACATGACACTATTATCTATAATTGAACTGATCAATGCTGGATAAGGGGTGAAATTAAAATGATTAGATCAGATCCAAATACTATCAACCTCTCTAGGGCCTAATGTCATGGAAACAACCCCTAATATGGCTAAAAAGATGTTGGGAGATGATGAAAAAAGGATCCCAGTGGTATTATGGTATCTATAGTAGTGAAAATTCTCCCTTGTCCAGTTGAATAGAAACTAGAAATGAAAAAAGATCTTATAAATGATATTTCCTTGCTGAATGTGGCCAGCGATCTATAAATTCTGGAATGATTTGGTATATCCAAATGGACGGTTCATCCTACTGATATCTATGATGCCATCACAAGTGTAATTATCATGATTCTAGAGGGAACAACTATATCTGATAAAGGTATTTCTATCAAGAACATGGACATGAAGCCCACAAGAGAATAGACCAGTGATATCTCAAGATTCACATTGAAAACCCATGAGGTATATTTTCTAGATTTCAGTTCTTCCTAGTATGACCATGTGCTATCGCGTACCTGCTTAGATAGTCAATGGTTAGGATGTACAATTTCTGACCACGCACCATTGTGATAGAGGAAGAAATTAATCATGTATTTAAATGAGATGTGTGAGCTCGTTTTCATCTCCTTTCTTAACACTTATTTTGTGATAATGGTCATATCCCTTGCTAAGACACGAGTTTACATAGAATAATCCACTATATCCATGGTAGGAGGATATTTCATCATACATTTTCCAAATGAGGATATCCTTAGTATTATATAGTTATCCTAGAGGATGATTCCCACTTCGTCATGCGACAATCCTATATAATTGGTACCAAGACACCAACATCATACCAATTATCAGCAAATATCATACTAAGGACAATATATGGATTGGGAAACCCATACCACTTTATTAATATGGATAGAGTTAAGGTGGTCACCAAATTCTAATATGTTTTTCCAATCCCAAAATACAAATGACCATTCATCGGAAATATTTCCACTATGGAAGAAATCCCATTTATATCTACACAAACCACCTAATTTGTTCAATTAAGTGAAAAATATACTCTATTATCATTTAGTGATAGGTTGGTGGGTGAACTCATAGACATCCAGACCCAAAGGGGATTTTTTCAAGCTTATTAAACAACTCATGAGACCATGTTGTGATGATTTATACATCCTAAATATCCATCATTTGTGTAAAATAATGGGAAGTAGATACCCATTGCAATGGTATATTGTAGTTTTGAGGATGGATGGGGATATCATGTAGTTGGACATATCCATTTAAGTGAAGTTATTGTGATAACGGATAGTTTTGATGTTCAAATAAAAAAAACCTTTCCCTAAACTCATTCACAGGGAAAAAAAGATGTTGAGGGTCGACATTACAATACATGGAAAAAATATCCCTCTTGAAAGACATAGTATAAGGAAAACATAAGATCCTGAATCCATCTAAAAAACAAAATTGGGATATTTCATAATATTTAATACAAAATTAAATATGTTGGAATCCTCATGTGCATCGCATAAATCATCTAAGGGATTTGTGATCGCATAAAGGAATCTTGAATCTCATGTCTCATAAAACTCTCACATATGACTTTAATCATAATGAAATATCATAATAGATCAACTATTATTGATAATCATTATTTAATGACCCTGAAAAGGTCACACAATTTGCATAATAGTGTAGTGGCCATGCATCCGAGCTAGCCAACCCTTTTAATCAAAATAAAAACATAGTCACAAAGACTAGTTTCAAATAACTACCAAAACTTATTAATTTTTTATTTGAGTAAATTCATTGGAATTTCTTGTCTTTAAAATAAGTTCTTCCAAAATGTTCTTGTATATGGATCTCTAGATCAATTCATGGAGAAGGTTTTTTTTTTGAAGATGTCATGTGAAGAAGGTAAGTCAGAAGACCCCTAAGAGTTGTGTGGGATAGGAATGTTCCACCATATATTCCCCTTTTTATAGTACATTTTTCTAAATACCAATCTCCAACTATAAGACCAAATATATCCCAATAAACCGATTCGAGACAATTCCAAAGCCTCATGTGGGAACTTGTTTTACTCATAATCACGACATGGTCCTTTCATATGTCTCTTTTTAAGAGGAATTTGTTAAATCCTAAAAAATGATTATCTATAAATACATAATGGATGAAATAACTAAATATGGGTTTTATTTTCTTTCACAATACAAAGGAATATTTTTTGTATAAAACTCTTGGATCATGTAACCCACAAAAATTTATAGGATATATGGCCTTCAGAAGGTCTTGCGAATGATCACACAGAATGAAAAAACTTCTGACTAGTCTTTCTGAGCCCCATTAACATGCCGTATTTTTTCTTGAGAAGGAATCTGAAGAAACGTTATAATCATGGAGGGGCTATTTGATAAGCCCCTTGGGTCACGTGACTTGTCAGGCGATAACTTACTGACATCTATCCAAAAATAAATGTTAAATAACGACAAAAATATGAAAAATATTGGAGCCTATTGTAATAATAGACATTAATATGACATTTCATGAGGTTTACAAGACAACAAGGATGAAATGGAGTCATATCTGCCTTTTTGCGAGACCCTACTTGCGTGTCACCCTCACAATGTGTAGGGATTCAAACATGTCCAAGTGTTCTAACAATTCACACTGGCTCAAAATAAAAATAGAATGGTGGGAAATTATAATGCTCTTTCATCACTATATGGCCCTTTTCTGGGTCACACAATGCATTACTAATAGGGATAATGGTTGTCTTCGACGTCACTTATGTCACTTTTCAGGAACCAAAAACAATGTGAAATAAAATGGAAATAAAAGTTGAAATTATGGGAACTTCTTACAATGGTAATATACACTAATCCTATGTCAAATAGGTAATATGAACTCAGTGATAACCATTGATCCTGAAAGGACCTAATAAAAAAGTCATCCTGATCTGGAGATGGCCCCATGAGAAGACACCTTTTTCTCATGGAAGCTCCCATACCATGAATCGTAGATCCCACGAAATCCTTTCAATATGCATTCTGATCATGCAAAGGTCCCTATACATGTCATACCAAAATTTTAAAATCATCTTGGTATATCCACATGATTAGAAAATACCTCTTCGATTTCCCAAAATCCATTAAAAGGGATCATTTAAGTCATGGTTTTGTGTTCATTGGGAATCATGTGACACCAGCCAAGAGATCTTGTAAAGTGAGAAACATCGAAACACCACATTGATTCTACCCTATATTTTTAAGATACAAGACACAAAACGTTGTGAATAATTTGGGTGGATGGGAATATAACCCCCACCCCCTCAATACAAAAAAAAAATCGATCCTTGCACCTACGTACCTAGGGATAATAGTGGTTTATTCTGATAGGCAAATATAGTGATCTTAAAGGTATTCTTCAAAATAAAATTCATGGAACTACCTAAGGGATCACAAATTATGAATGGTCACTTTTCATGATCACTTAAAATCATAATAATAGATTATGGATAATTTTGAAATGGACATCCCATACATCTGCTTTATCATGAAAAACCATAAACAAGTTAACAATGAACAAATATTACGCACATACATACTAAAAAATTAAATAAAAGACTATAGGATGAGATACTTATACAAAGACAGATTCATTTATCCTCATGGGATTTACATGAGACATACAGATCACGCTGCAACACAAGGACATGTTTTTCATTTTATGTGATATCCCCTCAATATATCATTATTTAAAAGTGATGTCTTTCAAACATGTTAAGAAAATCACATATTGTCTTCCGAGAATTTCACACGAGTGTTATGAAGGACCCCAATATCTAGTCTAGATCTTTCGATGTCTTCCATAAATTTCTCCCAAATCATTCTGAGACCCCAATGTAAGTATTATAGGTCTTTGCAGTCCCTCTAAGCCTATTTGGAAGATATTTCTAAACCCTTCCAGCACATCAGGAATGTCTCACAATGACATTGAGACATTTTAACGTAGAACATGTTTTTCAATCTATATCAGTGAGTGAATATCTTGTGAGGTACTTAATATTTACAATTTGAATAATTAAATATCATCTAGAAAAGTAAAATTCCATCATTTGATTACCCCAAAAGAAGTCAACCAATGTCATGTGTCATCCTTTAGATGGGTCAACCTGGATTTTGCGATGTTATCTAGACAGGCCATCCAGGTCATGTGACACTCTCCAAACATGACACGTTTAATCATTTTATATCCTCTAGAAAATTCATCCAAGTCATATGACATTCTAAATAAATTTCAACTCTGAGTATGCAATGTCCTCTGGATAAGTCAGCCTGATCATGTGATGCTCTTGAGACATGTCCTATATGATCATCAAATTTTCCTAAGACATCCAAGGCCAGTTATTCCTAAATCCTCCAAACATGTCAACTCATGTCATGTGATTGATATCTGGCATATCTATACCACTGAACATGTCATGTAAACAACCATACTTTTCCAAGAATATATCACTGGACAAGATTTCCTTATCCAGTTGTCAAAAAAATTAAAACTCATTGTGTAATCCCATAACAGTGACATAGTATGAAATGTTCCCCAATACAAGTTAAACCTCAATGTGTAACCCCATATATTTAGCATAATATGATATGTCTAATATTAATGGGAACCCTCAGTGTGTAATCCCTGATAAACTTAAACTATAAGGACTATTATTCCTACCATAATCATGATAACTAGGATGCCTTCTTAATGTAGGATCATTATTAAAAAAAAGGGATCCCCAAGAATTCATGACAAACGTCTATATATTGTGAGACTTATTACATTTTATCCCCTGGTTCCTTCCCCAATCATAGATCACATAGACATAGTTAGTTGCATCGACCATGTCAATTGCACCGTGAATCTCCACCGTCAAATGAAACCTCAGTGAATAATCCCCAACCAGTAGAATAATATTATATTCCCCCAATAAACGCATAACCTTAGTGTTTAATCCAAGTTCTACATAATAATATTATATTTCCCTATTACAAGGGCATCCTCAATGTGTAATCCATTATAAGTGGAATAATATGTTAGGTAACGAATACATGAGAAACCTAAATGTGTAATCTCAGATCAAACCAAATTATGATTTCTCTGATTACATCCATAACCATGATACATAAGAAGCCATTGTTAGTCATAATCTCCATAGAAAGAATACAAAGGGTTTTCCAAACATGCAAGCCCCAAATCCATATATAGTGAGACTGATTACCCACCATCCCTTGTTTCATACTCCCATAAAGTGTCACATAGTCTTTGAAACTTGTAACAATCAAATAATTTCCATCATGAACCTCCTCCCACCATAGAGACCTCAATATGTATGCCCTGATCAACAACATTATTTGATATTTTTAAAAATTAAAGGTAAAAAATCTGTGAGTATGCCCCAATGAAAAGAATAATATGATATGTTCCCAATATAAGGTTACCTCAGTTTCAAATCCCCGATAAAACTTAAATACAATGAATTTTATTCCTATCATAACCTGGAGATGTTGGACACCTTACAAAGGCCTGAGATCTTTAAAAAACAATTACAGGGCTGTCCCAACATGGAAGCCCAACATATATATGTAATGTGTTAGATTAATTATTATCACTTTTTTCTTGCATTGATATTGTATCATGTAGGCTTATGGAGTTTCAACAATGGAATCATTTTCATTAGGAATCTTTATTAGCTTGGTCAACCAGATTGTCTAATCCATAATCAATGACAAGCTCACATCATTTTCATCATGAATCTCCAACAGCTAGGTCTACCTTAGTGTGTATGCCTTGATCAATGACATGATATAAATTCCCCCTTTATAAGAGTATCTACCTCAAAGAAAGACCCAAAAGAGTTACTAAACATTGAGAACTCAGATTCCTTCCATAACTATGATATATAGTCCACCTTCTTAAAGGCTTGATCTCAATTAAGCATCATGATTAATATAGAAATTTCCTTATCTATGATATTCCGACTATCAGAACCCAATATCTCCCATGTTTTGATCATTTGTCCTCATCCACTAGTTTATTGATAAGTCAACTGAACTATAATGTATTTGATTTCTATTATAATAAGGATAGGTAGAATGTCTGCCCAAGATATAAGGTAAAGTATATGGTTCCCAAGTGCCCTTATGTATTTCATTTCCATTTGATTTTAAACATCACGAGTTTAATGAATTATATGGTCTATGACTATTGTTATATAAAATGACACATTGGATGCTTCATCATGTCCAAATCTAATGCTTGATATGTTGATTGCCTCCCTGGATGACAAAAAACTCAAGATTCTAGGTTATATAGCTTCAATATATTACAACAACCCACCAATGGTAATTGGTTAATGATCCTAAGAAAAATACATATTGACTCACAAATATGATCCACCCATTTCATATAAATCAATTTGAACTATGAGAATTTATTTAGGGTAACTGGTCTAACATCGAAGATATTCTCAAACATATCTTAAATATATAAATGAGTCCCAAAGTAGGAAACAATTCCCTCCAAAAGGGTGTGATGAGATAGACTACCCATCCTCTCACCAAAGTGATTTCCTAAGAATTATTTGGTTTGAGAAAAAATAAATGTCCTCCTATTGAAATTATGTGCGTACCTCATTATGAATATGGGATCCATTGGATGATTCCAATGGAGATATTAAATCATAATACCAACTTGAACGATTGTAAAAGATAGTGAAACCCTCAAAATCTAACCATCAGACCAATCTAGACACATCATTCTTTAAAAAAACAATGGAAACCAAAATGAATTAATTTCACTATGAAATCTCTTTCATACGATAGGAGGGATAAATTTCCTAGTTCTTATTAGCTAATTTTTTTCCTCTCATATGAGTCATCCTAATATTTTATTCTAAAAACAATGATTCCTGATTTTTAATTTTTTGGTTAACCCTACAAAATAGAAATGACCTTATATTTTTAGACATATGGTTTTAGGTTAAAATATTAATCAATTTATTATTGACCAATAAATAATATTATAATCTTTATCAAACCCTATTCCATAAATAACAATATTAATATTATTTTTTTATGGTGTTCATAGTAACATCTGAAATATTAAAAATTATTTTTACTAACATATTTATTAATATTTATCACTAGAAAGAGTCTTAGTACATTTGAACTACTCAATATTTATGAATTCCCAAATAAGCATTTATAATGGATAAAATAAGAATGATGTTTTTCATGTATCTTTAAAATAATATTTATTTCACTAAATTTATTCAAATAGAATTTAATAATGATTAAATGTTACACATAGTCTGTGACCATATAAGATTATTTAATATCAAAATTAGGAAGGATTAACTAAATTACAAGATTATTATGTTAGAACAGGTTATGGATGTCACGACCCATCCTCAGGGCCCGTGCCCTGACTACACCAAGCCCACCTTTTATAGGCCAGGGGATGGCGACTAGCACCGAAGCCGAAAATCCTGATAACTGGGAAGGCATTTCCTTTATAAAAGTAAACAAAACACCACAGAGTACAAGCAGAAGTAAAACACTAAGTAGAAAGATAAGTGCTGAAAAGTAAATGGGCCAGAATACAAACCCAACTGAAAGTACAACTATAACAGAACAAAAGTACAACAGAAAAAGACAATAGCTGGAAGAATGGAAGCGGCTCCTGGGTCGTCCTCCTCGGATCCTACGTGAAGGGTAGGTACAGATGGCGCAACTCCTGGATCGTCCACCACGGATCCTACCTGAAGGGTAGGTACAGATAACCTCCACAACGCTCTAGCCCGTCATCCTCCTCTGAGTGTCGTCTCGCCGTGAATTCCACCTCTGGATACTAACTCGTCGTGTATTCCACCTCTGGGTACCGCCCAGTCCTCGAATACTCGGACTCCGTCATCACTGTCTGTTGTCTACAACCAACACAACAAGGAGTGGGCATAGCCCTTTTAGGGGTGAGTATAACAATACTCAGTAGGGACCCCGAGAACCTCAAGGTCCCACTAAAACCAACAAGGATAACCACAAAGAAGATCTCAACAGACAACCTCTACTTAAGTATATGCCCATACATATACCTAAGTTATCAAGTAACCCATCTCAATCATGAGGAAAAACAATGATTATGAAATCAATGGATAACCACTACCCAGGTATACGCCCATACATATACCTATGTTTTCAAGTGACCCATCTCAATCAAGAGGTAACACAAAGGTTATAGACTCAGCTCAAACTAGGATTTTTATTATCGAAACCATAACTACGGAAGAGCCCCGTCTCTGGAGTCTACAGTGGTCCTGTCATGACTCCGAGGTACTACTCACTAACCTAAGACTGCTGAGGTACTCTTCCTGTCGAGTACTGTGGGCCTGCTGCTACAACCAAGTGCTTCCCACCATGGGTCTGCCGCTACAACCATGCGCTACTCCATCGTGGGTCTGCTGCTACAACCATGCGCTCCCCCTAATAGGCTCCATCTGTACTCTTTATGTTGTGTACCGCGGGTTTGATGCTACAACCAAGCGCTTCCCACTGGGCTATCTGAAACACACCGATTCGATCAGTCAAGTAGTTGTCAGGTCTCAGCCGACTACATGGTCTCCATACTCCGCACGCTCGTCTCCGGGAGGGTCCGCTCCACGAGCTACTGGTAGATACTCCAAGTATTACAAAGTCCCATGAAGAAGTATCTCAAAGGACCACCTCGTCATAGGGGTCTAAACGCAATAGATGACGCGTCAATCGGACACCCGGTCTGTGAGTTACTATCTTTTTCATCCCAGGGGCCCGGTTGGTTTCGTGTGCTAACCAACCCGGCTGAATCTCAACTGTACCCAGAACTCTCATAGGGTATAATCATAGGGACCATTTCTCTACGTGATCACCAACGTCACTGACGGTCCGTCAAACGGACATCTGGTCTGAATGTTATCTGCTTTTCCATTCCAGGTGGCTCGGTTGGATTTCGGGTACAATCCAACCCAGAAACTATCCAACTACATACAAAACTGAGGAAAATTATGCCAAAAGTTCGGTCTCATCAAGAGTAATCCAACAAAGTCGACGGTACACCAATCGGAAGTCCGGAACTTAAGATATAAGCGTTTCTCCTCCGAGGGCCCGGTTGGTTTTGTATCCGAACCAACCCGGAGGAACCCAAAGTTCTCCGAAACCTTGCGTGTAGTATACTGAAACTACCGTCTCGATCCAAGGATTGTATCGCAACCGACGGTGCGTCAATCGGAGGTTCGTAACCCAAGATAGGGGAAAGACCGAAAGGGGTCAGAAAATGGGGGGTCTGGGCCCGGACCGACCCGGTCCAACCCCCCCTGGGTCGGCCCGAACCGGGTCGACCAAACCCAGGTCCGGGTCCAACCCATTTGGGCGCGACCCAGCCCGGCAGGCGTGGCCCAGTCCGGCCTGGCTGGAGCTAGCCGGGTGGCCAGCAGGTCTGCTCGGCCGTTACGGCCGAGCGAAGCGTGGGGCGTGCTGCCCCCACGTGGAGAGACCGCGGCCCTCGTGGGCCCCCCCTTGCCAGCAGACGCGGCCGGTTGCCTCATCCTGATCCCTTCGGTTGTCGCATCCCTCTCCCTCCGGTCCCACGTAGGTGCGGGACCGCGGCCTGCCGCCGCGGCTAAAGGCGTGGCGGCTCCTCCCGGTGGCGCGCTGGCGGGCCTCTTCGCGGACCACCGGACGAGTTCCGGTTGTCAGAATTGGATGTCGTCTTCGCCAATGGCCCTCCCGGGGCCCGTCCTTCACTGCGAGGACCTCACATCTCCCGTTCATCCTACTTTGTCTTTGACCGCTAATCCATGCTCAACGTTCAAAAAAATCAAACAGCGGCCTCTTCGTGGTTTTCTGGTGCGGCGCGATGGCGCCGCTCTTCTTTGCCCTTTCTCAAAGTTTCTGCGGGGTGCAACCGCACCACGCCGCCTTTCACGTGCGACACCAAATTCAAACAAACAAGGGGGGAGGAGGTTCGGCTGTGTTTGTGCGGTCCGACCTCCTTCTGTTATTACGATAACAGGCTGCCCAATAGAAACCAAGAAAGGGGACAGATGAGATCATGGTCAACAATAAAAAAAACCCCACAACTTCCCACAAAAAATTAGTCCTAACCCGCAAGGAAAACATTCACAGAACAGCTAGATAATATGTTGATACATGTTCTTTGTTTTCCTTAGAATGAATGAAACGAGGGAATAAAATCATTCTCAAATTAATTCCCTACCTCAAGCGTTGTCGTCGAACGAGATTTGTCGTGGAAAGGGATGTCGCAGAAGAAGACGGCGCGGAAGGGGGATCGTCGCGTCGCGGAAGGAGCGTCGCAGGAGGAGCGTCGTCGATTTCTGAGGACATGGCGTTCTTCATTGGAGATCGGTGTGTTCTTCGCGTTCTTCGCATTCATCGCGTTCTTCATCAAAGAAGAAAACTTTCCTCCAAATCCTCTCCACACAACAAGTTCCAACAGAAATAAAATAATAACAGTCTTATTTTATTAGCGCACAATCCAAACTTTGAAATTCAAAAATAAATAATCAATTCAATGAATTAATTGTAACAATTTAACTGCCGAAATTAATGAGGCGTTTATTAACCAGAATAAACACACGGTTTGACTTCCTTAATAGGGGGTGTGGGTGCGTTACTTAAGAAGAAAAGAAACTGTGGCTCCTGTTGGTCCCACATTACAAAATATCCTACCAAGTGGGTAGGATATTTTGGGTCCCACATCATCCAATTAACATAGCTTAAGTGACCAAAATAAAATAAATTGGTCGCACCATTTTATTTTATTCATTCACTTAACCGGAAAAAAAATTAACAACCACACCCGAGAAAACGCAACAACTGAAAAGGTGTTTTTAAGCAATTACCTGCACTGCGATTTAATCGGTGCCCTTGGAATTCGATTCCGAGCAACGGTTTAAAAGTTAGAAATACCCGCTCGTTTTTTCACTGAAAGTACCCGATCTAAACTTCAGAAATTAATTCCGGGCACACCGGGCCTCAGAATCAGGCGCCGTTAGAAACTGCGTTCTTATAAAAACCCAAAGAAAATTTAGAAAAAAATTTCCCTTGAATTTTACGGGTCATTACATTACTCCCACCTCATGTCTTTCTGTCCTCGTAAAGCTTTAACACAAACTAAGGATAAAAAAGCGGTAATGAGCATGCATCTGAGCCTTCCGCTCCCATGTTCTTACCTGGAGGTTCCTGTACTGCTAGTGAAAGCACACCCTAGGAATCAACCGTCCTCATAGGATCCACTCCTATCGATCCTCGATCCCCACTGGAACCTCCATGAAAGTCACCCCATCGCCATCATCCATCTCCTCATGGTCGAGGATATCCGAATGGTCGAGCACATATTTCCTCAGTTGAGATACGTGGAAATCGTCATGCACCAGGTGAAATTGAGGTGGATGGGTCAAGAGGTAAACCACCACGCCTACCCAGCTAAGGACCTAAGAAGGTCTGCTGGGCCTCAGAGATAACTTTCTTCCTTGGCCACATCTCCGTAAACCTCATCGAGGTGAGACCCGTATAAGGACGTGATCATCATCCTCGAACACTAGAGGTCACCAATTCCAGTTAGAACTAAAACTCAAAACGACTGCTGCCATTAGGGTAAGGGTGACCGACTCAAGAGTGATCGGTCGCACCCTTCTGTGCATGAGTTTATCCTGTGCTTCATGGTGTTTCCTTTCTTCCAACCAAGGATACCCATCCTAACATCGTAGTTAAACCACAACCTTATTTCCTAATACCGTCAATTTGTGTATGAACTGTGATTGCCCAGTCCATACTCAAACCAACGTCGTAAGGCCTCGACATTGCCACCAAGAGATTCCAACCAAAACACTCACCTCAAGGGTCTGACCACACCGTCGGCGTAAGTGTGATTATCGAGTCTCCACCCAAGGTATCTCCAGACATGAGGGTCAAGTCCACGGCTTACCAGAAACTCTAGGTCTGGGACAAGATTCGTGGAAGGAATGAATGATTCATATCAAAGTCTGTTACTCCGGAAGCTAGTAGTGGACATATACTATCCCTTGAATAATTCGTAGAGCCATTGGGTCGTTCTCCCTAACCGCAAGTAGCTACTCTCTTCCTCTGCCCTTCAGCTCCCTGAGTCTGGCGGGGACAACTAAGGTGGGTGGTTGTAGTATGTTAAAACGTACACCACCACATGCTGCTCTCCTAGCTCTTCCTCCACGCCTGCTGCTTTGCAGACTCATCTCTCCTTTATTCTTCCTCTTATGAACACATTTAACATGCCCGAGTCTCTATGACTGGTGCCAATTTCCTATTTCTACTGCACTGTGCAGTCTTCATCCGCTCCTAGATGGTCTGCACCTTCTTTTCATATGATCTGAAAGAGATGCTAAAATTTCTCCTTTGCCGAAAAGAGAAACTCGGTCTCTTCCCCTGGATGAACCACGCCCATTGCTTAATACAGTCAATCCTGACATGAATGATGTATTCATGCCATGGATGACATCTTAAGGCCTTGACGTTACTACCAAGAGATCCAACTGTCACTCTCGCCACCGAGGGTCGAGTCACACTGTCGGCATCAGTGTGAGGTCACTGGGTCTCCTCCAGTAGAAATCTTGAAAGTGAGGATAGGGTCAACAGTCTTAACAAGGACCACTCGGTATCAACCAAACAAAAGGACAGGAAAGAAAACATCACAAAGATAACTGTCTTTTTATTATTGCAGTGCATTGTACAAAGACACGAATACAACAACAACATGGAACTAGAAGTACAAGGGACGTATCCACTAGTTCTGCTCCTATCCACCTTCTCCCGGATCTCTACTGCCTTGTCCACTGCTTGGATGTTGCTCAAGCACCTACCGCTGCTTCCGCCTCGGTAGCTCCTCTAAAGCCTTCGGATCGACTATGTTGGGGGTCGGACAGTCACGTGGTAGTTGACCCTTCCTAGCACATTAATAACACTTCCTGCTCCTCGTATGACTGGCTATGGTTCTCTTGGACCTCTGCATCATATGTCTACTGCCCACAGATGACTTTGCTACTGATCGAAAATCCTGCGGCAAGGGCAACAGCTCCTATACACACTCGCGGTGTAGAGCTGCTGGCACAAACTCCACCCCGAAGAAGGTCTCGATGTCTTCCCATTTGAAGGTCATCCCGTCACAAAACTCGATCAAGTGTCTCCACCACCTACCAGCTACTGCCTGAAGAAGGCTGGTAGAAAAGATCACCAGGAAGTCTGCTGGAATCCCCCTAGCCTGAAGACTCTCACCACAGCCTCCAGCTAATCCTCAGCCACCTGCAGGTCCGTCTTTCCCCAGAACCTGGGTGGCCTCTGGTGTTGGAACTCTTGCAGCGTGCTCAAGTGGCGTGCATCGCCTACTGCTAGGGATGGTGTCATCGGTGGCCCAATGTATAGTAGTACCACTGGTGCCTCCGATGGTGCATCATCTGCATGAGGGACCTATACTGAAGCCTCTTCGCTCGGCAGGCTATCAGTACGCACATCCCTCTGGGCTCTAGCTGGTCGTCCGCGGAAAGGAATCCTGAAAGAAACATACATGACACGGTCAAACGATTTATACCTAGTGAGCTGACCTGGTTTGAGACGACTTTTAAAAACATCTGGAAACACACACGCAATCAGTGTTTTTGTGCACAAAGTCTGAAATCTGTTGTCAGGGTCCTAGTGTATGGATACGTCGGCCGCCGGCACCAACACTGGACTCCCTAAACTGGAAACCACCCTCGGTACTGTTAACACTATTGCTTCACAGAAAGAAAATATCAGAGTTATAAGCTCTGCGGTAGAACCGACCGTTCTGATACCAATTTGTCATGACCCGTCCTTGGGGCCCGTGTCGTGACTACCCCAAGCCCGCCTTCAATAGGCCAGGGGCTGGCGACAAGCACCAAAGGCGTAAATACCAATAACTGGGAAGGCATTGCCTTTATAAAAGTAAACAAAACACCACAGAGTACAAGCGGAAGTAAAACACTAAGTAAAAAAGATATGTTCTGAAAAGTAAATGGTCCAGAATACAAACCCAACTGAAAGTAAAACTAAAACTGAGCAAAAGTACAATAGTAAAAGACAACATCTGGAAGAACGGAAGCTTCTCCTGGGTCGTCTGCCTCGAATCCTACCTGAAGGGTTGGTACAGATGGCGCAGCTCTTGGATTGTCCACCACGGATCCTACCTGAAGGGTAGGTGCAGATAGCCTCCACAAGGTTCTTGCCTGTCAACCTCCTCTGAGTGTCATCTCACCGTGAAGTCCACCTCCAGATACTGACTCGTCGTGTATTCCACCTCCGTGTACCACCCAGTCCTCGAACACTCGGCCTCAGTCAGCACTGTCTGTCATCTGCAACCAACACAACGAGGTGCGGGCATAGCCCGTGCAGGGGTGAGTATAACGATACTCAGTAGGGACCCTGAGACCCTCAAGGCTCACTAAAACCAACAAGGATAACCACAAAGAAGATCTCAACAGACAACCTCTATTTAGTTATATGCCCATACATATACCTAAGTTATCAATTAACCCATATCAATCATGAGGAAACAAAAAGATTATGAAATCAACGGATAACCACTACCTAAGTATACGACCATACATATACCTAAGTTATCAAGTGACCCATCTTAATCAAGAGGTAACACAAAGGTCATAGACTCAGCTCACACCAGGATTTTTATTATCGAAATGGTAACTGCTCAAGAGCCCCGTCTCTGGAGTGTACAGTGGTCCTGTCACGACTCCGAGGTACTGCTAACTAACCTAAGACTGCTGAGTTACTCCTCCTTTCATGTACTGTGGGCCTGCTGCTACGACCAAGCACTTCCCACCATGGGTCTGCCGCTACAACCAAGAGCTCCCCCTCATAGCCTCCAGAGGTACTCCTTCTGTTGAGTACCACGGGTCTGCTGCTACAACCAAGCGCTCCTCCGCCGTGGGTCTGCCGCTATATCCAAACGCTCCCCCTCATATCCTCCAGAGGTACTCCTTCTATTGAGTATCGTGGGTCTAATACTACAACCAAGCGCTCCTCAGCCGTGGGTCTTCCCCTACAACCACGATCTCCCCACTGGGTTATCCGAAACACACCGAGTCGATCGGTCAAGCAGTCGTCAGGGCTCAGCAGGCTACATGGTCTTCGTACTCCGCACGCTCGTCTCCGGGAGGGTCCGCTCAACAAGCTACTGTTCTATTCTTAAAGTATTACAAAGTCCCACTAAGAAGTATCTCAAAGGACCTCCTCTTCATAGGGGTCTCAACGCAATAGACGGGGCGTCAATCGGACGCCCGGACTGTGAGTTACTAGCTTTTTCGTCCCAAGGGCCCAGTTGGTTTCGTGTGCGAACCAACCCGACCGTATCTCAACTGTACACTGAACTATCATAGGGTATACTCATAGAGACCATTTCTCCACGTGATCACCAACTCCGCTTACGGTTTTTCAAACAGACCTCCGGTCAGAAAGTTATCAGATTTTCCATTCTAGGGGCCCGGTTGGATTTCAGGTACAATCCAACCCGGCCACTATCCAACTGCATCCAAAACTCAGGAGAAGTATGCCAAAAGTTCCATCTCATCAAGAGGAATCCAACAAAGTCGATGGCACATCAATCAGACATCCGGAATGTAAGATATAAGTGTTTCTGCTCCGAGGGCCCGGTTGGTTTCGTATCAAAACCAACCCGGCTGAAGACAAAGTTCTCCAAAACCTTGAGTGTAGTATACCGAAACGACCTTCTCAATCCAAGGATCGCATCCCAACCGATAGTGCATCAATCGGAGGTCTGTATCCCAAGATAGGGGAAAAAGACAAAAAGGGGTCTGAAAACGGGGGGTCTGGACCCGGACTAACCCAGCCCAACCCCCCTGGGTAGGCCCAAACCGAGTCGACCCGACTGGGCGCGACCCGGCTGGTTCTGGCCGGGTGGCCAGCGGGTCGGCTCGGCCATTACGGCCGAGCGATGTGGGGGGCGCACTGCCCCCGCGTGGGGCCGCCCTTGCCAGCGGATGCCTTTGGTTGCCGCATCCTACTCCCTACAGTCCCGCAAGGTCGTGGGACCGCGGCCTGCCACCGTGGATTCAGCCGCGGCGGCTCCTCCCGGCGGTGTGCCGGTGGGCTGCTCCTCGGACCACTGGACGTGTTCCTGTGGTCAGAATTGCCTGTCGTCTTTGCCAATGGCCCTCTTGGGTCCCGTCCTTCACTACGAGGACCTCACATCGCCCGTGCGGCCTACATTATCGTCACCCGCTAATCCGTGCTCAACATTCAAAAAAATCAAACCGCAGCCTCTTCGTGGTTTTCTGGGGCAGCGCGATCGCGCCGCGGCTTGTTAGACCTCAAGGGCGCGGCGCAATGGCACCGCGCTTCTTCGCCCTTTCTCAAAGTTTTAGCATGGTGCAACCCCACCGCGCTGCCTTTCACGTGCCGCAACAAATTCAAACAAACAAGGGGGGAGCATGGTCGGCCGTGTTCGTGCGGTCCGACCTCCTCCCGTTATTACGATAATAGGCGGCCCAATTGAAACCAAGAAAGGCGACAGTTGATATCACGGTAAAAAAAAATAAAACCCCCAAAACTTCCCACATCAAATTAGTCCCAACCCGTAAGGAAAACATTCGCGGATCAACTAGATAATAAGTTGATCCGTGTTCTTTGTTTTCCATAGAATCAATGAAATGAGGGAATAAAATCATTCTAAAATTAATTCCTTACCTCAAGCGTTGCCGTCGAATGAGATTTGTCGCGGAAAGGGACATCGGGGAAGAAGACGTCGCGGAAGGGGGATCGTCGCGTCGCGGAAGGAGCGTCGCGGAAGGAGCATCGTCAATTTCCGAGGATTTGGAATTCTTCGTTGAAGTTCAGTGTGTTCTTCACGTTCTTTGCATTCTTCACGTTCTTTGTTGAAGAAGAACTCTTTCCTCCAAATCCTCTCCATGCAACAAGTTCCAACAGAAATAAAATCAGAACAGTCTTATTTTATCAACGCACAAGCCAACCTTTGAAATTCAAAAAGAAAAAATCAATTCAATGAATTAAATGTAATGATTTAACATCCCAAATTAATGAGGCATTTCTTAACCAGAATAAACGCACGATTTGACATCATTAATAGGGGGTGCAGGTGCGTTACTTATGAAGAAAAGAAACAGTGGCTCATGTGGGTCCCACCTCACAAAATATCCTACCAGGTGGGTAGGATATTTTGGGTCCCACATCACCCACTTAACACAGGTTAAGAGACTTAAAAAAAATAAATTGGTCACACCATTATATTTTATTCATTCACTTAACCGGAAAAAAAAATTCAAAAACCACACCCGAGCAAACGAAACTCCGGAAAGGGTGTTTTTAAGAAATTACCAGCACTGTGATTTCATCGGTGCCCTCAGAATTCGATTTCGAGCACCAGTTCAAAAGTTAAAAAAACCCACTCGTTTGTTCACTAAACCTACCTGAGCTAAACTTCGAAAATTAATTCCGGGCACACCGGGCCTCAGAATCAGGCGTCGTCAGAAACTGCATTCTTATAAAAATCCAAAGAAAATGTAGAAAAAAATTTCCCCTGAATTCTACAGGTCTTTACAAAGTAATCTAAGAAGATGATAGTAATCTTACAACATTAACAATGATATTGAACTTATCCTTGTTTAATATTATCCATTTTCCAAAATACACAAACAGATAATGAAACTACAGACACCTTTTCTATGTTTACATTTAAAAAATCTTGTCCATATGTAGCCTATATCCAGGGTTTCTATAAACCATGGTAATAGGTAAACATATAGTCATAGTTACATGAAACTGTAGTGGTAGGTTTTTTAGGAACACCAAAACAACCTCGAAAATTGGTGGAAAGGGATACTTCCATGGTTTAGTAAACCCTAGAGATAGACTCATTTTACAATGGTTTAAGCCATGTTCATAGCCATCTATATCCACAGTTTAAACCATTCTTATAGACACCTATATCCACTATTTATATCTTTGACAAAGCCACCTATTTTAATGGATTAAACCATGGATGTGACCCCCAATTTATGTGCTTTAAACTGTGGTAGTAGCCACATATTGTTGTGGTTAAAACACATGGATTTACAAACCTATTTTGATTATTTAAATTTTGGATTTATCCCAATATTACTTTGGTTTATACCATGTCCATAGCCACCTATTTCATTGCTTTGTAATCATAGTGATTTCCACCTATTTCTATGATATAAAACTTTGGAAACAAGAATTTTCTATTTTAAATGATTCAGAATTATAATTTATTTAATTATATATATCATTATATGTACATATGTAAATATATAAATATATAAATATATATAAAGTCAAGTTCATCATAGTGGTAAAGTTTTTGGAGAATATAGAAGAGTTTATAGGAACAAACCTCAAGGGAATTATTTATCATTTAAAGGCTATGACCACAGTTTCAAATCATGGTGGTATCCTACTAAGGAAACATTTGAAACCAAGGCCCTAGCCACCTAAGGTCATAGTTTGGAACCATGGACATAGCCACCTAAGGCCACAGATTGAAACTATGGTAGAAGCTACATTGTCCAATGTTTCAACCATTGATATAGCCACCTATTTCAATGGTTAATACTGTGGCCATAGATATCTACTTCCACTATTCAAACTATAGAGATAGCCACATATTACCATGGCCTAAACCATGGAAATATACAAATATTTAAAGTGTTTAATTTTTGTCTATAGATACATATTACCACTATTTAAACTATTTCTATAGGTTAGACCATATTATAATCGATATAGTAGCCACTAATCCTGTAAATCATGGACAGAGGCTATATAAACACTTTTTGGACCTATTTACACAGTTTAAGACCATGTAAATTGGGCTATTTTGTAGTTGTGATATCTAATCAAGTAGGTTTCACATCTATGTACTTAACCTATAAGTTAGATAAATCATTCATTAATAATATTAAATATGAATATTGTTGTAGTGTGGACATGAAATTTATTATTTCAATTCTATTCTATTCCCAGGACTGAGTATCAACTTTTATAAATATGGAAGGGAAGAATCTATCCTCTACTTATTCATTATAATACATAACTAGTGATGCATCTATCATTTCCAACTAATACATGAACTTTAACTTCATGGTTATTGAAATACATTTATAAGCATGAGTAATAATATTAATTGATAATAATAATAAATTTTAAGGACAATTACACAAGCTCACATATTGGAATATTTGATGACACCAAAACATAATGATTTTTTAATGGCAGGTCTATTAATATAATCTTTATTACTATTGATTACCAAATGTGAAATTCATGAGAAGAAGTTCCATATTCTTATTAGTAATTTCAAATTATTTTCACTTTTTATGTGTCCTATTATATAATGGTATCAAACCATAGAACAATATTTAAAATAAACATCAAATCATTTCAAGGTTCTCATCATATATGATAATTTATTGTACATTATTAATTGCTAAAATAAACTAAGAAATTATTATATTAATGGAATGATGAATAATTAAAAATATGTGATATTCTATTTTTAAATATTAAAATTATTAAATATACAATTAATAAACGTAGAAAATGTTTGTCATAGGAAATGAACTCCATCAAAAAGAAAATTGAAGTTGAGAAAACAACTTACAACATAAAATATTCTAATTGTGTAATAATATTAATCTATATGCCAATTATATGAATTATTCAAGGGGTCCCCTACATTGTCTTCCATAGAAATACATTCCACTACAACCTCACAACTACGAGAAAAATTCATCACGGGATGAGAAATTTGAAGTATGCAATTCATATGTTAATGTAAGTATTTATATTTTGGGAGAACCATTATTGATGTATTATCATCTTAGAGTGTGAAAGGATTTTCAATACTGGGTAGCAAGTAATGTTTTAGGATGATGTAACATATTAATAAAATTTTATTTTCTACCTGAGAATCCAAATGTATTTGGACTCTACTGTATATTTTAGAACCGCAATAATCTCTGGGTTGTTCCATCTCACATCAGCTTAATTCAAGGATAATATCTCATTTTTGATTTCATGTCATATTGATCTATTTAGAAACTAGAATTTTTATATCCTCTGATGACTAGTTCCTCATCTCCTCTATAGACTGAAAATATATCGTTAGTACATGTCAGATACTTATGGAATGTTTTGACTTCCATTCAATAGAGTTAAGCTAGGTTTTATTGATATCCTCCAACAATACATATGGTGTAGGAAGAATCAATCCTATTACATTTCAAATCATTCATGATTTACCAAACCTCAGATGATTTTGGAATCCATTACATATATTATATTTACTCATGTGTCTCGGGATACATTTTAATAGAATGATAAATTCCATGTGACGGTATAAATAATAACCTTGGATATTTTTCCAAAATGAATAACATCAATATAATTTAAATATATGTATGCTGAAATATGTCAATAAGAATCTATCGGTCACAATAGATATTGATCCCAATAATAGATACCACCAACCCTATGTTCCTAATGAAGAATCATTTATTCAACAAATCCTTAATAGACTGTAATATTTATATATCCTTTCCATTTAGAAATGTTTCACCAATATATGGTTTTGGAAATTGACTATACATCCACTAAATCATTTATTGACACAATAACCACATTCATTCATTATGAAACCAAATTACATTATGTATTCATCGAAATAAATATTCTAGGACCAATATTCATGATTTAATTCATTAATAAATTTTTATCAATTTTCAGATCTTATTGAAATACCTTGAAGTAAAAAACCCTTCATGTTGTGTAACATAGAAATCTTTCAAAAGGATCCCATTATAGAAGACTATTTTGATATCTATTTTCCAAATCTAATCGTTATGGAATTAAAAAATGGAATGTAATATTTTGAAGGATTTTATAATTATAACCAGTAGAAATGTTTCATTATGGTCAATTCCTTGATTATATTCGATCCCTTAAACATAAGATTGTTCCTTATAGGAATTTAAATTCCCATATATTTACAGATTCATCCTAAATACCAATTTACAACCACCAATCATTATATCTAGTAGAGGATTAAATAAAACCCAAACCTGATATTAGTATATGGAACCCATTATAGAATTCATTAATTATTACTGATTTGAAACTAATGTTCCACATAATTCTTTTTTATTGGTTAGAGGACCGTTATTATTAACCAATAATGATTCACCATATATAGTGACAAGGAAATTAAATTGATCTAGTTATGTAACCACTCTTGTACTCTTATGTAGTATCTGTGTCTCAAGAATATCTTTCTATAGAGGGATTTATTTGTATTTTATCATGATCCTAATCTTTTGTATCATGAGCATGGAAGTCATACAATTATATCCCTCTTTTGAAATATCTTTTAGAGATTTATTCCTTCATAAGGATTATGGGAGGCCTATCAACCACAAAAAAATCATAAGAATTGTATAGGTATTATCGATTTATTTACATAAAATATCAAATAAAGACACAATTTTGTGAGTCATGAAGTATGATTTCTTCCAGAAGAAACATTAAAACATGTTTCATACCCCCACACATATAGGTTTGAAATCATAAGTTTCTTCCATTCCATAATTGGTATGGGATAAATTCCATAACTTTAGTTAGAACATGGATTATATTTTTTTTCTAGTTCTTGTAATGTGTTTCACCAAAAGGATAAGGATAGAATCACATGACTCATCATTGATATCACTACTTCCACCATGGTGAAATTCCTCCATAAACATAAACCATTCCATTGTGGGGTATAACGTGGATTTATTTTGGATAGGTTCTAAAATTTCTATAAAAAATTAATGAAATATTAATTATGATACTACTTATCATGTACTTAGATGTGTTTTTAATATCTTTTTCAATATGGTTCTCAACATCATAATTACATTCCTCAAATTTTTTTGAGGAATATAAAATATTCCACACCATGTAAAAATATTCATATCTTCAAAAATCATCAGTAAATGTAATTAATTATGAGTACACACACCTTTCTTCAATAGGAAAAGGTCCACACAAATCAGTATGAACTAGTTTAAGAAGACATTTATCCCATTTACCATTTCAAATAAATGGGGATTTGGCCATTCCTCCTTGTAAACATGTGTTACATACCCATGTGGATCTAATTAATATGAATCTAACAATCCATCATGATTTATTTAGTCAAAATATATTTTTATATAACAAATCTAGTGATGTTGGCATTTGGTGGGGTATGAGTCACGTAAAATAGTTTCTTCATTGAATTTCATTACATGGATCATTTATTCAATCACACAAAGACCATAATTTATATATTATTCACCATAACAAATGAAATCATTATAAAACATGTAACAATTATTTCCAAATTTAAAAAAAATTATCTGTATGAGGTCTGCGTACGTAAATAATTTTTTTTACATATTGAACATAATTAAAACCTTTCAAAATTAAGATCTTTCATGTTGGAAACATAATTTGGTAGTCACTAATAGCTACAAAAACAATTTTTCATTTACTGGATACTTGATTATCTTACTACCCTTAGATATTATTACTAATTCAACAATGCTCTTATAATTGAATAAATTTGTGAGAACCAAAAGATATATCTAATAGCTACTTTTTATAAATATATAAATTTTACTCGATAAAAAACACATGAAACATCCCCTTGCTTGTTTGGATAAGTGTTGTATTTCCACATAGGGCCCTTATTTCCACATAAAAAAATAACATGAGGTTCCCATTCATTAACCATGATCATTGTCTTCATAAGAGGGTATTACGAAGAATATATTGGACTTAGATGTGTTCACTTTGGCTTTCTAATTATTCAGAATTAGGATAATAGGATATCCATTATTATTTTACATATCTACATGATAAAGATGAGTAAGAATATCATGGAGAGTCTTCTCAATGGTGTTCATATTTAAATTTACATCAACGATGGATAATATTTGAGGGAGTGATCAAATAATGAGATTAGTGTGTAGTTCATCATGGATTTTAGATCCTAGAACCTATATTCACTCATTGTATCCAATGATGTTGACTACATGGGGGATAGTTGGGGCCCCCTCTATATATATTCTATGAAAAAGGACCTTGTATATCTCAAAATATTCTAATATATCTCACAACTAATGAAGTCCAAAGAGTTTATCATGCATGATATAAGTATTCTTGTCTTCATGAGACATTATGAGTTCACTAAAAAGATATGAAAACATGAAATATTGAAAATTCACAACATTGTCCAAAAAAATTTCATATATTAGGGAATCTCCATCACTCACCTCCTTCATAATGTATTAAGGTAATGATGATTCTACTAGGAAATGTTTCTATTAACGGTGAAAAAAACCTGAAGAAATATAAACCACTCCTTAGAGTTACTTCAATTTTGGATCTGGTCTTTCTTCAATATATCTCACAAGGATAATGAACATTATGAACATTCCATTATTCTATAATAAAAGAGATCATATTATTATTAAATTAATTTATTTAAAAGTATTTGAGGAATTTGAAAAATTGTGTCTATTAAATTTCCCACTATTTCATCAAGTCACAATACCCCAATCCATTGTTCTAGGAATATATATTTGCAATGAAAATATAGTGGAAATGACAGTTATTTCTTTTCAAGGAGTCCATATATTTTCCATTAAATTTATTATAAAGTATTTAGGTAGGAAGTAATAGTAATTATGGTTTAATAGCCCCTTGATCCATTGAATGTAATCCAAAATCTTGAAACACTAAAATGGATTTCTTCAACATTAACAGAAAAACAATTTGGGAATTTGGTGGAAACTATAATAAATATAGATTTATTTACATCAAACCACTTTCTTTGTTAATAATTCTTTATAATTAAAATTTCATAGATTGAGGGAAACCAACAATTAAAAAATGGTTTCATATTAATTCAGATGATAGAAGGCTTAAAAATATAATATTAACTTGAGGTATTTTATTTAATTACATATATATTTTTCATGTTTTATCAGTTACATTTCATGTTAATATTCAATGGATTTTTCTTAAGTGATTAGACATGTTTTGATAAAAACATTTACTTATTGTCCAATAATTTATATTTCATATTTTCACATGAATTGATATATTAATTTGGTAATGGAATTGAATCTATAATAATAATAATACATGAGTACAAAATTAAATAAATAAATCCATCAAGAGATTAACAAATTTTTAATTTATTGAGTGGATTATAAATTAACCTATGACATAGGGAGAACTCCATCCAGTCATAGAATGAGTTACGTCATTCCACATGTCCACATGTGAATCACCTA
Source organism: Viscum album (assembly GCA_963277665.1). NCBI lineage: Eukaryota > Viridiplantae > Streptophyta > Magnoliopsida > Santalales > Viscaceae > Viscum > Viscum album. The sequence continues at coordinate 439,197,454 of OY728165.1, read as the reverse complement.
GGTTGGTATCATCACAGATTCATTTGGAACCACCTCTTTGTGTCTTGGGATACTACATTTACAACTTGTATTTATAACCCAAAATAATGTTAGGGGATCCATATAGTCGAAAAGGGTAATTATATAAATTACTCTGGAAATTTAGGTCCTATAAAATAATGGAGGGAAGTATGACTTACATTCCATCATTTTTATCTAATGAATAAAAATTTTCAAACCATGAAATAAATTATATTAAATAATATCAACACATACACATGACTTAGTCAAGCTCGTTTTTGGTCACAAACACAATAGTTAAAAAAGGTATAGTATCTATACATTATATTCTATTAATTATTTATTATTAAGATAAATATGATTATATAAGTTAATTAATTAATTAATGGGATTTAATCATAATGACCATCCAAATTAAATTCAATATACCCATTATTAATGGAATTGATGGAAATGAAATGAAATAAAAAATAATTTAATTTAATTATAATAAATTTATAGATCATTTAAAAATCATGAAAACAAATATTAAAGTATAAAACACATTATATTACAATCCAAATAATAATTTTTTAACATTTAATGTAGAATTTAATTTTCATTTAATTATTTACTCAATTAATAAACTATATGACATATAAATTCAGGTTACATGTTGTGTATCTCAGTTTTCGTGTACCAATGATACATGCTAGGTGATTCATTGTGTACCATAGTTGGGATACATAACACGTAATAAACACCCACATGCAATGTGTTCCACTTGTTGTGTGCCAGGGATACACACAATGTCCTTTGGTGTGTATCTTGGTAGATTACCCAATGTGTACAAATTAGATACACTATGTGTGGTTTAAATATCATGTGTTTGTGTATCCCATTGATGGACTCATTGTTTTCGTGAAATTAAAAACTACACCATGTGTATAATAATGCTACACCCCATTCATATCACTTTTTTTGTGTCCTATTATCTCACTTTATAGCTCAATGTATGCATTTTACATGGGAAATAATGCACTACATATCATGCACATCATCTATATAATGTTCCATTCATTGATTCATGTTTTTCCTAAATTATGTAAATACCCTAGGATGAGGCGAATCATTGTATGAAATATGAAAAGAACGACCCCTTCACATCTTGTTTATTTCATTAAAAACACTCTTCTCTCCATTTCCCATTGCAATGTATGAACATAAATGAATGTGTGTGTGAGAGACAATAATTTTACATGGTTTACCCTAAATGGGATACTTCGAATGTGTTTACAATGACAATGTTCCAATTTACCGAATCCGGTAATGCTCACTCCCAATACAATGTTTATGCTTGATGAATTCATTATTAAGGCTCAATGCCCTTAAAAAGTTTATATTAGACTCACTATCCAACCTAGTTTACAACCAATAACAATTCAAAATATCACTTCCCTACCACCTAATGTATGCCCACTGCTACATCAGAAGAATCCTATTTTGAGTAGTTGAATTGCTATGTTTTACTCCTCACATGGTGCATTATTGAGATCCAAATTCATCCACTTGATGTATACCCCACTAGAACAACATCACTAAGAATATCAATATATGATCACACAACATTGAATTCTACAAAACAATAGGATGGATTGTGCACAATTATACCATAATGAGTGCAACATTTAGGTTTTGGCATGAAATATCCCCTTTTATGAAACTATTACACTTCGCGTACTACTTCCATGGTCATGTTAACCCAATTATTTTTCTGGGGACAAAAAAGAAAGATTTATTTTTCTATTCAACTCTTTTTCTAGAAATATTTTTCATTTTTACACAACTATTACTCAATTCAAAGAATTTATTTTATCTAAAGGTTGAGCTGATTAAATGAGGGGGGTATGCACCTATGTATAGAACATACCTACCCTATAAGAAAAATCCATATATTCCTTAATTTATGATCGAATATTTTATATGAGCATCTTGTGAAATATTATTCTATATTCATCAGAAATGTTTTAATTCTAATTCTAGAATGGAGTCAGAGATTTACCTAATAGACACTCTTAACCTACATGATTCTGATAAGAAAATGAAATAAGAGTTGCATGGAATGTTCTTCAATGAGTCACTTCATTCATGGTAATAATTCTTATGTTTCATGTGTATCTCAAGAATACAACATTCTTAATTAATTTTCCATAAACTAGTACCATCACAACCTTCTCTCATGATTTATCTTTATTAAAACTTTTATTTAATAAAAATATGATATAAAACTCCCCTACTACGCTACCCCCCATCAGCTTTACCCAATATCAAAATTATGATTTTTCTCCCCCTTTTATAGCCCCAACATCTCCCCCTTTTCAACTAACCCATATATCGCTCTATTGCAGTATTACAAATGAAAAATAACATAGATCCTATAATTATTGTAAACATACTATACCTCAAAGAGAGGGGTCCCAAATCCAATCTTTTTGGTGTGGGGAGTCAACTAAACTATGATATATAGACAATAATGTTAAAATTATTATTTGGGTTAGAACTTTTTCAATATTTCTACACCCTATCAATCTATAGGCACATTATCCTAATTCACATGACCTTGATCCAACTTCTCCTTGATAAAATGATACTTGATTTTAATGTGCTTCATCCATGAGGGATGCATTGGATTTTTTATAAGATTTATTACACTGGAGTTGTTGCAACAGATTCAAATAAGATAATTCACTTCATCTCCTACATAATCATGTAATTTTTTCATCCACAAAAATTTCATGCAAGCTTGAGTGGCTACTATATATTAAAGATCAACCATTATCAACGATAGTTAATATTATTTTCTTCATAATCAATAACTATATGGTCATCATAAATAGAATTCACCACATGATGTTAATTTTCTATCATATGATGTTCCAAACCAATCCTCATATGTATAAGACAATAAATCAGGATGTGATTTGTCAATGTACATCAATCCAAGCCCCATTATTACCTTGAAATACCGATGTATTATTTTAACTGTGACAAAGTGGGTTTCCTTTGGATTACTCTAATACGTACTAGTTGGCATGTGGGAAAAATAGTATTGGGTCATTTCGTTGTCATGTAAAATAGGCTTCCAATGATTTTTTAATATAATGTGACATTATACATTGTCTGCATCATCTCATGATAGTTTCATCTGGGTGGCCACTACAGTCATCATATTTATATAATCTTCAATTAAAAATTGTCTTGGGACATCCATTGAAAATTTTGATTGAGAAATTAATGTTTCATTAATTCCCTACGTAACCTGTAAACCAAAGAAAAATTTATGTTCACCATTCAATGACATTTTGATCTCATTTTTCATGAATTTGGATAACTATCACCACTACGCATTATCTAATCCACCAAAAAATTTATCATTAAAAAACACCATCACCATAGTTTTTTTATTACAATAATAGTTGAAAAAAATACTGTAATAAAATCCACTATAATAAAAAATGAAATTCTTCACAAACTGATAATGCATTGAATATAATGACCAAAGTGATTTCTTCAATCAATATAGTGCCTTGCTCACCCAACAATCTCTATTCTCATCTTCATTAATGTGAAAATCATCTCACATCTCAATATACACGTATTATTCTAGAAACACTTTTTAAAAATATAACTTTACATCCAATTGGAAATATTTTATCATTATTTGTAATATTATGTCCAAGAAAAACCTGCTTGTCACCAGCCTCACAAGAGGTGAAAATATTTCACCAACATCAATAACCCATTTCTAAGAGTACCCTTTTCACACAAGCCATTATTTGTGTCAAATAATTATTCCATATTTAATAATCATATTTTGAAATACCCATTTGTTCCCAATTAAATTATTATTTATTGGGCTCGAAATAATCTCCCATGTCAAATTCATATCTATTTTTTTCTAACCCTTCATTCAAATCCTAAGCCTAATTCTCATATCCAACTTTTAATTCAAAACATTTATGATATACTTGAAATAGAAATTATTCTCACTATAATTAATTATTTATTTATGTTTAAACTGGTGATACCAGACCACCAATGATATGTTTCCTCTCAATTTCTTCTTGGATCTTCAAATTCCATGTAGATAATGATTTTATATCCTCTGGATCAACTTGAGTATCTTCTTATGAATTAGCATTTTCCATTTCTAAACCTCTATGAGTTTCCCATATCATCACCACTATCATTAGGGAACTTCTCATTATGTTTTTGAGGATTCTATTCATTCTCATCTATAGATAAATCATTTCATTCAACTAATTTACCCAACCTCATTTGGAAGAATTTATATAATTAGATTTTTCTTCTGTGGCTAAGGTATATCCCATTATCTCCAAGTAACTAAAATTTCATGTGTTTCAATTTATTGATAATAAACCACTTAATTCAAAATATTTTAACGTATTTCAATGTTGGATCCATTCTTTTCCACATGTTGTATGTTTTTTTATTCCTTTAGACATAACAAAACCCTATTGGATTTGTAATCCATCGTAAAGACGGCTTCCTTCCAATATTTATTTGGTAGGTCATTTTAAATAAAAATGTTTTTCACCATGTTGTTTATGATTTGATATCACCTCTCAACAACAGTATTTTTATAAGTATTTATCATAGGTGAATCATTATGCCTTATCCCATGTTTCTCGAGATAATCTTCCACTTCTTTTTATTAATTTTGTACCATTTTTAGTAAAAAAATGTGAATATTCTATCCAATAATTCTTTCATATTCCTTCTAATAATATTTTATGCAACTAAACACATCAAAATTGTGGGAAATATAATATTACCCATTACATCCTACAGAAATCATTAATGAAAAATGTTATACCTCTTTCCTTTATCATTCCTTGTTGAGATAGTTCTCATCATTTCTACATGCACTAATTCAAGAACACTAGATGAATTTTTTTCATTTCACTTATATTACTTTATGATTATAATTATTTATCAAAAAGAATAAAAGGTATGAGTACAATCACATGATATATTTGGGACATCTCAAACTGCATCACATTTTACAAGATATTCTAGCGGTTTTTGGTATCAATGGATAAGTCATTTATACCAAAACCCATTTAATTATTCTCTACATAAAAACCAAATATCTATATCTACACATACAAGGTAGAGAACCACATAATTTTTTTCCATGTAGAAAAATTGCACCATCTCTTCCCATTATTGTAAAGGTATTCATATTAAAAATTATAGCATGCCCCCATGTTGCAAATTTGAGTGATAATAAGAAATTGTTGACTGAATCATTCAAAAACTAAGACATCAGCATGTCTCACTCTATTAACCCCTAATTTGGATTTTATTGAGCTAATAATCATTAGGCCTTAATCATTTACAAATTTAACAACACCTATATTTTAATATTTTATTCCAGATAAAGACCCTTATAACCTATCACATGGGATGAAAATCTACTATCAAAAAACTATACACTTGAATGATCATGTTCTTTAAGAATAGTCTCAGTAACCACTTCCTACCCAACCACAATTTTTTTAATCCACATTTTTTAATTCATATAATGATACTACATTTTCAAACATTCCATTACACAATTTTAATGACAAACAACATAATAGTGCTAAAAACCATGATCCAAAGGTTAAGTGTCTTGGGAAAATTATGACCATACATAAAATTTACATTATAAAAAATAATCATTATTTAATTCATTATTCAATTTATTGTTATTGGACCTCATGTTCTCTTTAGTACAAGTAACCACATGAGGATATACCTAAAATCAGTGAGAAAAAAACCAGTTAGAGGAATGATAATACATGAATCAATATAACATGGGTAAGTATAATCATTATCATCGTAAGCATGGGATTATCATCATAATCATGAAACAAAGAAATTGATAAAAGAATCAGATTTATAAATGCATTAAAATGGAGCATAATGTCTTAGTGGTCAACTACCACATATTTTTATAAACAATGATAGCAACATGTTAACACATAACATATGGGAACCATCATAAAATCAAAATTTTGAAAAAAAAATATAGCCTCATTTTCAGGAATATTTCACATTAACTCATGAGGTACATCGCATTAACCAATGCATTGGAGTACTATACAATGTTGGGTGCACCCGTCACATCATAACTTTTACATAATCATGCAGGCCACGTTAAACATAAAAAAATATTTTTCATAAAATAACCCATGGAAAGAAAATGAGTTTCATGATAATTTAATAATGAAAAAAAAATCATGTATAAAAATTTAATAGCATATATGGTATAAGAATCATCAATCTTGAATAAAGAATACAATATTTCTGGATAAGTAAAATATGTATTTTAATTAGGAAGAGTTATTTTTTGAAAATATTTCTATTTGTCATAAAATAATATTGGAAGAATGTATATCATAGAAAGTAATAGGGAATAGTGATGAAATTATGTTTAAGGAATTTTAAATTAACATCTATTCTGTAATTTAACCTAAAAGAGGAATAATACAATGAAAAAAATTAGGTTAACTAATTCCCTTAACATATGTCTGGGTGCATTAGTCATTTAAATATATTACATAATGAAATTAAATTTATTAATTAACAAATAAATAACATTTTATACATGTTTTTTATTCAATCAAGTTTTACTAAGTTAATTTATGGATTTGTTATGTGTTATATAGGCCAATTTCATCATTTGGAAGTGTTCATTTTCTTGGTTTTCATGATCAGTTTTATTTTTTGTGAGTATGGAAGTTCAAGTATGACGGGAATGATTAACCTAGAAAGAAATTATTTGTTATTAATGTAAATAAAAATGTGTAATTGGTATTATATATCATTTGGGTATATGGTATGAGGATAAATCAATATGTTAATTGTTAATGATAATCATTTAAATTAATTTTTCTGGTTTTCGATCACAATGATGTTGTTTGATTTATTATTTAAATTTATGTATATTATCTAGTTCTAGAATATAAAAAATCTATTAAATTAATTATAAAATTTGTTTCAATAATAATAATTGTTTTAAGAATATACATTATGGAGGTAAACGGAATTGAAAACTTGTCGTCCTTGAACATAATAAAACAACACCTCAGTAATGACGTTTCCATTTATAGAATTAAAAAGAGAGGCAAAGTGGTTTGATAATAAATTATTACATTAACATAATAAAAAAATAGTATATAAAATATATTTTATTTATCATGGAACTTGGATAAATTTATGTGATTAGAGGATAAGAAAAAAATTAAAATGAAAAAAAAATTTATTGGAAAAGAAAGAGGACTTTACAACTTGAATTTATCCTCCTTGAGAACCACCATATGTACCTATATTTAGTCTTCTGATGATATGAAGTGCTCCAAGGACTGGGGGGATTGGAATTTTTATTTCTTAGATCTTCATCACGATTTGAGGTTTGGATGGTGTTTGGGAATGATTTGGGGAGAGGTGGTATTTATTGTGAAGGAGATGGGTGTTTTCCCATTATTTTATTCATTAGATTATTATTTTGGATCAAGACTATAAATAGATTAAAAATTATCACTAATTATAATAAAATAATGATAGATATTTCATTATTATGGTCTTACAAAATCCATACTTCCTATATGACATAATAATTCATTTTTTTAGTTTTTATCGTAAATTATATTATTTTAATATTCACTACAAATTCAATCCTTTTAGATATATACCAAAAAATTTCCCTAACCATTTTTTGACATGCATAATCCCAAAATGGAAAATATTTTATAATACAAAATTTATAAATCCCATAAATTTAATTTAAATTAAAATCATCCATTAATAGAAAAAAAATATTGGATTTTAAAATATAACTAATTTTATAACACATTGATGATTTAATTTACAACTCCTAAAATTGTATTTTAATCATTAGAATAATGTGTATTAATTTATGAGTGTATTTTATGAAAATATTTTTTCTTATAAATCATTATGTTAATTATTAAATAATAAAAACAAAATTTTATGTTTTACTAAAAATTACCAACATTTAATTAATAAATTCTAGAATATTTATTTACATATAATATGATATAATTATGTCACATTATCATATATATGAAGGATAAATTTTATTTATACATTCATTGTTGAACTTAATATTATATTTGGTGTATTATTATTACTAATGGTCAACGTACTATTCAAAGGGTAAGGTTACTATATCATAAATATTCATTATTTAATTTCTATAAACACCTCTTTCTAAATTAATTATTAATTCATACAGTATCTATTTTTTTATGTATGTTATTTTATATGACTTATACTATATATCATAATTATAGGATGAGATCTTCCACTGATAAAATTTTTGGTTTTTACATTCTTCCCCCTTGTGAAAATTCACCATATATTTTTTTTACTTTCTACATTGAAAATTGGTAAGGATACTAATCCTTCATCAATTCATCTAGTTCCCAGGTCAAATCTATGTACTTATTTTTTCCATAGTAATCTGACTATGTGAGTATTCTTTATCATAGAACATTATCCATACGGTCCAAGAACATCACTTGTTGATCCTCATAAGAGATATCTTTTTACAAATATACCACCTTTGGATTCAGTACATGTGAGTGATCTAGTTTGTACTTTGTCAATATAGATACATTGAATACATCATTCACATGATACATAGTAGGTTTATGTGCTAGTCTAAAGGAAAAAACTCCAACTCAATCAATAATCTCAATGAGGCCGATATACCTGGGACTCAGCTATACTTTCATCCAAAATCACATGATCATATTCTATAGAGATATATGAAGGAATACCATGTCTCCATCCTTAAACTCATGATCCTATAGATTATTTTATTATAGATATTCTATCAAATTTGGGTTTTTGTGATGTGATGCTTAATGGTTTTCAACTTTTCAAGCATTTCTTCCATCATTTATTGTCCATGCACCTTTTGTTCACTGACTTCATCCCCGCACACCAATAATCTATATCATTTCCCATGAAGGGCCTTATATGGATCCATTTTGTTACCCAATTAGAAAATATTTTTGTAATATAACTGAACCATCTTTATATAGTGGTCCCCCCTCCTCTAATGTCCATATAACATTCTCTCAACATGTCTTACAGTTTTGGAATAGTTTTTTCATATTTTCCATCATTTTATGGTTGATAATATGCATTGAATTTCAACATAGTGTTTAGATAATCATGGAGAAATTTCAAGAACTCTAAGATGAATCATGGATCTCGATCAAATAAAATTGATAGTGGTATTCGTTGTACCCTTATCACCTCTCGAAATTATATTTCTAAAACATGATCCATTGATAAGTCCTCTCGATTTTTGATGAAGTGAGCAATCTTTGTAAGATAATCTTTAATAACCCATATAGAATTGTTCCCTCTAGATGTCTTCGTATGTCTGGTGACAAAGTCCTGTGAGATAGTTTTCCATGTCCATATTGTTATGGGTAATGTTTTAATCATCACTATATTCTATTGTCTTTTAGCCTTGCTTATCATCGTAGCTGACACCATGATGTATATTCAGTAATCTAATTTTTCATATTATCCACAAATAGTTCTCCTGGATATTTTGATACATCTTTTGGCTTCTTGGGTGAGTAAATAAGGTTGATTTATGTGCATCATTTAGTAACTCCTTCTTTATATTGGTATTTTATGGCACACATATTCGTGACCCAAATCTTACAACACCTTCTACAAAAAATTTGAACATTTACTATTTTCCCTTTCTTATGACATAAGCATTATTCTAAATTTTTATATCATTTAATTGAGAATCCATTATTTTAAAAAAAGGAATGGTTGATAAATCATTTGAGGAATGATTGATGATGTCCCTTACTTAATGATTCCCATTTCTATATTTTTAAATATAAGAATATTTGATCCTTTTCAATTCTCATTATTGATAATGTTTCAGATCCATTCAACATATAGAATCTGAAAATATCTTTTCCTTACTAGGAGGGCAGTGGAGCAGGAAATCATAATCCTTGATGAGATAAAACAATATTCACGAGAACATATTAAGATCCTTCTTTGTTAATATATATTTTATTCTCTTATTATTAGTATATATCTCACACCTCTCCCATAAAGATAATGCCCCTAGATTTTCAACTCTAAGATCAAAGCTGCTAACACGAAATCATACATAGGATAGTTTTCCTCATTAATTTTCAACTACCATGTAGGGTATTCTCCCACATTATGATTTCTTATATGTACACAACCTGATAAATTATTTGAAGTGTCCTTGTATACTTAAAATAATTCAACACTTTTCAGTAGTGTGGATAATGCTACAGTGACAAGCGTCTTTTTCAACTCTTTGAAGCAATATTTACATTCCCTTATTCATAAAAACATTAATCCCTTCTAATTCAACATTGATAGTTGGTTTCAAAATTGTGATATATTCATCAGAAATAAGTATTAATACCCACCTAAACCAAGTAAACTATAGAACTCCATTACAGATGCTAGTTTGGTCAACTCTTTGATCGCCTTTTTCTTTGAAGGGTTCATAAATATTCCATTCCTGGTGATGTGATACCCCATGAATGATATATACCCTATACGGAGATGATATTTAATCTAAATTTCATATAACTTCTCAATTTTCAATTCTTTCATTATAGTATTCAATTTCTCCTCATGTTCATCCTTTCTCTTATAGTATACCATAATATAATAAATGAAAACTACCAAAAATTCATCAAGGAATTCTCTAAATACTCTACTAATTATGTACATGAATATTTAGGGATATGTTGTGAGTATGAAGGGAATCACAATGAACTCATAGTGTCTATATCTCTTTCGAAATGAAGACTTGGGAATATATTCCCTTTTCATCTTTAGTTGGTGATATCCCGACCATAATTACACCTTAGTGAAATATGTATCTCCATATAGTTGATTGAACAAGTCATATATCTATGGAAGGGGATACTGATTCTATATCATGATTATTTTGAGGTCATGATAATTAATGCAGAGGCTCAGGGATCAATCCTTCTTCTTTATGAAGAGGGTTGGTTCACCACTTTTTGAAGACCATAATAATGTGAAACCCATTTCCATAATATCATTAAATAACTTATTTAGTTCTTCCAACATAATAATTTCCTTTTTCTAAGGTATCTTCCATTTCAACAGACATCCCAAAATAAATTCAATTCTGAACTAAACTTCTCTATCTGGAAGAAGAGAAGACTATTATTTCAGAAACACATCAATATAGTTTATAAAAATAGGAATTTATTTGATGTTGATTCTCTACTTTATCTCAATAATGGGAGCTATATAATATTTCTAATATGGCAATATTATACACTATTGAGACAATGATTCTGAGGGAGATTCATCTTCCTCTTTACAATAGAATATAATCGGAATAAACCTTGATTTGGGAAGGGTGATCTCCTATTCTCAAAAAATGTTGTTTTATTTTTTAAAAGATATCCAATCCATGACCATAATAGAATCAAACATAACAAAAGGAATTAGGATGATATTATTGGAGAGTCTCGCTCTACAAGCATTAACTAGGGAGGAGTTATATACATTGGACGCAAAAATTTCCACATTTTCTGTTCTAATTTTTTAATCTTCCTCCATCTTTTGATGTTCTGTTTGTATTATTATACTAAAAATTCTAGAAATGAATAAATTTGTTGAAAAAAATCAAATAATATGTTCTCATTTCAGGAATGAATTACCAGCATACCTATCCCCACATCATTATTGATGTCCACATCAGTACTAGTGATGGAATAATCAAACAATTTCTACTTTTCCATTGGTGGTCGATGATGCAAATTACCATCAAGGCCTTGAGGATTTGTGACCTAGATTGCATAGTCCCCTTGTTCCCAAGATTTGAATCATTAAAACATGGGTCGTTATCTCCTTTCCTCCATCACATTATCTATATTACTTGTATCTCTTCATTACTCATGAGCTCAGTTGACTTCTATCCCACACACTAAGCATCTCCTCGTTGCAATGAAAAAATTGCCATGATGCCTCTTCCCACATATTTTACATGTGGGTGGTTGATTTTTTTCCCACCTTTTTCATTAGATCCTATGTATTGAAACACTATTTTTCATTTCATATCTCCATATCTGTGGAATCATTAATAAAACTCTATTTCGAAATTGAGATAATATCTAAAAACACCACCATAATTCCAAAAATATTGAATTTATAAACACATTATAAGGTGTGGTTTAAAACCATTAAATCCTCTATATATTTCTCAACAATTGTTTATAAAAAAATATAAGGAATACATTTTAATACATTGGAATTTTACTTCATATTCTAGGATATATTCACCATCTTTTTTCTTCATCTCTACTAATTCTCTCGCCATCATCATACGATGATTTTGATGCAAGTACCTATTAAGAAATATTATTTTAATGTATTTTCACTCCATATCTAAAATTTCATCATTCAGATTAGTGTTTTTAATCAATGACCACCATTCATTATTCACTCCATCAAAATGATAAACAGTTAGAGTCACCATCTCCATATTAGAATAGTGAAGCATATAAAAGATATTTTCCATTAAGTTTACCGACTATTTCAGGAATACTAGATCATAAGATCCAATAAACATCAGTGGTAATTTCTATAAAATTGATTTAATATCCAGTTTCTCCCTCTAATGTGAAGTCACTCATTCCATATTACCCATGTTATTGTTCATATCCTGAGATAGAATGGTAATATTCACCATGATATTTTGACCTCCACCTCCCATGGATTTTGGGATGTAATTCAACTGATCGCACCATTTGCCCTCACATGGGATATTAGACTGATTTTTCATGGTTCCCACTATTTTCTAAAATATAATTTTTTTAAAGAAATCCTTAGTCAATAATTAACCAATAATTAATTTAATCCTTTTTGTAATTTACTCTAGAGGCATGTCATGTGCGATACTGATATTTAACATTTTTCTAAAATGAAGGTTTGATGCTTATTACTTATTCATAGTATCCATATATTGTTTTCTAATATGGTTAACTAATCCTAATTCCCAAATTAACTAAAAAATTCCTTGGCACCAATTATAAGGAACCTACCGTTTCTTACATTACTATTATACCATTTTAAAGATAAAAACATAATAGAGATAAAAAATAGGATAGCATGTTTTAGTGTCTTGTGAAAAAAGCATCATACATAAAATTTATTTAATAAATAAAAAAATTATTTAATTCCTTATTCTGTATATTTTTTTTGGCCCTTGTGTTCTCCTTAGTACAAGTAATCAACTGATGATATTCATCAAAACAGGGTGAGCTGAAAGCCCAGTAAGACGATTGATAATTACCTAAATAAATATAACATGGGTGATAATAATTATTTTCATAATAATATAATCATGGGATCATCATCATAATCATTGGAGGAATCAATAGAAAATGGCAGTGAATTGATAAATGCATAAAAATAGAACACATGACTTAGTGGTCAAAAATCACACATAATTTTGAATAGTGCTGGAATCACGTTAACACATAAAAGATGTGCATCATTATAAAATAATAATTTTGATAAAATATAGCATTATTTTCTTTCACATTTAACATTACCTCATGAGATACATCACATTACCCAATGCATTGGAGTGATATATAATTTCAGGCACACTTGTCACATTATAACCTTAACATACTCTTGCATTCCATATAGAACGTATATAAATAGTTTCATTAAAAATTCCCAAGGAAACAAAAATTTATTTCATGAGAATTTCATAGAGAATAATATCTTGAATAAAAATATATTACATACTTTTAATAACAATCATCCATTTTGAGTGTTTAATAATTAATTTCAAGATAAGTAAAACTTGTTTTTTATAAATATGATTTATTTGGAAAAAATGATTTCATTTTACATGAATTATTATTGGAATAATTTATGTCATTTAAATTAAAATGGAAGGAAATTGAACATATATTTAAGGAATATTAAAATTTCGTCCATACTAAATCATGGAATGAAAGAGGAATAACCCAAAGAAACAAAATTGGGGTCAAGAATTTCCTTACCTTAGCTCTGAGTTCTTTCTTCAATTTAATATCCAGGATAATCAAAATAAATTAATTAATTTATAAAAAAATAACCTATTATACATTTTTTATTCATTATATTTGTATTAAGTTCATTTATGCATTTTATGACAAGTTATAGAGTCCGATTTCATTATTCGGGAGTGTTTGTTTTCATGGTTTTCATAAACAGTTCTCTTATGTATAAGTACAAATGTTCATGTACAATGAGATGTATTCTCCATAATATAAATTATATGATATTAATAAATATAAAATGTATAATTGGTTTTATATATAATTGTTTTATATTGTATGAGGATATCTGATAAGATAAAATATTAATGACCATCATTTAGATTAATTTTGTCATTTTTCGATCACAACAAACATGTTTTATTATTATTTATTATTATGTATATAAGTAAGTTGAAGTGAAAAATTTTATTAAATAAATTTTAAAATATTTTTGCATTAATTATAATGGTATTTTTATATATTAATTTTCTAATTGAAAATAAAAACATATCATCGTTGAATGTGATCATACAACAGCTCACAGACGATGTTTCCATTTTTAGAATAAAAGAGAGATGAGAAGAGGTTTGATGATATATTATTCCATTAACATAAAAAAACAACAGTTTAAAAATTATATATGGGTCATCATTACCCTTGTATAAATGAATCAAATTATTGGATAAGAAAAGAAATGAAACTAAAAATAAATTAAAATAAAAAGTAAGGTGATTTTAGCTCGTAAATTTCTCCTCCTTGAGAAAATTATTTTCGAAAACAGTTTAATATTTATCTGAGACCACGATCTATAAGATGTAGGAGAGGGGATTTGGAAGATTACTTTGTAGCTCTTTGAAAAGATTCATGTTTTGGAAGGTACGAGGGGAAGTGGTGGTTATAGGTGGTATTTTTGGGGGAGAATATGGGAGTTTTCCCTTTATTTTTATTAATTAGTTTATTATTTTTTATCAAGACTATAAATAGATTGAAAATTGGTAGGTAATATATTAATGTAATAGAGGATAGTTATATATGATTTTATTACTTCAGCCACACATCGTCTATTATTAATAATTCATGTATTTAGTTTTTACTGTAAATGATCATATTTTCCTATTCACCAAAAATTCATATATCGTAGAAAAATACCAAAAAAACAACCCCAAACATTTTTTCGATGAGTAGAACTCAAAAAAAAGACAAAAATGTTTTAGAATAATTTAATTTATATTAGAAATATATTTTTTAAAAAATTATCATTTATTCAAAAAATATTTATTTTAAATTTATAACTAATTTATTAACGCATTGAAAAAATAATTAAACACACAAGATTCTATATTATAATCAAAACACTGTATACTATTAATTTATGAGTCTATTTTTTGAAAATATCTTTTCATTTAATTCATTATATTAATTATAAATTAAAAAATAAATAATTATGTTTTAATAAAAATATCATCACCTTATAAATTTTTAAATATTTATTTACTTTTACTATTATATAATTAAATCATTTTATCATTTATGAGATGACTAATTATTATTTATACTTTCATTTATAATAGAGGTTACTATTCTACTGGACATATTACAATTCCTAATGGTCATGTGCCTATTCCAAGGGTCAAGTTACCATTTCTTCGGTATTAGTTCATTATTTTTTATAAATACCTCTTATTTCATTCATTCTTCATTAATAATGTTTGTGTTAGTTTCTCTATGTGATTTTATATGATTTATACTATAGGAAATAATTATATTAATGGAGTTTCCATAGAAAAAATTCTAGGATGTTACACTTCGTACCAAATATGGTTTAATAATCTTGGTCATCCTAAATGTATTATGGATAAGTATTGTCATGTAGAGTTATAAATAAATTTTTTTTTTGATTAAGATCATTTTATGATACATAAAGCTACTAATTATGAACATATTCTGTCCACATTGGTATATTTACCTTAATTGTTTATGGAATATAACATTCCATGTGTCTGAAACCTCCACAGTTGAAATAGTGTTCATCAAATTATATCATGGAATATTGAAATCTGTATGGATCCCACTGTTGTTCATGTTCCCTTCAGAATATCTTAATTATCAAACAAACATTTTTTAGGGTCCCATCTTCCCAGAACAATTACATCTAATGTGGTGCGCAATCTTCTGTGTCACTACTGAACTACTAGTTCTGCTAGGGGTTCCTTGAATTTTATGGTTTTGATTCATTCCAAAAGCAGTCTTAAACCTTGAAGTGGGTTCTTGTGGTGTAACTTCAACCATTGATTCTATCTATTTTCTAATCATACCCCATACTATTTATATCATTCTGATCTATCATTTTCTTCTTCTGACGTTTTTTATTTGTTTCATAGAAACATTAAACTCAAATTTTCCATTTTTTCTTCCTTTATGACATATAATTCTCAAGTAATGTGTTTTTGTAGATCATATAATTTTATTTCCATTGCGAAAAACTCCTCCTCATGCCTTTCAATGAGTTTTTCTTGATATTTCACAGTGTTATTAGGACCACCGATGGTCCTTTTCTATTCTTAAATATTTTTCACATACTCATTGATCAAAACTGAGTTCTATGGCATTCAATAATTATGATTTTCAATTTATTCCATCATCTTAGTATTCTATTCATCCTACAACTACATAATTAGTTTGGAATCACAAACCACATTTTTTTTGTTTTCTTTATTCTGGCTCTCCAAATATCTATCTCTTCATGAGAATCTTCTAATTCAGCCTGAAGATCAATTCTGATTTGAATTTTTCATAATCATTACCAGTTTATTCCTTTTTCATGGAGAAACCTATAACATCCACCATAAAATATTCTATATGAGATATGTTGTTTTTTATCTATTCAACATTATATTATTAAAAACATTAATTTTCTTGTGGATGGAGGCACTTTTCGTAAATAATTTTAGATTAAAATTTACTAACCATTAATGTATTATGAAGACATATTGATGGTAATTTTCACATCATCCACATCATCATCTAGAAACATCTTTGGGAACATCACTACAATTTTTAAAATTTTTCAATATCAAAATCACAAAAGTGAGAGATTCCATTTGAAATTTATGTTTTCCTCATTTGAAATTTGATGAAAGGAATGACACAACTTCATCAGTATCATCATCTTCCTACAAATCTTCAATCAAGAGATTTATTGTGGAATTGAATTTGACTTCTTTAGACTTTCCCTTTTCCATAGAGTCATTATCTTCTTTTGATATCTTGTCTGCAATAATATTATTATGAATTCTCTCCAATGTCAGCTCTATGGGATCATTGTCATAGATTACAAATATTATAATTGAACTGATGAGTAAGTATTCTCAAAATGTTCCAGACAATATTTATAACATCAATAATTTCTCTGAGACTATGCAAGTATTCCAAAAAAATTCAACAAGATAAATAATTCATCAATAAATAGATTAGGGTCTATTTAGAGATCCTTATATTTGTTATTTAGAACAAGATTATTTTCTTCTCTGAATTTTGAGTCACCATCAAAAATTTTGAGAAACGTTTCCCATAAAAATGTGAGGACTTACAAGATATCACTTTTATATATATAAAATTGGATATCGCTCCGCCTAAAAAATTAATTCCTTTAGATTTACTATCCAATTTATTTTAGTCAAATTCTGATAAGGAACCAGTATCGATACCGACTAAAATTACATATATTTTATGTGAAAAGACATAAATTTCTATAGATTGAATGTTGTGATACATCATATGCTTGAATAATTGACAATTGATTCAGTTTTATATCATTATAACTTTCTAATTGAAAACCTCCATTTAAAAACCTTGATATAGAAACACTGTTATTAACATTTATATTTGATGCCAATTGTTATCCCAACTAGTGTAAATACCCTGTGAGGGGGTTGAATCAGGGTACAAAATACTTAGAAAACTTCCCCATTAGATCTTGTGTCATTATTAAAAAACAATATTATGTCCCTTTCCCATAGCTATTCATGAATATAATTGAAAGAATGCATGATACCCAACAAGTTTACTTGGTTCACCCTCACTAGGTTATATCCTAGGAACATACAATGACAATGTTCAAACATACTCAATAAACAATGTATCACTTACAAAACATGGTTCAAGATAGATCAATTCTATGCCTAGGCTGTATCCCCAAGATATTTTAATGAAATATATTTTTATAAAACCATTTGATTTCTTTTATGCCTCATGTAACATAAAGTACCAGCTTTGATCGTGTTACATGCAATACTGAGTATCTATGAAACATAGTTTTTTATTTAGGTAAGACAATAACCCATCCATTAAATAAGTGTATATTAATAGTACAATGTAACTTATGAAAACATAGGGTATATATTTTGAATATATTATTTACCAATTATGTATAATTGAAAATACATACCAATTGAATATAAAGGAAATTTGTTTATTTTTTTACTCTAAAAGTAATATAGTCTTAATAGATTTAATTAATTACAACTTGTTATTGATAAAATTTAAATAAATATAATATACATATTCAATAAAATATTATTTATACTCATACAATATATTTTATAGGCCCAATATATGAAAAAATCAAATTCAATTACTAAAAATTTATATTTTTAAGGTGTAATTTTATAGCCTTTTAATGGAGAACACATTTTAAATCAAATTTTTCCAAAATTTATAATTTTAATATGAAAATATAAACTTATTATTTGAAATTAGGATATAATAATTTACCTTGGTTAAATATTTGGAATTTTTCTATAAGTTTCATTATTTGATGAATAGTGAAAAACAACTTTTTATTTAAAACTGTATTTTATTTTAATGGCATTAGAAGGTCGAAATATGTTTTGGAATATTTTTAAATTATAATTATTTAATTTTAGTTTAAAATAATCATATGCTGGTATTTTAATTAATGATTTTATTATAAAAAATTTTCTGTTTTAACATCGTATTTTTTGGAAAAAACTATTATTCATGGCACATTACTGGTTTTATCTTAAATAATATTTGGTAGGTTTTATGTTTTTAAATTTCAAGAACTGGATTAAAAATTTAGATACATAATTTCAAATTTTTTAAAATATAACCATTTTATTTTTGACCTATATTATTATAACTATGGGATATTTTGTTACGATGATAAATGTTAAATTAGATAATTTTAAAAAAAAAATTAAATTATAAAGACTATAGAATGACCATAAAACATGAAAAAAATTATTTTGGATGAATATATTTATAAACATAACACTAAAATATCAAAATTAGTTCATTTAATGGGCACGTGTCTATGAAAATAAATTTTCTAACAACTAATACAATGTGAGAAACAAATTCTAATTTTCTTTGTATTTATTTTATCTTTTGAGTCCATATAAGGAAAAAATTCTATTATGAATGAATAAAAAATAAAATGTTTAACTTCAGAAAATATTTTCATGATACAATTTTTTTTAATGTTTTGGGATACTTGGATGGTATTATGATATTCATAATATTTTGTTTAAAAAAATTAAATATGTCACATTCATGTATCAAATAATATATCATTTTTAATAGGTGATTATGTTGATGATAAATTCTAAAAAAATAGTAATTCTTAATATAGTATCATTTCATTATAAACCTATAATATTTTACATTTTTAAGAAATAAATAATTACCTTCGAGAGTTATACAATGTTGATGCATTTGTTATACAAGCATACGAAAAATAAATAAAATAATTGTAATTAAAATTATTAGAACTTTTAAATGACCCAAAATAATGGGTAAATCATACTGGTTGTCAATATATTTTCTACCACTATCACAGAGTGTAATTAATGACCATATGGCTCAACATGGATATGAAGAAGACTATTGTAATATTTTTTTTAAAAGGAAGTCAAGTTATTACAAAATTGAATTATAATTAATAAACTATTTTAATATATGGGTTTCCCAAAATTTTCTTCGAATCGAAATAGACATTTCAAATAGAAAAATATATAGTCTTCATATAAATTTACTTATAATTTTTGGGGAACAATATCTACCTTAATAACTTTAACAAAAATGATTCATTAATAATTCAATTAATGAATAAGTCAAATTAATGTTATTAATAATATTAAAATAAATATCATTCCAGTTAATCAGTATAACCAATGAATTTTATATAATCCCATTACCTATTATGAATATAATAAAATATTATTTAGAAGTTAAATTTATATCTTGATATTTTTGAAATGCATCAATTGAATAGTTTCATAATTGACATTAATGATATTTTATCAAAATAATGGTTTATTATTTTTTTTATAAATAATAAAAAATATATCAAAATACCCAATAATATTAATATGGTCTATAATGTTTTATATTATTCATTTGTGGTCAAATTGACAACAAATAAGTAAAAACTACCATTATTTGATATCGGAATATTTAGGACCTTATGTAAAATGATAGGGTTTAAATGTATCCCCAAACATGTCTAAAAATAATTTTTTGATGATATTACAACCTTATATAACCTCATCCAAAAATATATGACATTTTTTATATATGTATTGGAAAAAATATTAGAAGAATTTTACATCTTCTGAAAATCCAAAAATGCCCCTCTACTCATCAATAAAAGGGTACCTCCTACTTCATTTCTTAACAGATCATTGTGAATTAAATATAGTTTAAACAATAAAAATTTACCAAAAGAACATTCTTATACACATTATAAATGTTTTTTCATCTCAAAAAACCAACTCTGGTGTCCCAAAAAAGAGATCATGAGGGAGCTCGCCAAAGAAAAGGTAATCTTTTTTACTGAGGCTAACAATATCATTTATTCTTCTACATACACTTCCTTTTTGTTTATATTATATTAAAATAAATCCTATATTAACAATATTCTATGATTTTTTTGTGATTATGTAACATCTATTTTCCACTTATTATCCATCCTATTAAAAATGAAATCACTACTCATGTATATGTACGACATACCATCTCCACACCATGATGTAAACAGTTTTTCATATATTCAGTAATTAGATGGATATAAGGTTATAAATAATTATTATATATGATTTTTATTAATTTATATTTATTTTGGAAGAATATATACATCATCTACTTCATCACCATTTCATAATTACAGTATTGATATTGTTGCTTGTGCATACGTACAACCAACCTTTTCCACAGTGCGATGTGATTCATTATCCATGATCACAATTAATGAATGATTATATAGATGTATATAATGAAAAATATTATATATATTAAACTGTAATAATAATTAAATGAAAAAACTATATTTTATGTGGGTGAAAAAGAACTTACACAAAAAAAACATGCGTAAGAAAATGATATAGTTGACACCCGGAAGAATAATTATAATGAAATATTATTAAATGGGTGATAATATCATCATATATGATACCATTATTATAATTATGGTTCAGGTATAATGAAATATATTTCCTTAATAAATTATATAAGAGTTTTTGATACATGCAAAGGAACACTGACCTAAGGTAAGGGATAATTTTGCAATCTCATTAATATATGAGATTGTTTTTATAGTAGTATTTACTAGGGTATAATTAAATTCCTTTTCCATGTTACTTTAAAAAATATTAAAAATATTTTTATAATTATTATACAATATTTTAAATTCATTTTTACCTATTTGTTGGGTTTTACTAATAGTTTTGATTTAAATATGTTTTTATTTTCCTTACGAGTTACTTTGGAATTATCAAGAAGAAGTATAATAAGAATATTTTCCTTCAAATTATATAGAATTAACATTTTTTATACATTCATGTGACTTTAATTCATTGAAGATCACCATATAATTTTACAATGTTATTTTTGGATAAAATGTTTTTTTGGAATTTTTAGAAAAGAAAACATTTTCAAAGATGAAATGATATTTTCCAAATGAATTATCTTCCAGTGATATCATACATGTTAGTTATGTTTTAATGGTGATATTGTTTTAAGATTCGTTTCATTTTATCCCCATTATATAATTTTTTTATGATTTAATGATATTTATGAAATCCATTTCTTTTTCCTAGATTATGTTATGATGATATGATATTTATAAAACCCGTTTTATTTCATTGGTTCTTATATAATTATAGAATTATGTTCTATTTTAACAAATACATATTGTTTTTATTCTGTGAATGGTGGTACAAATATCACCCTCCATTTTAATGGGTAATTATTTACACTAAATGATATAGATAGGGAAAAATAGGAATTGTTCTTGGTTCATTAATACAAGGATGAAACATAAAATAATCATGGTTTATTAATATAGGTCCAGAATGGTAATTAAACCCAGTTTAGTAATACAAGACTATAACAAGGGGTGAACTAGGTTCATTAAAGAACATTCCCAACTATGATGGTCTTGGAAATGATCTCTCCTTGACATGGAAAATATTTTATATACTTAAGTGTTTTTCAAAATTCCAGGTCTTCTATTTTGATCTCATGATGTATGTTATTTTTGAACATCTATGATTTATCCCTAGACATGATATTTTGATTTTTGATATGAAGGGTATAATTTTCATTTTTTTTCTTATGATCTTATCTCTTAGGACAATGATATAACTGATATCTCCCTTGTTTACCATTGTTTTACATCTGATCTCACCCCATTTTATATTTCTTATTCCCAAGATATGAAGAATTTTATTAAGTAATATGTGTCGATAGAGTCTTAATTATAATGGAATTAGTGGGAGACAATGTGGACGATTTATGAACTTGTTGTTTACGTTTCCCAGTTTCCAAAGACGCTAAAAAAATATGGTCTTTGTGCATGGTTTGTATTTTTTATTAAAATAATAAAATGATTTAATATCCATGTTTATAATGATTGGGTTGTTATACAAGATCACTAACATTATAATTTTTAGAGCCGAATAAAAGTCCATCCTGGTTTATAATAAATCACAATTTTAATGCTCACTTCACTCTCAACTAATGTGTGATAATTTTTCTTTCATAAGAATCATATTCTAATCACTTGAACCAATAGTTTTTATACCTCACCTAGTAAATCATTAAATTTCACTTATATCAACTTGACGAATACAAATTTCCCAAATAATTTCAATGATATTATTTAAAATTTCACACAAAATATACATCCATGAAACATTTTGTTGGTTTTCGGAAACTATACCAGCTTCCAAAGAACATTAAATTTTTGGTTCAGAACTTCTTCTTTCAGGAAACATTTACACATTGTTCTCAATATCATTGGTCATGCAGACTAAAGACCTTTTATGAATACAACTATCAAATGATTTATTGTTTCACATAACACATTCTGAATGTAACTTTTATTATTTTTTCATGACCCTTACAAAATTTATAGCAGTAATTTTCTCTATGGGTTGAGCTACTAAAATAATGGGCCAGCTGCCAATTTATAGACCTATACAAATCTACACCAAAAATCCTTACATTACTTCCTCTATGACAACAAATTTTAAGTGAACATGGAACACATAATTTTTACATCATATATGTTGAGTAACTCTATTATTTGTTAATGTGAAACTCTATCTCTAATGTTGTGAAAACCCATATTTAATACACTTTTTGAAATTGCGTGAAATACTTTCCTTTACCCTATTTTGGTATGATTTCCTCAAAACATCACTTGTGTTAAAATTCTCATTCTATATTCACCCTTGTGATCATCATTTTACTTTTCCATGAAAATACATCCTTTTCTAAAAAACATTATTCATCTTTTATATTTTATACCCCATAAATATTGAAATCATAAGGACACAATGCCACATTTTATATACCTCATTCTATACAACCTCCATATCATTCATTCCTTTGTCATGGATATTAATCTATATAACAAGTTAATAATATATCCAGAACTCCACCACTTACAATAAAAATTACTTTTTCAAAAAATACAACAAACCCTGATACACTAAAATATTACCTTGAAGTATTTTTTCCATCAATTCTCTTAATAGTCATTCACATGCATTTCTGGACATGTATATGACCACATAGGTTAAACAATTTTCTTTCTGAATCCATGTAGACTACAAAGTTTGTATGCTACCAATATTCCATGTACTGTAACATTTATTATTACTATTTTTTCCAGTGTACTTTTAATATGAAATAAATACCCAAAATGTAGTTACTTATCGTAGAATCATGTATCTATGTATCGACTATGTGTAGTGCACTTGGATGAACGACATTTACTCGAGCTTCAAGTCATTTCATCTAATGCTATTTTCCTATAATCAATAACACTTATTGATGGATTATTTGAACTCTATTCCACTATTTTTATTCCTTTATAAAAATGAATCACTAAATGATGATGATTAGTGGGTAAAAAACATGTTAATTTAAATAAATCTAAAGAAAAATACTGTTTAAATGGAATATCTGACCACCACATTGAATATAGATCAAAACTCAAATAAAAATTATACATTTAAAACATGACCCCTCAGATACCAATTTATAGTTTTGGAAAAAGTTTAAGCACATTGATGGTAATAAAACAAATGAGAACAATTATTTGGTGGATCATTATAAATATTATACATCATGTGAATACCATATCAAACAAAAAAAATCACTGGGTATTCATAAATATAATCCAATTACACAAACATTATATTTTCATGTTAAATTTACAATTAATTAATTTTTGTGCGGTCAAAAAATAACCTTATCATAGGTGATCTCTCTAATATTGATTTTGATCCTTCTTAAAACCCCTATTTTTATTATCAACTTTTTTTGAAGGATCAAAGTGCATAATCCCTCTAGCAGTGATGTACACATGCTCTTTTGATAATCAAAAAATTCCAATGGATTTGTTAGTTCTATCGAGCTGAACCAATTAACTATACGTGTCAGTATTAAATGATATCGGGTCCTTTTGGATTAATGGATTTATTCTTATTCATGATAAGATGAGAGGAATAATTTGATATATAGAGATAGAGAGATGGTGAGATGGAGAAATGTTTTTTATTCCCAATGATTCTCTAATGTTATTTTTTGATTAACTGTAGACAATTTAAATAACCATATATTTAATGATTTATTGGTTTAGGATAAAATTTTATTTAATAGCATAACAAACCTTAAAAAATTAATAATATTTATCAATACCCATTAAGTATAATAATCTTATTATTTTTATTATTTTATGATATACATTCAAACATCCACAATAACAAATAAAACTTTTACATACTTAAAAATTATTATTTATCAATAAAAATATCCTTGGTACATTAAAACACATTTTAGTTCATTGGATACATGAATAAATATTATATATTGATAAAATTTTAATAAAATTTTCCATGTTTCTTAAGAATAATATTTATGTCTAATTAAATTCAAATACAATTTAGTTGAAATCAATGGAAAAACATAGTTTGTGACCATATAGAATTATTTATCATTTTCAATAGAAGGGATTTATTAATGTCCAATATTAATATATAGTAATGGTTAAAGAGTTCCAATAGAATAAAAATTATATCACAACTTCAAAAACCATAAATGAACACATGTTATGTAATATAATCCCTTGATCACAATATATAATCAGGAAAGTTTCACATCTTTGTCATCAACCATGATGCTTGATATGTATTTATTTTACAATATGAAATATAAAAATCGTTACACCATGGTTTATTCCAAAAATGTGTTGAGGTATCAATTTATATAAAATGGGAAATGAAAAATTTGTCCTTTGATTATTCACTAATAACACATAACCCATGATGCACCCAATATGTCTAAATTCATAATGAAATCTATCATCAAGTTTTAGAAACTATATCTATGTGTTTGAGTCATAATATGAATTATTACTAAAATTAAAGTCATAGGGCCATTACACATGCTAGTAGAGGATAATGTCTGATTCCACTAATACACAAAGAATTACTTATTGCGAGTCTATTATCCTAATTATATTTCTTGGAGATAACCATGTTTGAACTTCACGTCAAGATGTGTCACCCAATTATGAGTACTCTGACATAAAAATCATGTTCTATGATTCTCATAATAAAATGTTACCTAACCATAGAAGTATTTTTATGAATATCATAAAAAAATTTATTGGTTCTCACCATTTTGGGGAACTGCTATCAAATTAAATATTGAGAATCTATTGTTCGAAATAAATTATTTAAATTGATGAAGAAAAATGAAAATTGTGTAATAGACTATTTTATTAAAATTAAAATCATTGAATTGATATGTAATCTACGTAAAAACAATTTCCCATATTTCACCAACTCTAATAAATTCATGGAGGCTTTGTATCTAGCGATCCAGTGCTAGGTCATCCCATTTATGTTGTCAAAAAATATTTAGGTTTAGGAAAGATTAGAGTTCCTTGAAAGGATGCTTGATAGAAATATATCACTATGAGAGGGTATTCACTAGGACTATCCATATAGCGGAGATGTGGTCTGTGGTTGTGAATTTCATAGTTATAATAGCTTTTGGATAGCCAATGTGATCTATCAACCCTCGATTATCAATGTGTAGAACCTCTCAACCATTTTCCAATGGATGAGAAGCATGATTTTTATATTATGTTCATATTCATCAATGGAAGGAGTAATCAAAAGTTATGAGTATACATATTTCAGTATTTATACAACTATAGGTTCCTCCATTACTGTTGTTTCATTCGAGTTAGAAGTAATGGGATACTCCACCTTGGGATTAGTGTAGTTGTTTCTATTTAAGAAAAATACTATATTCAGATTCCCTTAATTACCATTGGGAAGAGAACAGATAAGTAGGTGGTAATCACTAGTGGTACATAGGTTATTGAGTAGGTGGTCATAAAGCCCCGAAACAAAAGACACTAAATGGTGCTACGAGTCAGTGGGTCACATAGCCTCATGTGTGCCTCATAGTATTCCAGAGGCTTCCAACAAGTAGTGAGGGCCTAGGAAAAGTTTTTGGGGAGGCTGTGACCACTTATCATGTAACACCCTGAGATTTTATGAATATTTTTTTTTAATTTCATTAATGACTAGTGTTGTACGCTACACCAAAATGAGCTTACACAATATCCATCCTTGACTTGCCTTGCATTACACGCAATCACGATCTTCCTCGATAGCGTGTGTAGTACGAAATAACGAGTTTCACTAAACAACAATATGCTCTTAAAATATTATTAAAACTAGCCGTTATGAATAGTAATAACCACTTTTAGAAAATTTTATTTTTCAAAATGGACATCATTTTTGGATTTGGAATATCAAAATTAACTTAGGGTGAAATTTTGGTACTTTTCGGATAACATTCATTTTCTGATGAATAGTGAAAATTACTAAATTTTAATTAAAAACAAATTTTTTAATAGAAATAATTTATGGTGATAAATTGTTAATTTGAGTGGTTTTAAATTATATTTAGAATATATTTTTACAATTTAATACAATTTTGGTCATTGGATTTAATTTCACATTTAAACCAGACCTAAACAAGTGTCAATGTTTTGATATTTATTATCTCTTAAGAACACGCTATTTGTTTTGACGACGGAAATTAATTTTTAAATTAATTAATGCAACTGGTATGTTTTAAATTTGGTAAAATAGACATCATTTTTGAGTTCATAATATCAAATATAGCTTAGGCCTAATTTTTGGTAGTTTTCTGGAAACTTTCATTTTTTGATTAATAGTGAAACCACTAAGTGGTAGTTAAAAAAATGAATTTTGCATAAAACTTAATTTTACCGCTTTTGTGAATGGAATTTCAAAAATCCGAGAGACACGGTTGATGTCATTAAGTAAAATGTGGTTCAATGAGATAAAAATAATTTTTGGTGAATAGTAACTTTTTACTTTTTTTACCACGGTTAAAAGTAAATAGGGTAATTAAGGGTAAAAATGATATTATTATTACCCTAACACATGTCCTAATTCTATTGGATAGGTGTAATTTGACAAAAAAACAACCTTAGGAATAAAATATGACCATTTAGGCACACTTGGATTAGATTAGGACATTTATTATTAATTTATTTGAATAAGTGTTAAAATAGTTAAAATCAATGTTTAATAAGTATATAATTTTTAATATAGGGTTATACATAAGATAAATTCGACTATAAATGTTAATTATAAATCTAAAACGATTTTCTATATAATGGTATTTTATTTGTAATTTTTAGACAATAAATAATTTAATTTATTAATGACACAATGATGATGAAATAATTATCTTATTAATGAAATATTGACATAATTCATGTTATAAATACCCAAATAAATGTAATTTGAGACT
The DNA here is from genome assembly GCA_963277665.1 of Viscum album. Classification (NCBI taxonomy): domain Eukaryota; kingdom Viridiplantae; phylum Streptophyta; class Magnoliopsida; order Santalales; family Viscaceae; genus Viscum; species Viscum album. Next base: position 439,168,889 of record OY728165.1, on the reverse strand, counting down.
TTTTATGAATTAATCTTATTTTATAGGTTAATATTACATGTTAGTATTGATTTAATTAACTTTATTCGACCTAATAATTCTGTTATAATTTTTACAAAAATAAATTACTAAATAGTGTCAAAATTGAAATAAAATAGTTTTTAAAACAAATATTATATTATTAATTGTTATTTTATTCCTAAAAAACTAAGGGTCGGACAAATGACTTATATAAGGTTATATATATTAATGATAAACAACATGGGGTTCGTTTGGCTTCTTATATTATGTTTATTGACCTTATAGTGTAAGAACAAAAGAAGACACAGTAAAAGTAAAATTATTTAACTTAATGTTAAATCTAAATTATAAGGTTAAAATTGGAACCTAAACTTGTCTAAATTCTATTTTATGAGGTTATTTAGACCCATCCACACCTTATCTTCGAAATAAATCAATTTTGAGCTATTTAGTACCGAATTCGTCTTTATAATAAAATAATATTTTTAGTTTTTCCAAAGGTGCCCCTCTCCTCCCTTATAAAAGAGAACCTACTCTCTCTCTTCCTCACACCACTTTGAGCCTTCAATCTCGGCCAAACCCTGCCAAATTCACTTCTCCACTTCCCTAGAAACATCCTAGAGGTCCTGGTCTTCTTCAAAGATCAATTTTAGTGCCCTAAGAGGAGGTTTCAAAGAGGCGTATCGAAGAAGAGGTAATTTCTTCTCTCGATTCTTTCAAGCTTCTTTCTTTTTCAACTTCTTCTTCTTTAGTTGTTTCATTATAAAGTAATAACATCAGTATCACTAATATACTGATTTGTTATTATAAATATGAAAAAACCCCATTTCACCTTTTATCCATCCGACGGAAAACAAAATCACCGCACGTGCGTACGTACGGAATACCGTCTCCACGCCGTGGTGTAATCTGTTTTTCCACCAACACCATACATGGATGGGTATAATGGTGTAAAGAATAACTATACATAGTTATTATAACATCACACTGATTCTGATATATTGTATCATCCACTCAAATTCAATTCAATAATTATGGAAACGATATCATTGTTCGTGCGTACGTAAGGACTACCGTCTCCACGACGCGATGAGATTCATTCTCCATGTTAACCATTTAAGAATGATTATAAAGTATATATAAGCAATAATAATTAAATATATGACATTATAAAGCTACTGGATTTATGTATATATGTATGTCATCTAATTAATTCCATTCAACTAAATAAGGAAACGAAAATAGCATTCATGCGTACGTACGGCCTACGGTCTCCATGAACGGTGTATTTCTTTCCATTTATCGATCTATTTTATATATGTATATTCTGAATATATATTATATATATATCATGTTTTATATTCTTGAATTATGTAATCCTGATCTAACTAATCATATGAATAATTACAAGTCAAATCACTGACGACAAATGAAACGATTTTACCCAAAACACTCTTTAACATTGAATTTACAAAAGAACAGGTAATATAAAGTCATAAGTGAACCATATATGATATCATAACAATGATTATGATTATGTAATAAGTCAATGACATTATTTAAATCATTATACAGGAGATCGGATACATACGAGGCATATCAGACATAAGGTAAGGGATAATTTTTCAAATCTCATTTTTATCCGAGATTGCTTATTCGTAAGTATTTACTGGGGTTATTTCTATCATCCATGTCCATGTTTTATAAAAGTGTATTCATGTATGTTTAAAGTCCTTTTTACCCATTTTTACTTTTACCCCATGGTATGGAAGGAATCTTTCTTTTATTTACCCTACAAGGTACTTTTTTACTTTTCCTACAAAAGTACGAAAAGATTGTTTTTTTAACGTATACGGCATGAAAGGATTTTTACAGTTTAATAAAGCCTTATTTTAATGAAGCTTCCTCTAAAAGATTTCAGAACAATTTTCAACAAAATAATTTTCTTTTATAATTTCATGAAATTTTTTGAAAATAAAATTATTATGAAGAAGAAATTATATTTTCTTCATGAATTCATTTCAAGCGTTTTATCAGAACCATTTTTCATCTAAGATAAAATTATTTCATATGTGTATGTTTCAAGTATAATTTATCTATGATTTCCATGGTTTCACTTTCATTATTATGAAATGATATCCATTTCTTTTATATGGATTATGTGGTGATGGGATTATGTTTATAAAACCCATTTTATTCGTTGGGTTATTATGAATGATATATGTTTATTTTTTGGAAAAAGTAAGAATGATTTCATTATGAGTTGGGTGGGACCTATATCTCCCTCCAATGCATTGGGTAATGATTTTATATCTCATGAGATAGACATGGCTGGAACGGTAAGTTAATCAAGTTCAGTGTTACAGGACTGAAAAGAGGAGTGAACTCGATTCAGAATGGGACTTTGTCCACTAAGATGGTCTTGGCAGCAATGCCTTGGCTACTATGGAAATCATTACATGTGCTTAATGGATGCCAAAATTACATGTTTTATTCCCATGCTATTTTATCATGGTTTATGATCCATTATGATCTATCCCTTATGTACTTCCATGTTTTATGTCGTTGCTCAAGATTTTAATGTTTAAACATTATGTTCATGTTTTTAGGTTCCAATGTATATGGTATGTTTTATTTTATCCATGATTACCCTTACTGAGCATTTGAGCTAACCCTTTTTGTGTTTTATTTTCCCCCAGGATCAAAAGAAAGGTTTCAGGTCAGGAAAAAAAGTGGATGATCTTTATGGGAGATGTTGAAGATCTTTCACCATGATTAGAAGATTATGTTCCAAGTTTCCAAAGTCAGTAAACTATTACGGTCCTTGTGTGTCTGTTATTGTTATGTATTAATTATTCTGCAAAAGTAATGTAATTTTCATGTACGTCAAGCTTAGGGTCTCTACATATCTGATAGAATCAAATAAGGAGAAACAATACATAACAGTAGTGTATGTAGAAAACCATATATAATGAAGATAAATATCCAAGACAAGAATATAGAAACAATCCATGGAGTAATCTCATGTACAAAATGATGTGTCATGTAATATCTGCACAAGTCTCTAAAAATAGCTATAATAATAGTCATTACTATACATGTAACAAAATTAAAAGAACATAAAAAAATGAACAATATCTTAAAAGCATAATGAGAATACCTTAGTTTCATTCTCCTCTTATTCTATGAATATCAAAAACCAAGCATTTTATTGTGGGCACATTCCTCGGTCCCTACATGAACCCATAGAGTCTATACAGGTATCAAATAGTGGCTTAAAGATGGTGTGAGATGTCAATCAGTAAGACAACACTAACAACGTATATTACAATCCACTATGTGTGATATAAGTAGAAATTGTGCGTAGTATATCATAGGTATAAACACAACTGGAAAATGTAACTATACACATTGTTCTGAACTGTGGATATAGCCCCCAAAACTGTTTGAATAGGATATTACAGGATATTTGAGAATTGTGAGGAGTTTAGCTATTGGTATAAACCTATGCTATACCCATTGTTTGAATATTATATACCCATGGTTTCAAAACTCGTAGAATAGGTTTCTGCCACCAAGCCATTAACCCTATACCATTGGTTTCAAATCTATGGGTATAGGTTTTCAAAAATCAATAGTTGTGGGTTTTGAACCTCTGATATAATTTATATAATTCCTTCTCCAATCCAATACACCACATTGACTTATAGATTTATTAATATATATTTACATATATATATATATCTAAACTATGGATATAGGGTGAAAAATAGGGAAATATGTGTTCTAGTGAATTTATTTATGTCCCGTGAAAATATTATTATCCCCTCCTTAACATGGGAATATATACACACAGTTTTCTATGAACTGTGGGTATAAGACATCAAATAAAACCCTATACCCATAGTTTCTACCAAAACCATGGTTATAGGACTGAAAAAAACCTTATACCCATGGTTTTTGAAAAACTATGGGTATAGATAAAAATTTACAAAATATACCCATAGTTTTCTATAACTATTGGAATAGGTTCCCATCCAGTCCCTATACCATCAGTTTGGGAAGAATTGTGGGTATATGGTCATTTTATATTAGTGAAATCTACATAAAGTAAATTTTCAATGGAATTTGTGATATTGTATAGAAAAACAAGGATCCCTAGAAACAATATCCAAACTCTTAAAATAAGGTAATTGGTAAAATAAATAAACAAGATTAAAACATTCTAGTATACCCATTAGAATCAATTACCAATACCATTACTATCTGTAATACGTTCCAAAATATCCATAATGATATTATCATACAAATAAGATTAAACATAAAAAACATACTAGGAGTATAATACACTATATAACATACTAGGTTATGATATGATTACATGTTTATTATATAATTTTCATTTCATGTTTTATGATATTATTTTTAATGATCTTGTCGCACATGTATGTATGATTACATTATAATATTGGTGGGAATTATATCTCCCTCTATTTCATTGGGTAAAGATTTATATCCCATGTAATAGCCTAATATGATTTAAGGAGTCAAACCAAAATGCTATGATAGCCATGGTAGTGAACCATGACTACTATGATGGTATGTGGTGTGAACTCATTGTACTAAGATGGCTATGGTAGTGAACCATTAATTCTGAGATATTGTGGGGAGTGAACCCATACTACCATTATATTCTTCAAAGTGATGTCTTGACAGCTATGAAAATCATATTATATAATTTTTTTTATCTAAAATTACATGTTTTATTCTTATATTATTCATTCCTATCATATGCCCTTTAATTCCATACGATTCATGACTTATGATCCCCCAGACTATATGCATTATTTCATGTATATGGTATTTGAAATGTGAGGAATAATCTTTTATTTTCATGATCATGTTCTCATACCATTATTCTCATGATCATGATTACATATCTCCTTTTTTACCATTTTTTAGAATATGATCTCACCACATTTTATGTTTCCCTCCCCACGATGTGAATATGTGTATTATATTTGATGGGTTTAAAAAGGGAGTTTGTCAAGAAGTACCTAATGGGTGATAATGTAACTCAATTATGTACCAGTGTTTATGTTTCTATGTTTCCAAAGGCACTGGACTTGTACGTTCTTTTGGTGTCTTTTTGAATAACGTTTTATGTACTCAGAAAATCATATGTAATGTTAATGTATGAAAATAATGGTCGCTATAAAATCACCCTTCCTTCGACACTGATTTCCAATATGGGATAGAGGGGCTCCCTATCATTATTAAAAGGGGTGGTGTGGAATTTATTTTTGATGGGTGATACGGTATGATTATTTCTATCTTTCAGGTAGAATGATGGAATACATGTTACATAGCATGATGTAGGATACTCTGTTGTGCATTTAGGTCAACACATCCAAAGGGCCTTTTGGCGTGAATTAGCTAACACCTCAGACTATCTAGAATATGTTTATTTATGTCACTCCATGTCATAAAATAGTTATCGTGGGTTATTTAAAATGCTTGTGGGGTAGGATGAGGCTGAACCCACTATGGGTTCTTTAGTGTGTGTATTTTGTGGTTTGCAATTAGATTTACCTATTATTATATATATTAATAGATATTTAGGTGTATTTATGTATATTAATAAATATATATAGTATGTAGATACGTATGTAGATACGTATATATATGTATGTATATTTAGGTAAATTCGTTTACCGTAATATATATTTATAGATATTTACATCAAATCATATATATTTATATATAGATATATATATATATTGCAGGTGTGTATCTATATATTATGAGTGTATATATTTTACGAGTGTATATATATATTATGTGTGTATATATATATATTTATATTCATTAATATGTGTATGTATATATATTTTTATACCATTATATTTATTTTCAAAACATATTTATATACAAATATTGATATCTATTTGTGTATATTTACCTATATTTTTATATATATTTATATAGAATTATATGTATGTATGTATGTATGTATGTATATATTTATATACATTTATGTAAATATTTTTATATTTATATATATGAAATAGATATTGAAAAATATTTTCATATATTTATATATTTTTAAAGAACTATACTTATAGGCAATTATATATAACTTTATATTTATCAATATGTATCTATAAATTAATAATACACTTATGTACACATATATAGATATTAACTTGTATTGATTTATATATACATATATATAAAAGTATATTAATGTTTGTTTAGTCACTACCTGATGGACTTGGTGAATTTGAAAAACATATTTAGAATTATCTAAAAGGTAAGGGGTTTAAATCACACGTTAAACATATAAGTTATTAATTTTTTTTAATGGTTTGGCAGGGTTTTGATGGGATGGGGTGTGGTTAGAATATCGAATGGTGGGCCAAGGCCAGGTATTATAGGCCTTGGCGTGAGTAGGAAAGACATATGATGGGCATATTGGGCCTGGATCATATTATCCTAAGCTAAGCCTCACTAAACCAGGCCTGAGACTATGTTTTTTTAAAAAAAATATTTATTTTTGAATTTTATTTAAAAAAACAACTAAATAATAACGAATGATTTTTATAAACATCATGAAATTAATTATTTTTAAAAAATTATGTTAAAAATAATAAAATAAATCCATAAGTAAACATTTAAAATTATGTCTAAGAATCATCACAAAATGATTTGTATTTGTTTCTTATGTGCATTGTGAAATTTTCCCTGACAAAGAGATCCATGAAGATTTAAAAAAACCACTACTAAATGGTATGAAGTAACAAAATTGTGTTTTTGGAATAGTGATATCCAAAAACCCATGAGTGAATTTAGGTTTATGAAAAGATTATTAATGTTGGTTAGTGCATTAGCATGTGGGGTTTTGATTGAGGGAACCTTTTTTTTATTTTTTTATTTTTATTTTTATTTTTTATTTTTATATATCTATTATCTATGAAATTTATCTGGGTGTTTATGCTGTGAATTATGGATAACTCTAGTGGTAACATGCCTTGGATTCAGTTGATTATCATGATTAATTTTCTTCATTTCATATTATATATAAGCATCTATATTTTGTATTTACCAAATGATCTTATTTAAAGGATAAACTTTTTGAGTACTTATGCACTCACTCATTCATGTAAAATTTCTCATGTTAACTTAATGTCATAAAAATTAAGTAGGTGGGTTTTAATAGTAGACATGAAGAATTATTGATTACATCAATGTGACATCCATTCAATAATTTATGTTCTTCATTAAAGGAGGTAATTATGTGACCAATATTTGACATTTCATTTTATTTTTATGAAATTTATAGTGATCAACCATTTATTTTCAAATGGTTTTCATTCATTAATTGTAGTTTTGTGAATCAAAATATTAAATTTTTTGATACTACTCACATTACTGTGTTTGAGTTTTCATATTATTATTTATTTTGATGAATCTTTGATGATTATTTGGGAAAATATAACTCATTAGAGAGATTAATAACAACAATATATGTTACCATCCAGTAAGAAATCAGATATTCTTTTCATGTATGTCCTTCTTTAGGGATGTTTTTTATTAAAAGAGGAGTGTCTGGAAATTTCAAGAGTACACACCGTGTACTTATATGTACATTCCATGTACTCGGTTGTTGCGGGTAGCCGTGTGTTGGCCGTGTAACGGCTGAAAACAAGGTCATGTTGGGTGACCTTGAGACCACCTGAAGAGGAGGTCAGATAAAGCATGCACACCCCATGTACCCTTGAAGAACATGCCATGTACTTTCTTTTTTTTCATTAATTGGACTTGGGTCACGTCTAATCAAAAAAAAACACCCTTCTTCTTCATCTATCTCATCTAGAAGAAATTGTAAGCCACAAATCTTATCTGATCCCTCGACACCTCATATGTTCTCTGAATCAACTGTTGTCGGTTGCGTTGGAATCTCCATGGTAATATATTCCTTCTTATAGATCCTCGTTTCCTAATTTCTCCTCTTTCATGAGATATCCTAGGTTAAATTTTTTTTAGAATTTTTGTATATCTATGGAGTTAAAGGGAGATTCAAGGCATGAAGTTCACGTATATCGATCGTAAAACACCAAGGTAGGTTGTTTGTTCCTTTCTTTAGTTAGTCTTCGAGTTATATGTGTCAAATTTCACAATACCCTTGTTTGAGGTATTGTGTGTTTATGGTTTTTGGCATTATAATGGTCATTTTTTCTTTGTGTTCTTGAGTAAAAGTTTTTTTTATTTTAAATAGGTTTATTTACCTTGATATGGATGTGTTTCCCATAACTTCTTGATATTGACCATTTGGTCAATCTTTTCCTGTTAGGAAGCATAGTTATTCATGCAGAGTATTGTTTGGATTGAGTGAATTTATCTAAAATGTTGTGAGATATTGTAAACTAATGATCCAATTATTTCTTTGGGGTTTACATTGGATTTTGCAAACTATTGGTGCATGATTTATATACACATGGCAGTGGGTACCTGGTGTAGTACACCATAGAGAGAATGGATGTTGAGGGCTTCTCTAGTGTGTCTTTTTTTAATTTTACGTTGCGAGACCAAAGAGGGTATAGATATTGTTCTCCCTTAGAGTGTCTGTAGTTATTTGTTACATGACCACTAGGAGAATTGGATGCTATGTGCATCCCTAGAGTTTCCATAGTTACAGATATGGGACCAAAGTGTGAATTTAAGGTGATTCCATCCTTAGAGAGTCTTTGATAATGTTGAACCAGAGGGGTTAGACTGTGAGTACTTCCTAGAGTGGTTCTTATGGTTGATTTGTTGAACTAGAGGGGTTAGGATGTACATACATCCCATAGGGTTACTTATTATTCATGGTAGTTTAACTAATAAAGTAAAATGGATGTATTCAAAACTATATTATTATTTACTTTTGAGTACTTCCTTGTTTACTACTTCATTTGAATTATTTCCTTCTATATATATTCACTGACTATTAGGATCATATTTTGGGGGGTTGCCTACTGGGATTCGTATCACACCCTGTTTGGGACATGCTATTGGGCCCAAATAGATTATATTGATGTAGGTACAGATAAAGAAAGAGCCCTTTTACTTCAGGTACAGGATTGTTGTGGAGTTGGGGAGCATAGGGCAAAGATGAGGCTTGTGATGATATAAAGTTGTTTACTTGCTTTTCTTTTTTTACTTTGGTTTATTATTATATTCCAGCATTGTGAATTGTTTGTCCACTTTCCTAGACATATGTATCATGCATCATTTATATATGAGATCCAAATGTTTATTTCATCAGTCTTCTGTTATTTTCTTATTTAATGTTATTGCTTCATCCGCCATTGTTATTTGGTTTTTCCCACTCCATTAATCTTCCAATGGGGGAATTGATTCTGCACTATCACACCCATGTCCCTTGATATTATTCGACAGCCTCTTGAGTTTTGGGAAATGTGCTTGAGGCCATGTGACCAAACGGGTATAGGCCACCTATGGGTGGATTTTGGAACCGAGACAATAAAAAGTTGCATCAGAGGATTTCCTTTCTTCTTGACATACAGTTTGGAGCCAATAGATAGGGATAGGAAGGAATTGGAAATTGGTAATAAGTTATGCCCAAGAGTAACTAACCTGTGTACATGGGAAAGCCAATTTACCTTGTATTTTATGATTCTTTCTGTTTTTGTAATTATTACAGTTGATTTTCTTTCACCATTGGGTGATTCACATGTTTTGTGATATTATTGTTGTTATCATTGATGTTATATTTCTGATGCAACTTGATGAGATGAGGGCTTGACATCTTATCCATCATATAGTCACTTTTTATATATCACAAGTCATGCCATCTTGTCATGCCATAAAGGGTGCATTACTATTTGCATGTTTTTTTGATAGATGTTGGGCTAGATATGCATGCTTTTGTGATATATTCTTTGATAGAATACTATTTTTTTGATAAGGTATTTTTAATGTTTAAGGTTTAATTTTTATGTATGAAAAAAATTGGGTTTTGAGGTGTTATGGGCCCTCTTGGACTAGAATTTTGCGGATCATTGCTTTGTTGTGCTTGAAAATGACATGTTAAGATTCCAAGCATTGATTCATGGAGACTTTGGGCCCCTATGGATCATAATTTGGAACTGTAATGTTAATTTCAAAGTTTTTGGGTTTCCGGAGTAGTTTTAGAGGATTGCATTCTAGAAAAACCCAGAATACACATTGTGTACTGATAAATACACATCATGTTTCCTTCTATTTGGGAAAGAACTATTTTTCTTGAGTACATGTCATGTACGTTATGTACACTCCATGTAGTCTCTAACAGTGTCACTGGATGTGTGGGCAGAGACACGGTGTTGGGAAATCCTTTGTGGGAAACGTCGTGTACCGGATGTACATGTCGTGCTTTGTAGAACCTGTGTCCACTATTGTGACTAATGACACGAATGGATAAAACATAGGTTATACACCCAGTGTCAAGCTATAACACACTGGTTAGTATAATCCTTGTATCCGGCTATGTAACAAACAACACGGTGTGGTGGAATCCTCTTAGTACATGTCATGTCTGGCATAAACACGCCATGTAGAGTCAGTCGTGTGTCTACCCATGTGACTAACAACACGGGAATTTGAAACCAAAGTGGTACACATAGTGTATGGCACAAACAAGTTGTGTAGTCCTAACCTAGGAGAACCGTTTGGGCTAGTCGTGTAGAATAACTCGGACACCGGAAAAGAATCACGTACACGTCGTGCCTTGGGAGAACATGCTGTGTGTATGGGGTTGTTACAAAACTAGTTTTGGAAGAAGTACACGCCCATGTTAAGGATCAAAGGAACATGCTGTGTAGAGGATATACACACCATGTATCCATGTTTCGAAACATTATAATGCTTTCTTTATCATGTTCCTTTATTTCACTTCTTTATTTCAGTCCCTGATAAATATGGATCCTAAGGTGTGCGCTTGACCTTGAAGAGTCATGCTAGAAAGACATCTTCCCATTGTATGCCAGATACATTACTGTGATTAGACACTAGAAATGACTTCTCATGGACTACCAACAGATCCTCAATCCATGCCCATATTGTCACAAACTGTAATCCCATATATAGGTACATATGCATAATTTTACGAGGGATTTATGTGGTTCATGCAGACCTTCCAAAGAGTACCTCCTCCCTCCCCATTGATGGAAGAACTGAAGCTGGTTTTCCAGTAGCAGCATCCTCCCACCTTCATTAATGATAGAGGACCTCAGGTTATATTATCATGGTAACAATCCATTCTATCCATCTTTGACCATCTGGAGACCACTCTAGGGAGGAGAGTCAAGCTCAGTACGTATATGCTTCGGGACACCTCTAAGAGATAGTGGGACGTGATCTCACAAGTGGGATGCCATTAGGATAAGGCGTATGATGAGTTCCTACATGCCTTCTACGATTACTTCTACATGGAGTCATTGAGGGCCGATTGAGCTCGATAGATCATGAGTATGGAGCAGGGTACTCTCTCAGTCATGGATTACTCTTCTCACTTCACAAAGTTAAAAAACATTACACCTATTCTATGAGGTAATGAGTTATTTCTGGTAAGGAAGTTTAAGGATGGTCCCATGAATGACATCCAATCTTAGGAGAACAACTTGTGGTTGACTTCCATCACCTCTATAGTCAACCTGGAGCTAATCAGTGAGCAAAACCTGAGGGATTCTAGAGTTGAGAGCCAGGGTGTCTTTCCATCCTGAGTTGTTACCCCTCTTACTGACTTATAAAGTGTTTTAGGGACACTTAGAATGTGGATATGAGGAAACACGATACTTCTTCTAGTGGATATGTGGTTTTTTACCAGTGTGGGAAGAGTAGGCATACAAGACCACATTTCCTAAGAGACCCAGTGGAGTTCTGATATTTCCGAAAGATGGGTTATCTTCATCGCTTCTGTCAGTTCTTCCCACCAGCACTGGGTGAAAGGGGTTTATTATATGAATATGTGTTAGGATTAGCACCACTAGTTTCTCATCATTCTATGAACTGGAGTTCATCCGAATATATAGGCTGAGGTAGAGGTCATGGCTGCGGTAGTCAGACACAGGTTCTTCGATGACCACAGGGTGGATCAGCTCAAGGATCTCAGTCAGCTTCACAGGGCCGCGGGGTAGGTAAGGATTTTGTGTTGGGGAAAACCTAACAAAAGAAATATCTAGAACACTCTACAATTCTAGGTACAATCCATGTTTACTCAGTTTTAAATTTTTTTCTTTTTGATATAGGGGCTCCCATTGCTTGATATCTTCTATTGTTATGGTGATCCTTGGGATATGGATATTTTCTTTTTGATGATATATTGATGCTAGACACTCTCTTGGGGACTAGAACAGCTATTGTACGTCAATGCAATGAGTTCCCTCTCAAGTTTGGTGGGTGTCAATTTTTATGGGACCTTTATGTCCAAGAGACGATAAGTTATGATGTCATTATCAGAATGAATTGTTTAGTTCTTTTCATGGCATTCGTCGAATGTTTTTGTCATAGGGTGAGTTTCAAATCACCCAAGGGTGGATCTTTTCATCATAAGGATGAATGGGATGTCCAGGAGAGTAGAGCAAGACCCATGCCTCAGTGGTTGGGAGGAGTTACTGCACATATTGTTATTCTATATCTATATGACAATTGGACTTCATAGTTGGACTTTCCACTAGTGGTTGATCATTTCATGGATGTCTTTCTAGAGGAATTTTCATGTTTTCCTCCAATGAGAGAGGTGGAAGTTTCTATTGATCTTGTTCCTGGAGTGGAACCAGTGTCCATTCCTACTTATAGGATGGATACACCAGAGATAAAGAATCTTATGAAGCAGTTGGAGGAGTCGCAGGAATAGGGTTTCATCTAACCCAATACTTCTCCTTGGGGTTTTCTAGTCTTGTTTTCAAAGAAAGAGGATGGTACCCTCTGACCTAGTCTAGATTATCATAATTTGAACCTGGTGATGGTCAAGAACCGATATCCCTTTTCGAGGATTGATGATTATTTTTATCAGCATAGAGGTGCTCGGGTGCTCTCAAAGATTGACTTGAGATTTTATTATCATCATTTGTGTGTTAGACCATAAAATATTCCTCCTATACCCATTTAGAGCAGGTATGGTCTATAAGATTATGTGGTTATTCCGTTTGGTCTCACGAACGTTCCTGTAGTTTTCTTGGATCTAATGAACTGAGTATTACATCTATTCTGGGATTCTTTTGTGGTGGTCTTCGGGGATGATATCTTGGTGTGCTCTCAAACTTGACACAACCATGATACACATATTGAGTTCGTTTTGAGTACACTAAGAGAACATTAGTTATATGCAATAATCTCTAAATGCCACTTTTGGATGGACCAAATTTACTTCTTGGGTCATGTTATATCAGAAACAAGAGTTTCAATAGACCTAGAGAAAATGAAAGTGTAGTTTTCTGAGAGAAGTCGAATAACTTCTTTGATGAACAATTTTTTCTATGGCTGGTTGGGTACTATAGATGTTTCATACCAGACTTTTCATGCTTAGGAGGGCCACTGGCAGGCCTCAGTAAAAAGGGTGCATAGTACATATGGTCAGATTCTTTCGAGTCAGCCTTTCAGGAGCTTTAGGTGAGGTTGACTTCAGCACCGATACAAGTATTTTCAATGCTAGAAAAGATCTATATTGTGTATTGTGATGCATCATGTATCAGGTTGGGAGCTATGCTTATGTAGGGGGAAGTAGTTTTTTCGTACATGTCTCAGTAGTTGACGCCATATAAGAGGACCTACCCGACACACAATCTCGAGTTGGCTGCATTTTTCTTGCTTCACACTGTTGGAGACATTATCTTCTGGGAGAGAATTTTGTGATTTTCCCAACCACAAATGTCACAAGTATATATTTACTCTACACAGTCAAAATCTGAGATAGCGAAGGTGGGTTGGCTATCTTCAGTCGTATTTGTTTTTTGATCTTGCCTATATTCATTGGAAAGGTAATGTTGTGGCTGATGCGTTTACCATATTGAATCAGAGACATGTAGTTTAGGAGGCCAGCAGTGAGTGGACGTTTATGGATCAGTTCTATGAGATGCATTTGGAGGTGCACAATAGACATTTGAAGATGTTTTATTCTTATGTAGTTATTAACTCTACTATACATGATCAAGTGAATAATGGAAACTATCATATTTTAAAGGCCTATTCCAAAGTGAGAGTTTGTCAAGAGAGGAATCTATTATTGGATGTATAGTAGGTGAGAATGAGATATTGAGTTTTCATAGGCATGTGTGGGTGCCAGCAGACATATGTGAGGAACTGATATGGGACTTTCATTCCTCTGTTTGGGCAGTTCATCCTGGTTTCACCAATATTTATCGAGATCTACACCATTAGTATTGGTGGACTCGTATGAAGGAATATTTCACTAGTTTTTTCATGAGGTTTTCAACATGTTAACATGAGAAGGTGAAGCATTAGTGACCAATAGGGATTTTTCAGTAGTTACCCATTTCTGATTGCAAGTGGAAGGATATCTGAATGGACTTCGTGACTGGTTTTCTGAGGTTCCGTCATGGTAATGAAAAAGTTTGGATTGTCATTGACATACTCACAAAGGTTTATAATTTTATACCGATCAAGTAATCCTTCAGTTTTGATGATATGAAATGTCTATACATACATGAAATTGTAAATTTACATAGAGTTCCACACTCCATTGTTTCAGACAGGGATTTCCATTCAACTTCTCAGGTCTGGAAGGGGTTATAGAAGGATTTGGGTATATATCTACTTCTGAGTACAACATACCATCCCAAGACAAATGTCTAGTCCGAGAATTCAATTCAGGTGCTTGAGCACATGCTTAGAGCATGCATCATGGATTTTGGAGGTTCTTGCAAAAAACACATAACTCATGTGGAGTTTTCCTACAATATTAGTTTTCAATAAACTATTCATATGGAATCCTATGAGGCATTATATGGTAGGTTGTGTTGATCATCCCTATGTTATCTAGAAGTCAGAGAAGCAGCTATTCTAGTAACTCATCTTGTTCAGAAGACCATAGAGAAGAAAGAGTGGATTCGGAAGCTGATGGAAACTTCACAGTCACGAAAGAAGTTTTTTTTTTTGATCAATATAGACAACCTCTAGAGTTTGAGGTCAGAGATCAGTTTTTCATGCATGTCACACCGAGGATGGTACACTTGAGGATTAGGGGAAAAGGTAATTTTTTACTGAGTTATATTGGACTGTTTGAGGTAATGGAGAGAGTCAGGCTGGTTATCTATCAGTTGTAGTTACCCCAGAGGTACTGGGATATGCTTGATGTTCTCCATGATTATCAGTCATGACATTAATTATCATACCTGTCTCATGTCCTTAAACCCAAGTTGGTTTAGTTGCAGGTGGATGCATCATTCGAGGAGAATCCAATCCGGATTTTGGATCGTAGTGAGAAGGTTCTCTGTGGCTGATCTGTTTCTCTTGTATGTGTGTTATCGCAGCACGGGCGAGTATAGTATGAGACATGGGAGAGGGAGGTCGATGTACGATCATAGTGGCCATAGATTTTTGAGGATTATTCTTCTACACCACCTTCTTAGGGAAATTTGGGGACATATTTCATTAAGTTGGGAAGTTTGTAAGAACCCGGATCTTCTTTACAGGTATGTCTTTCTTTCTGGTAGTTTTAGAGAAAAATAGGAGTTTCTCAAAATTTTAGGAGTACATGTCATGTACATATGAGTACATGTTGTGTACTAGGTTGCCATGGGTGGTCGTGTACGACCAAACACATGGTTGTGTGGGGTGACCTGTACACCGCCTAAAGTGGCGGCTTGTTAACGAAAGTACACACCCTATACCTTTGAATAACAGGTCATGTAATTTGTTTTTATTTAATTAAATGGACCAGGGTTGCGATGAATCAGAAAAACACCCTTTTTCATTGACATTCTCATCCAGGAGTGACCGTAGGCCACGACTCTTCTCTAATTCCCCAACTCCTCCTATGTTTTCTGAATTGACCACCATCAGTTGCATTGGAATCACCACGGTAAGCTCTTCCTTCGGCTAAAGCCACGTTTCATGATTTCTCCTCTTTCATGAGAAATACATAGTCAAATTTGTTTAGGGATTTTATAGATTTAAAATGTTCTATAGAGATTCAAGGCGTTAGGTTCACGTATATCAATCAAAAAATGCTGAAGTAGGTGGTTTGTGCCTTTCTGTAATTCTTCTTTGAGTTTTATGTGAAAAAGTGGCCAATAATCTTCTTCAGGGTATTGGGAGTTTATGTTTTTTATCCCTGTTATTGTCTACTATGATTATTTCCTTGAGTATAGGTTTTATGATTTTAAATATGGTTATTTACCTTTATATTGATGTGTTGACCATATTCTATTTATATTGACCATTTGGTCTAGTTGTTCCTGTTAGAATACTTAGTTTTCCATGTCTAGTATTTTTAGGATGGAGTTAATTTATCTGACATGCTGCAAGATATTGTAGACTGTTTAGAAAAGTAGTTCACGAGGTTTAATTTGGTTGTTGCATATCGTTTGTGCAAGACTAACTTACATAGATCTATGGGAAAATTGTGTAGTATACCATATAGGGAATGGATTTTGAGGGCTTATCTAGTGTATCTATTTACTTTTATGTTGAGATACCATAGGGGGTTTACATTGTGCTCTATTAGAGTGTATATAGTTCTTGTTATGAGACAATAGGGGGAATTGACAGTGAGTGCTTCCTTAGAGAGTCTTTTCTAAATCTAAACTAGAGGGGATAGACTGTGAGTACTTCCCAGATTGTTTCTTGTGTTTGATTGGTTGATCCATAGAGGTAAGCTTTGGGTTCATCATAGAGGGTTACTTATTATTGTTCTTTTAACTAATAAACGAAAATTCATGTAATTTAAACTGTATGATTGTTTTCTATTGATTACTTCCTTGTTTACTGCTTCATTTTCTTTATTGCCTGCCATATATAGTCACTGACTATTATGAACAGATCATTGGGTGGTTGCCTACTAGGATTCATCTCACAACCTATTTGCTTCATGATTTTGGGAAAAAATATACTATATTGACGCAGGTATAGAAACGGGAAAGCAACCTTATACTTTAGGTACTAGATTTTTGTGGAGTTGCGGAGCATAGGACCAAGCAGAGTCTGGAGATGTTGTGGAGTAGTTTAATTGATTTTCTTTTTTACATTGGTTTAGCACAATATTCCAGTATTGTGAATTGTTTGGCTTCATTTATAGACATATGTATCATGAATCATTTATATATGTACTCTAGTAGTTTATTTCTTCAGTCTTATGCATTATACTTATTGCATTTATTGCAGCTTTCGCTATGGGTATATGTTTATTTCCAATGTGTTACTCATCCAATTAGGGAATATTTTCTCAAATATCACACCCAAGTCCCTCGCTGCTAGTCCGCAGCCTCTGGTGTTTGGGGAAATGTGCTTGATGCCATGTGACCAACTAGGAACGGGGAACCTCTAGGCGGCTTCTGAAACCAGGACGTTACACATCCATTGAAATTTTAAAATTGGTTGCAGGGTATAATTCTTAGTCTTGTCTCCAAATAATATAATATCTTTATGGGGTTCGATATTAAAAGACACTAAAAATCATCAATTATACATGTGGGGTGTGATTAATCTTTGATGATGTTACCTAATTTGGTTACAAGCCTTCCAACTAATTAATATATTTCACTTATCTTTTTAAAATAAATACTCTCAACATCGCTGATTATGAAACAGGATCTCGACAAGGTAAATGGATGTTTAATCACTTAGTGTCATTCACTTTTGATCATAGATACATTGAATCTCAGTACTGATCCTAACATTTAATTTGGGTTTATTAATAGAAAACATTGATGATCTAGTTCCTCAACTATCAATTTAATCCCTTTTAAGATCATATATCTCCATGTTTAGAAAATATAGAATTATAGGGAAATTTTTTTGTTCAAATTTTTTCTGTTTGTCATGAATATGTGGTCTCTAATATTGATAAATTTTGTTTTCAACTCATTTAATGACAAAAGTGTTCAAGGTAATTTAATAAAACAATTAGATTTATTTTATTATGAGTTGTCACTAATTTTGTAAATGATTTATGGTAGAAGTAATGTTTTTAGTCCATAAATAAAGTCATGTTTTTCTAGTATATATCACACCACAATTTTTATGATAATTTTCTGTGTCATTCCATAATTCAATCTACTACACCATGATTTGATGACTGTTGAATATAGTTATTGGTCTATTAAAAATAAAATATATATTAAACAATATTGATTTATCATGATTTGGATGAGTTTTTATTGGTTTCTATTATAATGAAATTATTTTGGGGTTTTAAAGTCGTGATTTGGAAATGAACTCAAATATTCATCCCAATTTTGAAATGACATTATAATTCTATAGGATAATTTATATAATTGACCTATTATTTGATGACAGGAACCCATCAGATAATAATTTATAACTAATGATAAGGGATATGAATAAATTATTCCATTATGAATTTCAATAATCCACATAATTTTTGAAGTGAAGATAGTTTTTAGAGAAGTTGATTTTGATCGTTTTGAAACCATTGGAGTCCTATCATTAGCTTATGAATTGTGATAGGACTCTAAAAAACCACCAAATATTTAAAATATTTCTAAATTTCTATGGAACATATTTTATAGAAGTGAAACATAGGATGTGTGAGACTAGGAGGGGTGTTACATGAACCATGTAATAGTACAGAGAATAAAGAAACATTTATTTAAATTGGGAACATCACTTCATAATTCTCTAATGGAATATAACTGTTGATTATTTTTTTGGATTATTTGTTAAATAAGGGATATTTTTTGTTTATGAAACATAATTTTGATTATATTATTTCACTTTAATGTCAATAACAGATTATCTAAAATTTGAATATCAATAACTAGTAAAAGATAATGGTTTCCTTGGGAATTAACTGTAATAATATAATATCATCTATACTGATTTATTTCATTTAATTATTAATATGTATTATGATAAATAAAAATTTAAGAGACCATTTGTAACAATTAAAATATGTCCCTCTACTTATTGGTATACATTACATTTTCTTATTGATTAATGTGGGTAGTTCTGTTTTTAGATCATTCAAAGGATATAATTATTCATGTTGGATCGGAAACCCTTATAAATATATCTTTCCTAATTTTTCATTATTTTAATACAACTATTGAACAATTTCATTATAAGCAAAATATAATCTAATATATTAATTAAGGTTAAATAAAAGTTCATATAGTTAGAATTTGGACATTTTATTCACTCATTTACCCTCATGTTTTCTATTAAACATGGTGTTATATCTTTAACTATGACCTCATTGATTGGTATTGTAGTGGTCCCAGTTATCATTGAAAATATAATTATTATATTTTGGTATATTATATGATGTTGATATTGAGTTCATAAATTTATTTTTCAAATTGAATATATAAACTATGATAATATAAATATTTTTTTTCTATATGAAATATGAAATTTTCAATCATATGTAATGAAATGAAATAATGTTATTAAATCATCTAACTATTTGAAAATAATTTTCATTTTGAAGAATTTTTCTTTTTTTATGAATTAGTTTTCGAAATGGT
This sequence comes from Viscum album, assembly GCA_963277665.1. Lineage (NCBI taxonomy): Eukaryota > Viridiplantae > Streptophyta > Magnoliopsida > Santalales > Viscaceae > Viscum > Viscum album. The sequence goes on along the minus strand of OY728165.1, from coordinate 439,149,180 downwards.
CCTAAATTGATGAATTAGATTTAGTTAAATATATTTTTTGTGTTAACTATTAATGAAATTTTTTAATTAATATATTTTTTGAAATAGATGAAATGACCAAGATATCACCATTTAATAAAAAGATTAAGTGGTCAATATAGATGTAAATACATTTCATAAAAATTTAAATGATGGTAAAACCGCAAGTGTTATAAACACATAGGGTGGAAAGAATAAAATTATTTATGAACCAATTGTTAATTGAGAATAAATGATTGAATATTGGTAGTATTTAGAAATATATCTTTGATACAGAAATGATTTATATTAGTAAATTCGTGAAACACCAAATATAAATGAAAGATAAATTTAAATATTATTCATGTTTGATGTTAGTGTCATACTTCAACAAGGCATCCGACCTCATTCAGTATAAACCGGAGATTATATCCATGTCCAATATCTTTGATGACAAAGATAATCCAAAATTTAATGTGTCCATGATTTTCACAAACAACTCTAGACAACATAATCATTATAATGGAACTTTTTATACAAGATATAAAATAGTCACAAAATGTAATAAGTGAACACATCAATTATTTTTATGTGGAATGTACAATATGTGACACACCACCAATGATATTTGAAACATAAATAAATAAAAAATAGATCCCCCAACACTACCAACATTGTTGATACACCCTTTTATTATACATAAATTATTCTCGATTCACCAATACAAAAAACATTCTCATAATTTTTTTATTTGGTGTCAATATATAGGTAAAAAAGAAGTTTGATATGTTATATACATTGATAAATAAGATGACAAGTTGGTGAGCATAATAGAAGCTAGGTGAACCATCAAATTTTCCCAGAACAGATTTTATAACTATATCTGGTAACACTTTTATAGATAATCCTCATAGATATTGATTGAGTATAGGGAATGAGGAAGATCATAGTTGTTGTTTATGTGTTTTCCAAGTCTTGGTGACACAAAAAATGGAGCCTCCAGGATTCATTGTTCATGTGTAAATATCAAAATAAAAAATTCATGTCCATTTTTTAGTGATCTTATCAGAAATATTATTATATGTATTCTCATAAAATTAAGGATGAGGATAGGTAATCTTCATTACCTTTTCGGGTATTAAACCATACCAGTTATAGTATTCATCCTCTTTTTAAATTCTGATTCTATATTTTTTTCTCACCATCTTTTTTGGATAACAAATTTATAGATGGATAACTTTTTATTGTTAATTTTATGGAAATTAGAATGTAGTTATTGAGTTTAAATAATTTTATAACAATTTTTATTCTCTTATTACCTTACTCTGATTATTTAAGTTGTTGGGGGATTGGTTCCATTGATTGTTTCCTACCACCAAACATTACTATATTTATTTATCATTAATGTCTTCAAAGTAAATATTCACCTTTTATGTCTATCAAATATGTTATTAGTAATTTGGTTATATTTATAGGTAATATTCCATGATTTTCGATTTGTATATTGGGTGGAATTACTTAGGAATAGTCACATTATGAACACATGCCACAATAGTGGTTTTATTAAGAAATTTAGATATTTGTAACATTGTATATACATTAGGTTGTATAACATGGCCTTATATAAATAAGAGATTTTTTCCTTGTGAAAATGATGTTGTTATTTATAAATTATAATGGTAGAGATTGTGTTGTGATAGAATTATAATGAGGAAAAACATATACAAGGAAATTCACACAGTAAAATTATAGAATGTACCGATTATCTTAATAGGAAAAATCCATAATTCACTATAATTAATTTATATACATTTTCAGTCATTATTATTTTCATTTTCATTTAAGTAAACAGACATAATACCTATTTAAATTCTCCCTTGTAAATAAAATGACAAAAATATAATAAAGATATAATCAAGATTCATAATGAATATTTCAGCCTCTTTCAGGGAAGACCTAGAGGTTAACAACTTTTTTCTTTATTAATTGATATATATAAAAGGATAATTAAACTTACTAACATAATTAAACTAATAATGTTTTGGAACCATTTTTTTGCGAAGTCCAGACAAGTAGCCTTATAATTCTACGTAATTTTTTCAATGTTGATATTTCAAATTAATTAAATTTATTTATATCATTGAAAATTAAATGAAAAATAAATTTATTGGAAAAATTTACTAATTGTTTTTCCTTTTTATTTAATTACATGTATATTATCCATAATGATAAGAAAATAACGAACATAATTATCTAATATATCATGAAGAAAATGAATAATTATCCTTGTCTAATATTATAACTCACCTGATTTTGAAGAAGCTAGAAGATATCATGAAGGGAAAATATTTTTGAATAAAAAAGTATAAGATATTTTCCAATGGAAATTATAAGAATTAAAAATAATACAATTTTAATAATTAAATTAACCTGCTATTATTTAAATGTTGTATTTATAGATATCAAGAGGTAATTGGTGGAAGTATTCACCCTTATGCATTCTCCCACAAATCAATTTAAAAAATCTTTTCACAAAAAGTTGATAATGATCCTGAAAACATTAAAGGAAACATATATTCTATGAATTAATTTATTTTAAACGTTATAAAAAATCAACTTTCTACTAATCTCTCTTACTATGACCTTTTTTATTCAACACTATAAAACATTTCTCTAAAAGATTTTGAATAAAAATCCATAAATTAATTAGAATGTTATTATGAAATATTGTAGGGTCCAATTTTATTTCCAAATCATATACATGATAAATTTAGTATAGAGTTATTCTCCAATGTGGAATTAACTTCTCACAATCTAGAAGATATTTTACAACCTATTCCAAACCATGAAAATATAGTGGGAACCATGTCTTATCAACCTAAATAGTATTACCATCCATAACTTCATCAACTATTATATTGAATTCTATATTTTAAAGAATAGTGTATAGACACACCTATTATTTTACAAGGGACCAAAAAATCTAGTGCATCCTGAGAATAAATTAAATAAAAAAAATTTCGGTTCTAATCCCATAATAATAAACCAGCATCTAATTTTAGAGACCTAAAATCCATTGCTTATTTATATATAATGAAAATGAAACACCTCTTTATTTTTAAACCAATCCTTATTTCCCTTAATTTTTTTTATTTTCTCTTAATTTAATAATGAAATTTTCATGTTTATCTTTTTTTTATATACATAATATAATGCTAATATTATGTACTCATTCAACTATTGTAATAAAACTAATCTATATACATCTGTCATATCTGTTTGCTTACATTCTTTATCTCATCTTAATAATATTAAATCACTAATAATTGATAATACCTTTTAAATATGGGGGTATCCATGTACTATATAATTGAGTTTATTTTTTCGTTTTTTTAATCTCAATACTATTTTGGAAAAATAAAAAACAAATTATATTTAAAATTTACAATTCCATTTTGTTATGTTATCGATGTTTCATGGATTATATTTATTTAAAATCTATGTTTTATAATATTTTACAACTGATTGTCACTCCTTGATTCAATTTTTGAGCATAATTTTTAATTTCATTTAATATGGAAACCCACGTCAAAAGCACTATATATTGTAAATTCATACAGTCTTATGATTTTTCAAAAAAAAAAATAACTTATTCTTTCAGTTCCCAATTTTAATTATTAATTGATCCAATTAAAGAAATTTAAAATTGTTGTGGTTCAATTTTAATGATTTCTTGATATTTTTCTATATTTGTAAAAATTGTTGATCCATCCATTTAAATGATTTTTTTTAATTTTCTCAATATATAAGCCTACTCTTTTGTCTATCCTTTATTTTAATCATCTATAATCCATGAATATTTTATCATGGTTCAAAATAAAAAGTGTAACATCCCTACATGGTATCCATTAAGAAAATTCCCTAAGCCAATGTGCCGCATGACCTTTGGCATGCCTCCACATATTCAAGAGGCATATCACTTGTAGCGGGCATCTTAGTATATATGTCTGGAGACAATGTACTATTTATCATAGTAATCCAAAACATATATAATGAATAATACAAGAAACAATATCATCATTAAGCAGACATCACAAATCCACCATTCAAAAATGGGTACATTTCCACAACCAACAAATAATATTTCTTCTCATTTCATATAGTTCCACGTGTAAAAGGGAAACACTAATTAAATGAAGGATGAAAATTCCAACAAAAATAGATCCTAACACTATGGTTGTTTCCATTACATATACACGTATCTCAACCCCAAATCTACCACCACGAATAGGGCCCATACCATTGTCCTAACCAACAACAATGAAATCTTCTCATGTATCGAATGGAAGCCTTAGTAGGGTGTTAGTAAAACATAGTAGGCCAACACTAATAGTGTCTAAAAATATCCACCCTAAATAGTGCATTTAGTAATATGGTAATAAATAATATAAGAATATGATAAATTAGTTTCCATTAATTTAAAAGTTTTATGTTATCCACTTCATCATTATTTCCATGTGTTACAATTATCCATATCACATTCTTAGGTTTATATTAGTCAAATAAACAACATACAAGTGGATTAATGTTTCCTACAACATAGAGGTTTTTATTTCACAATGAATTACTTGAACCAACTTACCTCAGCTCTTTATTCCAGGAATTCTAAACATGTTCTTTTGTTGGGGGCATAGATCCTTAGTGTGACACCCTAACCAACGTATTACATAGGAGGTCTAGGAACCTATATCTAGCCTAAACCATGGGGGTAGATCCTCAATCTAATACCCCATTCACACCACTTATTCACATGAACATTGTTCTTTAACCATTATTTGAATTTATCATTTTCCACATACATATCCAAACTCATTTAACACAATCAAATTTTACAAAAACCATCTTATGGAATGGTAATAAGTAAAAATCAATTATCATAGCTTTAATCTCATGAACACATCAAATTGAAATTTATCAAATCAATTCTATGTTTAGGTAAAGGGCCATACCCAATGTGTTTCCTTAGACCTGATCTATTAATCCTCAATGTATTCTATGTTTATCATGAGGGGTTATATTCAACATTTAATTAAAACATTGATCATCTCCTAGTAAAAAAACATTTTGGATAGTAATATTGTACCACAAGAAATCCACAAGAATGAAAATTTGGGAATCAAGACTATGGGATAGACTAGTATAACACCTACCTCTAGTTTTTATATAACCAATCCCTTAAACATAGTTCTTAATTCAAACTCAAACAACCTTCAAATTCCCCAAATAGAATGTAGCTATAAATAAAGGGTTTTGGTGATTGTGAAGGATGATTAAAATTTAGAATATCCTTTACCAGAAAATAGAGGAAAGAGGGGTGTTAAACTCACCTAGATCATCGATTAACTACAAAAAATAATTCAGATGGTTCAAAATCGATAGATATTTATCCATGGGTTATTTGGGAAGATTAAGTTAATCAAATGTGACTCTTGAGGAGGAAATGTGGAATATAGGACTAAAACACTTAATGATCAACGGGGGAATGGGAAATTACACCTGTCAATGAGGAGCAAGGTTGCATCCCATGGTTTTCAAAAACATACGCCAGTCATGATCCACCGTATATTCAAGAGGGGGATAGATCACACATTCTCCTTAGATGACCACACGATTTTTCAAACAATGCATAGGCCATGTGGGATGGATCTATACCAACATGCACAGTTTCAGTACTCACCCCATGAATTGTATTTCAATCGTGAACCTGCCTCCCTATGACCATATGTTTATGGTGGTACAACATGCACTAGATGGAGCTTCATTCTACATTTTCATGCCCTAAACCCCAATAAAAATATGAAACTCCTCATACACCAAACAACCATTTCACTAAAAAATGGTATTTTTTAAAAAACATAAATAATAATGTATATTAGAATATTTTCAACTTCATAAAACCTACCCACATTATGGTGACTTTCCCTATAGCCACACTCAAAAAATTACTGAGTCTCTTTGGAAAATAGATCGATCCACTAGGCATGTATATCAACCTCCCTCTCCCATGTTTTCTCCCAAATGATGTTATGCTTCTGAATCAGTCAAACAAGTTGCACAACCCTACCTCAGAAGACCTTCCAATTGTGAAACACAATATGAATTGGATTCTAATCAAATGATAAATCAACCTAAATATCAAAATCACATAAATTTTTCACATTAAAAAGGTTTCGGGTGATACTTTCAATGAATTGACATGTGAAAAAAATCAAGCTGGAAACTATACCATTGTGGAAGTTCCAGTCATTATGCCAAATATAAAATCATCATTGTATTCTCAAATTTCCCTACATAATTGGGCACCAAAATAATCTATTTCCAAATCCAATGGTGACCCAGACATGGTGACATCTAATGTAATACACGATCACCCACTGCAAAAACAATAGGATAATGACATCGATAGGTATATGAAATATGCCTAGTCGGTGTTGAATCCATACAGTTGTGAATCATCTAAAAATTCTAAGATTTTTCATTCATGAGACTCATCCCCATTAAATCTAATTCCCCTACCTCCATCAAACATAATATATCTCTATATGGACAACTATTTGGTGCCTCATATGTTTTAATCTAAATATATTCCTAATAAAAGGTTTTTTTCATGAACTCTACATGTGAAACCTATTTCTCTTAATACTCACCATTGTTTAGGTCACATGTCCTCTAGAACCTATATATAATGGTTTGACTTCCTATCTCTCTACGGGTCAAAAAATTTACACATAAACACCTGGGTACCATGTTCCTTCGGTAACCCTTTCCAAATGCATGAATTACATGGAAAATTGTGATATGAAACAATACCCTAATCTAACAAATTGAAAAAATAATATCATTTAAACATACATGTCATCCAACTATTCAATATTAAAATTCACTCAAATTTGTAAGAAATGTGCTACCTTTTTCAACAGGTCAATAATTACTCAAATCATTTCAACCTCATGTGGCATCCTCACGAGTTCTACCTAAAAATATACGGTGATATCTTACCAAATCCATTCCGAAATGGGTAAAATATACAGTAAACTACCCAGTTATAGATTCTTATCCTTTACCTATAGACAGGTTTACCACTGCATTGAAATACATCGAACCCCTTTCTTCATCCCTTACACTGTTACGGTCTATGAAGAAAATGATACATTTTTTCAAACATGGGTTCAATACCAACTTTTAGGCATTCAACTCAAACATCAACTCCACTCCAATAAATGTAGGAATATCAAAAAGTCAAAACATGTAAATGACTTAATCATCATTGATAGATAGTCAGAAGGTGACTCTCCAACATTAATTCTTTCACTGAATGCCAAACTCTAATGATATTTTACAAAATATACCCAATCCGGATCACATGTGTGAAATAAATTTTAAAATATAATTGGTTCATATGTCCCTTTACCTATTCAACATCAATTTTAATTTCAAAAAATAAAGAAATTATCATCCACATGGAACTAGACTCCTGGACAGCCTGAGTCTATGTCTTTCAACTCAAATAATTTTCCACAATATTCCCCTTATATGGTGTTTAAGATAACTCAAAATTAGATTATTTCATTTACTTAACCCATCAACAATTCTGATGATTAAAATCATTCTTGTAGAATATGTATATAAGGATTTTATAATTGGTATACACAATAAAAGTATCACCCCAATGATAATGTCGCCAATATTTCAATTAATAAACCATTTTGGTAAATTTTATATTATATGTCGGATAGTTTTGTTTGTCTGGAATCAACTATCATGATCCATATGCCGTGAATTGGCCCCCCTGCATTAAAATTGCTCTTAATTTGAAAAAATTATTTATTTAAAAAACAAGTAGTCCTCTTTTCCCATAATGGACATCATCAATATGGGTGTCATGATCAATTGATTCTTCAACTCTGGAAAAAAATATCACATTCTTCAGACCATTCAATATTAACAACCTTCTTAGTCATGCCATAATTTTTTGCATCCTAATAATAAAAATCCTTATTGTACCTTCAGTAATAGCCTGATAAACCCAAAAAATATCTTATATCTAAAACATTCATGAGTTAATCCAATGATACCAATAAATAAACATTCTCAGCATCCAACAATAAAACTTCCTCTAGGATGATATAACCCAGTAAATATACCATGTAGATCTAGAATTGATACTTATATAGAATGGATTTCAACCTGTGGTCTCATAATGTACATTGGAAAATTTCAAGGTCTTTTCCATGATCATCATGATTTTGAGAGTACACCATGTTGTCATATAGAAAAAAAAGCACAAATATATCAAAGTATTGGTGGATGATTATATTAATTAATTTCATAAAAAACATCATGAGTATTTTTTTTACCCAAAAGGAATCTTTGAAAACTCATACAACCTATAATTTCTAGTTTTGGGAAGGATTAAAAAAAAAATTTTTTACCAAAGAATTGTCTTGGGGAGGATAATTTCTTGTACAATAATTAATGTCAATTTCACCATTTTTTGTTCTCAATGGGAACTCAAAATGGTTCCCACAAGCATAACTGAGTACAAACCTACATTCTAATGGAATGTGGTCAATTTGAATTTTAGACCCAATAGTTCTTAGGAACTCATATTGGAGTGGAATAAAAGATATTCGACTCATCACACAACTTTTGGGAGAATTATTTCATACTCTGGGACTGTATATTAGATTCATTTTATGTTCATGAATCTTTTAGTAATCCTGATGTGGGACTAGTTACCCAAAAAATGATCATGTATTGAATCCTAACAAGTGTAGTGGGATTTCTACTAATGAATCCATCCACAAATATCTGTAGTTTTTTATTCATTTCAATTATTTATAATAAATGGTTTGCTTCTTTTGTTTTGACTCCATATATCCATGTACTATTGAGTCCACTTCCTTCCACGGAGGTGTTTAATTTCTCTAGCATGAGATTGAGTTTTTATTAGTGGTAAAACATACAAATATTATGAAAGGAATGAAAAACCACATAATTCATAGAGATGACAGTATTTAACATCATTTGGAATGGAAATATATGTGTGGGTTTTAAGGACTGGGTATTTATGTTGGGCCTCAAGGAGGCTTATTTTATGCCATGTTTATGACATAATTCAATTACATCATAGTATTGTCAATCCCTTGGGGCTTACCCCAAGGTGGATGCCCTTATATAATGGAAATAAAACAATTAATCTAATCAAGGCTCACACAATGAGGTTTTCCTATATGATATTGATTCATGATTCCATTATTATAAATTTTGAAAATCCCTCAGCCCACATGAGTCATGATCGGTGTCAGAAAATATGGTTAACATTTAATTAGGATAATTATATATGGAAATGGAACTTACTGATTAGGGAAGCCCTTATATGGTGTATGATATGGAAATATAGATATAGGATGGTTTCCTATGTATCATGTTTATAACAGTAATCAGTGTTTTCATATTTCATTTGACTTCTAAATCCACTGATGGGGGAGGTATATTGATATAACCATATGACAGTTTGGGTCTCATGGTGTTTTATGTCAGAGACATAGAGAGTATTACACCAAATTGGGTTCCTATTGGAGATATTACCATAATAAGGTATCCTATTTATCCTAGTTATAGCACGAATATGTGTTCTCATATTTTAGTTTGGCGTATGCCCAAATATGTATATCAGGAACGGTTAACAAGTCCTTGGGTGTCTACATGACATGTCCTAATTATATTCCTTATGTGTTCTGAATATATATATATATATAACATGTATCAATTTTATAACAGACATGTCCAAAAATAAATTCATGATTTATATGGCTTTTTTAATAGACATTTCCGAATATGGATGGAATGTATGGAATACATCACATGATTATGGATGTTATGTCTAGTGGACATCACGTGATCTAACTAGAAAGTCCTTAGGTCTTTTCAAGACCTAGATGACATGTTGATAATGTTATGGAATGATCAATACAGACATGTGTTAGTGTTGTCTAGTGTCTTGCAAGCAACATCTAGAGGACATCTTGGGACTCTCTTGACTTGTACTAGGGTCATCACATGTCTTGGAGGACATGCCGGGAGGGGTCTAAGAGACATGGATAATCTTGTCTGGAGGGAGTCATATGGTCATGATAACATGTCTAGAGGACTTCACATGACTTAGTAGACATGACCTGGTAACACTACATAACTTGTGTGACATATCTTGTGGACATCGCAAGATCATACTGGAAAGAATGATGGACCTCACAATACATTGTGAAATTCCTTGAGGACATATCATCACTTTCATAACATATCCATGAGATATTTCATAATCCAAATAGCTTGGTGACCGAGTGTCTCATGACATGGTAGAAAATTCAGGGAGGCATAATGGGATTTGGGTAGTTCATGCGAAGTGAATTGAGACTATCATATCTATATTCACACAAGACTCACCAATTTTTTTCATTATTCCCGTATTTATTACCAATGTGACTCATGGTTAATATAGTGTGTATATATTTTAGGTTTCTCATGAAATGATATACATGATACACCTCATTCAAATAACAATTCTCATTTGATGGATTTCCTTCACAAGATATATAGATTTATCAACTGAATAACATATCTATTCCTCATGATCCATTAGGTCGATCCTTGAATTTTACCTGGTAGAAAAACATTTTAATCACGTGATTTGATGCTCGGAGAATACTTCTCATGCACTCCCACGTAGCAGTCACCCGCCATTTGTCTATATTTTTTGTTCTATGGTGGGATATTTAAAGACCTCTATACCCCAATTGTATGCTTCCTTGTGTGGAACATATCTTGATAACATGATTTGGATTCATTGGAAATTTTTTTGTTGCACACTCATTGTATGATCCTGTCACGATTCATCGATGATGTCAAGTAATGATAAGGGACAATGAGATTGTTCATCCATCAACTTATATATTGGACCCTAGATGATCAAAGAGATTTCTCCTCACCATGTTGACATGTCAAGAAGATTTCACAAGTTCATGCTGATAATTCATGTAGTCTTTATGATATTAGGATTCCCATGGAAAATATTTCACATGATTTTAGATTACTTTTATGGGTTTATTCACGATATAAATATGAAATGTGAGGAGGTCTCTATGGGATAAAGAATACACCTCTTAGAGAACTCATTAGATCATGATGTCTTGAGGAGGGTCCATTATGAGACTGAGCAAGCAATTCAAAGGGACATTTTTATAACTAATGGCGATTTTTTAGGTGTATGAACCCTTTCTTAAGAAGATTGGAATATAATATCTTCATGAGAATCATTCACCTTTTCCATTTTTTCCTTATTTATTCTTCAAGGACATGTGATCTTACAAATTTGGGTGAGTTTTGTCGAGGATAATCATTCTCCTTATCTATGGTGTTTCATGTTATCGAATATGTTCCTCATGATGATGTGCGATAATTTCCATGGAAAATTCTTTTTTCTATTTGATGAGATGAAGGGTAGTCATATACTTGAATATACATGACCACCGTTCTTCACATTATGAATGTGGCATGCCATCATGGTCATATTTGACAAATTTTTCATGATTCAAAGGTAAATACTGAGTCTGGAAATTTATTTGTGTACGTCACATGAATTTTAATGTTACTCTCCTTCTTAGGTTGATTCTTCTTTTCTATACCTCCATATTATAAAGTAATTTTATATTTTTTCAAGAGTTTTTTGGTTTCATGTTCCATGATTTTGAGGAACTCGACTATAAGCCCCCAAATAATCATCAAAACTTTTCATGAAACATCCTCAAGAATATGGGGGTTTGTAAAAGGGAATTTTCATGATCATAAGAAAATTATACACTACATGTGATCCATTTTCATATCCATTTCATGGTTATAAGATCATGTCTCCTTCTAAATATTATATGTTCCCCAAATGAGGCTTCCTTCCCCTTCTTTTTTTAGATAAAATAATACCCTTACTTCGAGTTCTTATTCTCTTATCAATTTCTCATTCCCCATATGAATGATTTAAACGAATCTCCTCCCCCATGGGAGTGATGTCTGTAGGGAAAAGGACATGATTTTTAGGAATTAAATTCCTACTTGAGTATATAGGGATACCACCGATCAATGCTTTTGGATGTGTTTGGTATCTTACTTTTACTTTTTTATTATGTAAAGATCCCTATAAATAGGGATGCGAGTTGAGGTTCATTTCAATGATGACTTTGAATCTATAAAGATATCAAGATTAAATCCACCCCATGATCGCTTCATCATACTATTATGTATGATCCCATTTGAAAGACCTCTCTACAAGAACTAATCCATAAACCTACTTTATAAGACCGACCACATAACTACTTTCTATAATTTATTCACTTGATATATCAGTCTCTATAATTTTCCTCATATACTTTTCAAAAAAAATCACCAATAAATTCCCAATAATTGATTGAAACTTGACTAAGGTCCCTAGAAATATGTATTTATTTTAATATTTGAATGATGTACTGGATTAATCTCATGATAACTTGATTATTACGTGGTTCACATGAATATTTTAACACCACATGATCACATGTATCATAAAATATTACATTATCACAAGAGGCTTTATGGGTTCAATGATTCTCAACTCCCCCATGATTCATGATGTTTTCGAGTCTTGTATCAAATAATGAGACCATAAATCCCTTCATGGTTTATGTGATTCTCATGATGCTATTAGAGTCATGCATTTCACTTGATTAGATTTTTACTCATTTGAAATGTGTTTTTTTGGAAAGATGGATTTTGGTTCCCCTCCCAACTCAAATAATTATTCAAATAATGAGGCCAAAAAATTGTTGCACCATTGAAATGCATTTATTGAATGTATGGACAACAACTATCATAGCATTTTTAAATCAGCCTAAACATGTCTAAAAACACCGATGTGGAGGACCCTTAATGAATATCCTCTCTTAGACTTCCTTCCTCTTCATTGGAACGATATTACTAATAATAATCTAATCCTTATATCATATGCATCATTTTTGCATCCCCATAAGATTATAAATGTTTATAATACATCTCCTGTGATCATCTCCCATATATTACATTTCATTGCTATGGAAAAATGTACAAACAGGTACATGTTAAACTCTATTCTGACATAAATTGATGAGAACATCATGAACCAAATTCAGACATCCACATGTACCACTCAATAAGGTGGAAATCTAATTCAACCCATATGTTTATGTGGTTACAGCACTTGGACCTTTGATCTGGTGTTTTTTTCATATTTTATTGGGGTTGTACCTTCTTGGTGTAGTATATCGCCTCTATTTTTTCAATGTTCTGAAATAGATCATGAGTTATGTGTCCATATTGATCCCAAGAAAAATTACATATTATATCAAGGACTTGATATAGGACTTGGTTAGTCATAGGAATATAAATACAAACACATTCCTTGTGATACAAGTCGAGGTGGGTATCATTCTCTAGGACATCGAGTAGATTTGTAGCGCACCAATATTGGGAATGATATATGAATATTTTTTCACCCACCATCCATGTGGTATGAGGTGAAGTGGAACCCTCAACATTCCTAAGTGTTAATCAAGTTGGATGAAAATTAAAATAAGAATGCACTGCATCTTGCGGTAGATACATCATTCATTAAATGAGAGAGATACTTCAACCAAAAGCACCATTTTGATCTAGAATACAATAATCTAGAGGATTTACCAACAATATACTCTATTTTTTTGTCATCAAACCTATTGGAAAATATTTGGAAATGGTTTATTCACCTGAAGGGTTGGGATTCTATTCCTAATGTTCAACAGACCACTCAATGAACATAATTCATTCAGTGTAACTATGTGGGTACCTACTCTCGATGAAGGAAAAGGGTGGAGTTAGAGTCTCCACATTTATGATGGAAACCTAAAGGGTGTGAGGATAGTATGTTGGGTTTACCATTCCCATGTTTGGCATCATATATCACCTCCTTGGCCATATTTATAGGTAATGATCCCATCATAAAATTTATGTCCCCATTTAGGTAATATGGGGTAGGATTGGGGCTCATATAGGAGGATACATCTACCTATGAATCTAGATCATCTGCAACATTTGTTTCAAACCATATTTTCATGGATAAGTGGGTAAGACTTTCCATACAAAATGAGTGGGAGATCAAGTCCTTCTAATGTAGGCATGACGACATCTCCATCAGGCCCTATGGGATGATTCCCACTCATATTATTATTGACAATGGTGGGGGTAGTCTTATGCATTCAACCAATATGATTTAACATCATGAGGATGTCCTTTTTCTAGATTTAATGGGAATATTCTATCATAATGGAATGCACCAATTAGATTTTGAAGTTAATTTTGGTGAATTCAGATGATATTTCCCCACTATTCATCTTCGATCTGAGAATCATATTATGGTGGTTCTCCATTTTTTGTCGATGTTCACAAGGGAGGAAACATAGGTATAGGTCGAATTCCCTTGCCATGATGTCAAGATCATCTAGTCCCAAAATTATACTACAATTTGGATATGATGATATCCCTCTAATAAAAATTTTTTCTTCTCAAACAAACTTTAACATTAGTATGAATCGTACATTCAATGAAAGAACACCAATAGAAGATCCAACATGAAAATTCAATTACATAATTCAACCGAATCCAAAAATTCAAATTCTAAATCAACCTCGACCCCAACATCACTAACCACCATGGGATATGAGAGAACTATAAGAAACCACTTTCAATTTTTTTGAAACATTATGTATGCCTCACCTACCACACCTTCATCCCCATCAAATGAAAAATTATCTACATCCGAATGTGTGTATCAAAAATTTCCACTCATTACTATATCAAATCTGAGTATTGTAAATCATCTATTTTTTGGAGAAAAAATATCCATGATAGTAACTCATAAGGGAGTGATACATTTACCATTACTCTAATTTCTTATAAAATTGTTAATTGTAATTGTTGCAGCGAGTGTGGATCCTATGGTTTAAGATTATCTTGCGATATTATTTCCTTCCAAATTTCATAAATGGTTGACTTTAAGAATAGTGATCACAAAGGCTCAGTTTTATGGAATACTATTCTAAGAAGAGTTACCTTTAAAAGACTTCACTTATGTTACTACTCCCATAGGCATCCTTTTCCAAGACCCTCCAATGGAATTTATGTATTTCCTCTAATACCTTTACGAAGGGAGGTAAATTATGAAGGGTTGGGTATACTAGTGACTTTTTTGTAGAAAATTTTGTTTCAGGGCATGCTAGAGGTTATCATGAAAAAAGGTAATCCTATCATAAATTTAATGGTAAGGATGATCTTGTAATTATATTCAAATGGCTATGTTGCTAATGCATCCAAACTAATGTATTTTTTCCATTGACATATCTAGAAGATGCAAAATAATGAACTATCCAACTATCTCTAGTATATTCTCCTAGAGGTACGACCATTGAATTTGGATTGTGTGGTGACCATGGGATTGATGATAACAGTTCTTCAGGTAAACTGACTCAGATGAGGTCATGCAATTATCATCCATTTAGTAACACCCTTTGCATAAATACCTTTAGGGGGCCTTCCCAAACAACTTTGTTGTTTTCACCTTCTAGAGACTCTTCCAAAGAGATGAAATAGAAAAGAAATTTCTCAAAATTATCAAAAAAAATCACTTACATAATACACAATTTTTTTACTCATTTTATTTATTCCTTATTTATTCCTAATTTTTCAAAATTTCATAGGTCCCCACTAATCCCTCTTGGGGGAGCATGTATTTTATATTAGGGATGTGTGTGATCATCTTGTTTCTTCATTAGAACTGTTACTAATGTAGTTGACCAATAAAGTATTAGAAAGGGTTGAAGTGCTAGATCCATTTTACCCAATTCATATTGATATTATTCCAGTGGCCATTCTATAATAACACCGGTAAACTCACTCATAGAGGAAATTGATAATAATAGCTACTCCCCTATCGATTTATTTTTTTATGGTTTCTATTTTTATAGAACGTATGAACTTATAGAAACATGGAGAACCATATATTATTTTAACATTGAAATTAGACTTATTGTCCTTAAATGTAGAATGAAAAATATTAATTCAGGAAAATCACTAGTAGTTCAACCAAGACTTGTGAAAAGGGATATTTTACATTTCCCTGTAAGATGGGGTTCTGGAAATAAATGATACAAGTGATGAAACAAAAAATGGTATTCTTCAACCATAAATATTATTTGTCACCATACTAATGATTTCCTAATATATATCCTCTAAATATTCCCACATTTATCTTGTTAAAGTTCATTCACCCTAGATATTGGAGGTTCTTGTACCTTCTCCCATGGAAATTACTCAAACAGAATCAAAATATTCACAAGTCATCTCATTACAAACTACATCAAAGACCTTTATCATGACTCCAACATTTAGTGACATACTCCCATTATATATTCCTATTCCAAGGATTGTCTTGGGTCATTTTTTAGAGTCTTTTTCAATTTATCAGTTGATGTGATAGAATGTGTGAGGTAGAATTGGACCTTAATTTTAGAGGATCCTTTGGAAGGAATGAATAACTACGTTTGAATTTTTCAGTTCATGTTTTACACCCTTGGTTCAGAGGTATTTGATAAGAAATCCATTCATGATTGAGTAAAGGGGGTGATCTTTGTAAGGGACTAATAGAAGGACCTTGAATCATGGATAATAGAAGTTCATGCCACCTATTTTGTGAATGGATGTTTAGAAAAGTCCTCGAACAAATATTTCCAATATTCAATGGATTAGGAAACTGATCGGGATGTGGTCAGTGCTGGGAATGGTGAAATGGACTATTGAAATTTCACCCTTTTGTTAACTGTGTGATCACAAGAGAGACTCTGGTATGTGGAAATTCTAACTTCTATGTGTTATCAATTAATAGATATTCCGATATTTTTATGTTATCATGAAATTTTCTTCTATTAATGAAGTGCATGACATCTCACTGAACTGATATATCATATATTATCAATGATTCTCATAATTTTTTTAATATCATGTAAACTTGAATGCCTAAATTCACATGATTAATTCGCAATAGATGTTTCTTAAGAAATAATCAGAAACTCTCCATGACATGAGAATTCTCGGTGATTCATATTCTCATGTATTTATGGTATTACATAAACCAAAAAAGAATACTTTGTTTAAAATATATGTATTGGTCAGATAATTTTATATGTTTTATAAATTTAGTAGACCTGGCGAGAATACCATGACATTTTCTAGGAAAAATGGTGTTCCCTATTAGATTTGTATCATTTTATTGATATTTCCATAATTTTTTCCCAAGAATATTATAGTGGATGGCTTATTAGGTGTAGAATTTTCTTTTTCTAGGGCCATCCACTAATTATTTTTTCACCTATCAATTTTTCGTCCTTCTCAATTTAGTATGTGAAAAATATTTCATATATTACAAAAAGTGAACATCCAGAAAGTAGAGACTAAATGTTTTCTTCAAAATCCCTAATGGGGTTTTCAACCCAGATAGATCTGTGTCACTTTTAATTGGTTACATTATGGTATTGAAAACTAAACCATCATTATGAGGTATATTAGGGTCTTATAGCTCATAACATCTACTGATGCAGTTTTGGTTATTTTATTTTTTAACATTATTTTTTAGTTTTTGGTCATTTTTTCTCAGACCTTCTATTTCCGTAGTTTCCTATTGTTTTATCTCAGATCATGTATTTATATAGTTTACATTCTTTTTGGTCATATAATCATTTTATGTATCTTATGGTCGTTTATTATGGACCTTGAGTTTACATGTTGGTTATTGTCTTCCCTCTATGACTTGATTGATGAATATATAATGGGGTAGACACACATGTGATTACCCAAATGAGCCTATGATGTTGGGTTTTTTTAGTAGTTTAGTGGATATTTAGAATTTAATTTCCTTTGTTATAAGATGAATATACCATTATATAAGGTGCCAAATAATTTATGTGTCACTATCTTGGTCAAGAATATGTGCCCCACTATTTTCTAGGGGTCAGGAATGTTTTTTTTTATGGTACAGGTTGATGATAAAATATCAGGGAAGTTCAGTCGACCTAGATAGATATATTATGGGTTGTATAATTCACATGTATAGTAGTTTGAACCAATGAATCATGTAATGGATCGTAAATATCAGGGATTACCCAAAACCCCACTGGTGATGAGTTCTACAAATATGTAATCAAGGCTGGCAAGGATCAGTTTTCCTTCCTATAAAGTGAATATGCCTCTAATTGGAAGGTTTAATCCCTTATTCATGATTCATTGGGTCATAAAAGTATGGTTAACTAAATAGTGCCCCTAATCATTTTTTAGGACTGTGGAAGATTTTCTAAGACTCAATCCTCTGAAAAATAATGTTTTGTATAGAGAAAAGAACTATGCAGTAATAGTTTTGGATCCTTGTGGTGGTCTATATTTTTTATGGAATGTTAAATCTTTACTCCATGCGGACTTGAGCCATTTAATTTCATCTGTAAAAAGGTTCCAGAATAGAGTGTCTCGTTCATTCTTTGTGAAAGGGTACAAAATTGTTGATGCAATGTTGAGGCTGTCAGATCTAA
This sequence comes from Viscum album, assembly GCA_963277665.1. NCBI lineage: Eukaryota > Viridiplantae > Streptophyta > Magnoliopsida > Santalales > Viscaceae > Viscum > Viscum album. The sequence goes on along the minus strand of OY728165.1, from coordinate 439,130,455 downwards.
TTCAATAGTCTGGTGCTCAAGATTTTTAACAACAGTCCATACATCTTGGGTTATGAGTATGACATAATGCATCCATGTTGGAGATGAGAACAACATGCTAATGTGTTTCAATACAACATTTTGATGCATGAGCTATTAAATATTATAAATACCAATTTTCAAGGTAATAACACATTCTGTCGATGGTTGGTAGAAGATATGCATGATCCATATAAATGCATGAATATTCAAACCAAAGTTCCCTAGAATCCGAGTATCCTCTTCAATGGGCCATGTAATATTTGTGGAGACTCGAGTTTCCAAAATAATAATGATTGTTTTTTTAAAAACATGATATTCAAGTAGGATATGAGTACCTTAGAGATGATGACTTTAGTGAGAAAATACTTGGATTTTACACTGACCTCCCTTTTCACATTTTCAAGCTAATAAGTTTTTCATATATTTGAATTGTATATTAATATCTTATAATTTAGACCATCAAAGGCTAATGTTTTTTTTTAGTATGGAATAAGACAATTTTCACATTATTTAAGGTTGTGAAACACATGGACCTAGTATAAGGGATATCATTCACAATAGAAATATTATGATAGCCAGTGTCAAGAGTACTCCATTATCATTATGAACAAGATATGATAATGTTGTAAATAATATCACAAGGATCCATATTAATGAGTAATGATATAGTAATATCATACTAGTGATGGAACAAAACACCCAAATTCTTTGAGTTGTGTCATGGTGACTACAGGTATAACAATGATTAGAAATATCTTATTTATAAGGTAATGATGCATTTTATTGATGGTCGGGAGCTCATGTAGAGGTTCTCTAGGCATAAATTCATATTAAAAAAAGTGTCTCTTTATGTCTAGTATCCTTTTACAATTACCATGGGAGTTTTATGGTATCTCAATATTCTCAAGTCATCATTTGTGAATTACTGGTTGAGGGGATTAAAAGATAGTGTAATCACCCCCCGACTTGGTTAAATGAAGTTAGTTTCTTCTATCCCATTCATAAATAGTCATGATGGATTATGGCCAACACATTTACATGCCTTTTCATGGGAATTAATTTTCAATGGATTTTTTATTTCGTTGGATAAGGATGTCTTCCTTCCAATACAGTTTAATTTCCTGTGATAAGGACATGCGAACTGACATGAAAAATATATAAGATGTACATGGGGACACATTGCAATGGTTTTGTCATTTATGTGTATGGAGAATCCTTAATCCACTCATAGGTATATTCATGGGTAGTTTTGTGATGATCCATTCTTGCAAATATTTTTCCCACGTAAAGGAAATTCCTATACTGATATGACTCATATGTAGTAAAAATAGAATTTTATGACTCACCCTTCCTTAAAAATGTGTATATATTTCTTTGGTGGTCTATTAAATGTGAAGGCCATTTTTCATGCTGTTTAATGTTAGGAGGCTAGTACATTCTCTACATACAACCAGCCTAAATGTAGTTTGGTGTGAATTTTTTAACATTTTATATGTTTTTATGAAACAAATATTTGGGATCTGGGCAACATTACCAACTGTGTTATGAATGGAATCAATCCATAGATAGTTAATTCATGAAAAATCCACATGTAGGTCTGAACCATACCTTGGGAGTGCACATTTTTTATGGATATACTATGGTTTGACCCAGTATTGGAGATACAAGAACCTATACATATCCTATTATGATAGGAATCAAGGAATTAGTATTTCTTAAATAGAAAACTCTCTCTGCAGTTCTAACCCATATGTGGAGGGGGAATTCTTCCTGCCGATTATTATAGATGGACCTAGGATTTGAAATTCTTGAAAAACAATGTATCATGTGATGATAGGCATCATTCTACATTTATTTCTTGAGAAATAATAAATTTTAAAATAATGTTTAAAGGACATTGCTTTCTGGAAGTGAAAATATAATTTCATAGACTGCAGTAGGACTAGTGATCTTGTTTTCACTATGTATCTTGTGGTGGAATGAATAATGAAATAAATATTTCCAAAATTGGAAACTCTTCACATATGTATAAACCATACATATAGGGTTAAAATTATCTATTGGTGGTTATAGATGTACCATGGATTGGAGATTTGGTCGTCACAATATATCATTTGATGATAAGATTCAAGACATTTGTTGTTATTGAATGCGAAACACTCCACTAGGTCGGGCCCATATGGAAAGGGAGAAATATTTTTCATTAATGGTTGTATATGGATATAGGTTTAGAGGTTTTGGAATCATTATGAATCATTTGATGAATGGAATCATGAAACATGTGGCTCTTGAATAGGGAACTCTCTTTGAAAGTCTGGACTTCATGCAGATGGGGGAATTTTTTCAAGTGATGTTCATATTTGGACCGAAGACTTGAGATCTGGGCAAACACACATATCCTATGATTATTGGAGTCATGCCACATATTGTTCTTCAATAGGAAACTCTCCACACAAGTCTGACCTATATACAGAGTGGGGAACTCTTTTTGTCGATAGTTGTAGTTGGACTAATTAATATAGATATGAGTATGACTGCAAATCATATAATGATAGAAATAAAGGCATGTATAGTTATTTAATGTTAAGTGTGATGGTAGAAAAATACTGAGGATATAAGTCCACTCAGGTGACGTCCTAGGTAATGTGCAGTTTTAAGTCATGAAACAGACATTAAAATGTTGTTTAACTTAATGTGATACGTTGGTCATTTTTTGTTGTTTCATCTAGGACCATACTAACCCATTAATGAATTTATATATCTTGATTATGTGTGAAATCCATTACCAGAATTCATATTCTCATGTGTTCTATTCTTAGTGTGAGAAATAACATATGGAAACAGTTTCTATCCTGACCTTGAGGTTATTAGAGAAAGGATATGGAAAATTTGGTAAGGTTGTCTTTCATAAAGTTTACTATCATGTGGATAGTATTTCTTCAATAAAGTTTATTATCATGTTGTCAGGAAGTGTTTCTTATAGATTAATGTTATTTTATTAGGATGTTTTTGTGTAGTGTAATGTCATACAACTAGGAAAGTAATAATTATTTATTCCAGCAATTCAAATTATTTATTAGTAATCCTCTCATTGGTGTGGGGGCATGATTTGTTCCACATATATTGAAGCAAATGAGTAAGATCAATTATGGTAGTCCTTATATATGATATATGTCCCTTCCCATTTGGGTTTCTTATATTGAAGTTACATTTATTTTATCATTAGGTTTCTGAGAGATAATTCCACTATGACTTAAAAAATGAAGGTGATTATTTTTATTGAAGGCATGTGCAATACGATTATGGTGGACTTTGAGATTATGTAATGAATGCAACCTTTTCTCATCAACTAGGTCCAATTCATCCAACCGCGTTTTCAATTTCTCATCATCTAAGACTTTTTAGATAGCTTTTAGTAGTGAGGGGATATTAAATTCTATAGGAAGCACTGATTTGGTTTCATACACCAATGTATTTGGGTATTCTTTTATAGCTGTGTCCATGGGGTTATGGTAGGCCCAAAGAGAATGTGGGATTTTTTTAGTAATGAATTCATGTATTTATTTACCATATTTAAAAGTATGTTTGATAGTGTATTATTAATGGATTTTTTTTTCAATTAGTACTACAAGATAGAGGGATAAATGATTGTAATTGACATTTTATTCCTTGTACAATTTTTTCAGATTGTTAGAACAAATTTATTTGTCATTGTCTGCCAATATTGTGTGAGGGACTCTGAATCTGGTGATGCTATTGAACTTCAGAATTTTGAGATTGTTCATTCCAACTTCTATGAAGGGATATGACCGCAATACTTTTAGTAAATATGTCAGTATTAGTAATATGCACTTAAAAGAATTTGTTTTGGATAGGGGATGTGGCCTCACAACATCTATGCCCCATATAAAAAATGGCCACGAATATTTATCTTTATTTAAATTACTCAGGGATTATGAATGATGTTTTCATGAATCTTTCATGCATGAAATTTCCTTGTGAACTCCCCACAGCCATGTATCATTGTTTTCTAATAATAACCAATCCTCTTGATTTAATGGGAGAAAATATTCCCAGATTGATTAGTGTGGTAAGAGTCTACATGTACGTCATCTAGTACAGATAGAGTCGATATTTATGTTATATATATGAGAAGGATTTCATCAGTGCATAAATATTTGGGGGATTTTTTATCATTTGGTTTATCCCATATTATGATGTTCTCCACTCCTCATTGAATTTTTTCCCATCTGGATCGGTCTCTCAGGAGACACTACTGAAAAAAACCCTATACCAATGGTTCGGAACCGTGGTTATAGGCCTCCAAACCATTGTTATAGCATATACCAATGGTTTTGAGAACCTTTTCCTAATAATCCATGGGGATAGGTCTATACCAACGGTTTTGGGAAAACAATTGGTATAGAACTATACCAATGGTTTTGAAAACTGTTGGTATAAGTAATATGAAAATCTATACCAACAGTTCCATAAAAAAGTTGGTATACATAATTAAAAAAATAATCATTTGGTTGGTTTTGATCACATCACCTCCTGTTTGGGATTTAATGACCTAACCACTAACCTAACTTACTTTTTTGAACATAATGTCAAAATATATATATGTATTATCATATTTATTTTAAATTTCGATTTATTTAATGTCCTCTAAATAAGATTCCATTAAAAATACAAGTACTTATACCCACGATTCTCGAAAGCATTGGTATAGACCTATACCAACGGTTTTGAGAACCCTTGGTATAGGTTCGTTGATTTTGGGACCTATACCAATGGTTTTGGACTAACCGTTAGTATAGGGGGGACTTATACAAACAGTTTGGCCAAACTATTGGTATATGGTATCTATAATGGACCTATACCAACGGTTTGGCCAAAACCACTGGTATAGGTCCCCCTATACCAAGGGTTGGTCCGGAACTACTGGTATAGGTCCATATAAGTGACATATACCGACGGTTTTGGCCTAACCATTGGTATGGGTCCAAATTAGTGAACTATTCCAATTATTTTCCCCAAACCATTGTTATAGATCATATTTCCAATAGTGAGAGTACAATTTTGGATATAATAAATTATTGGCTCCACCCATCTAGGTGTTGATATCAGTTCATCACACTCGGGGAAGATGTAAATCTGATTGATTTATTATATTTGACATATGATGATAGATGATACCATCCTTCATGTGTGATAAGAAAAATAAATACCTCTACATTAGGGTCGGATAGAACTATATCTACATTATCTAGTGCTGTGTAATAATCATTCAACGACCTAGGGGAATGAAATAATGTTGTTTAAAAATTTCATTATGATTGTAAGCCTTAGACATATCCAACAAGAGAGTCCAATTATTCCTATTTTAAGGAATATTAACCATTGATTTTCATTATCATTAACTACAAATTCCATTTGATATCTAGGTATGATATCTATAGATATATGTTTAATTCTATACCAGCGATGGGGGAATGGAATTTTACCTCAATATTTGTGTATCTTTATAATAGTGATAATGATTATGGAAAATTGTATTTTTCCATAGAAACAAATACAACACAGAAGACAACCCAACTGATCCTGTATTTTCAAATCTTTTTCTAATATAACATCGGAAGGTTGCATAAAAATACATATCCCATGTTCAGGGAGTATCTGGGGCATATAATCCTTATTTTTAAGGATGTTTTATGTCTACTATTGTAATTTTTGGGGCAGCATGTTACATGAGAAAATTGCAAGGGCCTTCACCTTCACTAACATTTTTAAAAAAAATTGGATGTTATGATGTTTTAAAAAAGCTTCACAATCGGTAAATGTATGATCAACAAAAAAATGCCAATACTATACTTATGTGAGTCGATTTGAGATACTTTGTGGGATTTATAGAAGACCTCATATTTTTTAGGACAATGTTGAGTGAGAGGAAGTTCATCAAAAATTATAGTATCATATCTTAGTAATAAGAATTGTTCAATAGAGGTATTATTGAGTGTTCTAAATATATGAATTGTTTTTATGTGTGATTAGAGAAACAAGTGATCTTTCCTTGGATGACACATATAATATTAGTGTATTTCCTTCCATTATTGGAATCAATACTGATGGGTGAATAATTTATTGCTTGAGACCCTCAAAATATTCTTTGTAATTATCAACCCATTATTGGTAACTCCCTTCATCATTAATGTGGTGAAGGGGAGATATTTTATTGAATGGTTAGCTGTAAGATGCCAAATGTAGCCAATATTCCATAGATACCTCTATGTTATTTGAGATTATGAGGGGCTCACATTTTCATGATTTCACTGATCTTTTCTAGTTTGAAAAAAATTCTATGGTTGTGTTCTAGAAACCATTTAATTTCTATAGAATTATCACAAAAGTGTATTTCAATGCATTCATCTTCAGATTGTACTGCCCCAACATGTTGAAGACATTTTGAAGTTCTATGAAGTGATCACACCATAGTTTAGATTGGACACCCCAGGTCATCAATATAACATTATTCTATTCAACCCAATAAGGGCTTAATGATAGGATTCATGGTGCATTCATAATTAGTTCCACTATTTCAAATAAAAAATGGCATGATATGAAAGAAAATATCCCATGTGGTGATCTAATGGTTGTTGATGCTTCATTTTTAAGGGACATTTTTTATTGGTTGTACCATCATTACACATCAATGATGAAATGGTCTTTGAGGCTAGCAGTTTCATAAATCATTAGTTATATGATTAGAATTAGGTAATCATTAGTTGATTAGTGATGACAAATATCATTGAAATCAATGAAAAACCTAATATGTCCACCATTTTTCTTGATAGTCATGATGTTGGTGATCTATCAAGGGTATTTAACCTCTCATCAAAAAAATTATTTGATCGATTTTAAATCTACCAACTATACCATAGTATATTTCGAAGGGTGCATCTTTTAGACCGCCTTCTTGAATCTTTTTTGTTCATCAGATATGATTAGATGGTGTCTCGACATATCGGGGTTCTATGTGAAAATTTATATATGATCACATGATCATAAATATAAATTTACTTTATAAATTCAATTTACATCTCTTATTATTCACAAGGCATGGTGGAAAATAATTATTTTTGGTCACAAGTCTTTATTTGTTCCCAGCTTTACCTACCTAATGTCATCGATAGTTATGGATATTCCATCCTAAAATATGGGAGGAATGTTATTTTGGTCATCCTATTATTATTCCACAAATGATCCTTTAGTATCATTTTCATACATGACATATAATCAAGGGGTGTCTCATTCATTATCTATATGATAGAGTCCATGGTAAGAGACATTGTCACATTCTACTTTCAAAGTCATTACATAGAGATTGTTGAGGTGTTTTTATTTTGAAATATCATTGGGAACCAAATGATCTTGTACATCTTAGATTATTTTAACTGCCTAAATAATATTTATGTATATCACATAATCACTCTCAAGTATACTACATGTATTTTTATGGTCCACCACAAGCCATTTTGGGATGCAACCTACATTTTTCCATCCACCATTTGTTGTTTTACCTCCCTTTTATAAAATCTTGAGTCAGCATATGTGGCTTTCCAGGACTCAGAGTGGGCACTATCACTATGTTTTATTTCAAATATCCCCTTTATGGGGGTATTTCATGAATTAATGGAATGTTGAAGGTATCTCTCTGTATTTGTAAATCTAAGGCCTTCTAGAGAAAACATTATATTTATTATCTTTCTAGATAAACATGAAATCATCATTACATTTGAGGTTCCTGAACAGAGCCTTGAGATTGTTCTTTCGGAGGGGACTTTTCTCGATCTTATCATACCATTGAATGGTTAACTTTGTGGATATAAGTCCTCTTTTCTATTTCCCAAAAGTTGAATAGACCAAATCGGGATGAAGTTGATCCCAGAACATTTTTCAATAAGATCCCTTTAGATTTCAACATTGTCAAGTCTACGTGGAACCTATAGGGGTATCTTGTGTCCCTATATGATCTATTCCTGATACTGCTCTTTTAATGAGATGGTGACATGGAATTCCAATAGCGTATTATCCTGTCAATTATCCTTGGTGACAGGGACTTCAATATCGAACTCATATGGGCTCTTTATGGAAATGAAAAGTGATTATCCGAGTTCTTTTGAATTTTCAAGCACTTCTAGGATTTTTATCATTGTTCGGACCACCACTAACTATTTCATAATGTCATACTTTTGTACAAAACATAAAAAATTGTCAAGGTGGGGTGGATATTTATTATGAGGTTTATGAGGTAATGAATTATATATATATTTTTTGGTCCTTATGAAGAGGAAAAGAGAGAATATACTACCAATAGTGTAAGTCACTTCAACAATCCCTACTGTATCGGATGATTAGTAAATTGGACCCCTTCCAAACAATCAGGTAAGACGATAGGAAATTTATGACCATTGCATGGTTTAAGGAAACCATGTCTCTATCCAGATTGATGGAGTAATTTTCCATAGGTGTCTACTACATATATGTCCACTATGAACATGTAAATGAGATATTGGGTCTGACCATACACATGTTGTCTCTTGTATCCTTGATTCCTGCACCTTCAGCCTCCATCTCCCCAGTCATGTATGAGGAACTGACACTTAGTGGAATATTCATCACCAAAGAATAGGTTTTTCAATTGTATTACATTAAAAAACCAACGATGATATCTTCTTATGAAGAGGGTTTTATTTTGTGGGTCAATTCCTGCGCTTCATACATTTAAATAATGAAGTTTTCAAGAATCATGTAATGTGTATGAGATGAATATGAATCTTTCTATTTTATCAATTTCTATGTATGATGATTATCTACCCCTCCAAGAGTATTATTTTATGTCACCTCTATATGAGATGGAACTTCTATGGGGTTTTGAAGCTATTCTCATAGCGTGGAATGATCAGGTTCAGCCATTTTTTATGTCATCCAATAGTTGAACATCATCCCATGCCGTGCCAGATCATTTTCTCAATCACCTTATTCTTCTTATGGTAATTAGGTGCATTAGTCACATTATCAGAGAATTTATGCCACATTATCTATCTATAAATATCATATGATATGATCAAATGGGAATTTATTCTCAAGGTCTTAATAGGTATGGGGTTTTATAATTGGGTGGTTGATTTTATCTTCTGTTACTTCAGTTCTTCGTGGTTAGCAGTCTGCTTCATTGGTAGGAACTATGGGTTTTTCATGGAAGTGTTTGGTTTGAGGAAATGGTATCCTCTCTCCCCTGGCATTTTTTCTCTCTCTCATGATATTCTAAGCCGCCTCCTCAAAAGGGCCGTCATGCATGGTTCCATTGGGCCCTTCATGTGTAATCCCACTACATGCAATATTTCCCATTTGATGTTTTCATTTGATTAAATTATCATTTTTAATGCAGTCATGAGGTTTTTAAATGGATTTAATATTGTTCTTGAGGATTATTTTCATCAAAGTAGACAAGTTGGTAATCTATTTAAGAGAACCTTCTTGGACCCAGGTCACTACATAGATAAATGGATGGCCTCCTTGAGAAGGAGGCTTAGTATTCGACACGTCTCCTTTCCTATGGATTACCTAGGTTCCCTAGTCTCTCCCATTAGGATTTTTATCTAGCACTTCGATCACATCATTGGGAATGTCACGCGTCATATTCATATCTGGAATAATCGTTTCTTTTCGTTTGGAGGTAAGATCACCATGGTGAATAGTGTATTGACCTCCATTACATGCCATGATCTCTCGGCCTCCAATGTCCTAACGGGGGTGATCACTAAGCATTAATCCATTCATTCCTCTACTTTCTAGGATGCACATGAGAAAGGCAGAAACATTGGATGTCATGACAGGGGATTTCAAGGATAGTCTAATAGGGTGGTATTGAAGTCAATAGTATTTCGAATGCACTACATGGTATGTGGGTGAAGTTGGCATGGTAGGTTATCAAGGACCTCTCTCTTGTGGGTTATTTCATATTTGTGCAACTAAGAAGTTGAGGGGTTGGTTCCAATGCGTGTCATTCATCACTCCATAATATTGTTGGCTCTCAGATTCATGCACTTCAGGTTCACTCCGGGTGGATTGTGAGTGTGGGGAATGTTTTATTTTGGCATCATAATTGGGTCTACAAAACCCATAGGTTCCTTGGTTGTCTAGACATGCACATTACCTTCAAACAGGTGAGTAGACACCAGTATTTTATCAGTGTAGTGTTGGATAGAAAGAATTATATTTCCTTTTACATGACTGATCTCATGGACAAACCTGATAGATATTTCATTACTGCGTCTTCTTTAGGTTCTTTCTCTGCTAAGGACAACAAAAGGGTGTCCAATGGTGAAGTTCATAAGGACCAATGTGGTTCTTACATATGTATTAAAGATGTTCCACCAAAAAACAACATGTTAACTTGGTTTATTACGAACAATGTGATACCTAAGGATGAGAATGTGAGGTATTCACGTATTTTCAGGGTATCTCACTGCCTATGGAGGAGGGAACCAAGGGATGAGAGATTGACCCGCCTCTTCTTCTATATTGAGTGGGAGTGCCATTTTTTGGAAGGACATTGGTGACTTCACAGGTGTTTTAGTTGAGATTCTAAGGGACAACTCCTTTTTGAACCATTGGGATTACGATGCGGGGGATGTTTGGCCCGAGAAGAAAGCCTGCAGCATCATTATGGCTTTAGTTTGCTGGTGCATCGGGATGGCTCAGAACAAAGAAACAGATGAGGGGATCCAGACCACTAGAATGTACTTAGTGGTGAGAATAAAATTTATTCTTCTAGATATGGTTTGCGACTATATAATGAGGTGTGAGGACCCCACATTTAGGTCTATTCAGGTAATCCCTCTTGTAGTATGTCCCACTATTATTGGCCACTAGGTCCGATAGTTTGTGTATCAGTTAGGTTTAAAGATGAACATCGATGGCTGATTATCCATGAATGATATGAAGGGTGGAGGTGTTGTCTGGGATCCCATGGGATGTGTGGTTATTTCTTTCTGTGATCACAATTTTTTAGACTTCACTCCCTTCTAGCGAGCCAATTAAAATGTACATGTGTCTCCAAATCTAAAGGCATTAGAGCTCTTTTTTTGGTCAAGTACAACTCTCTTATCCTACATGACTCCATGCATTGTAAGAGGAATGTTCCATGGTCCATACACTATGTCTTGAGGAGGTACAAGAAGATCATTAGTAATGACACTACTGTCTCTCACTCTAGGAGGGAGGGATGTAAGGCGTCCAAGAATCTCGCTACTATGAAATCACAAGGACTTCATGTTTTCCTTATCTCGGATGTACACTCTTTCCCAAATTAATCAAAGAACCTAGTTAGAGGCTATGCTTTAGGTCTTCTTTCATTCAAGCATCTATAGCTCCCTTGGGGGACTTTCCAGTGTTTCCATGATCTTATTTGTAATTCCTATATTTTTAAATATTTATAAATAAATTAATTATAATGATGATACTACTACAAGTATGAGGGTAAAAATGGTAGTCTCTAATTTTCTATGCCTTTTTTCATAATCCTACAAAGTGGGAAAATATTTAGTTGTGGTCCACTAAATGCAATCGTCCAAACGTTGTTATTTTTCAGTGATTTCACAAAATATTCCTTGATATATCATCAGTATTTTGGGTTTTTGCAGATCATCCTGGACTTTTTCAGCATATAGTTACATAAATTTCACATATAATAGAGGGATACTTATTAGATAGGCTAAAAATTTTAATATGTCTATGATAATAGAAACCATTTATTTTTTTATTTTTTTGTAGTTTTTTAGGCATCCAATTTCCATTTTAATTATCATAAAGTTGACCTGATATTGGAATGGATAATGAAGGTCTTCTCACCCTCAAAAAGATATTGTTAGAAAGTTTTTGTACCAAAAAATTTCTGTTATTACCTAATTCTATAAAAAATCCATAACTTGTTCACATCATTGTGATCTCATGGGCCTTCCATCATAGAACATTGGGAAACAATGTGTGTGATATGATCCATTGGATCTCAAAGACCAAAAATGTTAGATAAATTATGATTACTATTATTATGATTGGATAAAAAAATTCCACTATTTTAGGATATGGGTTTTTTTAGGATACACAGGTTCACATAACCCATCTGTGGTTTCCAATCGAACATCTAGGGATTCCGTAGCATTTAGAGGTTTTTGAGGTACAATTTTCTAGTTATAATACCATATATAAAGTGTGGGAAGAGTTTGTTGAAGTGTCTCTATTTTCATCTCCCACAAATTCTAGTTCTATGATAATGCTGAAATATCATTCTCATGGGCGATAGATTTTGATCCTAATGTATGAAAATAAATAACTTATTTGATTTCCAAATTTATATTCATTTTCATCCTAGATCTGAAGCTGAACTAATTCTTAAATTCCACTCATGCGGGGGATCATCTTTTTCATGATATATAGTTGGTGAAATATTCATATCATTATAAAGACAATACACAATGGGAATTTTTCCCTATGTAACTCTCCATCGTGTGTTTGGTCCTTTTGTATCTCATTCTCATATTGTGATAATTTCCCCTATGTTGATTGAAGTTTGGTTTTTCTAGGTGATTTGTAGGGTATGACCACTTCTTTCCCATTATCCTTGTATTTTTTATCTATATATGTAGAATCCCACAATTTAGAGGCACTAGGTTTTGGATTCTCCTCTGGTTTTGTATACGTTCGGCCTCATTTGGCACACTCGGATCACTCACCTCTCGAAGTTTGTTTTCCATATTATATCCATTATTATTTTCATCTTTATCCACATTATTTATTGTGTTGATGGTGATGACATTCATAGAGCTATATCAGGAAATGGTAGTTATACCATTACTCTTGACACAAAATGGTGTTTCTACACTACATGACTCATGGTCATATCTTCAACCCATGTCCATGTAAATAATTGATGAATTTTGACCCATGTGGGGTTTTAATACCTTTATTGTACATTCCTCCCATCATTTTCTATGTTTAGTGACCCTAAATGAGTTTTTGGTCATGCTTTATAAACCTTGCTTGAATAGTTTTGGTTTGTATTGTGGTGGGATGAACGGATGGGATTCCCACCATCAACATTTACCACCCTACCAAGAGTAGACTAAACCCTTCCAGAATTCAGAAAATGATGAAAATTCCACCAGCCCTTTAGGCTATATATTATTTGGGTACACTATAGGCATTTCCTGAACCTTTTTTTGTTAATTTAAGTATTCTAATTGAGGTTTTTATGACTTATGGGATGAGATTTTATATATAAATGCCCCCAAGCTAGTTGGTTGGGGTTGATCTAGAACTTCCAATGATTTAACTAGGACCCACTCAAGGAGTGATGGACTTGGTGATAAAAATTGAGATAATAATTCCCTAAACCCTATGGAATGTGGTTGGTTTGTATTTTTTTCCAATGCATATTGAATTCTCTTAGGGATTGATAATTCAAGGGATGGAGGTGGAGGAAAATATTCTCCCATCCTAGTGGGCTAGGATTATTACTAGACGTCTCTTACAGCTAGTGATATATTGATCTGTAGGATTTGATGATTCTATTTTCAGGTATGAGCCAGATACAATCATGGTGCCTGAGGGTCATGGCCTAATAGCCAATTTGATGCCCTCTTCATTCATTTTTTTGGCACCATGGTTTCTTTTAAATAGGTGTATCTCATTATATTATCCATTTTTATCATGTGTTAACCGGTCCCCAAATTTCACTTTTGTCTATGAAATTATAGGATATCATATCTTGGGTGTTCTTTTGTAATAGATGTGCGGTGATGTGGAATCATCCATACATTTTCCATCCACCGATAGAGTTAGATGGTGAGGTTTAAAATATTTGTTGACAATGGGATGTGATGAAATATTGGTACACAATACATTTCCATTGTTGTGTCTCAATCCATGGAGGTAAATTATAGGTCTTACAAAAAACAAATTATATTGAATGTATGATGGTCACCATAGTACCCTATATTATGGTGGTGACAATAATTTAATTTCTAATGATTTTCCCACATATTTTATTCTAAAAATGATATAGACTCTTCTAGATCATATGGGATCTCAAATTCAAAATTGGTGAGGGGACGGACATGGTTGCGAAGATGTTTCCAACCACATCTCTCCATAGAATAAAATTGGAATCCTCTTAATTAGAATTACATGCCTCCACTTTGGGAGACCATAATATTTTCTTCAATGGGATTCATACTGTTTTTGTAAAATGGTTGATAGTAGTTTATGGGAAACTTCCTATGGTTGACCCTGGTGATTCGAGCAGCTCTATTGATGATGGTTTCATTGTTTTGTGTACCTCTCTATATTGAAATGTCTTAACAAGGGGATTATTCCTTGTTAAATGGAGATATCACCATGGGAATGTTGACCATGGTGGTTTTAATGAGTATATTTCTAACATCATATCTATACACTACCATGAGGAGAAACATCGTAGTAATTATTTTCTTCTACTTTAGTTTATGAGTCGACAGACCCATGAGGTGTGAAAGATATGTGTCGAACTACTCAAGGGCACTAACATTAAGCAGTCAGAGGATATGTTCCAAATTCATCATCATGGATGGAATATGAAAACATACCTTCTAGGGTAGTGTAGCTATATGAGCCTAATTTATGATTGATATTGGAATATACTGATTAAAATAGGTTGCTTCTTGAATATGATCCCACTAAAAATAATTTAGTATTCCATTGAGATTATGTTTTTCTGGTGGAAATATGATCCTGCATATGGGTGGTTGGTAGAATATGTCACTCAACCCTAGCTAAAGAGAGGATATGAGCCTAGTAAAAATATTCATTTTGGTTGAAATACTCCAAAAATCCTCTGGAATGAGATAAGTGATGTGACTCTCACATTTTTTAGCCTCTAAAAAATTTTCGTGAAGTATTTCTTCACCTAAATTATGGGTACAATCTTGAGGTCTGTTAGATATTGGAATATTCCAAGTAGCCTAACTAATTGATATATGTGCATGTTATGTGGTGTGTTCCACACTATCATAGTGGACATTAGTTGGAGTATGGATATGATCCTAATCCTGTGACTTTTGAATATGTCACTAGTCTTTTTTGATATTAATATGATCATTCCCTAATGTATGTATCTATATCAGAAGGTGATCCCCCATCAGAATGGGAATTTACTCCTGGTCTATTGCCTTTGGAGTATTCCTCTAGTAATTTTTTTAAAATATGCACTTGTCCTATGTCATGTGATTCTCTCCATTGGTGAGCCCTGGTTGGAATGGAAATATGAGCATGGTTTAGTATCTTTTATTTTATTATAATTTGAAAATAATATTCTAGTGTGACAGAAAGAATGTTTGATTTCTCAGAGAAACCACATGCTCTGGCTGATCAACATGTTGTTTCTCAGTATATGTAGGGTTAAAAATGTATTCATGTCCCTATATCAATTTCTGTGATAAAATTTACTAGCAATGTTCTATATCATTCTCTAGAATGTATCTCAATTTTAGTATTGTATTTCATGAATGTATGCCTACACCATTTCATTATCCAGTATATACAAGAAATTATAATTGATTGAGGGGGTATATGAACACACTTCTATCATTCTGGTTCTATCTGAATATTCCAGTTGAATATCTGTGGCGGTAGGGATATGCACATTCTTCATGGATGTTATAGGAAAATTCCCACAAATTTACTTTGAGTGGGAATTGATATGACCTTACTTGCTAGATACTGTTGGAATATGTTGTCAGGATTTGTCATTAAAGTCAAAGATATGATCCCACTCCTAGATATCCAATTATTTTCACTCATGATGGTTCTTCCTTAGTTCTCGTGCTTGAGTGTGAAGCACAACAATGTATCAGGTGGTAAACTCAGCAGGTGACTGAGGGAAACTAACCAAATATATCTAGTTAAAGTTGATGATAGGGACCGTCCATGATGGACCTTGAACCTAAATAGAAATTTTTTGTAATCCTTCATCCCAATATTTTAGTAACTAATGGTGTTTATTTTTTTACTTTAGGGAAAAGCTTCCAAAGATGTTAGTGATGGAAAAAAACCACCACTGGTTTCACTGTAGAAATTTATAGATGATGCGATCTCAATAGTTTCAACATTTGAAGACCCTTTCGTTCAGCCTCAAGTTTCATGAATGTACAGTGTTTTTGGTATTCCCAGACCATTAAATTTTCCAACCCTCATTGAAGGTGTCAGGTGGGGTTGTTCATTCTATGACCAGTAGAGGTTGTAACTATAACTAATTCTCCAGAACCATCACCATATGAAGATATGAATATAGCTTGGAGTTTCATTTTTTTAATAAATATCTACATTCACAAATACAACAAGGAACATTTTCATCAATCATTGCATTATCAAAAATATGATATATTCTCAATCACATATGCACAGGTTACATGATTATCCCTTTCATTATCTTTACTGGTTAAGACATTTCAACATCATGGAGTATTCTGAGTGAGAATGGACTTATTTCAAGAGTTTCAAAGGTACATTTGGTCATCCAATAATTTTTTCATTTGAGATATTTACGTCGGGTTCATCATTTTTATTTTGTAGAAATATATAAAATATTTTTTTATCTATGTTTGATTGAGGGGGGTTTAACATATTGTACAATCATTCATTTCATGTTCACTATTTATTGTTTTAATGGAAACTCCCACTAGGTCCAACATCCATAAGTAAGTATAGAACAAATTTACAAAGGTAGATAGTACATTGGTGTTTCATACCCTGTAGTGCATATGAACTCACATTAGTTGGGATAGATTGAGGTCAGTCACATCACACCTTTTTTGGGGGAATTATTTCCTACTCTAGGACAATATTATAGATTTAAGACTTGTACATCAATCTCTTCCTAATCATGATATAGGACCAGTTACCCTAGCAAAATGATCCATTGCTGAATCCTTCCATGTGTAAAGGGGATCTATAAATGAGTCCATATATATGAATCTGAGGTTCTTCATCAATTTCCCAATATTTTTGAAAAATGGATTTCTGATTGTATTTTGAATCGAAATAAATGGAATCTTTAGAGTTCACTTCCACCCCTGAAGGCAATTAAAATATTAATGATTGGATTGATTATTTTGAAGAATCATACATATCATTATTTAAGTGGAATTCAAACCCACACAGTTCACCAAGACAATGAATTTTAACATTTTGTGGAGATGACATATATATTTGATCTCGTAGGCACATGGTCTTGAGATTGACCCTCAAGGGGTGTCCTACATATCATGCATATTATAGAAATCAGAGTCATCATAGTTCATTCTCACCATTAAGACATTCCCCAAGGTGGTTTCCTTTTTTAGAGGTAATCATATCTATGAACTAATTACAGATAACAGATTACAATTTTCTCTAGTTGAAGAAGATTCATGATTACAATGATATGATTATTACAAATCCCTAAGACCACAAGTGTTAGGCTTAGTTTTAGAAGCAATGGTTAAAATTCAATTAGTCTCACTGCATGTAGATGTTGGACTAACACATTGGGGTAGAACTAATGGGATGTTCTATTGGGATCTCAGGTCTTAAGAAGAAATACTAAATTTCATATTTATAACAAGAATCAGAGTTCTCAGAGTTTAGTTTTTTTATCATTACACTAATAGATAAGGATGAATATCTTATCTATATGATATTTTGAATCCCATTGATTTGAATTTCCAAGGCATGGAGGGGATTGCACCAATTTGCGTGCCTATTAGATCTTGAGAAATTAGAAGGAATACTATGTATCTTTCTTACAAATGGAACATGAGTCCTCATAGTCTAGTTTAGGGGTATTCTAAAATATAATTTTATATATATATGGAGAGGTTATAATGTCTCGAGTTTTCCTCCTAACATTTCCTAATTATATTCTTGGCATGTATTGAATGTCCTTCTCATATTTTTTTTATTTCCAAATAGAAATTCCCATAAAAAATAATCATCTTGATCACAGCTCTGAAGGACGTCACATGATCTGCTTTTCATTTCAATAAGAAATTTTGTGATTAAGGGTTACATGTCTAGATGGCCTCACTTGATCTACAAGGAAAACCCGGAGGACTCCAAAAGACTGGGATGACATGAGAATAATCTTATTTAATGATTGGAATATATGTGTCATAGTTCCACCATGTGACTCACTTAATACTTCTATATTACTTTTTGAGACACTCTTGAGATGTTTTAGGGTCATCACATGACTTGGATGACATGTTAGGTGGGCACCATGAGATTTTCATAATCATTACTGGAGGGGGTCGCATGGCCTTAAAAACATATGTAGAGGATATCCTGAGACCTAGAAGGCATTCCATGTTACCACTTCATTAATTGGGGGACTCTTCTATAGAACATCAAAATATCTAACTGGAAATCCAACAGGGCTTTAAAATATTTGGGTGGCATACTGACAGAATGTCACAAGACATTGACGATCTGTTAAGGGGAAATAATGTAATCAAGATTACATATCTAGAGAAAGTTTCATGGCATAGAAAACATGTCTTAATGTGGCTGAGGATATGGTAAGGTCATGATAAGGGCATTAATATTATCGTATCTTCCTTCTAACAAGTCTACCATGTTTTTTGAATTTATTCTAGCCTTTATTTCATATGTACCTCAAGTTTCATCCAGTGTTAAACTATTATATGTTTCATGTCACATATTTGAAATGTGGTAACTCCTTCTAAAAATATGGATAACACGCCATATTTACTCATTGGAATATATATAGTAATTACACATTAAAAATATCCATGTTTCATGATCCCTTATGTAATTTATATGATTTTACATGTTCTAAAACCATTCCTATCACATGAATGGTCCCTCAAAGAAATCTACTACTGTTCTCCCATATGGAAGTCTCCCATGTGCATTCTGTCTTTATTTTTTTGAGGGGGTGGATTTATTTTACCTCACCACCCAATGATATGCCACAATACGTGGTACATATATCTAAAATATTAGATGGACTCAGTGGAGGGTTTTTTGTTTCACCTAGTTCACATGGTCCTGTTGTGTGTCATCCAGGGATCTTCATGATAATCTTCAACCATGAGATTGTTACTCTATCTCCATGTCTATTAGGACATGGTCAATAAAATTGATTTATTCTAACCATGCTAACATGTAAAGAGGTTTATCAATTTTATTTAAATATTCCTAAGTGTAAATAAAATATCAAGAGGCTTATAGAAATTATTTTCCATCATAGAAGATTAGTTGTCTGGGAATGTCCATGAGAAAAAGTCAATGTTTTTGGGGGGTTATGTGGGATCAAGCTGACATATCAAAGAAACCTCATGATATCTAGTTGTCTTTTGGAGTGGTCTGTTGAGATCAATCTATCTTGTCAAAAAGGAATTCATGTTATCACTGGTGACCTACTAGTTCATATAACCCCTTTCATGTGAAGATTATATTTTATTCTCTTGGTGATAAGCTTACACCATTTTCATTTTAATGTTCATCTTTATTCTATAAATATAAGAGATCATAATGATATTTGTGAGTTTTTTGAAGGAAAATAATTGCCTATTTATGTGGTGAGTCATGGGATTGAAGTTGGGCCACATGATTTTATGCAAGCATTTACCGGGAAAACCTCTTCAAATTGTTTTTAGATTCGTAAGGGAAACATATACATGAATGGACATGTTGATTGTCCTTCACATGATGAAGGTCTCATGCCAACACGTTATTGCTCAAAAAGGTGGAAATTCCACTCAGAGCTCAATAGTGACTTATGAATTAGAAGATTACACAACATTAAGGTCAACTTAATTCTCTATTACATGAGACTTCCCCCATTATCTATAATTATTTTATAATATGATTTTAGATTTTTATAAGGAGTCCACCAGTTCAAAATTTGTATGATTTAGTGGAACAAACCAAGAAGCCAACACACGATCATATGCACTTATCAAGAAGACTTAACAAGAACATGAGTGTTTCTCAAAGGTCCTTAACCTAGTTGAAATATGATTCTGAACTCTTCATGATCCATTCTCCTGACCATTTTATGTTAATGCGATAAAATTTTCTTCTAGAGTTTACATAATTCGCCTAATTCGCCTGCCCTTAACTTCATTGTTTTGTAGATAACATAATAACCATACATTGGTAATTTAATCCATTAAATATTTTTCCATTCTCATATAGCAGGTATTAACACCAGATCCTAAAATAATTCATTGTTATATCCAATGGTATCAACCTCAGAATATGTTACCCTAACCTCAAATCAATTTTAGAGAACACGAAATTCCCTTTTAGTTGGTCAAATAGTTCACTGATATGTAGAAGAAGATATCAGTTGCATACTATTATATGATTAAACATTTAGTAATTGACAGACATCATAAATGTTCCACCATCCTTTTTAAAAAAACATATAGATCCTCAAGTTAACATAGAAGGATTAATAAACCTTTTATTGTCTAATTTCTCCAACTGGGTCTTAATTTTTTGAAGTTATTATGGTTTCATTCTATATGGATGAAAAGAAATTTTCTATGATCTATTAATTAGATAAATCTTGAAATCGGTCACACTCTTAGTTGGATGCCTTGATAATTCTTTAAAAACACATCTTCGAACTGATCCATCATAGGCGAAAACATTCAAACATTATTTCCCCATATCCAAGAACAAAACACGAGACTTAATATTTGATCACACATAACCATTGGTGAACCGGTCATTCAAATACTTCCCTGATATCTCATTATCCATGGTAAATATTATGGTCTCCCTCAAGGGATGTGAACATTCCCTTCATTGGTTATAGTCTACATGGGGCTGATACGTAATCATTAAATCAATCCCCAATATCTAGTCAAAATATGACATCTTGAGCCCAAAAATGTCCTAATGAAATTTAAACCTGAAAACCATGAGATTAAACTCCGTAAAATTGCTAAATATATTTTATTCATACTCTTAACGGTGTGTCTATTGACATAACCCCACACATACATTTCTCAGAATGAATAAAAAAATTACAAAATCAGAAGATATAAAATAGTTTGATTCCGTTGTATCAAATAAAGCACACGAAAGGTTCGAAGAAACAATTATAATACATCAAACCATAAATGGTATAGCTCCACCTCCCCATGGTGTAGGATGGACTTCATGAAGCTAATGTTTCCCTCTACCAAAATCTCTGGTCTGAGCTCCATGTGTTTCACTGCCATTATTTTATAAACATTCTTCTCCTAAAGTATTATTTCTTCAACATCAACCAATATGAGCAATATGAATCCAACTATTTTTTTTCTAAATTTTTATAGAGACACTTCATGAACTCTACCTTATTCTTGACCTACCATCACTTCTTACCTTCTGAGGGTTCCTACAAAACCTCTATACATGTCCCATCATGTAGGATGCTCAACACTCAACTGGTAGTAATGGAAACATTACCCACGCGTGTCCTATCCTACCTCACTAATAACTGAACATTATTTCCTCACCCTAAGAGTTCAATACACTTTTAGGGTAGAACTATCAACCTCTATCTTGAAAAAAACCCTTTAAATAATGCTTCTTACTACTGGGATATATACGACAATACTTTCCTACTGAAACCACTTATCCACCACAAGAATCCACATATAGGATCCCTTATAAAATGATATCTTGATCCACAACCTTATTTAACCTCCTTAATAAATATATATTTACTTTTGAAATTATCTCATATCTACACCATTCCTCAAAACTGCTTGTGGTAGCTTCCTAATCCACTAAAAACACTGGAACAAAGCATTTCGAGTTCGTGATGAAGCTAGAACAATCCATATAGAATTTGTAATGTGAGTGAACCTCATAAAATTCATGCATTCTACTATCTCATATTCTCAGATTAGAAGTGTTCCTGAAATGTTTCCATGAAATATTTCTATTGGATAACATTTTCACTCTATGTCTGAATTAGGATATCCAACTAGCGCTTTTCCAGTCCTTAAAATAAATAAATCAACAACATGACACACTTCCCAAGAGGGGTCTATAAGTGATCTATCATATTCTGTATATAAACTATTCAAAACATTTCCTCCCCAAGCCAATCCTTTCTTGAATATTTCATTGGGTTCTGCAATTGAAACACTCTAGTTAGGTCAAACATACTCATCACTACCCACCCTGAGTCTCATTTCATCATCATCATATAACAATAAAATTTCTCATGGAATTTATCTTCCAATTTGTTGTAGGGAACTAATGGGGGTTCTTCACCAACTACTATAGGATAATTCTCATCATTTTCCTCATTTATCACTATACATATTCATCGTTGTAGTGGAATCCATCTACAAAGACAAACACACATCTCAAAACACATAGAATAAATTTTACATAGTTTACACAGACGAAGGCTCACTAATATCCATAAAAACCCCAATATACTTCCACCATCCCACTATACATGGTCACATCTCTTTCACTAATTTCATCATTCTCTACACTAGTTCCGAAATATCATAGTACAATGAAACTTTTGATGTCAATTCGTTTCAAACACTATAAAATCCATTCTAGTTTTCACTCCTAGTACTTTAAAATGTTACACATTTTTCATTAGGCACAATCATTAAATATTTGACAACATCATTACATTATTTATTCTGTTATAACATCTTTATTATGAAGATTTACATCAAATCGGAATAGAATGAAAAAGAACATCAAATTCCGTAATGAATCATAACATGTTTTCCAATGTGTGACTTACATGAGGAATGCCACATATATCCCTGAGATCCTAGATTGATATTTGAATTTACAAACCTAATTCAGTTTAGTCCCATGAGAAAATACATTAAAATAATATTGTCCCACATCATGTTCATTAGCCAATGTGAAATAACATTCAACGGTAACAATGACTATCCAGCAAAACAATCACACAATAGGTACCAGGGTTCTCCCCCATATATGGGACAAGTACTCCCATGAATGTCCTCATTACCAAGACCCAAAAAATTCAAATAACCTTCCTACTATCCCAAAGTAAAATAAATAATAAAAAATATACTGATCTCATACAACATTATTACACTCCGACAAGGACCCACTAAACTAGTCCTCTAATTCGGGTTGCAAAATTTCCTCAGGAGTAGATTTATATATTCCCTAGGTCACCAACTAGTTTTAATGTTCTAATCAAACAAGTGTGGAGAATATAACCTCATTATTAGATTAATACACATTATTTATAATTACAATTAAATGGAGAAGTAACAATAATAAACATGCATATTTTTTTCCCAAAACCGGGTACATGACCACAATAAAAAAGTAATATTTCATGTCATTTCTTATAGTAACAAATTTAAAGAGTAAACCCAAAATAAGGGCATGTGAAAAAATTCCCCAAAAAAGATCGCAACACCATGTCTATTTCACTCATCCTTCCATATCCATGAGCTCCAAATCAACCCTCTAGAAAAGGATACTTTCTCCTTTCATGGCCTACAACTATGACATCTATGCGGGTACCAATGACGGTCGGAGTAGGGTGTGAGTATAACTCAGTAGGGCCAAACCAGTAGTGTATACATAATAGAAACTCTAAATAGTGCCTGTTAGAGTACAATTAAAACAATATAACCAAAATATAAATCATGTTTAATTAATTAACTATCAACATTAATTGTTAATCCCATGTGTCACACTTATCCATCTAACATGCTTAAAAATATGTCGGTAAACTAAAAAATATACAATTTGATTCTGGTTCCCTACATCACATAAATTTTTTTTACAAATAAGTACATAAAAACATTCCCCAAATCCTCGGTCTATGAATTAAAATCTTGTCCATTCATTAGGGTAATAACACATCAGTAAAACACCTTAACCCTATGGAATACCTCAGTGGGAGTTGAGATTCTATCAATAGCAACATGTGGTGGTAGAACCTAAATCTAACACCCAATTCAAACTTATTATTCACATAAGCCTTATTCTTTAACCATTATTCACACTTACCAATTTCCAAATATGTTTCGTAACTCATTTAACACTTTCATGTTTGGAACAACTCTATAATATAAAATTTTAACAAGCTAAACACAATAATATTGGGTTTTACTTCATGAACCCTTTAATTTAAAATTTTATAACTCAATTATATTTTTAAATAAATTAAAAACACCATGGGTGTCTTTTTCCATATTCTACTAAACCTCATAGAAATCTCATGGGGTTCATTAGGGGTTCAATTCGTCATTTAATTATCCCATTTGTAATCTCATACCAGGGAAACCATATGGAAATTAAGATGGTACCAAATCACAACCATATACAGCAACATCAGGGAATCAAGACTACAATGTATAACTTATACATCCCCTAACATATGTTTCTAGGTGAATTTCTTCTTAACCATAGTTATAATTGGAACACTAACAACCATAAAAATCCCCAACATTGAAATATGCTGTGAAAACTGGTTTATATGGATTCAAAATGATAATAATAATTTCAAAATTAATTTTATATAAATTAGAGTACTGAGGATTGTTAGACTCATCCAAGTCTCTGATTTACACCAATCCACACTCCACACAGATCAAAATAGATTGATATTTATTTTTTGGATGATTTGGAGAAAGAATTTAATCAACTAGGATGTAGGAGGATGAAATAGAGAAAAATAAGGATAAATCCCTTAAATATTTGGGCATAAAAATGGGGTATTCACCCTTTTATTGGGCCAAAATGTTTTTCCAAAAAGTTGGACAAACCATGTGGCAACCGTACACCACCCTCTTTCCAAGAGGGAGCTAGTTCACATAGTCAGACGGGAATCCCAAACAGTACGAAAACCATGTGTTGTCTAGGATGGATGGCTCTATCCCAACCAAAATGGTTTTTGGATTCCCCCACGGTAGAGATTCGGAACTATTCACCTATCTCCAAGGGCCCACATAGTTATGGAACATGATTATTACTATCCACGAACCAACCATCCAACATGTACTGTATTTCCCTTCTCTTCACCTTGTCAGGCCCCAAACCCCTAGAACACCTATTGGATTCCTCAAACAAGCACGGAACATTTTTTAACAAAAACAGAATATTTAACAAAACAAAAATTGTAGGAACCTGGATCTTATTTTCAGGTATGTTTTTCCTTTTTCAGTCGTTATTTCGAAAAAAGGAAATTCTGGAAATTTTTAAAGTACAGGCCATATACTTTATGAGTACACATTGTATACTACTTTGCCACAGGAGGCAGTGTGATGGTCGTGTAGTGTCCATACACATGGCCGTATGGGTGTAGTTTTGCTGGCCACATAAAGCGGAGTACAGAAACGTTGTATTGTACTTAAAAAGTACATGCTGGGTACTTTTTTTCATTAAACGCACCGGGTTCACGTCTAATAGTGAGAATGCTCTTCTTTTAGGTCTCGTTCGATCGAGAGCTCCATACGGACACATATATTTGATGAATCCCCAAGTGGGCATCCATCCTCTGAATCGAACATCATCGGTTGTGTTGGAATTGCATCGGTGAGTTATCTCTTCTCCGCGGGCACTATCTTCGGATTTCTCTTATCTCATGAGATATCCTAGTTTGAATGTTTTATACATTTTTTGAATATCTTCAACGTTCATGGGTGATTAACACTTCGAGGTTCACGTATATCATTACTACAATGTCGAGGTAGGAGGTATGTGCTTTTCCGTTCAATGGCGTCGAGTGTTATGTGAAAATTCCACCTATACCCTTCAATGAGGAATGGTGTGTTTATCATTTTGCCCATATTGATTGCCTTCCAAGCTCGCATATTTGTGTAGATCTTATTTGGATATGAATAGGGTTGTTTTCAATGCTTTGGATGTATTTTCCATGAATATTATGTTTATGATCGTTTGGTCATGTTTAGTTGTTTTGGTTACCTTTCCTCTCTTCCATGCATGGTGTTGTATGATGGAGAGTTTGTATTCTGACATGCTTGATATGTTGTAGATTGTTTAGCCAACTAGTTCTGTAGGTTTACTTTGGTCATACAACATTTCTAGTCTTGTGGACCAAAACAGGGCCGTGAGAACCTGGTATAGTAGGCTATAAGGTTAATTGACAGAGTGAGCTTCCTCAGAGATTCTTTGAGCACTTTATACTATAAGGGGAATTGTTCATGTGAGCATCCTCAAAGATTCATTATTTTACATTGAATTACCTTGATTACTCTCGAATATAAGGGGAATTGACTGAGTGAGCTTCCTCAGAGTGTCTTTGAAAGTCCTGGTCTATAAGGGTAATTAACCGAGTGATCTTCCTCAGAGATTCCTTGACCTTGTGGATATAATGGGAATTAACCGTGTGAGATTCCTCAAGGAGTCAATGAATACCTTAGACTATAAAGGGACATGACTGTGAGTTATTCCTTAGAGAGTCTTTAAGAATTATTATGACTGAACAAGAGGGGTTAGGCTGAGACCACGACCCAGATGTTTGCTTGTACTTATAATGTAAGAATAGAGGGGGTGGTTGTGAGTACTTCTTAGATGGTTACCTGTTTGGTGTTTAGCTGTTGTTTCACTGTTTCTATATAATGAAACTATGGATTGTTCACTGTTGAGTACTTTCCTATTTACGGTTTTCTATAATTTTACCTTCCATATATTCACTGACTGTTAGGCACAGATCATTGGGTAGTTACCTATAGGGATTTATTCTCACTATTAGTTTTGGTCTTCATTTTTGGCCCAAATAGATTATATTACTGCAGGTATAGATAAGGGAAATCTCCCTTCAACTTCAGGTTCTTGACTTGCTGTGGAGCTAGAGAGAATGGGACCAAGTTTAGGCTTGTGATTGTAGAGACCCGAAGCTTGACGTACATGGACATTAAATTACTTTGTCGGAATACTTAGTACATAACAAAAACACACACACAAGGACTGTAATAGTTTAGTGTCTTTGGAAACTCGGAATATAATCTTCTAATCGTGGTGAAAGATCGTCAACATCCCCCATAAAGATCTTACTTTTTTTTACTTAAAACCTTTCTTTATATCCTGGGGAAAAGAAAACATAAATGGGTGAGCTCAAATGCTCAGTAAGGGTAAACAAAAGAAATATCATTCACATCATATTCATAAGAACATAACATTTTGGAAATCTTAACCTGCAAAAGAGAGCATAATTTCATAACATGGGATAAATCATAGTAGTGAAATGAAATCCCAATAATCATAACTTAAAACACGAATCTTTGTTTCATACACACATAATGATAGATAATCATATCTTATTAGTCAAGACTCATTGCCAAGACTATCTTAGTGGACAAAGTCCATTTCTGAACCGAGTCACCCTCGTTTCAGCCCTATTTCACTGAACCGATATGACCTACTGTTCCAGCCATGTCTATCTCATGAGATATAAAATCATTACCCAATGCATTGGAGGGAGATATAGGTCCCACCCATCTCATAATGATACCATTCTTATGTGTGCCACAAAATCAGAAAACCATACATCATAGCATAACCCATGTAATTAAAATGGGAATCCTAAACATTGTGACATCATAAAACAATTCATATAAGATAAAGGAATTCATAAAAATATAATTCCATCACAAAATAATCAAATCAATGTAATAATAGGGATAAAAACAGAACCCCTTATTATCTTAGATGGAAAATAATTTTGATAAAACACTTGAACTCCATTCTTGAGGAAAATATCATTTCTGCTTCAAAAACACTTTTCCTTTCTTAAAATGTCGTACAATTATAAACTAAAAAAAGTTGATTATAAATAAACTTGAAAACTTTTAAAGGAAGCATGTTGTAAATAATGTTTTAAAAATCCATTCATGCCGTATAAGTTAAAAAAAACATTCTTCGTACTTTTTTCGTAAAAGTCAAAAAGTACCTTGTACGAAAAACGACAAAAGATTCCATTCATATCCTTTAATAAAAACTCACCGAAGGGTAAAATTGGATTTAAACAATTTTATGTGGATGGAAATAATATTGAATATTGAGGAAACATGGATGAGGATGATAAAATGCACCCCAGTAAATTTCAATGTATAAACAATCTCAGATAAAAATGAGATTGTGATATTTCTCTTACCTTATGTCTGATATGCTTTGTACGTATCCGAATCTCCTGTATAATGATTTAAATAATATAATTAACTTATTATAGAATCATATTCATTGTTATTATATGATATATGGTTCACTTATGACTTTATATTACCCGTTCTTTTGTAAATTCCATGTTAAATAAGCGTTTTGGGAAAATCGTTTCATTTATCGTAGGTGCTTAGACTTGTTGTTCTTGACATTATTATTACTTATATCATGATTTACTTTCTTCCAGAATATAAAATATGATTTATATATCATATATATTCAGTATATATATATATATAACAGATAGATAAATGAAATGAAACACACCATTCATCGAGACGGTAGTCCGTACGTAGGCATGAACACTGTTTTCCTTTCCTTATTGTCTTGAATGGAAGTAAGTAGATGACATATATATATACATAAATCCAGTAGATTTACCATGTCATATATTTCATTATTATTCATTATATATATACTTTATAATCATTCTAGAATGGTTAACATGGATAATGAATCTCATCGCGTCATGGAGACGGTAGTCCGTACGTACGCACAAGCGATGTTATCATTTCCATGGTCGTGGAACTGTGTTGAAGTGTATGTATACTATTTTAGTATCAATATAACCTTATAATAATCATATATAGTCACTCATTACACAATTATACCCTTCCAATTAAGGTGGTGGCGGAAAATAGATTACACCACGGCGTGGAGACGGTATTTCGTACGTACGAACACGCGGTGATTTCCTTTTTCCGTAGGATGGATAGAAGGTTAATTAGAGTTGTTTCATATTTATAATAACATATCAGTATATAATAAATACTGATGTTATTAAATTATCATGAAACAAATAAATTAGAAGAAGTTGAAGAAGAAAGAAATTGAAAAAGATCGGTAATGGATATTACCTCTTTTTGACGCGCCTTCACTTAACCTCCACTTAAAGAACTAAGGATGGTCTTTGAAGAAGACCAGGACTTCTAAGATGATATTAGAAAAGTGTAGAAGAGATTTTGGTAGGGGTTGGCCGAGCTTTAATGCTCAAATTGGTGTGAGGAGGAGAAGGAGGAGGTGCCCTTTTATAAGGGAGGAGAGGGGCACCTTAGGAAAATCTCAAAATATTATTTTATATTAAGGTCATATTCGGTTTATAATGGTTCCAAAGGGTCTGATTTAGAAGATAAAGTGGGTATGGGTCTAAATCCTCTCATCCAATAGGATTTAGAAAAGTTTAGTTTATTATTTTAACCTTATCAATTAAATTTAACTCTAAGTTAAATAATTTAACTTTTACCGTGTCTTTTTGTTTTCTTACACTATATGGTTAATAAACTTACCATAACACAACAAACTAACCCCAAGATGTTTATTATTAATATATCTATCCTTATCTAAGTCATTCGGCCAAAAATTATATTTTTAGTAATTAAATACCAATTAATAATATAATATTTGTTTTAAAAACTAATTTATGTCAATTTTGAAACTATTTGGTACATGTTTTTTATGAAATTCATAACAGAATGATAAGTTCGAACCAAGTTACTTATATCAACAATAATATGTCATAGTAACCTAGAAAATTAATATAAGTCATAAAAAGTCTCAAATTACATTTATTTGGGCATTTATAACATCAATTATGTCAATATTTCATTAACAAGACAATTACGGCATCATCTTTGTGTCATAATAAATGATAATAATTTAATCCCTAAAAAATCTAAATAAATTCCTATGATGTATATAATTGTATTATATTTCTTTGTACTATTCATGTTCGATGTTTCATGAAGTTTATCACTAAATTAAAATTATTATACTTATAAGATTTAAAAAAGTGACGTGTTGTCACATTCTTTGGTTTTAATAATAATTATATTATTTTCATGGAAAAAAGTCCATAAAATGAATCTAATCCGACCCTTAGGTTATATGGGTCAACTTTTAGCCATCCAATAAGATTTTTCCAAGTGTTAGGGTAATTTTATAATCTTATATTTACCCTTAACTACCCGATTTACCTTTAACTATAGTAAATAAAATTTACCGTAGTTACTATTCACAATGCCCAAAAATAAAAAGTAGCTTATTAACATAATTTTCACCCACTGACTCAAAATATGGAATCCATTTTTCCAAATTCAATACAAAAAAGATGCATAAATTAAATTAAAATTAATCCCATTGTCGAAAGAAAACGGGTTTTTCTTTAAAACATTGCAAAAGATTGAATTGATTTAACCTACGAATTCAAGGTAAAATAAATGCAAATGACATACATTATATTAAATGGTAAAAATATATTCTATTTATACTTTAAAACCATTCAATATTATAATTTAACCACATAAGATATTATGATGAAAAAAGTTGTTTTTAATTAAAATATAGCGTGTTTTTACTATTCATTAAAATATGAAAGTTATCGGAAAAATATCAAAACGTTATCTAATGTAAATTTTTATATCCTGATTCAATAGATGAATTTTATTTTGTCAAATTGAACTTATAAACATGTCAAAAACTATATTTAATGTGGGTGTGCCATCAAAAGGCGGCAAAACTGCATTTTTTGAAAAATTCTTATTTTACCCGAAAATTTTATTTTGTTCTTATACCATGTTCTAGAAATGTGTAAGATGAATAATAATGTTATAAAATTTAAAATTTAGTTCACACTATTAATAAAGGCTAGTTTTAATAATATTTTAATAGAATATCACTATTTAGTGAAACTCGGAATTGCGTACGACACAAGCTATCGAGGAAGGTCGCGATTGCGTGTAATGCAAGGTAGGTCAAGGATGCGTGTTGTGAAAGCTCTTTTTGGTGTAGCGTACAACACATGACATTAATGAAAAGAATATTTTTCATAAAATCTCGGGGTGTTACATTCTACCCCCCTTAAAATGAATTTCGCCCTCGAAATTCGTCGGGGTTATAAATGGTTTACTACTTGAAAGTTTCTTTAATAGAAACCCACTTTGTAAAAAGGAATATCAAACCCATTCTTTAAAAAAATTATGAAAAGTAAAGGTTACCCAAATAAACTAATCACTGGGTTTCCACATAGGTGAAAATATGGATATGGAATAGAAATATAACCATCATGTTCTGATGGAGAGTGGTAGAGAACATGGCTATGGGAAAGCCAGCAATCACACAGCCATAAATTTGTGATGATCTAAGGTACCATCTGATTCATCAGATATAAGAGCACTAGGACAACATTTTTGGTTTTCAAGATCATTTCCCTAAAGTTGATGAAACTGGATTTAGAAGAAATACTTTCGTGATTTTGGTATAGTCTCACCATTTGTCGTTCTTTGGACAATATCCACTTCATCTCTTAAAGAAATGAAGTTGAATCTGTCATTCGTGATGTGTTAGCAGATCATGTGATAGAATGATGGGTCATTCCATCTGTCTCAAACAAAAGGTTAGAAAAGTTATCAAAAAATACATAAGTCCATCTATAGTGAGATTAATCATATATGGTTCCTAAAATGAACTCATACTTTAGATATCATACCGCATAATAAAATAAAACTAGTTTCTACTAACCAGAGACTTCCTGTAGGCCAGTGGTAGGAGATTAAGGCCAGTCGCACTTCGATTGTGGGTTCGATTCCCACAGCCTTGTCCGACGCGATGGGCTGTCGCCCATCCTGCAGGTTTTCCTTTTTCTAAAACTACATTACTATAACATCCAATCAATAATATAGAAAAAAAATTTTATCCTTAAACAATACTAACTTATGTCCAACATAGTCCATTCCAATCTTTAGTCTTATCCATAATACAGCTGTCCAATCTCATATTATAGTGAAAACGATTACCAAAGAGTTCATATAACAAGAATGTTAATACCATCAATGATCCCCGTATATCATGAGATATGTCTTGTTGGTCACATTCCAAACATTCGAAGGCCCTAATCAGGTATTCTCTTGAGAAATGAATACCCATTGAACCTTAGTGAAAACATTAATGTAGTTAAAAGTTAACACTTTCCATATAAAAAAATCCAAAAATTCTATATACTCAAACCATGATATAACCGTCTCCTTATACCAGTCATGAGCTCATGAATACTATCAAACATTTAATTTTCTCCTTATCCCTTCATTATGCGCATATCATCTACATTCCAAAAATATCTGAATAACCTTTCATGGATACTGATAACATTAATCATACACTTTCAAAACTCAAGGAAAGGCAACAGTGTAACAATCCTTATATGTCTCTTTATTCCATAGTACCATGAGATTACTTATACAACATTACACGTGATAAACACGTAATCATTCCACTACATTCTTAAACCATTGACCGAGCTTTAACAATTCTTTCATCTCACATATCATTTGTAGTCTCTTCATCATCATCCACATAAATACTACCCATACGACCATACTGATTCTCTTCATGAGACTTTCCCTTAGGGATTTTTTTTCCATAATTCCGGTACATTCCACATTAAAAACATTTAACCATTGTTGATGTCATAGCAATACCATTATTCTCATCCCTGGGGTTAACTGAACCTTTTCCTTTGCACATACTGGCTTTGTGTCCTTATTTTACACTCCCAATGCATCTTCTAGTTCCTTTGAAACATTATCCTTGATGCCTCGTCCCACATGATTTAAATAGGGGAAATTGAACTTTATTTCCTCTATGATCATCATGAAACTCCATCTTTCTCTTATTAGTCGAGTCAGGAAACTTACCAAATTTTACTTTATTGATCATATTAAGAGATTGTTGATTCAGCATAATAATGATATTTGGACTTCCAAATCCCATTTCATTTGGTTTCTCATGAAGAATATCATTCCATTTTCCATCATATCCTCCATTATCGTGAATCATCTTGTTTCCAACCATTTTTTATAACCCAAAAAGAATAGAGTGAGAGGAAAAAATCTTATTAAAGGGGGAGTAACTTCAATATCTAACATATTTGGTTTAATCTAATATAGTTACCATATTTTTAGGACTATATACAATACGTATACTTATCCTTAGGGACATCCCTAGACATACCTTAGAAATATCTCTATGGATCTCAGTAACGTTTTCACATCCTAGTTTACAAAGGTTGACTAAACTTTTCCTATGACACCAACTGTAGAGACCCGAAGCTTGACGTACATGGACATTACATTACTTTTGCGGAATACTTAGTACATAACAGAAACACACACACAAGGACCGTAATAGTTTAGTGTCTTTGGAAACTCGGAATATAATCTTCTAATCGTGGTGAAAGATCTTCAACATCCCCCATAAAGATCTTCCTTTTTTTTACTTAAAACCTTTATTTATATCCTGGGGATATGAAAACATAAAAGGGTGAGCTAAAATTCTCAGTGAGTGTAAACAAAAGAAATATCATTCACATCATATTCATAAGAACATAACATTTTGGAAATATTAACCTGCAAAAGAGAGCATAATTTCATAACATGGGATAAATCATAGTAGTGAAATGAAACCCCAATAATCATAACATAAAACATGAAACATTGTGGCATACACACATAATCATATAGAATCATATCTTATTAGTCAAGACTCATTTCCACGAGTATCTTAGTGGACAAAGTCCATTTCTGAACCGAGTCACCCTCGTTTCAGTCCTGTTTCACTGAACCGGTATAACCTACCATTCCAGCCATGTCTATCTCATGAGATATAAAATCATTACCCAATGCATTGGAGGTAGATATATGTCCCACCCATCTCATTATGATACCATTCTTATGTGTGCCAAAAAATCAGAAAACCATATATCATAGCATAACCCATGTAATAAAAATGGGAATCTTAAACATTGTGACATCATAAAACAATTCATATAAGATAAAGGAATTCATAAAAATATAATTCCATCACAAAATAATCAAATCAATGTAATAATAGGGATAAAAACAGAACCCTTTATTATCTTTGATGGAAAATAAGATTGATAAAACACTTGAACTCCATTCTTGAGGAAAATATCCTTTCTGCTTCAAAAACACATTTCCTTTCTTAACATGTCATACAATTATAAACTAAAAGAAGTTGATTAAAAATAAACTTAAAATCTTGTAAAGTAAGCTTCTTGTAAATAATGTTTTAAAAATCCATTCATGCCGTATAAGGTAAAAAAACATTCTTCGTACTTTTGTCGTAAAAGTCAAAAAGTACCTTGTATGAAAAACGACAAAAGATTCCTTTCATATCCTTTACTAAAAACTCACCGAAGGGTAAAATTGTATTTAAAAAATTTTAGGTGGATGGAAATAATATTAAATATTGAGGAAACATGGATGAGGATGATAAAATACACCCTAGTAAATTTCAAAGTATAAAAAATCTCGAATAAAAATGAGATTGTGGTATTTCCCTTACCTTATGTCTAATATGCTTTGTACTTATACGAATCTCCTGTATAATGATTTAAATAATGTCATTAACTTATTATAGAATCATATTCATTGTTATGATATCATATATGGTTCACTTATGACTGTATAATACCCGTTCTTTTGTAAATTCCATGTTAAAGAAGCGTTTTGGGTAAAATCGTTTCATTTATCGTAGGTGTTTGGACTTGTTGTTCTTGACATTATTATTACTTATATCATTATTTACTTACTTCCAGAAAATAAAATATGATTTATATATCATATATATTCAGTATATATATATATAAAAGATTAGATAAATTAAATGAAACACACCGTTAATGGAGACGATAGTCTGTACGTACGCATGAACGTTGTTTTTCTTTCCTTATTGTCTTGAATGGAAGTAAGTAGATGACATATATATATACATAAATACAGTAGATTTAACATGTCATATATTTCATTATTATTCATTATATATATACTTTATAATCATTCTTGAATGGTTAACATGGATAATGAATCTCATCGCGTCGTGGAGACGGTAGTCCGTACGTTCGCACGAGCGATGATATCGTTCCCATGGTTGTGGAATTGCGTTGAAGTGTATGTATACTATTTAAGTATCAATATCACCTTATAATAATCATATATAGTTACTCATTACACCATTATACCCATCCAATTAAGGTGGTGGCGGAAAATAGATTACACCACGACGTGGAGACGGTATTCCGTACGTACGCACGCGCGATGATTTCCTTTTTCTGTAGGATGGATAGAAGGTTAATTAGAGTTGTTTCATATTTATAATAACATATCAGTATATAAGAAATACTTATGTTATTACTTTATCATGAAACAACTAAAGAAGAAGAAGTTTAAGAAGAAAGAAATTGAAAAAGATCGGTAATGGATATTACCTCTTTTTGACGTGCCTTCACATAACCTCCACTTAAAGAACTAAGGATGGTCATTGAAGAAAACCAGGACTTCTAGGATGATACTAGGGAAGTGGAGAAGATATTTTGGCAGGGGTTGGCCGAGCTTGAATTCCCAAATTGGTGTGAGGAGGAGAGGGAGGAGGTGCCCTTTATAAGGGAGGAGAGGGGCACCTTAGGGAAATCTCAAAATTTTATTTTATATTAAGGTAAAATTCGGTTTATAATGGTTCCAAAGGGTCTTATTTCTAAGATAAAGTGGGGATAGGTCGAAATCCTCTCATCCAATAGGATTTAGACAAGTTTAGGTTATTATTTTAACCTTATCAATTAGATTTAACTCTAAGTTAAATAATTTATCTTTTACCGGGTCTTTTGGTTTTCTTACACTATATGGTTAATAAACTTACCATAACAAGCCAAACTAACCCAAAGTTGTTTATTATTAATATATATATCCTTATATAAGTCGTTTTTCCGATCCTTAGATTTCTAGGAATTAAATAACAATTAATAATATAATATTTTTTTAAAAACAAATTTATGTCAATTTTGACACTATTTGGTACATGATTTTTATGAAATTCATAATAGAATGATAAGTTCAAACAAAGTTACCTATATCAACAATAACATGTCATATTAACCTATAAAATTAATATAAGTCATAAAAAGTCTCTAATTACATTTATTTGGGCATTTATAACATCAATTATGTCAATATTTCATTAATAAGACAATTACTACATCATCTTTGTGTCATAATAAATGATAATTATTTAATCCCTAAAAATTCTAAATAAATTCCTATGATGTAGATAATTGTATTAGATTTCTGGATACTATTCATGTTCTAAGTTTCATGAAGTTTATCACTAAATTAAAATTATTATACTTATAATATTTAAGAATGTGGCATGTTGTCACATTCTTTTGTTTTAATAATAATTAAATTATTTTCATGGACAAAAGACCATAAAATGAATCTAATACAAACCTTAGGTTATATGGGTCTACTTTTAGCCATCCGATAGGATGTTTCCAAGTGTTAGGGTAATTTTATAATCTTATATTTACCCTTAATTATCCAATTTACCTTTAACTATAGTAAATAAAATTTACCGTAGTTACTATTCACAATGCCCAGAAATAAAAAGTAGCTTATTAACATAATTTGGACCCACTGATTCCAAATATGGAATCCATTTTTCCAAATTCAATACACAAAATATGCAGAAATTAAATTAAAATTAATCCCATTGTCGAAAGAAAACAGGTTTTTCTTTAAATCATTGCAAAAGATTGAATTGATTTAACCTACGAATTCAATGTAAAATCAATGCTAATGACATACATTATATTAAATGGTAAAAATATATTCTATTTATAATTTAAAACCATTCAATGTTATAATTTAACCACATAAGATTTTACGATGAAAAAAGTTGTTTTTAATTAAAATATAGCGTGTTTTTACTATTCATTAAAATATTAAAGTTATCGGAAAAATATCAAAACTTTATCTAATGTAAATTTTTATATCCTGATTCAAAAGAGGAATTTTATTTTTACAAATTGAACTTATAAACATGTCAAAAAATAGATTTAATGTGGGTGCGCCATCAGAAGACGGCAAAACTGCATTTTTTAGAAAATTCTTATTTTAACCGAAAAATTTATTTTGTTCTTATACCATGTTCTAGAAATGTGTAAGATTAATAATAATGTTATAAAATTCAATATTTAGTTACCACTATTTATAAGGGATAGTTTTAATAATATTTTAATAGCATATCACTGTTTAGTGAAACTCGGTATTGCGTACGACGTAAGCTATCGAGGAAGGTCGTGATTGCGTGTAATGCAAGGCAAGTCAAGGATGCATGTTGTGAAAGCTCCTTTTGGTGTAGCGTACAAAACAATACATTAATGAAAATAATATTTTTCATAAAATCTCAGGGTGTTACAGAAATGCTGAAGAGCAGTTGATCTTTTTGTTTTGTACTTTGGTTTTTCACTATTTTTATTTACTACATTGTGACTTGTTTGGCCGCTTTCCTAGACATATGTATCATGAATCATTATATAAATATAAATGTTCTCTATAGTTGTTTATTATTATAGTATTCCGATATTCACTATTGTTGGATATTTATGTCTTCCTCTATTATGTGTTGTTACTTCCCCTGTGTACTGTTCCGATGAGGGAATATTTTCACTACAATCACACACAAGCCCTCGCTGCTGGTCAGTAGCCTCTGGCATTCAAGGAAATGTGCTTAAGGCTATGTGACCAACTGGGTATGGGGAACCACTAGGTGGCTTCTAGAACTGGGACGTTACAAATTAGTATTAGAGGCCGGTTTTTTTCTCTTGATTTACTATTTGGAGCCTTCAGCCAGGGATAGGAAGGAATATGTACTTGGTAATAAGTTGTGCCTGCGTGTAGCAAACCCTTGTATAGGGAAAAGCCAATCCACCTCATTTATTGGAATTTCTTCTTGGTTTTCATGTTTACAGTTGACCGGATTTTTACCGTTTGGTGGATGACATATTTTGTGTTATTTCTGTTGACATTATTGAGGTTCTATTTCTGTCACAACTCGATGAGAAAAGTGTATGCCATCTCATTCATCATATAGGTACTTGCTAGAAATCACATGTCATGAATTCTTTCCATGTCATCTAGGATGTAATAGCTATTGAATTTTGTTGTTATAGAAGTTGTGTAGAATATGCATGCCTTTGTGATAGATACCTTGATAAGAATACCTGTTGTTTTGAAAGGGTATTGTTGTGTATGGTTTTGTTTGAGTGAACGCCAAGCTTTGGTTATTGAGGTGTTATGGGACCTCATGGACCATAAT
This sequence comes from Viscum album, assembly GCA_963277665.1. Taxonomy (NCBI): domain Eukaryota; kingdom Viridiplantae; phylum Streptophyta; class Magnoliopsida; order Santalales; family Viscaceae; genus Viscum; species Viscum album. Next base: position 439,091,962 of record OY728165.1, on the reverse strand, counting down.
TTTGATAATCATTGATTCGTTTTCCTTGTTATAGCATGTAGAAGATACCAAACATTGATTCGCAGGGATTATGGGCCCTCACGGATCATAATTTGGCACCTTTAATGTTCGTTTCAGTGATATTTTGGGCTCCAGAGTAGTTTTTGAGGCTTAATATCAAGAAAAGCACAGAATACCTCCCGTGTAATTTTTAATACAATGTACGTGTTCTTCTATTCGAGAAGAAACATTTTTTATTATGTACATGCCATGTACTATATGTACACACCGTTTAGTATCTAATCATATCATAGGCCGTGTGGGTAGAGACACGAGAGAAATTTCTTGCGGGGACATGCTGGTTACCATCTGTACATGTCGTGTGGTGTTAACTCGGTGTCTGCCCATGTAACTAACAACACAGATGGATAACTCTAAAGATATACACATCGTGTCAGCCTTGAAAATGCCATGTATTCTATCCTAGGTGCCCAGCCACATCACTAACATCACAGGTCATTGTTATCCTTACACATACACGTCGTGTGGTGTTATCCCGGTGTCTGCCCGTGTAACTAAAAACATGGATCGATAAGTTTGAAGATATACAAGCCATGTCATCCAAGAACACACAGTGTATTCTCACCTAGGTGCTCTCCCATGTCACTAACAACACGGGCCGATGTTATACATTCATGTACATGTCGTGTCCATCTGGAACACACCGTGTAGTGAGCTATGTGCCAAGCTGTATCACTAACAACACGCGCCAGGTGAAGATTGTCTAGTGCATGCCATGTATTACTTGAACATGCCATGTAGTCTTGTATTAGGAGAGGTGTGTGGCTTAACTGTGTAGAAGGACTCAGGTAGGGGAAGGGGATTCAAGTACACGCCATGTGTTAAAACGAAACTCTGTGTATTTCGAGTGTTACACGACCAGTTTGGGCAGGTGTACACTCCATGTAAATGACATAAGGGAATATGCCATGTAGAAATTGTACACGCTGTGTAGTCCTATTTTGGTAAACTTCAACGGTTTCTTTCTCATATTCCCTTATTTTTCTTCTAGTTTTCCATCCTTGATAATCATGATCTAAGGTGTGAACCTGACCTTGTAGAGTCATGCCCCGATACGTCCTCCGGTTTTACGCCAGTTATCGGGTCATGATAAGACACTGGACATGGTTGATCAGGGACTCCCAGCTAATCCTCCTATTTTTATAGCCTTGGCACCATCCATTGTACCATACATAGGTGTCGATGCATAGTTCAGGGAAGGATTTTTGAGGATGATGTATACCATTCAAGGAGCACCGACTCCTGCCCCGTCAATGGCAGAATTGATGTGGGTATTTCAGCAATAACATCCTCCTACTTTCTTAGAGGATAGAGGACCTCAGGCAACAGAGTCATGGAAAGAATCCACACTGAGGATTTTTGAGCATTTGGAGATAGCTCCAGAGAAGAGGGTCAAGCTCGCTACCTATATGCTTCGAGACTCCACCAAGAGGTGGTGGGATGTTATTTCACATGCGGGATGCTAGCATAATATGGATTGGGATGTGTTTTAGTGTATCTTATTCGATTATTTCTATTCGGAGACCTTGAGGGACAATCAAGCTTGAGAGTTAATGAGTTTGGAGCAGGGCACTCGTACTATTATGATGTATTCTTCTTGCTTCACAGAGCTGTAGTGTTTCATGCCTATTCTTGGAGGTGATGAGTTATTCCATTCATGGAAGTCTGGGGATGCTCTTAGGCACAACATCCGATCCCAGGTGAAAATCTTCAGGTTGACTTCGATATCTTCTATCATCAACCAGGCGCGGACCACAGAGCAAAAACTGAGGGATTCTAGAGTGGTGATCCAGGTCGGTTCGACATCTAGAGTTAGTATCCCTCCTCTTGACAGTAGGAAGCACCACAGGGAGTTTTCAAGAGAACATTAGAGTAGTCAGGATGCATCTTCTGGTAGCCCGGTTGTGTGCTACTAGTGTGGGAAGAGCAGGAATATGAGGCCATGTTGCTCGAGAGACCCATTGGAGTACAGATATTATGGAAAGATGGGTCACCTTCAGCATTTTTGTCAGTTCTTCCCACCAGTAGTGGGTGACATGGGTTCTTCTATGTCCTCATGTTCAAGAGAAGCGGCACCAGTTTTACACCAGTCTAGGAACTGCAGTTATTCTAGTCATTCGGGCCGAGGAGGAGGTCGTGGATGTGGTAGTCAGTCACCGAATCTTTAGTGAAAGCATGGTGGATCAGCTCTGAGTGGTCAGGTAGGGTCAGAAGGTCACAGCATAGGCCATACATTTTCAGTGCAACAGACCCAATAGGAGCAAGATCCTGGACCCTCTACAGTTTGAGGTACTATCATAGTAGCCTCAGTATTAGCTTCTTCTCTTTTCGATACAGGGGTATCCCATAGCTTTATATCTGTTTCTATTGTGGAGAGCCTCGGGCTCTGTTTCCTTTCCTCTGCTGATATTTTGACACTAGACACACCATTGGGGACTAGAATGACTAGTGTACGTCAGTGGAAGGAGATCCCAATAGAGGTGGGTGGATGTCACTTTCTATGGGCCATCTGTGTCCTAGAGATGATGGGCTTTGATTTCATTCTCATAATGGACATGCTAGTTCCCTTTTAGGCAGTCATTTATTTTTATCATTATAGTGTAAGTTTCGTATCAGCAGAGGGTGGATGCTTTCTTTATAGGGGCGAGTGGGATGACTAGGTCAGCAGAGCGGGTCCAGAGCATCATGGGTTGGGATAAGTTACATCTCAGATTTCTAGTCTATATCTAGATGATCAGGGGACTTCGCAGATGGACTTCATTTCAGTGGTGGATCGTTCAAAGATTTCTCTCCAGATGACTTTTCAGGTTTGCCTCTAGAGCGCGAGGTAGACTTTTTGATTGAGATTGTGTCAGGAGTGGCACTGCTATCCACTCCTCCTTATCGAATGGATACTCCAGAGTTGCAGGATTTGAAGAAATAGTAGGAGGAGTTACAAGAAAAGGGTTTCATCTGACCTAGTACTTCTCTTTGGTGTTTTCCTGTCCTGTTTGCGAAGAATGCAGATGGCACCCTCAAGATTTTGGGGGACTATCTGAAGCTGAACCAGTTGACGGTCAAGAACCGATATCCCTCGTTGATGATTGATGAACACTTTGATCAACATCAAGGAGCCCAGGTGTTCTATAAGATTGTAATGAGGTCTTGTTACCATTGGTTCCACGTTAGACCATCATATATACCTCTTATAGACTTCCAGAGCAGGTATGGTCTATACGTGTATATGGTTATGTTGTTCGGTCTCACTAACGCGCCTGTAGATTTCATGGAACTGATGAACCGAGTGTTCCATCCATAATTGTATTCATTCATGTTTTTTTGTGGACGGTATCTTTGTGTACTCTCACATTCTACAGGACCATGTTACCCATCTTGAGATCATTTTGATTACACTGAGGGAGCATTAGTTATTTTCTAAGATCTCAAAGTTCCACTTTTTGATTGATCAGATTTATTTCATTGGTTATATTTTCCTTCAGGTAGGAGTATCAGTAGGCCATGAGAATGTACGAGGTGTAGTTTCCTGGGAGCAGTCAAATAATATCTTTGAGGTGAAACGTTTTCTAGGGCTAGCTGGATACTACATATGATTCATACATGACTTTTCATGATTAGAAGCACTGCTTAAGGGTCTAACTAAGAAATATGTGAAGTTCTAATGGTCAGATTCTTGTGATTCAGCCATTAGGATATAAAAGGGAGGTTGACTTCACCACCGATAATAGTCTTTCCAGTTCCGGGAAAGAGTTATACTGTTTTCTATTATGTGTTATGTATCAGGTTAAGAGCTGTGCTAATGCAGGGAGATAGATTCGTTGTGTACAGGTCTCGACAGTCGAGGTCACATGAGAGGAATTACTTGACACACGATCTAGAGTTGGCTGTTTTTTTCATGCCCTACGTTGTTAGAGACATTGTCTTCTGGGAGTGTAGTTTTTGGTTTTCACCGACCAAAAAATTCTCATGTACATCTTCACTCTGTGTGATCTGATTTTAAGACAGTGAAGGTGGTTCGAGTACCTACAATCCTTTGACATTGTGCTTTCCTGCATGCCTATGAAGGGGAATGTTGTGGAAGATGTGTTGAGTTGGAGGACCCAAAAATAGGTAGTTTAGGAGGCCAGCAGTGAGTGGCCGCTTATGGCTATGTTCATTGAGATGCATTTGGAGGTGCATGACAGAAAGGGGAATAATTTTCTATTGTATGTAGTTGTTACCTCTACTCTTCTTGATTAAGTTCTAATGAGGAAGCTATCAGATTATGAAGGCCTAGTTCTAAGGGATAGTGTGTAAAAAGAGGACGTTATTCCTAGATGGACCATAGGCGAGGATGATATCTTGCGTTTCTAAGGGCGCATATGGGTGCCTGCAGACATAAGTGAGGAGATGATGCAAGACATTCATTCTTCAGTTTGGGTAGTTCATCAAGGCGTCACAAAGATGTATCATAATCTACACCATCAGTATTGATGGCTAGGTATGAATACATATGTTTCTAGTTTTTTTATTGGGTGGTCCACATGTCATCCGGTTAAGGCGCATCAACGGCTAGCAGGGATCTTATAGTAGTTAACCATTCCCGAGTAAAAGTGGAATGATGTCGTGATGGACTTCATGATTGTTTGTCGAGGTCTCCTTGAGGGATTGATATAGTATGGGTTGTCATTGACAGACTCACAAAGGATTATCACTTCTTTTTGGTCAAAGAGAACTTCAGTGTTGATGAGGAGAGACTGTTGTACATCCGAGAGAGTGTACATCTTCATGGGATTCCACACATCATTGTTTTATATAGGGATGCGTGTTTTACTTCTTGGGACTGGCAAGGTCTTCAGAAGGTGTTGGGTATACAAGTACTTTTGAGTACATCCTACCACCCTCAGACAGATGGCTAGTCCGAGCGTACGATTTAGGTGCATGAGGATATGTTCCGAGCATTCATTCTAAATTTTCGAGGTTCATGGGAGAAGCATATACCTCTTGTGGAGTTTTCCTACAAAAATAATTTTCAAGAAAATATTCGGATTGAACCTTATGAGGCTTTGTGCAGTAGGCCTTGCCAATCACCCTTATGTTGGATGGAGGTAAGAGATGCAGTACTGCTGGGACCTCATCTTGTTCAGGAGACCATAGAGCAGATAGAGTTGATTCGGAAGAGGATGGATACTGCACAGTCTCAGTAGAAGACTTATGTTGATTAGTGAAGATGACCTCTGGAGTTCGAGGTCAAGGATCAGGTTTTCCTGTGTGTCACACTGAGATTGGGACACAATAAGATTAGTAGATAGGGTAAGTTTTCACCAAGGTACATCGGGCCATTTGAGGTGTTGGAGAGAGTTGGGTCAGTTGCCTATCAGTTGAAGTTACCTCAGACGTACCGAGCTATGCACGAGGTCTTCCACATTTCTCATCATCGAAGTTACTTTTCAAACACATCTCATGTTTTCCAACCCAATGAGGTTGAGTTAAAAGTGGATGTATCCTTTTAGGAGCATCATATCTTAATTGTGTATCGAAGTATGAAGGTTCTCCATGGCTAATTTGTTCCTCTGGTATGGGTGCTTTTTCAGCACGAGCTAGTACAAGATGATACTTGGGAGAGGGAGGAAGACGTACGATTAGAGTGGCCAGAACTGTTTGGGGTTTCTTCTTCTATGCCTCACAAGGGAAATTCGGGGACAAATTTCTTTAAGGGGGTGTTTATAAGAACCTAGATCTTCTTTTTAGGTATGGTTTTCCTTTTCTGGCCATTTTGGAGAAAAAAAAATGAAATTATGGATATATTAAAAGTACACGTCGTGTACTGCTTTATCGTAGGAGGTCGTGTGATGGCCGTGTAGTGGCCACACACATGGCCATATGGGGGAGGTTTTGGAGGCCACTTAAATCGGAGTACTTTAATGGTGAGTAGACACCATGTACTTAAAAATTGCATGCAGTGTACTTTGTTTTTTCATTAAATGAAATTGTGTCACGTTTAATTTCCAGAATTCTCTTCTTTTAGGTCTCATTCGATTAAGAGATTTGTACAATTACAGATCTTCAACAAACCCCCGATCGTGTGTCCATCCTCCAAATCGAACATCTTCTGTTTCTTTGGAATCGCATCAGTGATATCTCTCTTCTCCAAGAGCACAATCGTATGATTTCTCTTCTCTTGTGAGATATCATGGGTTTAATGTTTTAGACATTTTTGTAGACCTTTAGTGTTATAGGGTGATTCAACCTTCAAGGTTCACATATATAATTCCTATAATGAAGAGGTAGGTGGATTGTGCCCTTCCGTTCAACGCCATATAGTATTATGTGAAAATTCCCTCAATACCCTTGAACAGGGTATTGCTTTTTTACCATTTTACCCCTGTTGATTGTCCTCCATACTCACATGTTTGTGTAGAGGTTACTTGGATATGAATAGGGTTGGATGAAGGGATTTGGATGTATTTCCCATGCATGTTCTATTTACGACCGTTTGGTCCTGTTTAGTCAGTTTGGCTGCCTTTCCTGCTCTCCATGCATGTGGTTGTAGAATAGAGAGTTTGTATTCTGACTTGCTTGATATGTTGTAGACAGCTTAGCCAAGTTTTTATGTCGGTTTACTTCGACCATTCTGCATTTCTATGCTTGTTGACCTACCCATGGTAGTGAGAACCTGGTGTAGTAGTCTATAAGGGAAATTGAGGGAGTGAGCTTCCTTAGAGACTATTTCAGAACTTTATACTATAAGAGGAATTGACCATGCGAGATTCCTCATAGAGTCATTGTTTTACTTTTAATTACCTTGATTACTGTAGACATTAAGGGGAATTTACTGAGTGAGATTCCTCAGAGAGTCTTTGGACGACCTGGGCTGTAAAGAAACTCGAATGACTGAGCTTCCTCAGAGAGTCCTTGAACTTGTGGCTATAAGGGTAATTTACTGTGGGAGCTTCCTCAGATAGTCCTTGACTACCTTATACTATAAGGGGAATTGACTGTGAGTTCTTCCTCAGAAAGTCTTTATGAATTATTATAACTGAACAAGAGGGGTTCGGCTGAGTGCACTACCCAGATGGTTGCTTGTACTTATTAGGTAGGACTAGAGGGGATATATGTTAGTACTTCCAAGAGGGTTACCTTTTTGGGGTTTAGTTGTTGTTTAGATATTACTTGATATTGAAACTGTGGATTGTTTACTACTGAGTACTTTCCTATTTACTATTTTCTGTAATTTTACCAACCATATATTCACTGACTATTAGGCACAGATATTCGGGTGGTTGCCTTCTGGGATTTAGTCTCACACCCTGTTTGGGTCATGCTTTTGGGCCCAAACAGGTTATATTACTTCAGGTATATATAAGTGAAAGATCCCTTCTACTTCAGGTCCTTGACTTGTTGTGGAGATGAAAAGCATGGGACTAAGCATAGTCTAGTGATGCTGAAAAGCTATTTATCATTATCTTTTGTAAATTGGCTTATCACTCTTTGTATTTCTAGAATTTTGACTTGTTTGGATTCATTCCAAGACATATGTAGCATGAATCTTTATATATATATATGTGTGTGTGTGTGTGTATGTGTGTGTGTGTGTGTGTGTGTGTGCTCTAGTTGATTATTATTCTAGTCTTCCATTGTTTACTGTTGTTGGATATTTATTGCTTCTGTTATAGTGTGTTGTTACTTCGCTTTGTACTCTGCCAATGATGGAATAGTTTCCCCACTATCACACCCAAGCCCTCACTGCTAGTCGGTAGCCTCTGGCATGCGGGGAAATGCGCTTGAGGCAATGTGACCAACCGGGTACGGGGCACCTCTGGGTGGCTTCCGAAACTGAGACATTACATAAAAAATTACATACCTTAGATGATGGTTGGGATCATACAAAAGGACAATTATCTTCACATACCATTATCTTAATATTTTATCAAAATTATCTTTATAAATTAGCCTTGGGGACGGTCTGTTACATGGGAATTAGTGAAAGAATATACTTTTCTAGAAACATGTTATGGGTATCAAAAAATTATTAAGAAAGATAGTTTAAAATAATAATTTTAATTCATGTTTCCTTCTAGTTTTCTATGAAAAAATTATAATTAATTTTTGTAAATATAAATGAAAATGAAAAAAAATAAATAATAACATTCATCCAATTTAATAATTGTCTTATAAATTTGATTTATAAATATTAAAATGCTGAGATGAGTGAATCATATATACGAATGAATGAGGTACAAATAATGTGTGATTCACCTATAGAACATGCATTAGTATTTTATGTGTCATGACGCATTATTCCCATTTTATCATATAAACCATATAAAAAAATTCTGTCACATGACCATAAAACATTAGGGGAGGGAGAAAAAAATTATTGATACTGGGGAGATAAATTATTGAATTTAATGTTGAGAATATATTTTCTAAATTAAATTGTGAGTAATAATAAAAACATTATGCCAGTAAGTTACTGAATGTGTGTATCAGTATAAATTGTATTTTGAATGAACCTTAATGGGATGAATGAAAATTATGGAGTTAAATTCATATAAAATGTAATGATAATAGTTAGGATACCTCTATTTGAATTGTGTGTCATAAATAATTATTGAAATTGAACATGGATTTGGAATATTATTTTACTAGAATTTATTAAAATATTTTCCCATGAGTGATTTAGTTCAAGTGTAAAGGTATGTAGATAAACAAAAATGAATAATGTTTTCAAATATAATTCAATAAAGAAATAATTATTATTTAATTATTTGGAGATCATATGAATTTTGTGAACATTTGAATTTTTATGATTTGATTATTGAGCATAGACTAAATTTATGAATTTGACAGATTAACTTATATTTAATAAATAAATTGTTATCCTTCAATTGAAATGAAGTGTATTTAAATGAAAATAGAATTTATATCAATACCCATTTAAATTGAAGATAAAGGGGGATGTAAAGATTTAAATCCATTTCGAAATACCTAAAAAGAGAAACATTATTATGGGGGAGAAGAATTGACACACCAACATAGGAAATGACCACAAAAATGCTTCTTATATGGCCAAAAAAACAAGTTCCACACCTCTATCAAAATAGTAGATATAAAATAATGTCACATATCTCCCCCTATACTACCAACACATTCAATAAATCCTATTATAGACTATTAATACTTGTTTAAGAAATTAAATAGGCAATATGAACATAAATAAATTTTCTATGTCATCGAATATCCATAAAGTAAATATGAAATAATATTCAAGGGTTCTTAAAAAAGTTAGGATAAGGGGAAAAAAATTCACAATCCAAGGAGACCATTAAGGATACTCATTACCCATTGGATATCTAAATTGGGAAACTCTTTAACAAACCAACCCTATATAGATTGATTCATGAAATATAAGGATGAATAACATTAGAAAAAATTCCCACATGATCAAGGATTCACTTCCCACATGTAAAAATAATAAATAATAACTCATGTATAAATAGAAATGATCCCATAAACTAAATTGTGATAAATATTTTTACAAAAGGATGAATTGAAAAAGCGAATATGAATTAACTTCTAAGAGATTGATCTATAATAAATATAAATTTATTTCTTTCTGTATTTAAATTATATAATTCTATGATATTGACCTTATATTTTTAACTCTATTTTTATGGAGGTATTACCAAATCAATTTATTCTGAGGGAGAAGGATAGTGTTATTCTGAGTTAAAGTACATGTATTTCATTGTTTATTCTTTTTTTATCTCATTCAATGGATTTAATGTTTTATCTGAGTGGGGTTTTTAATAGTTAATTTTGAAAATAATTAAATAATATTTTTATTCTTTAATATCTAAAAAAGTAAAAATGTCATTTCTTAACAATATACTATATGATTTGTTAATTGGGTGATTATGGTGAGAATAATTCATGATAATTGCTATATAAGATTGCATGAAATATCTATGATTAGTCACTTAATGTAAATAGATTGTGATGATTTATGTATTAAGTGATTAATATTAGTTCACTATCATACATCCCTTTAAATTGATAACTATTTCACACTTTAATATAAGATTATTGTTCTAGTGATATTAAGACATTGATTCTCATACTAGAATAGAAATGATGTTATTGTAGAACAGTTCAATTAAGTAGAATTATTGGTATAGAAACAAAAATATAAAAAAAAAATAATCTATTTGTTAACTCTTATAGAATGTGGTACATTTATAATTAAATCATTAATCTGTTTTTTCAGTCACAGATATTTCAATATTAATTTTCATAAAAAAATGCCCAATATATTCTTTCTTTTACTTAAAAAGAAAACCCCAAATTTAATAACGTGATAACCGATTATCATGGACTTTATTGAATCCTACTTTTGAATTGAAAATTTGGTAAAATACTATGATACAATATTAGGGTTTTTAAATTATAAAGGACCATGAATCCTAGTGAATGGATCCCACAGAGAAGTATTCCCACATTTGATTCAAAAATTTATAATTTCAAGAAAGAGGGAATGATTTCATACCCATTTTCATGAGGAATTTATGTGATAAATATTTTATATTTTGTTTTTAATCCTAATTCATATGGTTTTTTGGTGATAGCGATTAATAAAATAACATTGAGAATATTATTCTTATAAAAAACTCTATCATGGCCATTCTATTATAAAATTTATTTATAATAATTATGGGGATCAAGATAGTAAACTGTGCTTTGAAAATACTATAGAATATTTATAATGGTAATTTTATACTAAAATTTGTGAATATTTAATTTTCTAAACCAGAATTGAAATATTATTCTATTATAGATAATGAAATATTATATTAACCATCCCATTATAATCCCACTCGGTTCACTGGTAACTTGAGTGTTCCACCCTAACCACACCATTAATATGTAAGGGACTGGTGAATAGCACCAAGAAGGCATACAATATATGAGAGTTCATAGACTATAAAAATATAATATTGATATAAAACTAATATTAAATACATTCAATAACATTAAATATTTCAAAAATAAATAAATTATATAAAAAATCATGTATAAGAAATAAAAAATCTAGTATAACTCTATATCAGCAACCAAAACTGAAAATAATTACACAATTTGCTGACATTGGGTACAATGAATATATAAAAATGGAATTAAAATAATTATATCAATAATACTTAGAAATACTGATAAATATAATTATATTTGTTAGGAAGCATTGTACTCCACTAAGTACCCACTCTACAAGATCTTCCTGATCCACATCCCTCAAAATCACTGACAAATAGTGCATTGTTTATAAAAACCCAAGATGTGTGGGAATGATATCTTATAGAGTGTAGACTATATATAGAAACTGTATAATCCTACAAAAACAAAAGAATAAAGATATATGAAAAATTCATATCTATGTAGGATAAACCCTAGATTTACTTTTATGGTTACGAATCCAAAGTACATATGAGGTCCCTCGTCATCATAAATATTCACTGCTAAAATAATGTAGGTAACCATAGTTTCTCATAAATGTGTAGAACCTTTATTATGAAGATAACAAAAAAATTATATGTTTTTTCTTGAAAGAAACTACGGGAATATAATTAATTTAAATTCACCAAATCATAGTGCCACAATTATTATATATAAACAAGAACCTACTATACTAAAGAATTTTTTATGTTTAAATTACATATCATCTTATGATTCCTACTTTGCCTATTTAAAATTATAATTGGGGATGAAAATGTCCTTATGATTTGGGTTTTAGACAAGGGGTTGCCGATGTGACCCAGGTATTTCATTGATAAATATTATATCATTTTACATGAATTCTCAACAGATCTCATATAAATACATTCACTAGAACCATACAAGATTAGTTTCATTGGAGAATAGATATATAATCATCTTATTTCTTCATAACCTATGTAAGTTAAAAAATAAGAAAAGGTGAGCTCTGACTCACACTAAGGGTAAACATAGGTTATATCAATCAATGATTGTAAGTGAGCATTATATAACCATACGGGTGTGAGAAAATTATCATAATGTAATAAATTATCAGTAAATTAGTTAAGGAATATTAATCATTATTCAAAGAATAAGTTTTTTTCATAACAAGTGACTTATTTCATAAGAGTGAATAATCATCAATAATCAATCACGAGTCATGAGAAAATATCAAAAGTGTAAAACAATTTTTTTTGGAACACAGATAATCATAGAAAATAATTTCCTTAGTAAATTATCATTGTTAATTTTATCATAATGGACAATGTCCCATGGTGGACTTGGTTCATTATACAACCTATTTTTATTTTTATAATGGGTTCACCACCATCATTGGATTATTCAATGAACGGGTTCAATCCCCATCATCTTTTCATTCATAGAATGCGCTCACTCTCTATTCCATCTTTTCCTTAGTCAACATTTACTCTCAAGACTATAATAGTGGATGGATTGCCTTACTGAATTCATTTCATTCCACGTTCTAGTCAATAATATATCATTATATATCATTAATTACCAAATTCCTTAAAGGGATATAAAATTATGGACCCACTAGTCACATAATATATATATATATATGTTCTACCTGATCGTAAAACATTCATCAATTAATCATATCATAATCCATGGCATGCAAATATATTTCACAAACATTCAATAACTTCTTCATAGAATAAACCATGTATCATAAATGGTTTTTATAATAATTTTATCTTAATTTAATTATAAAATGGGATAGAGACATGTTTCCTTGAATAATCATAAAATTGATAACATCATAATCTATCCAGAATATCATGTGGATGGTATCCTAATATTATATAACCAATGAAGCAGATAAATATATAAAAGATTTTTTTTCACACCCACATTACAATTTGTAGGTTTTTTTGTTTATATTTTGTCTTGTTATTGAAATATAAATTTTTTGGAGTTTTATTGATTAAAATTAGAGATATGTGAGATAATGTGTGTTGCACAGTTGGTGTAGTGATAGTGGGAACTTGTACCAAGCACAAAAAATTAGGTGACTTGGGAAATGAAATTGGAATGTTCACATGTCTAGGTGAATAGTTTGTGAAGCCATGTATCCCAATTAGATTGACCACATTATATTAATATAGAGGAACCTAAATGTTTGGCACACAATATTCAAACTGTGAAACCATCCATGAGACCTGCCCAGTTTCAAAATATAAATGTTTTCCAATTTTATGAATCGCCAGTTTAACCAACCTAACCCCTCATTTCCTCTACTAATCAATAATCACACCACTATGTCTACATACCATCATCTTTACTCTCCTATTGTATTAAATATTTTGGAGGTTTTGACCTAGGTTCATCAACAAACATCAATATAATTGTATGTTCGCCTTTTTCATGGTTCCTCTACTCTTCCATCATGGATTTTATTCCACGTTCTGGTTGTAAAGAACTAAATATGGTCTAATTAGAATTTTATAGCATGGTTTTTATATTCTGTAGTGTGCCCATACTTATTCATGATCTCCTCTGATATAGGATTGAAAATCTCAATAGTTTTTTGGTAATTTTAAAGGAAAAGGTCAGTGGTTTGATATTGTTATATTAATTATTGAATTAAATATTTCGTCCCATTTTTTTGAATGTGTTATAAATTTCATTATTATGTTTAAATAGTATATTTCAATCGACATTATCATGGGTAATTTCTTGGTATTTTTTAATCACCAATTCCATTGGATTGAAGATATAGTTCTTGGCCTATGATGGTTTAGTTTATGATGAAAAGTGATTTATATGGTTTCAAAATTGGATAAATCACTTGGGAACATTTGGAACCAATGAAAAAATACAAGTTATAATACATTGTGTGAGTCGACAAGGCCTTGGATAGACCTCCTTAATAGAATCATTTTGTATGACTAACTAAACTAAATGGGGATGATATAGTCTATTATAGCTATAACTTGGGTTTATCCCCTCTAGAATCATGTGCCTGGGAATGGATATATATAGGGTTTGACTAGTTTGAGTACAAGGATACTATGACCATAACTATACTAGCTACTTTGGGGTTTCCCATGGAATTTATGATGTATTTCTACTTGACTTTTTATTACTTTTGTTTCCATTACTATCCTTTCATAGTTAAAAAATGTTTTAAACATAAAATGATTCCTTTAATTGAATAACTTCAATTTTTTTTATCTTATATTGTCTATGAATGAATCACTTGATGGGTCCCTATTGGGAAAGTGTGATCACTCCCTACATGTACACAATGTGTATATGCAGAACTTATTTTTTCATATTTTGTTAAAAAAGAATCAACATTTTGCCGTTGTGGATACCCTCACTAGTATTTTAACATTTGGGTATAAGTGTTTCTTGTGACATAATGGGTCTGAATCCTCTTATACAGGGGAAATTTTTATGTTTTTTTTGTCCCTGTAGATTTTTTTAATTTTAGTTCTTAGTAACATTTATAGACTCTCACTTGTGTAATCAATGTTTTTATAATTTTGATAGGGATAGATTTTAGTTTTAATTTTGGATATTGATTGTAAGGATTTTCTAAATCATTCCCTAAGGAATTATTTGTATCCCATAAATTATTTTACACCCTATGGGGATCAGGAATGCCCTTTAGGTCATACCATGGGATGGGATGGGTGTTATGATTGATGGATGCTTGATTCGGTTCATGAAAAGTTTCTATCAGATCTAGTTTTGAGGGGAGTTTTTAACCAATACACTTCATTATGGACCTTGGGTCACTATGCGATGTTGGGAACTTGTGTTGAATCCTCTTTATGGTCTACATCAATAGTTGTAGAAAAATAAGGGCAACTAGGATAGTGTAGGTTGTTTTCAAATGTTTTTTGAGTTGTCTTTATTTTTTATGAATTTTGTGGACATTTATTCATGATTACATTTTAGGATCTTTGGATTAATGTATTTATTATTTCTATATTTTATTTCATATTATGCAGTATCATGCCTCCCTAAATAACATTTGTACAACCATGAGAGGAGGTCGATGAGGACTCTCCTCTTACTATCCAGCATGTTAATTCGAGAGTTACTGTTGTAGCGGTTCAGGACATCTAATCCATGGATCATGTGGTTGTATAACGCCATGCCTAGGTTTGGGAAGATCAAACATGGTAAAAAAAGGATTAGACTCAATATTTCCTTAAATATATTCCCCCCTAAATGTGATAAAGAGAAAATCATTAGGAATTTTATATTTGGATAGAGAAAACTAATTGGATATTTGTGAAATTAGGGACACTTGATTCCATCAAAGTGAATTGTGTTTTTTTGAATTCCATGGTTATAGGTGGTTAGAGATGGTAGAAAGGATATGGACGAATGATCATATTGTATTGAAGGACTTCATCGATAACTCCATCCTCTAGTTCTTCCCTAATAATTTATCCCTTTCAATCTCACAAGAGTTACTCACCCTCTATCTGGGAGAACATTATATGATGGTGTACACCAACCTCTTTGAAGACATGCTCCATTGTGAAAAATACATGATCACTAAGGAAAATATAAAATCCCAGTAATTTGAAATGGGTTTGGGGTTGAAAATACAATCATATAACTTATCACTATTTTAAGACCTATTTTGATGTAGTTGATTGACCCTAGATTATGGATATAGGCAAGGAAAGTATGTATAACATTATTTGAATACATCTCACACTAATGAAAAGACGGGTTGGTTGGATAGAAAACACGAGGAACAACAAGGTGTAGGAAAAGAAGGGTGATAATAGATATGGATATGCACCCGGACTACCTTCATTATCAGTAAGTAGTGGTAGAGTTGTCATTTTCCACTAGTGTGGGATATCTAGACACATTCCTTACACATGTATGATCCTTAATCGACTGTTTTACCTCTTTGGATTCATGGGCCAACTATTAATGTTTTTTATGGTTGTCCCTCTTCAGAGTGATGTATGTTTTCAGCTCTTAAGGGAGAGGCCACTCAATAAATTGTTTCAAGTGAAATGGGATATCACTCAAGTATATGTAGATTCAGGGATGAATATTTTTATGGTTAAATTCATCTTTAGTGGAATTCATAGGTAGATAGTTGAACCCATGCTAAAATGGAGGGGAAATACCTATATGTTTTATATCATGAACCTAAGGATCCTAATGTAGAAACTACAATAGTTAGAGGTACTATTCATTTTTGAATCATCCTTTGTAATTAATTTTTTTTTATTCAAGTATTTAAACTTCAAACACTTTTATATCTTCTCACATTATAAAATTGATAAAACACAATACCATGTATATATTCTATTTCATAGAGTTGGATAAATCACATTGAAAGATGAAAGGGAAATTTTTTTCATTGATTTTCTTATGTTGTCTCATTTTTAGAGGTTAATTTGATGTGGTATTCCCTTGCACTATATATGGGCCTTTTCAAAATGATCATTTGGGTAGATTTGACTTTATACATTTATAACCTTTTAATTTATACTATCTGTAGGTGTATTTCATGACTTCAGTTTGGAGAACCAAGTTCTTTTAGGAAGCATGTAATTCATGGTCACTAGGAGCTCGACCTCAACCTTTATATTTATGTATACTTCTTTGTAAGGTTTCATCCATATTACTAGAAAATTATGGGTAAGGTTCAAGGAGTTCATTTCCATCAATCGAATGTGTGTTCCTAGATGTGTTTCCAGAGTATTTATCAGCCGTACCAATTGATAGGGATGTGGATTTTATCGTTGAAATGAAAACGGGGTACAAATAATTTCTCTTACTTCATATCATATGGCCCCCAAAGAGTTAATGTAATTCAATATATAGTTACAAAATTTTGATTCAAAAGGTCGCATCGATCAAAGCATCACTCCTTGGGCCACTCCAGTACTATTTGTTATGATAGATGATGGATATCATCATATCTACACTAAAAAATTAAATTTAAACAAAGAAAAAATACATAATAAATATCATTGTACACATTTTATGATATATTTGACTAGATCATATGGAATTGTTTGTTTTAGAGAATAAACCTCTTTAGGGTATCACCATGTTAGAGTTAGATAATCAGATGTCCCCATATAAATTTGACGAAAGAATAACCATTTTGAGTTTCTTGTAGTTATATTTGTATTGAAAATGATCCTAAAGTTTTTATAGCACTTGTGAACTAGAATTTCTATAGATTCCTGGATCATTAATCATGGTGTTTTCTGATTATATTTTTGACTAATTAAGATTATAATAGGAGAATTAGAAAAATTTAGGATTTTTCTATGAACATTGTGAGACCATAAAATCTATTTCAAATTGTTAAAATTATATATTTTGATATGAGAAGTCATGTTTCTTTGTTATGTGATATCTGAATGTTAAATTTTAGTTTATTTATATAGTATTATAGATGTGATGGAATGGATTCGTATGGGGAATGTTTTTGAAATAAATATATTTGTGGGCCAAAGAAGGTATCATAGAAATTTCATTAAGAACATATCTTATCATTCCAAACACATGACCACTCTCACATAGAAAGGTGTGAAGTTCATTTTGAAATTTCTATCTCATTTATCTTTTAAGAAGCATAAGTAGTAATTGGTCACCACACCTATCTTGATCATGCCCTAGATGAATAGGTATAAGTGGTCTATTATGATGCTTTAGTTTTGGGTTTGGGTAGTATGTTTATGCATGTTGACTATCTAGTTATGTATGGTTCAATTCAATGTTAATTATATGAGAATAAATACTCATCCCATCACCACAATATTCATATTGTGATGTATTCCCTTAAATGATGGTATCAATATCATTTTGGGGTAAAATTTAGGGTTTAATCAAACCACAAAACATTGAGCTATATCTTCTCCCAAAAGGACATAAATTTGATGCATCAACCATAGATTGAATACCTCTATGAATTTTATGTTTACATATTATATACTCTAGTTAAATGTGATACGCTATCTATTTCCCTTATATAAAATTCCATGACTCAGACTTTGATAGATTCTAGTGATGAGTGGGATTTGATTTGAATTTTTATATTGATCTATCTATTATCTAAAAAATAGATAGGTGGTATGTTCAATTCATGTATATAGTTCAAACCGTACCTTCTAGAGATTATTTTGGAGGATCATCAAGGGGATGATTTTTTCTAGGGTTATATTCAATCTCTTAATTGTGGGGAGATGTATGGTGAGTGGTCATCACCTCATGACCGAGTTCTATGCTTCAAGGGACACTTTTTTGTACTATTTTCTCTATAGAAGGTGGATATGTATAAATGAAATCATTATTTAGTGGGTTTCTCATCATGGCCCCACCAAGATGTCATATAATATACATCAAGGGTTTTTGGTGGCCTTCTTTGAGGCCTAAATGTACTGATTTTTTATCTTGATACTACACCATTTAGCATTTTATTGTTGAGAATAAAATATTGTATTTAATTTTTCAACAACTTCATATTCCAAATTAGAATTAGGATGATGTAGAATTTTAATTTATCATTGGGTTACACCATAAAATCCCAGGAAGGAATTCTATTTGGGTATACATTCTATCCAAATATATCTATTTCATTCTGATCAAAGAATACACAAAGGGTACATGAGTTGAGAAAACTATATTTCTATGAAATTATGAGGCATCATGGCTTTGCATATAATATTGTTTATAAATAGGACCCCAATATTATATCCCAGTTCCAAGAAGGAATCTGAAACAAAATGGGGTTTCATTTTAATCATATCATCACCTTTTATTCAAAAAATGTTGTCAAAATAAATTGATCAAACCAGCTCTTATATTACATGATTAATTCCCATGTGTTGTACTTTAGTGGTCAGTGGGATAACGATATAGGTCTTATGGAATTTTATTATAATAATAGTTACTGGTATTCAATCATCATGACTCCCTTCAATGAATTAAATGGTTATCCATTCTGGATCCCTTTATGTTAGATAGGATTCAGTGAGACCCACATAGTGGGACCGAGCATTATATTTGAAACTACTGGGAAGATTTTGATGATCAAGAAATGTTTGATTATATCTTAGTGTCATTAAATGTCATATGTTGATAACCAATTCCAATCAATGTATTTATTAGGGGGTGATTGGGATATTCAATAGATGACACCTCATTTGGGCCATTTTCATATTAGGAATCACAGGATTCTCATATTCACATATTTCAATCCCTTCAAAATCACATAGATGATCGTTAATGTCTCATACCACATGAAATTTAATTCTTAGTTAATAATTATTCACAAGGTTTTCAAAGGTGTGTAGGAGAAAATGTTTTATTTGAAATACTTTTTTTGTTTTCAGTTGGAAGGATTTGGAGATTGAACATGATCAGTCAGAGACGTAGCAGCTGGTTTGTAAAGTTGATTCCCAAGATAAGTTTCTTTGGAGAAAATATATTGTTATAGTTTGAGCCTTATGGTTGAATGGGAATGGAAATAACATGGCAAGGAAAATAAATTCCAGGTTACAAGATTAGTATCCTCAATAGTTCTCAATTCCAAATATATATTGAATTCTTAAATGTGGAAAGAAACATGTTTCGAAGAAATGTAAAACCTATAGTTCCATTTTTAGGTTTTCTTATTTTTTTCTTTATTTTGTTCCATAGTTTTCGGAGTGTTTTCTTATAGAAATGAAAATTTTGGGGAGGCCAATGGTCGATCATGATTGGTGCATAGTTTTGAATCTTGGATAGTGGAATTATAATTCCTACATGATTATTCACAAAAGGTGTGAAACAATGTAGAACAAATTATCCGGCCACCATCTAGTTAAATAGAGGAACTCAGATATTTGGTTAATGTTTTTGAAAACCCTATAACGTCTCAAGGTTTTAAATATAAATTTGTATAGTCTTAACCCTAATTGATTTAACACTCATACCCCCTAATTTCTTCCCTATATGACCTTCATAGCCCCAAGCACACCTACCCTCTACTATAATCCCCTCTTGGATCAAATATTTGGATGGATTTGACCTTCATTATCAACAAAACTCCATGTGTTGTTATTGTCTCCTATATCATGGTTCATCCACTATTTTTTCTTATGATTTATTTTACTCAGTGCTCTTGAAGACCTTGGATTTATCTAATCTAAATTTAATGGATTAATTTTTAAGGATTGGGTTGTTTTCTTCCTCCTATAAGAGCTCTTATCTTATTGGAGCATGGTTCGCATCCTTATTATGATGATTTCAAAGGAAATGGTAGGTGATTCTTTGTTTTTCTTTTATTTTAGGGTTTAAATATGTATTCCACCATTTATAAATCATTTTTAATAATTTTAAATGATAAATTATTGGTTTTAAAGTGAATTTGAGTAAGAAATATATTGAAATTGTTTTCATCCCCTATAACATTGGTTGAAAATAGTGTGATTGGTATGATATGGTTTTGTTCATAATAAATGGAGACTTTTATTGTTTAAAAAAAGGTATAAAGAACATTTATATCCAAGAAACATACATAGGATTATTTTTTATAGTATGTTGGGTGAGTTAGCAGGGCCTCCATATAGCCTACCTAGTATGATCACATTGAAACACTAACTAAACGAGGATAACATGGAATATTGACATTGGACTTGGGGTTCATCCCCTCTAATTGATTTTCCCCGGGATTGGCTATTTATATGGTTTTATAACCACGAGTATGAGGATCCTAGGACCCTAACTATCCATAAAACTTAGATTTCTCAAAGGATTCTTGTAATGTATTTTTACCAACATTCAGGTTACTTATGTTTCCTTTATATTATTTTTAAATTTAAAACATATTCTAATCTGAAACTACTTATTTATAATTACAAAAAATGATTTTTTTGTATCTTATAATGGATATTCTTAAAAAAATTGGTGGAATTTTACTAGGAAAGTGATCTCGCACCAAACTTATACCCAATGTGTATATATAGTCCAGTTTTCAAACTTGGGTAAATGAAAAACCTTGGTTGGTGGTGGTGGATACTATTTCTATACATTTACCTTTTGGGGATAGTTCATTCTGCAGACATATTGGGTTTTATCCATCTTTTAATGGATATATTCTATAGATCATTGTTGGTCATATAAACATTTTTCATTTTAGGTTTTTGTTTTGCTCGTAGACTATAAATTATGTAAGATCCAATTTTTATAATTTATGGGATATATTGGTTTCATGATGGTTTGTTTATTTTGATTATTATTATGAGCTGAACGATTCTCAAATATGTTATCTGATTTTGAGGCACTAGTTTCCTGCCTATTGGGATTTGGAACACCCTTCAGACACTACCACAGTCTGGTTTAGGTGTCTATATTGATGGAAACACGAGCCCGTTTTTGACATGTTGAAATTATAGTCTCAAGGTGATGTTGATTATTTAAGATGGGGGTAAAATTATTCCCCTTTTAAAAAATTAATAATTGTAAATTTCCCACTTTAAAGATATTCCATCATGATCTTCATTCATATAGTTGAGGAAAACGTTAAAAAAGAAATAATATAAATATCAAAACACAATGATGTATATTGGTTAATGGTATGAAGATCCCCTATTTTGCTAAAACAATACTCTATCCACGATCATAGTGATTTTTTATTAATTTATTCCTTATATTTCAGGACATGGAAATTTGAGTGAAAGAAGAAGAAACTTGGTACATGAATTTCTATCTAGATTCTATGATTTTTTTTCGAGGGACCTCAACAACTCTGAATAGAATTTAACACTTACATCATGATTAAATACAAGAATTTGACTCTTCGATTAGAATATAATGAGATGTAGAAGTTGAATCTTATTTGGAACAATTTTTAAAATCATCTAACTGTATATGGAACATATTTTTTAGATAATTAATTATTTAAGTAGATATAGCTCCAAAGATATCCTTATTATAGGTGACCTTCAATATGTGTTATATATGGAAAAAAAGGACATTTTTTATGTGAAGAGTGTATATTTTTACCTCCTATTTTAGAAGATTTTTTATTTATAATGGAATAATTAGATGTTATTGATGATATAATATCATTCCTTAAAAAATAAAACAATCAAGTCAAAGAGATTACATAATTTCCTCTTAAATTATAGCATAATATTTTCTACATGAAAATAATTTTTTGAAAAATTATTTTTCAATAAATTATTATATTGTTAAATAAAATGACATGAAATCCATTGGACATTATATTTATATTATACAAAAAAGAGTATAATGATATCCATGAATATCGCCATTAATCCATTATTAATCAATGGACTTTAAAAACATAAAATATTTTTAATTATGAATATTAAATACTTTCCTTAATCATTATATATATATATTCTCTATTAAACACCAATGAATATGAGGAACCTATTCAATATGAATATAAATTTTAATGTTTCCTTTCAAAATATATATCTCATCTTTTGATAATTCTAGTACATTAATAATAATCTTAATAAATTCCAAAATAACCCAACGTTCTTTCATCCATTGTTCTGATAATGTTAAATATCCATAAACAATTAAATTAACATATTCCCCAAATTATTCTCCTAATGAACGTATGAGAACCTAAAATAACTTCCATTAATTCTCATACATCTCTATCTTCAAGGCAATATGATCAACGTGCATCTTGTGACATCGATATCCAATCCCAAAATATATGAATGTAGTTGTGATGAATTCTAGTTCATAAAGTGTAGTGTAGAAATATAAGATTCATGAAGATCAAAAATCATTGAATATAATTATAAAATTCATCCAACCTGACTTCAAGTTCATTGGTGTTGTATTGTGAGACACCTTTTTTGTTTTTATAGTTATGTTCTTCATATATTCATAACATGTCATAAATCCAATGATAAAAATCCAACATGAAGAATATTTTAAAATAATAATACCTTTGGAATTTTAGTATAATGTTTATGGTGAATATATGGTTATTAGAAATTGAAAAAATTACAGTTAAAAACAAATCATTCTTCTATGTTCGACCATATATGGATGACTTCTCAAATGTAGGGTAATTTAGTTTCCAACATTTTGTGTATATAGATAAACCTCAAAAAGGGAAATTTGTACTAGCTTAAAATCAAAAGTTTAGGATATTATTTTAAGACTATAAACAACAAATTCAATATTTGGTAATGTTGAATCACATTTAGATAAAATTATAAAAGTTTCAATAATTCAAGGAACACTTCAAAAATATTTATACATAAAATGACATAATAAAAGACCAAAATCCATAAATATATATAAATTCTATATCACTAAAAAATAGTGTTAGTAATATAATATAATTGTCTATATAATCCTCATGTATAGTAAAATCAGAATTGGTGGCCTAATATTCACCTTTTTGGTCTGAATATGCTATATGTTTTATATTATATATCATATTATATATCTACAATTATTTAAAAAAAATTATAAATCATTATATAGTGATAATACTTTCATTCAATTAATTTCATGGGATATCCAAGAGATTTATCTACATTTTCTGAACTTTAATTTAATGGTGGAATAGTTATTTTTTCCTCTAAAAATTGAATGTTCTTTCTAAAACAATTTAAGAATTATTTAGTTTAGATAATTCGATATATTTTAATTTTTTACGATATCATGATCATTTTAATTTGGAATGATTTTTTTCCGACATATAATAATTTATCTAAATTTAAGTCAATAGGATAGATTCTTGAACTACATTTTTTGTATCCTCGAAAAAATATATAAATCATTTTTTTAGTTGGTATATAATTTCATGTTTTCGATTTTAATTAAATGTACCTTATGTTTAGATAAGAATAACCCAATTTTTTAGAAGATGACTATATATTTTTGAACATGGAATAATTATAAATTTGATAATATAATTATACCTACATTGGAATGAAAATATTATCACAATATAATGATTTATAAAAATCCACCTATATAACCATAATGATTATTAGAAACTCGATTTTGATAAATTTTGACATCCCCCTCTCAAGATCATACATAACTGAAATAATAGACACCTACAGTTCATTGTAGAAACTGGAATGCCACATAACTACCTATATGGATATGGAGACTAAATATTTGCATCACAAGTTTTATAGTGATTGGAATATTAATGATCTAGAGATCTTTGATAATTTAGGGATGTAATTCCATGTATAACTATATTCATTTTGTTTTTTTTGGAATATATCTATTTCATTAATTATAATTATATAAGAATATCAAAAAAATATGTAAAAATTTATGGATATTTCATAAGTTACAAGATTATTTATAAAGGAAATAGTATTATCAGAATATGATATATATATATATATATACTTATGGAAGGAGGTATTGGAATTGAAATTTTAATATTTGAATATTTGGAAGGCTATGTATGGTTTAACGTGGTTCATAATGACGATATTTATGATGATTTTAGAAACTATTTAAAATTAAGAAAAATTAGAATAAATATATTTTTCAAAGGCCAAAAAAATTTTTATGCTTAATGGATAAAATTATCGAAATTTTCGTGAAATATCCATGTTAGATCAATTGAATATAAAAATATTATTATTTGTTCAGATATATTTTTTTGAAATAGAATTATTTACAAAATTATTTTCAGGGGAAAAAAGTTATAAAATAATTATGGAAGAAATTTTGGAAGCAGTTTGACATTAATGTTTCAATTCTATGATAAATAATAGGAAGTGTCTATTGACATTGAATAATTCTTTTTTAAATAAATATTTAACGATAATAAAATGTCAAATGATACAATTTTGATGTGAAAAAATAATAATTGTTCTATTATTTTCCTATTACTACAATCATTAGAGATCATATTCAATAAGGATAGCATTAGAGCTATAGCTTCTTAAGGAATTTATTATCAAAAAAAGTCTATTTAATTCTAGTTGTATCTTTAATTGTATTATAAATTTGATTCAATTTCATTATATCATCTTATTGGTAGAAAAGTATTGACTATCAATGAACAACCATTTGGTAAGTGTTAACTTTTTATCATGGTTTTTTAGGTCCCCTGAAACCGGTCCTGGTGGAATGGTTAAAAGGCCTTTACTACATAATAGTTGATTTCACACAATTGTCAATGTCCATTGATAAGTGGACCTAATTATTGAAAATTGTAGAATTTCAAGATAGAGTATTAGTGGAGTGGACTAGGGGATCATTGTATGAAGAACCAAAATACATTATTGTCTCTTTCTCTTTATTTATATACTTTTCCAATACTATAATTGATTATAATATGGGAGATCACGAATAACCATCTATCATGTGATATTTTTTTAATTGTTAGTCATTTTTAAAGGAATATAATTCACACCCTATTTTTTCATCATCATAATCTTCAGATAAAATAGTATCGGAGCCTTCTATTTAATGTTTTATCTATTTTTCCTTTAAAATATAATATTTATTGATCCATCATAAAAAGATAGATCATTATGGTACTCTTTTCAAAAAATTTGTCCACCACCCATGATACAAATTTATATGGTGATAATTATGGATTTTGAGAGGAACATATGATTATTTATCTAAATAACCCTCATTTAAAAGTACATTTAAAAGTTCACATGCTTTATATAATTCCTAATGAAGAAACTGGATAATGGAGTCTGGATAGAGAAGCTGTGTATAATTTGAATTCCTGATCTATAAATGCAATTATTTGTGGGCATGGACTAGGTAAATTCAATATAGAATCTTAATTAAACATTTATCATCATATGTGGGATAATATCACTATATATTATGAATTTATTGTAAATTTCATATAACTATATTCACAATTTGGTGTTGAAGATTGGATTCAAGATGAAATGGAAGATAACATTTATTTTAATGAGCAAAATGCTCGACTCAACATTCCCACTTTAGAATAATAATATTATTATGTTTCCAGAAGATCATACTCAAATGATAAACTATCATAAATTAATATAAGGTTTGAAAATTTATATTGGAATATAAAATATAAATTAAATAAGATTAGGGTATTTGAGGTTAAATGTTGAAAATATAAGAAGAGATGACATCATATATGAGACTACACTCATCTAAAATAATAATATAAATCTAATTGTTAAACGAATGGAAAAAATAAATGAATGTTTCCTAGAGTGAAAGTTAGGATTCATGTTATGATTCAACATCAAAATCAGATGTTGGGAACATGAATCAAAATGTCAATTTTTGTTTTACAGATCAATCTATGGAGGTAAAACTGTCTTTATCTCCTAGTTCTAATTATAAAAATATTTCTTTTGAAACATTATTGAAAATTTTACTAAAATATCAGTTAAATTTGAATCATTTAAGAAGAAGAATTTATATATCCAAAATTATTATTGTTCTATTCTTACAATAAGTTAGTATTTTTCTAAATATATTTCTCTCTTACGATATAATTCTTCTAAGACTACTTATTTTTCGATAATAGTAAAAAATAATTAATTATTAACAGAGGTAGATTATTTGAACAATGATACTATCATGTTTACCAAGGGCTTAAATTATATAAATAAATTTACAAAAAATAATAATGCAAAAAAAACAAATTTTACAATTCGTAGTAATTGGGAAAATTCAATAATATTATATACATTATTTTTGTTAATGATGTTATATGTAAAAACATGTCGAATTTTAGATGTTATAATTGTGTTTGTGATGGTTACATTCTAAATATTTATTTTTTAAAATTTACTAATATTTTTTAATTATTGTTTCTTCAATGAATTAATTAACATTGTGTCAATAATCATAGGTAAACAAATTTTGTTAACAAAATCTCTTATTGTTAACACGACTAGATTATAAATCTTTTAGGTATAAATATTCACATCTATTTGATAATTTCATTGAATGTTGAAGTAGAATTCGTTCTTATAGAATATAGTGTCTTTAAAATATGTAGAAATATATCAACATGAATTATTAATCGTTTATTTAGTTTTCTTTCTAAAATAAAAAATAATTAGATCAAAAACTATTATCTAGAAAGTATTGGTTTTTTTCATATTTTTTTTTTTCTAAAACCATTAACTATTTTATAATTGTGTTCGACATCTCATAAATTTTTTATTTGTCAAACCCATATATCTGGTTAGTCATTTTCATAGATTGTTAAAAAATTATTTTATTAATATATTAAATGCGAAATAAAATTATGGCCATCATATGTATTTTTTAAGGTTTATTTACTGGTATGTTGGTATGATAATCATTATACGATATTATTATTATATAAATTATATTTTTTGTGGATTAACTTTTGGTTTATTATTTTTTTCTATTCTTATCAATTATTTCATGTTCTAGGTTGATAGTAATAGACTATTGGATTTTTTCAGGTTATATGTGATTATGTTTTTCTCTAATATACATGACACATGACTAAAATTTCAATTAGTGATTTAATGACATGAAAATGAAATTTCATGTTTTCATGTCCTATTTGAAATTTTTTATTTAATATTTATAAGGATGAGATAATTGAGGTTGAACATATATTCTGACCTGTATTCGGAATGTATTATATTTTTTCATGCCTAGTTAATATTATTATTTTTAAAAGATAGATAAATATTATGACCCTAGTGATTAAATATTAACAAATTTTAAAGGGGAGTATATATAATTTATCAATGTCATATAATCATTAATAAATTACCTTTTGATCATTATAAAATGGAAAGGTTTGAGTTTGTGCTTTTAATAATCAAAAATGGGTAAATTGTTGAGTGGCTCTTTTCGTATAATATTTTTTTTTATTTACTTAACCAAATTTTTTTATTATATTTTTATTAATTTAATCATAAATTTTAATCATATATTAATTTTTATTTATATTATTATATGTTAGTAATATTATATTTTGATCATTCATTCATTATTATATATATTCTAACAATATTTGTTTGAGTTTTACATTAATTTTTAGATTTAATAGGTTATTGTATATTTTCTATACATGGAGATACAATAGTCATAATATTAAGCCATTTATTAGTAATATAATAATACTATATATATCTTCATCAACTAAAGACAAAAATGAATGATTCGTTTAATAATTTATATTTTGGTTTGAATTTGGTATAGGTTTTTTGTTATACATCAGATTTTATGTTTAAATTTTTTTATATTTTGTTTATAACCCACAGTATAATGCTCATATTTTAACATAACTTATTTTATTATACATCTATGAGATTTATTTATATTTCATTAATTTTTATGAAATGATGAAATATTTTTTTACACATCTATCTTAAATAAAAATTATTAAATTATAATGAATGATGAATAAATAATAAAAATAATAATTTCATATCATGTAATAACGTATATAATATTTAATATATGACTTATAATTAAGAATAATATAATTGAAAACAAAAAAAAATAAATAGAGGGTGAAGTTATTTTCAAATAATAGATTATGTGGAAAGGATCCATAAAATATTCTCCAACTCTTTATATTTAAATCACCAAAACGCACAATTTTCCTTTTTGTATATAATAAATGGTAAGTAAATGAATATTAGATTGTTTTAATAATATATATATACTCCCCTTTTTTATCTATTCAAAAAAAATTCACTAGGGGAACAATATTTTTAGAACAAGCAAACGATTATTCCATCATTTTTTTAATTCAAGTAAATCTAGAAAAATGTCATGTCTCTACAAGAAAATATGTTTCAGGAAAATAAAAAAAACTATAAAATTATTAATAATAAAATAAAATAAACATTAATAAATATAAAATCATGTATATAAAATAAATCTTCTAGAATCATCACCTCAAAATTGAGTGTATCAAACAAGTGATTTATATTTCTTTATAGTTGAAGTGTATGGATATAACTATAAGGCCACGACCTTAAACCTTACTTAATATTGAATTAAATGAATAATTCACATTGTGGATCTTTTCAGGTTTAGAGTTTTATAGAGTTAGATCATAAATCATAAATTACATACCACATTTAAACAATGTTGTTACATAAAATATAGTATTCATTTTTCCCCATCAACAGAAACATATTTAAAATAAAACATGGATTCTTTCTTGAAACTTCCTTGACACTATCATCATAACATGCACCTTTCCCTTAACATGTGAAAAACATTTCAAAAACTTGGTATGAGCATAAAAATCTCAGTAATGGATATAAAATTATGAAAAGAAAAAATTATCCATGTCTGAAATCATACATTACTCATAAAACATAAGCATTTTAACATACCTCATAAAATCGTGAATAAATCATAGAAATCATAATACATAAAGGTAACTTGAGGCATTCATACCATTCTTATGTAGGGAGTAACCCTCTTGGTTACGTTTGGAATACACATCATAGTATATTCCCTAAATCTCTTCGGAGAAACCTTAACGTTTAACTCCTTCGTGTTACCCAATGCATTGGAGAGCTATATCGGGCTCACCCATCCTTAGTTTATCACGGAACCACCCATCTTCATAACAATGCCCAAGAACCATAACATAATCATAGAACCTAACTTAATCATAATGGAAAGATTAAATTCCCACATTACAATAACAATATAACATTTTAAGATATTGAAATAATGAATCCATTCTAAAAACCATTTTCAAAACCATTTAAAATATTTAGTAAAGAGATTTTTAAATTAAAGTGTCCCATACCACTTTGAAGATTTTAAAATTTTAAACCATTAATATCCATATAAATAAATCCTTAAAACCATTTTGAAAACATGGATATTAATGAAAAATATTTATAAGAATAAATCATTAAAACATTTAAAACGATATTTTAGTTAATGGATGTTTAACAAAATGAGAGACACTTGAATACAATAACTGAGGAATAACATTTAATCAGAACATTATAATATCATGAGAATGAATGGATTCATGATATAATATTCCAAAGGATAGTATATACACCATATAATAGTGAATTGGTGCATAACAACAATGAAGTCTCAATAGAAATGTAAAATGAGATGAAATCCCTTATAAAGAAGGTATTCTTAAATTAAAGATAAATCATTCTCATAATTATGTGTAAAAAATATAAATACACCCAATACAAGTGGATATTATTTGTAAAACAATCAAATTTCATTCACACATATTCAATGGATGACATATTCAATAACTACATGTTGAACCCAAAGTAATCGAAATTGGGTTAAGAAGTTCCCTTGGTAAAATTCAACAGCCTAACGACGTCACTTTAAAATACATAAAATTGGTTTATGAGAGATAAAATGGTATCTCATCACTTGGACATAAAATTTACATCAATATGGATATATAAGAATATATCCCAACATAAAAATATGTAAATTAAAAGACAAAACAAACTAATTCTTTTAAAAGGAGGAGTATGAAAGGTTCCCTTACCAATTTGGGAAACTTTCAAAATGTACACCCCATGAAAGAAGGGTCATACAATGAAGATGTAAATACCCATAAATGAGAGTATATAGTATAAAAATGGGAAGTACATACACCACACAAAATGAAATAGTGTAAAATGTAGCATGATTCTCACGAGAATAAAAAGTGAGATGAAAGTCCCCTTATGAAAATTCGACAGCCTAATGGCACCACATAAAACATCCAAAAATGGATTGATCAGATCAAATAGGGTCTCTCATCACATGAACATAAAAATTACATAAATATTAATATCAAATAACATCCTCCAACATAAGAACATGGAGCATAAAAGAAATGACAAAAAAGAGAGTACTTGAAAAGAAAGAGAGAGGTAGGATCCCTTACCTCGGGTCGGACTTGACTCGATCGTTCTTTAAACTCATGAATAATAAACATGAGTTAATTTATACTTGATTAAGAACCTTTTTCAAGGACATTATTCCTTTTATATCACTTAATACCATGCTATGAACACTATGTAATTATTTAAGTTAATAATGGTCATTTTGTAGATCATTGCTACTTGAGTAAAAAATAAACTCTTTATAATTACAAGTTGTTCATGTGGTAAAATATATATTATATACAGAATTTTATTTATTATGTAGATATCATATATATCCATTATATACATTAATTTATAATATTACATTACATTTAGAGGTAAGAAATGAAATGCACCATTCATGGAGACGGTAAGCCGTACATACGCATGAACGATACTTCCATTACTATTTCTTATTTAATGGAATTAAAACATAATGAAACATAATATTATTATAATTCCAGTATTTTATCATATATAATATCATTAAATCTATCTTTTATACGTACCACATATGGTATTAATGAATAAAATCACTTTAAAGGGGCGGTAGTCCGCACTTCCTAAAATGAAGATATCGCATTTAACCATAATGGAAACCATAAAGTTATGCCATAAATGAAAAATACAGAAGCTTAAGTAAATGATAAACATATTAAATATCATATATAAATATAATGTCATCTTAATGGAAACCTTTGAGGGTGTTAAAAGAATATTGAACAATCATCGTTTCGTGAGGCAGAAATTCATCATCCACAGAAATAGTACGTTCTTTAACCATTAGATGTAGGTGTGTGTAAGTGTAGCTATAATAATTCTTATAACAAAATCCTAGTATATTTAAGATACTGGAGTTGTTACAAAAGAAATGAATAAAAAGAGTTTAGGGGGTTGGAGAAGCAAAATAAAACAAAACAACACAAGTGAATACATTACCTTAAAATTGGGTATCTCTCTTTGATTTGAGCTCAAAGGATTCCTTGGGATGACTGCTGCCCAAAGTGAGGCTTCTAAGAGTAATAGAGGGATGTGGAGAGACAAAATTAGCATGTTTTGGCTGTGCCAAAGGCTTGAGAGGTGTGGGTAAGGTGGTAGAGTTGGGGGCCTTTTATAAGAGGAGAGGAGGGCCACTCTTGGAAAGTTACAAAATGTTACTTTATTTTCAAATGATTTTCGGATTTTAAAGGTCCCATATTGATGTATTTCTAGGATAAGGTTGTAAGGGTTAGAAATATACTCATCCAGCAGGTTTTTGACAAGTTTGTGTAATAGTTTTAACATTATCTGTTCATTTTATCTAAATCCTTTATTAATGAGGTAATCGCTGCATCATCATGATGTCATAAATAATTTAATTTATTTAATGTATAAAAATTATAAAAAAAATATCATGATGTAGGAAATCTTATTATCGTTCTAATGAAACTTTATAGTAAAAAATACGACTTGTATAACCCCATTTAAAAATTGTTTTTGAAAAAAAAACTCATGCTTGTGACATTTTTATTTTAACATTAAATATAAAGTAATTTATGTCATTTTCCAACCAAAGTGGCTCCATGGGGTCCCCAAGGTGACTAATGGATTGTCTTGGTCGGCCATGACACATCCAATGAGGGTATGACATGTGTCTAGGTGATTTCATATTATTAAAACATTATTTTTACCTTAAATTACACTAATTACCTCCAATCGCGATTAAAAATTTAAAGGTTACTATTCACCAAAAAATTCTTTTAAAACCATTGAACCACATTTCACATCCTAATGAAAACCATGTATGTCAGATTTTTGAAATTAAAATCACAGATGTGGTGATGTTTCATTTAAACGAAAAAAATCAGTTTTTAAACTACCACTGAGTGGTTTCACAATTCTTCAAAAATAGAAGTTTTTCAGAAAAATACCAAAAATTCACCCTAAGTTATATTTGATATTCTGAATTCAAAAATGATCTCTATTTTAAAAAATTCAAAACATATAAGTTGCATTAATTAATTTAATAATTAATTCCTACTGTCAAAATAAATAGCGTGTTTTTAAGAAACAATATCTATTAAAAGATTGACACTAGTTTAAGTCCAATTTCAAAGTGAAATTAATTCCAATGACCACTATTTGATTAAATGGTAAAAATATATTCTAATTTCACATTAAAAAAATTCAAATGATTATATAATCATATAAATCAATTAGATTGAAAATAGGTTTTGAATTAAAATAGAACATTTTTCACTATTTATTAAAAAATGATCTTTATCGGAAAAATACCAAAAATTTACACAAAGTAAATTTTGAGGTCCTGATTCAAAAGAAGAATTATATTTTGTCAAATATAACACATAAAATTTTAAAAAAGTGGATTTAAAAGAGGTTCGCCATCAAAAGGCGGTTAATCGACCTTTTAAAGAATATTAGAATATTTACGCTTAAAATTGGATTCATTCGCATTTTTATTCCACTAACATTTATTGTAAAAAGTAAAAATATTTGAAAAACATATATAATCATTTTGAAGTTAGTTCTATTCATTCCCACCATTACAACGGCTAGGAGTTAACTACCATTTAAAATAATATTATTTTGTTATTAGAGTGCAATGTAAGATTCCCAAAAAACTTGTTGTTGCGTATTGGGTACGCCATCAAGCATAGCGTCCCCTTTAAAGTAATATTAATATTTTATTCAAAAATATGGATAAATTTGAAAATTTCATATTCTTTATTTACCTGAGGTTTTACATCCTTTCCCCCTTTTGGGAATTGCATCCTTGCAATTTTAAAATTCGGTTTGGAAGCTTTATTGAAAATCCCACATCGGAACAAGAGTCAGTAAAACTATCACTTTAAAAGAATGGGGGAGAAGTACAAATGTCACCCGAGATAACCTATACTAGGATTACAAGTATGAAAATATGGATATGGAGGAAAAAAAGGGTCGTGTTCTGATGGAGTGTGATAGTAAACATGTCTAGGAGAAAGTTAACAACAAGAAAATCACAAACTTGTGATGGGTTACACAGTATTTGATTCCCCAGTATGAAAAATTAACAGACAACATTTTTGTTTTATGTTACTTTTCATTGGGGAATTTATTTATGAGATTAACTAAAACATAAGGAAGCATACTTAAATGTCATGTTGACTTTCAACTTTTACTAGACTTCTTACATGAACTCATATTTTCTCCAAAAGACGAGTATTTTGGATGACTTGTTCACATTAAGAGAGATATAATCAACTTCTAGAGAATCACCTAATCCACAAAAGTGAACTATATACTTATCATGTATTTAGACCTTAACCAAAACTAAAACCAAAAATGTTAGTATGAGATCAGATAATACCCAAAAATATAGTCCATTATAAAAAAAATCTATTCTTAATCTCCAAAATTTGTCAAAAAAACCCCCAAGTTCAACAAAGACCATTAAATAAACATCTATCCATAAAATTTTACAAAGTAAACCAAACTAAGATTGAAACCCAATTCTCTGAAGGATTTAATCACATAGTCTCCTAAGATAAATTTTAACATTTTTCTCCAAAACAACATCAGTTACTCTTACAGTCTCATACTGAAAAGTAATTAACCTAATCACATATCCTCCATGATAGGCTAATAATTTCCATTGATAACCAAAAATAAACTTACTCTTAATTCATATAATCATATAACTAAAAAGAATCATTCAAACTAACTAGGGACTTCACATAGTCTAGTGGTAGGCGATAAATACCAGATGCACTTTGATTGTGGGTTCGATTCCCGCAGCTTCGTCCGACACGACAGGTTGTCACATGGTCTGCGTGTTGTCCCTTGTCAAAAACTATATAATTTTATAACATTCCTCAAAAAGAGATAAATTCATCAAAAATAACCATAACATATTTTAACTACAAAGGTTATCTGATAACATCCATTTTGCAACCCAAAATGTATTAACTAGTAATTACCGCAAATTCAAGGATCATATAAACCCAAATGGTTCTTTATAACTATATCAACAAAAGAAAGGATAATTATTCCTTGAATAAAATTTTCATATATCAAACATCAGGGTTAATATAAAAAGTCTTCTAATATAGCACCATCATCAAAAGAGACTTAATACATCTAATAATTTCACCATCCTAAAATCTACCATAACTCTTGAATCCCTTATATGATGACTTCTTACTCATTCAACATTCTTCATGATCCATTAGCCATTACTTTTCAACTTATTCTGAAATACTTCTATCTTACAAACAAAATCATGAATCATATCCTAAGATTCCAATAATAGGAAAACATATGTTATGAAATAATCCATACCTTTCATTCTTCATTTTCAGTTTCTTCATCCTCGATCGGAATGGAATTAGGTATTGGTAAATGAATATTTGTACGATCGTGGTGACCCCATTCCCCAAACTTCTTCGTAGGACATGTGTTTTCATAATGACCATGCACACCACACTTAAAACATTCAATTGATCCTTCAGAAAGAACTTATTTCCATTTCCTAGAGTCAACTAGATGCTTCCTTTTTCCATGGTAGGTTCTTGCTTTATTACCTTCATTTCCACATCTATTGGATCTTTGTATCCCTTTGAATCATTTTCCTATGTGTTTCTTTCCACATATTTGACACATAGGTTTTTGAACATACTTACCTTTATGATTATTACCTGAACATCCGTAGGGATTTATTTCATGTATATATGATGCCTTATAAAAATCACTAAGGTTCAGGTGGTCAATCATGACTCCAGATAGTTGGTTGAAGATAACCACAAGAGTTCTCATTGCAGCCCCCATATCATTCAGTTTTTCTTTAATTAAACCGTCATAGTTTTCTTCAAATCCACTATTACTTTGGTGCATGCTAGATCCAGCCATTTACTAAAACCAAAAAGGTCAGTGTGAGTATATTAGTAAAATCATCAAATAAAAAAGTGGAAGATAAACACCAAGATATACTTATCCAAGTTATATCAAACTCATTATAACTTTAAAAAAACTATGACTCCATATCATATACTAACCATTGTGGTTATACACAACTTGTCACTTTTTCTTAAACAACACTCTAACCTCTAAAGTTATCTATAGTGACCTCTGATACCAACTATAAGGCCATGGCCTTAAAACATACTTTCAATTGAATTAAATGAATAATTCACATTTAAGATCTTTTCAGGTTTATAGTTTTAGATAATTAGATCAAAAATCATAAATTACATTCCACATTTAGACAAAGTGGTTACATAAAATATAGTATTCGTTTTTCCCCATCAACGGAAACATATTTAAAATAAAACATGGATTCTTTCTTGACACTTCCTTGAAACTATCATCATAACATGCACCTTTCCCTTGACCTATGAAAAACATTTCAAAAACTTGGGATGAGCATAAAAAGATCCGTAAGGGATATAAAAGTACGAAAATAAAATATCAGTCCATGTATGAAATCATACTTTACTGATAAAACATAATCATTTTAACATACCTCATCAAATCATGAATAAATCATAGAAATCATAAGACATAAAGGTAACTTGAGGCATTAATAACATTCTTATATGGGGAGTAACCCTCTTGTTTACGTTTGGAATACCCATCAAAGTATATTCCCTAAATCACTTGGGAGAAACCTTAACGTTTAACTCCTTCGTGTTACCCAATGCATTGGAGAGCTATATCAGGCTCACCCGCCCTTAGATTATCACAGAACCACCAGTCTTCATAACAATGCCCAAGAACCATAACATAATCATACAACATAAGTTAATCATAATGGAAAGATAAAATTCCCACATTACAATAACAATATAACATTTTAAGATATTGAAATAATGAATCCATTATAAAAACCATTTTCAAAACCATTTAAAACATTTAATAAAGAGATTTTTAAATCAAACTATCCCATACCACGTTGAAGCATTTAACATTTTAAACCATTACTATCCATATAAATAAATCCTTAAAACCATTTTGAAAACATGGATATTAATGAGAAATATTTATAAGAATAAATCATTAAAACATTTAAAACAATATTTTAGTTAAAGGGTGTTTATCAAAATTAGAGACACTTGAATACAACAATTGAGGAATAACATTTAATCAAAACTTTATAATATAATGAGAATAAAGGGATTCATGATATAATATTCCAAAGGACAGTATATACACCATATAAGAGTGAATCTCTGTATAACAACAAAAAAGTCTCAATAGAAATGTAAAATGGGATGAAATCCCTTATAAAGAAAGTATTCTTAAATTAAGGATAAATCAATCTCATTATTATGTGTGAAAAATATAAATACACCCAATACAAGTGTATATTATGTGTAAAACAATCAAAGGTCATTCACACATATTCAAAGGATGACATATTCAATAACTACGTGTTGAACCCAAAGTAATCGAAATTGGGTTAAGAAGTTCCCTTGGTAAAATTTGACAGCCTAACGATGTCACTTTAAAATTCGTAAAATTAGTTGATGAGAGTGAAAATGGTATGTTACACCCCAAGCTTCCACTGTACGTTTCCCTTCGAATAATGCAATAGCGTGTGTTGTACGCAACCTCGAGCTCTAACACACACCACAACTAACTGAACTAGCCATTGTGAATAGTAATACCTACTTTTTGAAATTTTATAAATTTTATTTATCAAAATGGACTTCATTTTTGGATTTGGAATATTGAAATTAGCCTATGTTGAATTTTTGGTATTTTTCTGAGAACTTCTAAATTTTTATGAATAGTGAAAAATACTTAAAAACAACTTTTTTAATCAAAATAATTTATAGTGATAAATTATAATATTTAGTGGTTTTAAAATATAATTAGAATATATTTTTACCATTTTATCCAATGGTGGTCATTAGAATTAATTTAACATTGAAATTGGACATAAACAATTGCCAATCTTTTGATATAAATTGTATCTTAAAAACACGCTATTTGTTGTAACAGCGGGAATTAATTATAAAATTAATTAATACAACTTATATGTTTGTAATTTTGTAAAATAGACATCATTTTTGAATTCGGAATATCAATTATATCTTAGGGTGAAGTTTTGGCCTTATTCTGATAAACTTCAATTTTTGATGAATAGTGAAACCACTAAGTGGTTGTTAAAAACTGATTTTTTCATTAAAATGAAATATTACCACTTCTGTGATTTGATTTTTAAAAATCCGACATACATGGTTGTCATTAAGAAGTAAAATGTGGTTCAATGAGATTAAAATAATTTTTTGGTGAATAGTAACTTTTATGTTCTTAATCGCGATTAAAGGTGATTAGTGTAGTTTAAGGTAAAAATAATGTTTTAATAATATTAGATGAGCTTGACACTTGTCCTACTCCTATTGGATGAGTCATGGCCTACCAAGACAACCCATGAGTCAACTTGGGGACCCCATGGAGCCACTTTAGTTGGAAAATGACATTAATATATATTTATTTAATGTTAAAATTAAATTGACACAAACATGAGTTGTTTTACTAAAACAGTTTTTAAGTGGGGTTAAACATATCCAAATATTGACTATAAATATTCATTAGAAATCTAAAGAGAGTTCCTACATCATAGTATTTTTTTTATAATTTTTAGACATTAAATAAATTAAATTATTTATGACATCATTATGATGCAGCGATGACCTCATTATTTAAAGATTTAAATAAAATAAGAAGATAATGCAAAATCCAAGGCTTACACTTGTCCAAAGCCTATTGGATGAGATGATTTCGAACCCTTATCACCTTATCCATGAATTATATAAGTGTGGGACCTTTAGAATCCGAAAAGCATTGTATAATAATGTAACATTTCAATCTTTCCAAAAGAGCCCCTCCTCTCCTCTTATAAAAGGCCCCCACCTCTACCACCTTATTCACACTTCCAAGCCTTTTGGTTCGGCCAACCTCTGCCCAAATACTCTCCCAACTTTTCTCCCTTCATCCTAGAATCTTTACTTTAGTCATAAAGCCATCCTAAAGAGTCCTTTTGATCAAATCAAAAGGAAGAACCCGAAGAAGAGGTAACATTTTCATCACCCTCTTTCAAGTTTCTTTCTTCTTCCACTCCCTCATTGTTTATTATTTCAATTATAAAATTATAACTCCAGTATCTTCTATATACTGTGATGTTATTATAAATATGGAACAACCATATTCAGTATTCTACCCATCATTTGAATGACATGTCACCATACATGCGTACGTACGACTTACCGTCTCCACGTCGTGGTGTAATTGTTATTCAATATATTATTATTTAGATGGGTATAATAATGATATGTAATTCATTTAAATAATAAATATAACATGATAATGATTCTGTATATATGATATACTATCCAATTATATATTAATTTAATATCAAAATAATGATATTGTCGCTCATGCGTATGTACGGACTACAGTCTCCACGAACGCGATGAGATTCATTCTCCGTCGTATCCATTCAAGTATAATTATCATTTGATGATTTAAAAATAATGTTTAAGGACATGATATCATTCTGGATATGAATAAGATACAACCTATCCATGAAAAACATGACTTACCTAACAAAACATATAAAAGAAAACGAGTAAGTTAACACCCGAAACAACGATAAATCTAAGATATTGTTAACAAAGCAATGTTAAAAGATCATATATGATATCATATGAATATATATGATTCTTGTATAATTTAATAACAATTATTTCACCATTATACAGGAGTTTAACCTACCCCAACCAAGTAAAAGTACAAGGTAAGGGTTTACTTCACAACCTCTTCATTATCCAAGGTTG
This sequence comes from Viscum album, assembly GCA_963277665.1. NCBI lineage: Eukaryota > Viridiplantae > Streptophyta > Magnoliopsida > Santalales > Viscaceae > Viscum > Viscum album. The sequence continues at coordinate 439,052,235 of OY728165.1, read as the reverse complement.
TTTATACATAATTATCTAATGGACCTCGTTATCATCCACATCCTTGTTTCTTAAAAATGTCTTTCAAAACATTTTTACTATTAAATGGAAAATGTGTTAAAGTCATTTACACCCTTATACATTTTTGAAAGAAATCTTACCGTCGTTTTCCAAACAATGTACTTTTTGACCTCTTTGACAAATTTAAGGTAAGAATGATTTTTTTAACTTATACGGTGGGTGCGGCTATTTTCCGCCATTATAACTTCGTCGAAGCTTCCCTAACAAGCTTATAAGAATATTTTAAAAGTAATTGTATTATTTTATAATTATGGGATTTTAAATGATTTCAAAAAGGAGAGATATTTCTCTCAAATAGCTTTGATTTCATCCATGTCAACATCCTTTGATGGGTTTTAAGTTTAATTGAAATTGATTTATGATACAAAACTTCCATTGAACATTTTGTGAAATATTTGACTGTGGATGTGTTATTTTATACCATCCATAGTTTATGGAGAAATTGTTGACATTTCGTATGCTAGTTTTAATACGAATATTTATGTTATGTTTAAACCTATTCATATGAGGAATGTATTGGACTTAATATGTGATGGGTGGAGCCCGCTATAGCTCCTCGATGCATCGGTAGGTCTAATGAGACAACTAGACGTGGAATTGGCCGAGGCCCTTTCCCAATTTGATTTATGGTTTTGGCCGAGGCCTTAATCATTTTAGACGTCTTGGCCGAGGCCTTGACAAAATTTTTCAGAATGTCTAGCATTATACATTCCCTCATTATGAAAGTGGTTATTGATATTTCATGTGATTATTCGTCTAGTAGAATATCCATGTGAGTAAGTAATGGCATTATTTTATTTTACTTTTTCCATATTATGCTGAAGTTCAAGTTCAATAAGGCTTTTTTTTTTAGTTATACATTGCCTTAAATGCTTATGTTTTCTTATAAAAGCTTCCACAATATTTTTATCCTTACTGAGCATCTGAGCTCACCCCTTTCAATGTTTTAATATTTTCCAGGATGTGAAGAAGTGTATTATGACTGACATGCAAGAATAGTTAGTGAGGATATGAGTGTGGACTATGAAGACCATGTTATTGTACATTGTTTACTTTTTGATGTAATGAACGAATTATGAATGTATCTACTGTTTCCAAGGCTACTAAACTAATCGGTCTTTCGAGACTTGATCTTTTGTGATCATGCCAATGTTACGAAGTAATGCACCGACTCTGGGTAGCTGGGGTCGGGGCGTTACAGTTGGTATCAGAGGAAGTTTAGTACTAACCTTGGAAGCTAGATTTAGATAAACTCTGATTAGAGCACATATCCCGAAGATAGACTTTGAGGATTAGTATAGAAGAACTTCCTAGAATTTTGGTATTGTAGAGATGTTGTGAGTTTTCCGAGCAATACATCCCTGTCTGGATACGAGCAGGTAGAGGCGGCTCTGGCACAGATGTACATAGGGGTAAAACCCGAAAACACCGCTTTGAGCTAGACTCGAACGGGAACTGGTGCACGACAACGGGCCTTGCTGCACTCTTGGTTACGACACTCCCGAGGGATATTCTTTGGATAATTCCCATTTTCTTTACAAACCAATATGATGGGTTACGAGTATATACTTCCTCAAAGAAAACATTTTTATAATTATGGATTATATCCCTAATTAGTTCAATTTATGTTAAGTGTTTTTCAATTATGGAATTATGTATTTTGATTCATGAACTAATCTAGTTTATGCCATTATTTAGAAATGGCGCCTAGTGGAAGGAATGGAAACCGTATCAATGCACGCACTCCGTGTAGAGATTGCCCTCCTGCTCAGGATAATTATGGTGGAGCTAGTGATTCAACTGGTGCTGATCAGCTTCTCACCGTACTGGGACAACTCACGCAGGTTATGAATAACAACCTTACTCGTATGGAGCACCCTGATCCGCAACGTGGAGGATCAATGCTAGACCGTTTCATGAGGCAACAACCGCCAACCTTCAATGGGAGTACAAATCCTATAGTATCTGAGCAATGGATAAATTCCTTAGAGAAAATATTCCATGCCTTGGGGAGTAGTGAAAGGGATAATGTTGTCATGGCAGTTTACCGCCTCACTGGTGATGCCGATCAATGGTGGTCACTAATTAAAAACACAAAGGAAGATGATGAATTAACAAACATGGAATGGCAGGAGTTCAAAGAGTTGTTCTTAGAAAAATACTTTCCTCGAGACCATTGAGCGGATATGGAAAGGAAATTCCTGAGTCTGAGGCAGAAGGAGGATGAGAATGTCGCAAAGTATGAGGCTAACTTTACAAGGTTAGCAAGGTATGCTGCAGATTACATACGTAACCCAAGAAGTAAGACTGATCGTTTCTTTGATGGGTTCAAACCATTTCTCCGTCGAGCTTTAGTATCACAAACCTTCTCTTCATACGAAGGTATTGTCTCATGCGCTATCAAGACGGAAAATGAATTCTCTAAGTCTTATGACTTTAAATCAAAGCAAGATAAGAAGAGATCCGCTGAAAACTCTGGGAAAGGAAATAAGGAAATAGGGAGGAAGGGTAGAAATGAATTTCCACCCTGTGATAATTGCGGTAGGAAGCACCCTGGTGACAGTCTAAAAGGAAAAGGAGTATGTTACAAGTGTGGTGAAAAAGGCCACCAAGGTCATGAATGCAAGGGAAAGAAAGCGGCTGTCAACGTGGAATGCTATAATTATAGAGAGAAGGGACATTATGCAAATGAATGTCCTAAGCGTCAGAGGAACATACCTCAGAAGAGGCCAAGGGATCAAGGCCAGGCTTATGCTATCACTACTGCTGAGGTGGAAGCTCCGAAAGACATGGTGGCAAGAAATTTAATGGTTTCCTCAAGTTTAGCAAATGCATTATTTGATTCTGGATCATCGCATTGTTTTATATCTTCCCAGTTTGCTAAGAAAATTAGATATTTCCAATTTGATTTAACAAGGGAGTTGTCGGTCAAAACCCCTAAGGGAAGTATTGTTGCAACAAAGTTTTGTTTCTTTGTTCCCATTAGAGCACCTAAATGTTCTTTACCTGCTGATCTCATCGTCATACCCATGATTGAATTTGATATAATCCTCGGTATGGATTGCCTTTCGGACCATGATGCAAAAATTTATTGTAAGAGGAAAGAGGTTACGATTCTTGATGATGATGATAAGGAACACCTTGTCTTTAGAGCAGAATCGTTGCCACATAATTCTTATCTAGATCCACCCCCAGTAGCTCAACTAAATTCAATTATTGGGGAGGAAGAGAAGGAAATTACTGAGGATGAGGAAAGGAATATTCAAATAGAGGATGTACCAATTGTGAGAGAATATGTTGATGTGTTTCCGGAAGATTTACCTGGACATCCTCCAGAACGAGAAGTTGAGTTTTCCATTGATTTAATTCCTGGATCAAGGCCCATATCGAAGACCCCTTATAGAATGGCCACTGTGGAATTAGTTGAACTAAAGAAACAACTAGAGGAATTGAGTAATAAGGGATTTATTTGCCCTAGTGTTTCTCCTTGGGGAGTACCTGTTCTTTTTGTTAAGAAGAAAGATGGATCTATGAGGTTGTGCATTGATTATAGGGAGATCAATGCTATAACAATAATGAATAAGTATCCCCTACCTCGCATTGATGATTTGTTTGACCAACTGCATGGAGCTCAATACTTTACAAAGATTGACCTTCGGTTTGGATACCATCAGTTGTGTGTGAAGAAGGAAGACGTTCCAAAGACAACATTTCGAACAATGTACGGGCATTACGAGTTTACAGTAATGCCTTTTGGATTGACTAATGCACCCTCTGTTTTCATGGATCTAATGAATAGAGTTTTCAAGGAATATCTTGATGAATTTGTAGTGGTATTTATTGATTATATCTTGGTATACTCCAAAAGCCACGAAGATCATGAAAATCACTTACGCATTATCCTGAAGACTCTTAGAAGACATGAATTATATGGGAAATTTAGCAAGTGTGAATTCTGGCTTCATGAGATTTCTTTTCTTGGCCATATTGTCTCTAAGGATGGAATTTCCGTTGATCCTTCTAAAACCAAGGCAATCCAAGAATGGCCAGCACTGACAAGTATAACTGAGTTACACAGTTTTATTGGTTTAGCAGGTTATTATCAACGTTTCGTCCAGAATTTTGCCAGATTGGCTAACCCATTGACAAAGCTCACACGTAAAGGGATTAAATTTTTCTGGACAAAAGAGTGTGAAGAATGTTTTGAAGAACTAAAGAGAAGATTAGTCAATGCCCCTGTATTGACTCTACCATCGGGGAATGATGGGTTTGTTATTTATAGTGATGCATCGAAGAAAGGACTCGGTTGTGTCCTTATGCAGCATGATAAGGTCATTGCCTATGCATCACGACAGCTAAAAATTCATGAGAAAAACTATCCTACTTATGATCTTGAGTTAGCAGCTGTGATCTTTGCTTTAAAGATATGGAGACATTACCTCTATGGTGAAAAATGTGAGATTTATACTGATCACAAGAGTTTGAAGTATATTTTCACACAAAAAGAACTCAACATGAGGCAAAGGTGATGGCTTGAACTACTCAAGGATGATGATTTCACGATACATTACCACCCGGGGAAGGCAAACAAGGTGGCAGATGCTTTGAGTAGAAAAGACCATGGAGTTTTGAATGTGATGAGAATTGAAAGGGATCCAATTTTCTTGGATCTAGTGAAGATGGACATGGGAATAACTAGGGAAGGTGAAACATCAATGCTTTTTCAAATGGTTGCCAAACCATCATTACTAGAAAGGATTAAGAGTTCTCAGACCAATGATGAAGAATTTCAGAAGAAGATTAAAGGTGTGAATGATGGAAGATTGAGGGACTTTGTGTATAAGGATTGAATTTTGAAATTCGGGAAGAGACTTTGTGTTCCCGATATACCTGATCTAAAAAGGGAATTGCTGGATGATGCTCATAGTTCCAACTTCTCTATACACCCTGGGAGCACCAAAATGTATAGAGATTTGAAGGAACATTTTTGGTGGGACAATATGAAGAGGGAGATTGCTGATTTTGTGTCGAGGTGTATGGTTTGTCAACAAGTGAAAGCTGGAAGGCAACATCCTGGTGGAGTATTGCAACCTCTTCCCATACCTGTGTGGAAATGGGATAATATTACGATGGACTTTGTCATGGGAATACCAAAGACTCCTAGAAGGAATGATGCAATATGGGTCATTGTTGATTGACTTACTAAGTCAGCACATTTTCTGGCTATACGGGAGGATCTACCACTTGAACGTCTAGCAAGACTATATATTAATTAAGTTGTAAGACTTAATGGAGTACCCCTATTGATTGTTTCTGATCGTGATCCTCGTTTTACTTCAAGATTCTGGAAAAGTCTTCAAAAGGCCTTGGATACTGAACTTCGTTTGAGCACTGCCTATCACCCTCAAATAGATGGACAATCAGAACGGACTATTCAAACCTTAGAAGACATGTTGAGATCATGCTCTCTTGACTTTCAGGGTATGTGGGATCAATATTTACCACTGGTAGAATTTTCCTATAACAATAGCTTCCATTCGAGTATTCAGATGGCACCATATGAAGCGTTATACGGAAAGAGATGTCGTATACCAACCTGTTGGGATGATGTTGGTGAAAGAAAACTTGTAGGCCCAGAACTGGTGGAGGAAACGGTGGAAAAGGTGAAAGTAATCCAAAATCACATCAAAGCAGCTCAAAGTAGGCAGAAGAGCTATGCCGATAATCGAAGGAAGGATTTGGAATTTCATGTCGGTGATCATGTTTTCCTGAAGTTATCTCCATGGAAGGGAGTCATACATTTTGGTAAGAAAGGTAAATTGAGTCCCAGGTACATCGGACCTTTCGAAATTCTAGAACGAATTGGGGCTGTAGCTTACCGATTGGCAATGCCACCAAGTCTCTCCAAAGTTCACGATGTGTTCCACGTATCTCTGTTGAGGAAATACATGCCTGAACCAACGCATGTACTCACCTATGAGGAATTAGAACTGGAACCTGATCTTTCCTATTGTGAAGAGCCTGTCAGGATTCTTGATGTGAGGGAGCAGGTGCTGAGAAACCGGACGACTCGTCTGGTGAAGGTTTTGTGGAGAAATCATAAAATGGAAGAGGCAACGTGGGAACCTGAGTAATTTATGATGAAAAACCAGCCGAGTCTTTTTATGTAGTAATACCCTAGAAATTGCGAGGACGCAATTATTTGAAGGAGGGGAGAATGTAACACCCCAAGCTTCCACTGTACGTTTCCCTTCGAATAATGCAATAGCGTGTGTTGTACGCAACCTCGAGCTCTAACACACACCACAACTAACTAAACTAGCCGTTGTGAATAGTAATACCTACTTTTTGAAATTTTATAAATTTTATTTATCAAAATGGACTTCATTTTTGGATTCGGAATATTGAAATTAGCCTATGTTGAATTTTTGGTATTTTTCTGAGAACTTCTAAATTTTTATGAATAGTGAAAAATACTTAAAAACAACTTTTTTAATCAAAATAATTTATAGTGATAAATTATAATATTTAGTGGTTTTAAAGTATAATTAGAATATATTTTTACCATTTTATCCAATGGTGGTCATTAGAATTAATTTAACATTGAAATTGGACATAAACAATTGCCAATCTTTTGATATAAATTGTTTCTTAAAAACACGCTATTTGTTGTAACAGCGGGAATTAATTATAAAATTAATTAATACAACTTATATGTTTGGAATTTTGTAAAATAGACATCATTTTTGAATTCATAATATCAATTATAGCTTAGGGTGAAATTTTGGCCTTATTCTGAAAAACTTCAATTTTTGATGAATAGTGAAACCACTAAGTGGTTGTTAAAAACTGATTTTTCGTAAAAATGAAATATTACCACTTCTGTGATTTGATTTTCAAAAATCCGACATACATGGTTGTCATTAAGAAGTAAAATGTCGTTCAATGAGATTAAAATAATTTTTTGGTGAATAGTATCTTTTAAGTTCTTAATCGCGATTAGAGGTGATTAGTGTAGTTTAAGGTAAAAATAATGTTTTAATAATATGAGATGAGCTTGACACTTGTCCTACTCCTATTGGATGAGTCATGGACGACCAAGAAAACCCATGGGTCATCTTGGGGACCCCATTGAGCCACTTTAGTTGGAAAATGACATTAATATATATTTATTTAATGTTAAAATTAAATTGACACAAACATGAGTTGTTTTACTAAAACAGTTTTTAAGTGGGGTTACACAGATCCAAATATTTACTATAAATATTCATTAGAAATCTAGAAAGATTTCCTACATCATAGTATTTTTTTATAATTTTTAGACATTAATATAATTAAATTATTTATGACATCATTATGATGCAGCGATGACCTCATTATTTAAAGATTTAAATAAAATGAGAAGATAATGCCAAATCCAAGGATTACACTTGTCCAAAGACTATTGGATGAGGATATTTCGAACCCTTATCACCTTAGCCACGAATTATATAAGTGTGTGACCTTTAGAATCCGAAAAGCATTGTATAATAATGTAACTTTTCAATCTTTCCAAAAGAGCCCCTCCTCTCCTCTTATAAAAGGCCCCCACCTCTACCACCTTATTCACACTTCCAAGCCTTTTGGTTCTGCCAACCTCTGCCCAAATACTCTCCCAACTTCTCTCCCTTCATCCTAGAAGCTTTACTTTAGTCAGAAAGCCATCCTAAGGAGTCCTTTTGATCAAATCAAAAGGAAGAACCCGAAGAAGAGGTAACATTTTCATCACCCTCTTTCAAGTTTCTTTATTCTTCCACTCCCTCTTTGTTTATTATTTCAATTATAAAATTATAACTCCAGTATCTTCTATATACTGTGATGTTATTATAAATATGGAACAACCATATTCAGTATTCTACCCATCATTTGAATGACATGTCACCATACGTGCGTACGTACGGCTTACCGTCTCCACGTCGTGGTGTAATTGTTATTCAATATATTATTATTTAGATGGGTTTAATAATGATATGTAATTAATGTAAATAATAAATATAACATGATACTGATTCTGTATATATGATATACTATCCAATTATATATTATTTTAATATCAAAATAATGATATTGTCGCTCGTGCGTACGTACGGACTACCGTCTCCACGAACGCGATGAGATTCATTCTCCGTCGTATCCATTCAAGTATAATTATCATTTGATGATTTAAAAATAATGTTTAAGGACATGATATCATTCTGGATATGAATAAGATACAACCTATCCATGAAAAACACGACTTACGTAACAAAACATATAAAAGAAAATGAGTAAGTTAACACCCGAAACAACGATAAATCTAAGATATTGTTAACAAAGCAATGTTAAAAGATCATATATGATATCATATGAATATATATGATTCTTGTATAATTTAATAACAATTATTTCCCTATTATACAGGAGGTTAACCTACCCAAACCAAGGAAAAGTACAAGGTAAGGGTTTACTTCACAACCTCTTCATTATCCAAGGTTGTTTATACATAATTATCTACTGGGACCTCGTTATCATCCACATCCATGTTTCTTAAAAATGTCTTTCAAAACATTTTTACTATTAAATGGAAAATGTGTTAAAGCCATTTACACCCTTATAAATATTTGAAAGGAATCTTACCGTTGTTTTCTAAACAATGTACTTTTTGACCTCTTTGACAAATTTAAGGTAAGAATGTTTTTTTTAACTTATACGCCGGGTGCGGCTATTTTCCGCTATTATAACTTCGTCAAAGATTCCCTAACAAGCTTATAAGAATATTTTCAAAGTAAATGTATTATTTTATAATTATGGTACTTTTAAATGATTTCAAAAAGGATAGATATTTCTCTCAAATAGATTTGATTTCATCCATGTCAACATCCTTTGATGGGTTTTAAGTTTAATTGAAATTGATTTATGATACAAAACTTCCATTGAACGTTTTGTGAAATATTTGACTGTGGATGTGTTATTTTATACCAGCCATAGTTTATGGAGAAATTTTTGACATTTCATATGCTAGTTTTAATACGAATATTTATGTTATGTTTAAACCTATTCATATAAGGAATGTATTGGACTTAATATGTGACGGGTGGATCCCGCTATAGCTCCTCGATGCATCGGTAGGTCTCATGAGACAACTAGACGTGGAATTGGCTGAGGCCCTTTCCCAATTTGATTTATGGTTTTGGCCGAGGCCTTAATCATTTTAGATGTCTTGGCCGAGGCGTTGACAAAATTTTTCAGAATGTCTGGCATTATACATTCCCTCATTATGAAAGTGGTTATTGATATTTCATGTGATTATTCGTCTAGTAGAATATCCATGTGAGTAAGTAATGGCATTATTTTATTTTAATTTTGCCATATTATGCTGAAGTTCAAGTTCAATAAGGCTTTTGTTTTAGTTATACATTGCCTTAAATGCTTATGTTTTCTTATAAAAGCATCCGCAATATTGTTATCCTTACTGAGAATCTGAGCTCACCCTTTCAATGTTTTAATATTTTCTAGGATGTGAAGAAGTGTATTATGACTGACTTGCAATAATAGTCATTGAGGATATGAGTGTGGACTATGAAGACCATGTTATTGTAGTTTGTTTACTTTTTTGATGTAATGAAAGAATTATGAATGTATCTACTGTTTCCAAGGCTACTAAACTAATCGGTCTTTCGAGACTTGATCTTTTGTGATCGTGCCAATGTTACGAAGTAATGCACTGACTCTGGGTAGCTGGGGTCGGGGCGTTACATGGTATCTCATCACATGGACATAAAATTTACATCAATAAGGATATAGAAGATTATATCCCAACATAAAAATATGTAAATTAAAAGATATAACAAAATAAGTCTTTTAAAAATAGGAGTGTGAAAGGTTCCCTTACCGATTTGGGAAACTTTCGAAACGTACACCCCATGAAAGAAGGGTCATACAATGAAGATGTAAATACCCATAAATGAGAGTATATAGTATAAAAATGTCCAATACATACACCACACAAAAGGAAATAGTGGATAATTTAGCATGAATCTCACGGGAATAAAAAGTGAGATGAAAGTCCCCTTATGAAAATTCGACAGCCTAACGGCGCCACATAAAACTTCCAAAAATGGATTGATAAGATCAAATAGGGTCTCTCATGACATGAACATAAAAATTAAATAAAGAGGAATATAAAATAACATCCTCCAACATAAGAACATGGAGCATAAAAGAAATGACAAAAAGAGAGTACTTGAAAAGAAAGAGAGAGGTAGGATCCCTTACCTCAGGTCTGACTTGAATCGATCATTATTTAACCTCATTAATAATGAACATGAGTTAATTTAAACTTTCTTAAGAACCTTTTTCAAGTTCATTATTCCTTTTATGTCACTTACTACCAGGATATGAACACTATGTAATTATTTATGTTAGTAATGGGCATTTTGTAGATCATTGCTACTTGAGTCAAAAATAAACTCATTATAATTACAAGTTGTTCATGTGGTAAAATATATATTATATCCATAATTATATTACTTATGTAGATATCATATATATACATTATATACATGAATTTATAATATTACATAACATTTAGAGGTAAGAAATGAAATGCACCGTTCATGGAGACGGTAAGCCGTACGTACGCATGAACGCTACTTCCATTTATATTTCTTATTTAATGGAATTAAAACATAATGATACATAATAGTATTATAATTCCAGTATGGTATCATATATAATATCATTAAATCTATCTTTATATGTACCACATATGGTATTAACGAATCAAATCACTTTGAGGGGGCGGTAGTCCGCACTTCCTAAAATGATGATATCGCGTTTAACCATAATGGAAACCATAAAGGTATGCCATAAACGAAAAATACAGAAGCTTAAGTAAAACATAAACATATTATATATCATACATAAATATAGTGACATCTTAATGGACACCTTTTATGGTGTTAAAAGAATATTGAACAATCATCGTTTCGTGAGGCAGAAATTCTCCATCTACAGAAACAGTATGTTTTTTAACCATTAGATGTAGGTGTGTGTAAGTGTAGCTAGAATCCTTCTTATAAAAACATCCTAGTATATTTAAGATACTGGATTTGTTACAATATAAATGAATAAAAATAGTTTAGGGGGTTGGAGAAGCAAAATAAAACAAAAGAACACAAGTGAAGACATTACCTTAAAATCGGGTATCTCTCGTTGATTTGAGCTCAAAAGATTCCTTGGGAAGACTTATGCCCAAACTGAGGCCTCTAAAAGTAATAGAGGGATGTGGAGAGACAAAATTATCAGCGGTTGGCTGAGACAAAGGCCTGAGAGGTGTGGGTAAGGTGGTAGAGGTGGGGGCCTTTTATAAGAGGAGAGGAGGGGCACTCTTCAAAAGTTACAAAATGTTACTTTATTTTCAAATGAGTTTCGGATTTTTAAGGTCCCACATTGATGTATTTCGAGGATAAGGTGGTATGGGTTCGCAATATACTCATCCAATAGGTTTTTGACAAGTGTATGTTATAGTTTTAACATTATCTTTTCATTTTATTTAAATCCTTTATTAATGAAGTAATCGCTGCATCATCATGATGTCATAAATAATTTAATTTATTTAATTTCAAAAAATTATAAAAAAAATATAATGATGTAGGAAATATTCTTAGCTTTCTAATGCATATTTATAGTAAAAAAATATTACTTTTATAACCCCATTTAAAAATTGTTTTTATCAAAATAACTCATGCTTGTGACCTTTTTATTTTAAAATTAAATAAAACGTTATTTATGTCATTTTCCAACCAATGTGTCTCCATGGGGTCCCCAAGTTGACCCATGGATTTTTTTGGTCGGAAATGACACATTAAATGAGGGTATGACATGTGTCTAGGTCATTTCATATGATTAAAACATTATTTCTACCTTAAATTACACCAATTACCTCCAATCGTGATTAAAAACTTAAAAGTTACTATTCACAAAAAAATTATTTTAATCCCATTGAACCACATTTTACATACTAATAACAACCATGTATGTCATATTTTTGAAATTCAAATCACAGAAGTGGTGAAGTTTCATTTAAACGAAAAAAATCAGTTTTTAAACTACCACTTAGTGGTTTCACTATTCATAAAAAATTGAAGTTTTTCAGAAAAATATCAAAAATTCACCCTAAGATATATTTGGTATTCCAAATTAAAAAATGATTTCTATTTTACAAAATTCACAACATATAAGTTGCATTAATTAATTTAATAATTAATTTCCGCTGTCAAAACAAATAGCGTGTTTTTAAGAAACAATATCTATTAAAAGATTGACACTAGTTTTAGTTCAATTTCAATGTGAAATTAACTCCATTGACCACTATTGGATTAAATGGTAAAAATATATTCTAATTTCACTTTAAAAACAATTCAAAAGATAATCTAATCATATAAATAATTTAGATTAAAATGTTTTTTTGAATTTAAATACAACATTTTTCACTATTCATTAAAAAATGAACTTTAGCGGAAAAATACCAAAAATATACACAAAGTAAATTTTGAGGTCCCGATTCTAAAGAAGAATTTCATTTTCTCAAATATAACACATAAAAGTGTCAAAAATTGGATTTGAAGGAGGTTCTCCATCAAAAGGCGGTTAATCGACCTTTTAAAGAATATTAGAATGTTTACGATTAAAATTGGATTCATTCACATTTTTAATCCTCTAACATTTATTGTAAAAAGTAAAAATAATTGACAAAAATATATAATCATTTTGTAATTAGTTCTGTTCATTCCCACCATTACAATGGTTAGGCGTTAACTACCATTTAAAATTATATTATTTTTTTATTAGAGTGCAATGTAAGATTCCCAAGAAACTCATTGTTGCGTATTTGGTACGCCATCGAGCATTGAATCCCCTTTAAAGTAACATTAATATTTTATTCACAAATATGGATAAATATGAAAATTTCATATTCTTTATTTACCTGGGGTGTTACAATAATATTCTTATAGACCTGATAAAATTATTGTTGTAAGATTATAATTATTTTTACTTTTCGATAAAGTTAAGTTATAGTTACCTCATAAATATGAAATACTATAAGACATCTAGATAAAACACATATTTTTAGATTATCTAGAATAATAAACAAATAATGAAAATAAATTATGAATAACATGTAAGAAAATATGTAATAGTGGATAAATTTAGGGGGAAATATAAAATGAATATAGGGTGATGTAATTATCCCAATAAATATTATATGGAAGGGATCTAATAAACAATAATTTATGAAAAATAACTCCAAAGGTGCATTTTAAATTTTATTTGAAAATTTGGAAAATATCCTTTACTTTTGTTAAATTTTAAAAATTAAAATTAAAATAAAATTAAGAAAAAAAATTGACAAATTAAATTGTAACATCATATAGGAAACTTCAAATTAACTAATATTCATTATTTTTTTAAAAGAATTTGTTTGGTAAGAATTAAAATATATATTCCTTAAACACTTTTTTTAAAAAATGAATAAATTAAAACCTTAAGAAATATTTTTAAAATTACATCTTAAAACATTTAAAATAAATTCAAATATATTTAAAAAAACATTTAACCATAATTTTATCCTTAAAAATAACATCATCAAAAATATTTTAAAAAACATAGACATGTATGAAAAAATACCACTAAAGAGAAAATATGATCTGTTTTTCATAGAAATATTTCTTGATGATTTTAAGTACAAAAGATAATAAAACTGTAATTTTACTTAAATACACAATTATTAACCAAATTATAAAAAATAAATGGGATTTTAATGATAATATATATATATATTCTTTCAATTTAAATATATCATAATAAATCCCCAAAAGAAATAAGAATGAAACATAAACCCTTTCCTAAAATCTAGTCTTTCTTCAAACATAGTCAAATATCCTATATAACAGATATAATTATATTATATAAAAAAATTCACATGTAAAATACTATTTATCATTCCATTATAATTTTTAGATATCCTTTGGTTAACAACTATTTTTTTAAAAGATCATTTGAGTGAAAACTGGTTCATTTTCATTGAATTTTTGTTTTGATGGTTTTATTCATTTGTCATTGTTTATGTTTTCACCATATATAAATTATTAATAATTTCATATTTATAATATTTATTAGTTATATAAATTTTTATAACCATTCATGCAAATTATTTATGAAAAAATGAAGTACATTGATTCAAGGAGATAGAAGTATATACACAAGCACAAGTGATGTTTTCACATTCCTATGCATGTAATGGAAGAAAGGTAAATAATAATTCATATTAAAGAATAATAATTATATTTTTAATATTATATATATTCATTAAATATATCATTTTGACCATCCATGTAAATAATAAATCAATAGTGAACCATATCTCTTTGTGAAGGTGGTTTTCCACATACAAGCACAAGTGATATTATCATTTTAAAATAGTTTGGAATGACATAAAAATAAATATAACATTAAAATTAAAACATATAAATTTTTTAAATATAATAATTTCATCTTTTTATTTGTTTATATAACGTTTTAGTAGGATGAAGAATAATGAAACATATAAATATCACTAAGAACATGTGCCACTTCTTTGGGTATCCTTCTTTTAAAACCAATATAATGCATCATGGATGTGTATTATGGGAAGAATAATACATAAATATAATTTATAAGTATTTTTTTTATATTATTTGGGTATATATTTATTATGATATATGGCCTAAGTGGTGTATATAATAGAGGACATGATGTTTTAATTTATATGTGTGGGGAGCTACACCCTTTTAAATACATAAAACATTAAAATAAAATAAAGGCATGTTCGAGTGAAATTGGAGCCAATGTAATAAGAATTAATATATAAGATAATTTTAATATAATTAAACTTTTAAAATTAGATTTATATAATTTTCTATGTAATTTTAACCCTTATATCTTTAGTTTAACCCTATGTTGACCATTTTAACCATTTCTATGGTAACAAGATATTTACCATCGTTATAATACAATATAGATTAAATTTAATTTTAGAATTTTAAATGATATTAATAATGATGATTTAAAATATTTTATCTATTTTATAATATTTATTTTCTATAAATTATATATATTCATTTTAAAATAATTTTAAAAATCCTAGTGAAAACTATTTTTTGGAAGTCGTTTTTTAAAAAAACATAACTTATTCTCATTATATGCCTATAAAATACCATTATGTAATATACCAAATATGGATTCCACTGAAATGTTCCCCATAGCTAGTTGGTCACATTGAATAAAGTGCATTTCCACAAACGACAGTGGTTAATAACTAACAGCGAGGGCCTAGGTGTGATAGTAGAGAAACTGTGCCCTCATTGGCAGAGTGTAACACAGCAAAAACAATAAAAATTAAATAGAAGAAGAAGTAATACCATAATAGAAATAAACAATGGAATACAAATAAAATAAATAACCATATGTCATAGCATACAAATAATGATGCTCCATGTCACATGTTCTAAGAAAAAAGCACAAACAGGATACACTTCAGCAATACACAATACAGGTACCAAAAGTAAAAAATAAACAAGTAAGACATAGAAGAAGCGCAAGACTTATCTTGGTCTAATACTCTCCTTCCCCAAAAAGAATATCAAGTTCCTGTAGAAGGGAATATTCTTTTATGGATAACTATAACAATATAATCTATTTTGGATCGAAAACATGACCCATATAGGGAGTGAGGCTAAAGCCCAATAGGAAAGAACCGAAGATCGTTTTCAATCAATCTGTTAATATATATAACAAGCAACGTACAAATATTAAAGTAGTGTCCTATGAAGTACTCCAAAGTAAACAATCTTACAAGTACAGAAAATCTTTTACATTCATTTCAAGTTCATTAATTAATGAAATGACATTGAATTATATAATTATCATGATAAAACTTAATCCCATCAACCCTCATGTAATGGAAATCACACCTAATACCTCGTAAGGCTATCTATGAATCTAAAAACCTAAATCCTATATTGTACATCGGCTTCGCAGACACATCATAATTCATTTAATTTAAATATTAAATTTATATCCTATGCCCATCAATGAAATTTCAAAGTTGTAATTGTAGTATCACTTGTGGAGAAATAATATCTGTAACCTAACATCTCATTTGGGTGAATGACTCTAGAAACTAGGTATCACTCTTAGTGAAAACCTACAAACATTCTACATGCCTATCCCGGGGAACCATTCTAGAATCCTGGTATCACTCTCGTTTTGGTATAATTCCATGTCAACTAATACAATTACTGGATTTCCTATAAGGAATCCCCAATTATCACTCATTACATGTAAACAAAGGAAAAAAAAATTTCCATGGAATCCCTCAATGATCCATGTTTCATTCAAAGAAATTAAAGCCTCCATGAGCCTGACCACTAACTCGTGGCTCACACGTGGCTTGAGAATAACTGCATGACCAATATCATAAATCTTGAAATTTTGATTACTCTCATGTGTAAAACAAACAATAAGAAACACATCTAATTTAAACTCTTACACAGCTTTAACAATAAAAAACTCATGTGGGAAATTCATATAATAATCATAACATGTAAATTAATTAATCACAAGGCATAACAATAAATTCTCTCAAAAGGGAAAAAACTCAATTAATCAATTTCATTTTATAAAAAACCCATAAAAGGGATCCAAAGACATACCCATAGGAATCTTATGCCAAATGGATAAAAATTGGTCTTCCAAGGGAAAAAGCACCCACTAGGTGGCCCTAAATCAAGTTATACAACTATATACATGCTTAATGTCACATAAATAATTACCTAAACGACATTAGGCAATAACATGGCTAAACCGCAACCATTATTCACCCCAGAAATGGTCACATAGCACTATGGAACATATATTCAAAATGAAAATCACAAAAAGGCAAGAGGCCTCCTACCTCGTAGTCGTACAACTCTACTCATCCATCATCGGCCTCTAATTTGAGCTAGAATGGTGTAGATATATAAAATGATTAAAAATAATTATCCTTTGAATTTTTTTTGAAAGGCTAAATCATGCAGAACGACTCAAGTAAAATTGATAGCATACCGATTGGGTTACATCACATCAGACGGTGAGTAGTTTTATTATACATGTTTTGTATATTCTATTTTCCCACCATTTTACGACTTCATATACACAACATAAAATTGTATTATGATATAATACATGGAGTGTACTAGGGATACACAGCATGTACCCCTCAGTCACATTGTGAAATAGTCCTTCTTTCATCCCTTAAACACCATTTCTCTTGTTTTTTTAAATACATACATAAAATAAAAGTTCAATATCACAAAAAAAAATGGGATCTTAAAAACTTATCCTATTAAAACAATTCATCCCAGATTTTCCCTTACAATAGAGGGGAAGAAATATTGGGGAAAAACTCTGGCCACTACGATCGTATATCATCCCACCTCTCCGAGGACTTGTCCAGCACTCAGACTTGCTGCCATAGAACCCATACTAAATAAACTAACGAACCACGAAAAATAAATCAGTTATGAAAAAAAATTAAATAAGATTCACCTCAAAAGATGAATCTACATGTAACTCAACATAATCAGGTTGACAAGTAAGATATTGGTATGAAATGTAATGTTGCAAATGAGAAACGTGGAAGACATCATGAATTGCCCGGTACCATTGAGGTAACTGCAACTGATAGTCCATCGGCTTAACCTTTCCATAAAATCAAACAGACTAACATGACTCGGTTGAATATTAACCAATATCTTGATCCTCTTATGTCCTAACATCAGTGTGACATGTAGGAAAACATTATCCTTGACCACAAACTCTCGTGTTCATCTGCAGCAATCGGGATAAGATTTCTAATGAGACTATGTAGTAGTCATCTGCTTCTGAATCAACTGAACATGTTTAGTGGTCTCGTGGAAAATAAGAGGTCCCTACATCGTTCCCTCTCTTAACTCTATCCTACACAGGTGTGAATGGCATTGTCTAAAATATTAATCCTTATATGGCACCATCTGAATTGTATCCTGAAAGATATTTTCAAACCCCAACTTAACAAGGGGTATGTGTTTCTCCCAAGAACCAACATAATCTATGATGCATGCCCATAGCATGTCTTCCAGCACCTGAATCAGGCACTCTCACTATCCATCTATATGAGGGAGGTATGATGTGCTCAGAAGAACCAATGTACCCAGCGACCTCTATATTCTTCGATAGAAATGTGATGTAAATACAATGTCCCTATCTGAAATGATAGAATGCAGACCCCATGTTGACATAAAATCTTCTGAGTATACATCCTACCAAGATTATCAACACTTATGTTTTCCATTATAGTTATAAAATGAGAAACCATAATGGGATTTTCAATAAAATCCTCTACTGTATCTTTACCTTGAGGAGACCTTGGTATCCCTATCAAAAAAATCCATCATGACATCCTTACCATTACCAATTAGGAATGGGTAACTGATGTAAAAGGCTATATGGTTGTTTCTATTCTTCCTTAACCAAATACAATTAATTAACCTCATGAAAACACTAGCTACATCCCATTTCAATGCACACCACCAATATGGATGATATAAATCAGGATACATCTTAGTGATACCAGGATTCACTTCCCATACAGAATCATGAATGTAATGAATCATCTTCATGAATATTTCTACAGAAACCCATATGCAATAGTGTAGGCACAGAACCTAATCCTTTCTTATGGTCCAACCAGGAAGAGGGTCCTCAACAGCCACACTCTAGAGTAATACTAGGCCTTCAGAATCTGATAGCTACCTCATCCTCACATTGTCCAGTGGGGTGGAGGTAAGAGCCAAGGAGGAAAGAAATTCTATCTATGACTAGCATACACCACCAATTGCATATCATAGAACAACACTATAAGATTCAACTGGATACTAGCCTATAGCATTTCCTATATCTGAGTCCTCCTGCATAATGAATCATCCAATGCTTTTTCCTTACTAGACATATAGGAAAGCTCAATTTCAAATAACTGAAGGTATTCAACCCACCTTATATTCCTCAGATTCATATCACACTGTGAAAATAAGTACATGAGGATTGTTTTGTCGGTGTACTCCATAAAATGTTCTCATTGTATGTAATATCTCCAACAACACAAAGCATGAACAAATGAAGCTAACTTGAGATCATGTTTTCATTAATTCCTCTCATGAGGCCTCAACATTTGAGATCTGTATGCAACGACTCGTTCCCCATACATAATAAATTCTTCTTGCATGAATCCTGATGCATTAAAGTACATAGTGTAACTACAACCCATCTCTATAAAAATCAGTATCGGTGTTGAAGTCTTTCTCCCTATCAATTCTTAAAAGAACCTCTCTCATGAATCTACCCAAAAATAATTTTCACCCTTTTTAGTCATGCCCTTAAATGACACTTCTTTGTGTGAGAATTCCTATTTGAAATTCATGTAGTAACCAGCCGACTCCATTTAACTCTATACCTCAAAGACGTTCTTAGGTTGCTACCAACTAACTAAAACTTTCACTTTATATGGGTCCACTTGTACCCTTGTCTTTTATATGATGTGACCCAGAATGTGAATTTGATCCATATAGAAGTAGTACATAGTGAGCATAGAATATAATTGATTCCCTCTCATTGTACTCAAAATGATCTCATGATGTTTGGAATGGTGGTGTCAATTGTGAGAATACACCAAAATATCATACAAGAAAACCATAATGTACGTCTCAAGTTAAGGATGAAACACTTAGTTCATCAGTTCCCTAAAAAGTTCAGGCATGTTCATGTGACCAAAAGTCATAACAAGATACTCGTACATAATATACTTGCTCTAAAAGGTTGTGTGAGGTATGTATACATTTTTTAAATGTAACAGATTGTAACCTAATCTAAAATTAATCATTTAAAATACCCGATCTACTCATATCTAATCAAATAGAACATCAATTCCTGGTAGAAGATACTGTTTTTAAAAATCAACATGTTCAATTTCCAGTAATCTATGTAGATCTTTGGGGTACCATCTGCCTTTTTTGCAAAAAAGGACAGGCGGACCCCATGAAGGAGTACTAGGACAGATGAAACCCTTAGATTTCAAATCCTCTAGCTGCCTCTTTAATGCCTCAAACTCTATTGAATCCATCCTTTAAGGAGAAATGGATGCCTTTGCATCTCTTAGGACTAGCTGGATAGAGAACTCTGCCACTCTAACTATAGGTAAACTTGAAAAATCATATGGGAAGACATCCCTGAAAAAATCAATCATAGGAGGTAAATGTACATGAAGTGTCGCCTGGTCATCAATATATAAAATTGTAATATAAGTTGTCATATCGCCTATACCATGATGTTTAGGTCCAGCTCGGCTCACCTGGACATCCACTTCACACTTGTGTTGAAACAATCTTGTCTTCGGTGATGTAAAACACTCCCTACGATGATAGAAATTGGCAATGGACTGAATGGATATCACCTATTCCATTCCAATAATGAAACCAATGATTTCCATCTCAAAGAATAGAGGCCCAACAATAATTGAAACCCACCAACCTCAAGGGTGAACTCATTGAATTGATGCACATAATCTGTTAAAATACCTAAAGGACTTTCTAGCATCATAACATTTTCAAAAGTAAAAAAATAGAGTCCAAGGATCTTCACAACGGGCACATATATGAAACTAGGCGAATCCCCTATATCAAAAAGTGCAGAAGCTAAAATGGAGATGACTAGAATATTACCTCCAACATTAGAGGGTTTGAAATCCTACTCCTTTTTTGGTCTGTGTCACTACTTAAGTCTAACCAATACCATGGCCCTATGACACTCCCTAGGTACCGTGGGATGATCCATCCTACTGTCACTGAGATCTTATGGTTTGTCTACTATGGCCATGACCACAACCTTGGCCAAAATCACTTGAAGAAATCCTATATATTGAGTTATGAGAATCTGTTGACCCGTCTCCTAAATGTGGAGTCAGTGCTGACCCTCTCTCACTAGATACTGGTGGAAACATCATGTATAAGTGCTTAAGATGACCCATCTTTCTGGAAGATTAATACTTGATGTGGACTTGTAAAAATTATGGAATCATATTCCTCATCCTACCACACTTGTATCTCCTCACATGGAAACCTGAAGATACATTCTGACTACTAATATCACCACAAGAATGCTTCAGAAGACAATTCTTACCAATGATCTAGATAGAACCAGATCTCACTGCCAAACCTCCCTAACATGCACCACCACATTCCCTCATATTACACATAGTAATTGAATCCTGATTTACAATATCAGATACAAAGGAATCCCTGATGACATTCACCAATGATCAGACCTCAAACATAAGACCATCATCAATTTCCATAGACTTAGACACATCATCACCCATTATAATAGGTTCAAAATACTAGAGCTTAGTGAAATTGGTCATGTAATCCATCGATGATAATGATCCATTTTCTAGATTCATGAACTCCCAAACCATTTCATCCCACAACGTCTCAGGATACAAATCATCATAGATGACTCCTAATAAATATCCCCAATACATAACCCAATTATGCTCTTCCTGAGTGATAACATCCCACTCTCTCTTGGAGGAATCACGTGTCATGTACTATGGAAGAATTACATTCCTCTCAAGAGGCGTTTCTAGATGCTTAACGACCATAAGAATGGACTCCAATGAAGACTTTGTAGCATTTGGTTAGCCATACCTTGAAAATGTGGGTGAATGCTACTAGTGGAACACTCGCATCGGCTCTTCCATAGATATGACAGGTGGTGGTTCTCCCTAAAATGTTTTCATGAACGTCATAAAGCCTTCAGGGAACTGTGTGTCAGCACCTATGTCATGTATAACTGATGGTGTCATAACTCGAATGACTAGAGGATCCACTAGTATCTTTTAGCCATCCACCTCCAAGGTATGATCATCACCAATTTCTTGGCATACAACTAGAGGCCATCGTGGGGGGCATGAATCTATAAGGTCAACCAAAAACCTCAGTTGACGTTCATTTTTAATGTTTGTAGTTCCAGGGTTCTAGAAATAAATAAGAGAAGAAAATATTCAAATGTTACATAAAGAGAAGTACATTGTGTGTACCCATATGCTTTTACCCTGGTGTGTACATCCACCAGCCTTGGCATATAACCACCTAAAATACATAGAATGTTTGACTGATACATTGTGTGTACTTGACTCTCCCCTCCTTGACATGTGCTATTGCATGTCCAGAACCACATAGGTTCTTCCTGAGTAACCCTACACAGTGTGTACCTAATATACCCTTCCATGTATTTTTTCAAGACCATTGTTCCATGTTCATTCTAAAATGGCTAGAAACATGGTCTTTGACCCCACAATGTCTACTAATAGTACAAAATCTATAGTTAAAAAATAATTCCTTCCCAAATAGAATAACACATGGAATGTGTTTATAGAACCACTCACTGTGTAATTTGGGTTTCCGAATAGAAAGTCCATTATCTACATGGAACTTCCGTTTAACCACTATTTTTTAAAAGTAACCAACAATATTCCGAATTATGATATATGGGGGACAATACAACCCACATATCAGTGTTTGGAATCAACAAATAGAACATCATAACACAATTCTGTCTAAATCAACAACGTGATCCACCAGATTCTGATCCAGAATGGCCCATAAAACATAGGGATCAAAACATGGAATCCATCCAATTTGAACCAGAACCCAAACCAATACACCTATCACAACAGAAGTCATGCCTATCATGGTACCTATCAGAACATCATTCCAATAGTAATGCTTTTAAATAGCATGGAAAGAATAAATGGCATGTGATTTCTCACGATAGACTATATTCTGCCTGAGATGGAATACCAACATCTCATAGGGTTGAAAAAAAAATATAACCACAATGATATCAATAATAATAATAAAATACAAGTTTATCACCCAATGGAAAAATTGAATCAACTATAATAGCTAAAAATAAAAAAAATATCACAATTCAATTAAAGGAAAGTTTGGTTTTCCCCATATGTGAGGTAGGTACTCCCAGACACATTATATTACCAAACTCCAATTTCATTCTATACCAATCTAATGTCAATTAATATTAAGGAAACCCAGATAATAAACTCCTATGATACCACTTTTTTATGTCTCAGATCTGGATGCCAATTAAAAGTTCCCCATACAAGGTTGGCCACATGGCCTCAAGCACATTTCCCCAAAAAAGGATATGGACTAGCTGTGAGGGCCTAGGTGTGATGATCGATAAACAATTACCTCATTGAAAGAGTGTTATATATCGTAAACAATAATAATTCAATAGAAGAAGCAGTAATAATGTAATTTAAATAAATAGAGGAAGACTGATAAAAAAATATCCAAATTTCATATCATACAATGGATTATGATCCTTCTCACATGTTCTAGGAAAATAGAAAAAAATAGGATACAATATAGTAATACAGAATAGATGTCTCAAAAGTACAAAATAAACAAATTAGAATTAGAAGAATCAGAAGCCTCATATGGGTCCCCTGTTCTCATTCCCCTAAATAGCATATCATGTAACTGTAGTAGGGAACTTTCCCTCATCAACACTTGCAACAATGTATTCTCTTTGGGCACAAAAACATGACCCAAACAAGGTGTCAGAAAAAATCCCAATATGAAACAAACTAATATTTGTGCTAGTCTATTAGTGAATGTATATAACAAGATGTGTACAAAAATAAATGCAATAATCTTAGAATTACTCAAACATAAATAGTCCTACAATCACTAGTATTCATTTAAATTAATTTTAGGTTCATTAATTAATTCAATTACATTGAATTCTATATGTCTCTAGATCCGTCCTAAACCTAGCAACCCCCATTTAATGGAAAAAACATCAGATACATCAGAAAGCTGTCTATTCATGTGATGACCTAAATCCAATCTTGTGCTTTGACATGGATGATTTTTCATTAGTCTTTTAATTTAAGTATTCAATTTATAACTCAACCCATCCATGAAATTTAAAATATGAAATTCATGTATCAATATAGGTGAATGTATATATGTAACCCACAAGCTCATCACATTGAACTTCTCTAGAAACCTGGTATCACCCTAGGTGAAAACCTTCTAATGTCCTACAAACTCATCCTGGCTATCCTCTCTAGAATCTCGATATCACTAATAGTTTGGTATAAGTCCACTTCAACTATGATTTTTACTATCAGTCCTATAAATATTCCCCAGGTAACACACAAGAAATGTAAACAAAGCCAATAGAGTTAATACATGGCATCCTTCAATGATCCATGTATCACTCAAATAAAAAAGTAAACACTCTATGAGACAGACCACTACACTTGTGGCTCTCTCACAACTTGAACATAAAATCAAGAACAACCTTATAAGGCTTGACCATTCAATTACTCACATGGTTAAAACACACAACATGAAACACATGTAATTTAAACTATTATAGGGATTTAACAATAATAAACTCATGTGTGAAATTCAGATAACTAGCCTAACATGTGAGTTAATCTATCAAAAATAATAACCATTAAATATATCTCATTGGATAATCACTCAATTAGAAAATTTCATTTTAAACGACCCGTAAAAGGGAATTGAAGGAATGCCCATAAGAAACTAAGGAAAAACAGATCAACATTGGTCTTCCAAGGGAAAACGGCCCCACTGGGTGGCCCTAAATAAAGGTAAACATCCTCTAACATAAATAATACCACATAATTAATTACTTAAAATACATTAGTCAATGCATGGGTAAAATCCCAATAAAAAAACTCTGAAATTGGGAACATTCCACTCTATCACATATAATCAACCTGAAAACCACCGAAAGGCATAAGACCACCTACCTCAGAGTTATACATCTATCCTCATACAAGTTCAGCCTATATTTTTATCTATAATGGATTAGATCAACAAAATGGGTGATGACACTGATCCTTTGATAACTTCATCAATAGATGGAATCATGAATAATAGATCAAGAGAAATCAAGAGCTTTCCGATTGGGTTCCAACGCATATGTGAATATTCAATTTTCCCACCTTTATCTAACTTCATTTACACATCATAAAATGTTTATCGACATAAATATATGGGTATAATAGAATTACATGGAATTTAACCATTATTCACGTTTTTAAACCGTCCTTCTTTCATCCCATAACATATTTTTCCCAATTTTTCGTAACTACAAACTAAAAAAGAAAACACGGATACCGCAAAGGAAGAACTGGGTTCTTACACATTATATGAATGATAATATTTTTTATTAATTTTATTATCTACACATTAAATTAAAATAATTCATCAATATATTATAATTTATGTTTTTAAAATTAGAACACATTACATTCATATAAGCAGTTTCCCTAATAATCATTTATTTTGAAATTCAAAAGAATTTATTTTCATTTATGAGAAATTGATAACCAATGAATTAATTGTATAAATGTTTAAGTTATAATTTTTTTATAATTTAGTTATAGTAATTCATAACATTAAATTAAAATACTTGGTGATAATTTTCCAATTAAATATGAAATTTTCCATAGTATGTCATGGTTGTTTAAGCATGGAATTGTGTTTAAAGAAAGCTCCCAAAGACATAGAATAAATTTCATTAGAAATAAATCAAAAAACATTTGGGTTTATATATTCTTATCCCTTTTAATAATTTTATCCTTCAAATATTATCACTCAAATAGAAGAAATCGTTGATAGTTATTCCTCATCACATCCTCAGGTTCCCACGTAACATCCTCAAAGTTATGGGTTATCAAGAAAACTATGACCAGGTGAGTGCTAATTACCCATGGAATATTCATTCATTGATCCTAAATCTACACTAATTTTTCCTCATATGATATATCATTTTTCAGTGGTATAATCTATAGGTTTAGTATACGTGAATGATTAGGTAAATACTTTCTTCATCGAGATACACGAAGCAGTCGTGAAACCAGTGAGAATTGGTGGAATAATCAATGGATAAGAAACCACCCAAATGTGAGGAATAATTCAGAAGTGATAGTTATATCAAGGAATTATGATTCCCATATTTCGAAATCTCATATCAATACTTCATGGAAATATTAATATTAATACATCCTCTCAAACAACTAACTGTAGATCCCATCGATGACAGTCAGAAAAACTTTTTTATCAACTACGAGATACCCTAATGTGTTGTTGATTATATATTAATTTCATGGTAATTTAGTTATTAATCTAAGTTCGTAATAGATTTTATTCTCTATCTTCATCCCAATACATTATATTTCTACACTTCCTTCTATATAGTGCTTTATAATGATCCATCTAAATGCCTGAGTGATTGATATTGTTTTGTGAAAACTCAAACATATAAAGGTGTTGACCCCATACAATATAATCTGTCACTCAATATAACCTTAATTTTTTTTATATATTTCATGGTAATATTATAAGGATATAAATATTATTTATTTGAAATTTACTGTGTGCACATAAAAATATGACTAACTATAACCCAAATAACATTATGACCACTAGATTTTTTGAGGAGTAAAATGAATAAATCCATAGTAATATTTTCTTTTTTATATACTTTTATGGTTATTGGATGTAACATACCATTATAATTTTGTCTCTTAGACATAACGATATAACATACGTGGAAATAAAATAGAATATGCAGTATCTCCTTTCATTTTTTCCTACTATAAACACTCTTTCAAATATCGGGATATCTACATACTTCAAGGATGAATAATGAATGAAAAAACTATGATCATTATCCAATAATTCGTTATTTAAATCTATAATTAATGGGACAAATAATCAGTTCTTGAAACATTTCATTCCATCACAATCATGTTTAAACTCATGAACATTACAAATTTTCTTCTACAGTTTATAATCTTCCTCGCATTCATTTCTAAATACTTACATGGATGGGTAGTCTAACATATGTCTTATAAATACATTGATTTGTTTCCATTCATTATGGTTTAATGATATATATTCTATAAATCAATTAGATATATTTAAATACACATCCTGGGAAAACAATAATGGTCCATCCCACTTTGAGAATAAGACAACTTCTTCACCTTGCTCGGGTGGTGATGTATTGAGTTGTAATAGTACATAGTCAACTCCAACCAGCTTTATTTTCGCATATAAACATATTTTTATTTGAATATATAAATAAATTTATATTGATCATTATATATATATATTACCTATCACTATAAATCCAATTACCCCATATTTTAAATGTAAAAATTATCATTGCCAACAACAAATCAATATGTGGGTAATGATTCTCATGAATTTTCAATTTGCATGAGACATATTCTATCACCATATCATTATTCATGATGATGAATTTATTTACCTTATTTTTTGTATCACTATAGCTCACAAACCCTTCTCTACTATAGGGTGCTTTGATCACTGTTACTTTGAATTACCTTTTTTATAGTTCCTTTTAAATTTTCCTCACATTCACTGATCTAAAGGAACCAAGATCCTTTTAGACTAAACATTTTTATTGGATTTGATATCAATGATAAATATCTCAAAAATAGTTACTAGTATCCAAAAAACCTATGAAAACATCAGATCTCATTCATTTAGGTCATTTTGGTTCATTTTTTAATAACTTTCATCTTTGATCGATCTACCTATATATGATCTCTTGATATTATATGATTCATGAGTGAAACTTTTTATAATTATAATTCCCACATGATGAATTTGAAAAACCACTCTCTAATCCTAAGGGTCATCAACACAACTCACAAATGATCTTTAGGATCTTTATTTCTAACTAAATATATTATAATAACACCCATAATTTCTACCATAAACTAATAATGGAAATCATTGTAGACTCTAATCATTAGATCCTAGAATATTATAGGGGAATTTGTAAGTTCCAATGGAATAACTATTAATTCACAACAACCATAACTCATGTATAAGGATATCTTTAATATATCCTCTAAGTTTACATTCAATTTATGAAATCTATAATGAATGTAAATCTTGTAAAGGTATTTATCATCTTGAAGTTCATTAAAAAATTCATTATTTTGGAGAAAGCATTACTTGTTCTAAATTGTGATCTTTTTACATTATTTATAATCAATGTTATGGTTCAATGACACATATTTATCATTAAAAAAATAATAGGTTCACCACATCATGATGCACTCGAGTGAATGAATCCATTTTATATATTCTCATGGATTTTATTTTTTAATTCATGCAATTCAATCCAGTCAATTCTATTTAGAGTCTCTGAAATAGGTGTAGAAACATATATAAGTTCTATTGAAAGCACAATTTCACTTTTCATGGGAAGACTATGTAATTATTTAGGATATTTATTTGCATTATGTCCTAACTTATGTCATCTCCTTCTAATATATGCCACATGAATTTTATCTCATATAACTATAGATTCTCATAGGTTGTACAATAATCTATCATCACATTTACAATAATGATTGACCAATTGAATTTATATTAATAAATTCATATCCATAGAGTGTTTCCATCAAGGTGTGTATTCTTAGTCTAACTCATTTCGAACCAATTAAAGATCAATTTGATACTCAACTATTGTTTTTTAAAGTGTTTATCCCTAGGGGAATATGATTCATTTCAACATCCACTTTCTAGAATCTTGTCAGAGATAACTTCTCCCAGAAACAAAAAAAACTATAATTTACTGAAACTTTATAATTTTATCCTCTACACTATTATATCCATAGAATTCTAACAAATGATCTCTAATACTAATCTCTAAAAATAAATAATACCTTCTATGAAACCAAATTATTTGATTCAATCATTTCATAAATAAATATTACATTTCTTTATATTAATATTCAATATATCTCAAAATAACGATTCACCAATACCATAAGGGCTCGGTGTCATTGTATACTAGATAAATGATCATCTTATTTTATAAAAAATCATCAACATCACTCCTAAAATTGTTATCAAAAGGTACACATATTATTCATAACCCACGTAAACCTATTATTTAAAGGTGGGAAAAGGAAAAAAATAATGATTGATATTACGTTATTATTTGGGTAAAATATAGGATATATCAATAAATGTTCATAAGTGACCATATGTTTAAAATTCCATCCTCAAATAGGTTCGTGGTATTTTATAAAGGAATGAATTTCTTTAATATATGGGTCCTATTTTTTCTATATATTAATTTTATTTTAGAGGGTTGTGAACCGACAAAAAAATATTTGTAATGTTGGAATTATGTCTAATAGTGAATTTGGGGGTATCAGTAGTGTGTGGGAAGATCTAATGCATTCAACCTAGGGAATTTTGTGCAACCATCTTACATGTGGAAATAATTTTTGGTAGCAAGCATGACTAGGATTACCAACTAGTTAGTGAGAATAGTTTTAGGCAATTGGATGGTTTTTTTTCTTTATATAAAATTTGAAAAACAGTCATTTCACCCCATCACCCACTTCTTCTAATCCATCTTTTTTTGTTCTATTAATCCATTTCCATGATTATAGGATCCCTAATCTCCTCCAATTGAATCATAGAGGATCAACTCTAGTTTTATTCCATTTTCCTAGTCATTTGAGGAATTTAGAGCTTATATGTTATTTTAGGACTCATTAACCTTCAATTGTCTTTCTATTTCACTCTCTTTTATTATCACGTAGTTTTTGTGTGTTATTCCCTATTTTTAGGGTTTTCATTTGGTTTTTTATTTCTGCCATTTATTTTTGATCTTAGGTTCAACATAGTATGAGTGGGTCTCTAATAGGATGATGAGAGTGCTTTATATTCTTTTCAATGAAATTATTTCCCTCATATTGTATAATACTTTGGGTAGTCATTTCAGCTTATGAGTTTCCTAATATAATAGTTAAATTCAATTTTTAGTTTCCGTTTTCTTCCTATGAAACCACCTTTGGGTTTAAAAAAACATATTTTCTTGGGATGGAACTTTTTTAACATTGTTAATGTAATATATTAGACCTGTATCTTTGGAATGGGGAAGTAAAATGAGATTTGGATGGATATGCTGTAACGCCCCGACCCCAGTTACATAGAGTCGGTGCATTAATTTAATACACTGGCATGATCTCAAGGAATCATATCCCGAGGGACCGATCAGTTTAGCAGTATTGGAAAATATAATACATACATAAACATTACATTAGAATTTCTAACATACAACTCAATATAAATTATCCTTTGAGAACACCATTGTTTTCTTTATCTTAACCCTATGTAATAATCATAATACACTTTTTAGAATAATGGGAAAAATAAAATATAGAAAGGGGTGAGCTCAAATGCTCAGTAAGGGTAAGTAATACAGTGGAAGATAACAAAAATATTAAACAAGGTGAATAATTGAAAAGACATGCCTTTACCAATAATAAACATGAATACTGTTATGGAATGAATATGAGATGAGTAAATAATACCATAATAAAACAAAATCATGGGTATTCTACTAGTCTAATGACCCCATTAAACATCAATATTATTTTCATAATGATATAATGTATAATGTCGGACATTCTGAAATGTTTTGTCAAGGTTTCAGCATAGATATCAAAAAATGATTAAGGCCTCGACCCAAACCATATATCAAGTTGGGAAAGGGCCTCGGCCAATTCCACGTCTAGTTGTCTCATGTGAGCTACCGATGCATTGAGGAGCTATAGCGGGATCCACTCGTCACTTAATATGTATAATACATTATTCATATGAAAGGGTTTAAACATATCATAAACATTCATATTAAAACAAGCATACGAAATGTCAAAATTTTAACCATAAACAATGAATGGTATAAAAATAGCACATCCATGGTCAAACATATCACAAAACCATCAATATAATATGGATTTTTTGAATCATAATAAATTAACTTCAAATAAACTTAAAATCCATCAAAGGATGTTGACATTGAGGAAATCAAAACCCTTTTTAGAAAAATATCTCTTTCAATTTTGAAATCATTTAAGAGTCACATAATTATAATGAAAACATTTATTTTGAAAATATTCTTATAAGCTTGTATGGGATGCTTTGATGATGTTATAAAGGCAGAAAATAGCTGCACCCACCGTGTATGTTAAAAAAACATTCTTACCTTAAATTTGTCGAAAAGGTCAAATAGAACCTTGTTTGGAAAATGACGGAAAGATTCCATTCAAAACACATAAAGGTCTAAATAAATTTAACTGGTTGTCTAGTAAATAGTAGAAATGTTTTGAAATACATTTTTATGAAACATGGATGTGGATGATAAAGAGGTCTCAGTAGATAATTGTGTATAAACAACCTCAGATAATGAAGAGATTGTAGAATTGACCCTTACCTTGTAATTTTCCATGGTCGAGGGTAGGTTAAACTCTTTTATAATGGTAAAATAATTGTTATTAAATTATACAAGAATCATATATATTAATATGATATCATATATGATCTTTTGAAATTTCTTTGTTAATAATATCTTAGTATTATCGTCATTTCAGGTGTTAACAGATTCATTTTCTTTTATATTCATTGTTAAGTGAGTCATATGTTTATGGATGGGATGTATATTATTCATATCCAGAATGATATTATGTTTTTAAGCATTATTTTTAATCACCAAATGAAAATTAGTCTTGAATGGATATGATGGGGAATTAATCTCATCGCGTTCGTGGAGACAGTAATCTGTACCTACTAACGAGTGACAATATCATTCTTTTGATATTTAAATAATATATAATTGAATGTTATATCATATATACAGAATAATTATAATGTTATATTAATTATTTACATCAATTAAACATCATTATTATACCCATCCAAATAATAATGTACTGAATAACAATTACACCACGACGTGGAGACGGTAAGCTGTACATACTCATGTATGGTGACATGTCATTCAAAGGATGGATAGAATAATGAATTTGGTTTTATCATATTTATAATAAAATCACAGTATATATAAGATACTATAGTTATTATTTTATAATGAAACAACAATGAAAAGGGAAGTGGAAGAAGAAAGGAACATGAAATATGTGATTAAATATTTACCTCTTCTTTGGGTTCTTCCATTTAATTTGATCAAAAGGGATTCATAGGTAGGAGTTATTACTAATGGAAGCCCTCTAGAATGAAGTGAGAGAATTTTAGAGGATATTTGGGTAGGGTTAGGCCAAACGAAAAGGCATTGAAGGTATGAATTTGAGAGAAGGGGGAGTGCCCTTTTATAAGAGGGGTGGGAGGCACCTTAGAAAAAACTTAAAATATTATTATATAATAAATACATATTCGGGTTATAATGGCTCCAAACTGATTTATTTAGGGGATAAGGTGGGGATGGGTCCAAATCCACTCAAACAATTGGTTTTATATAGGTTTGGGTTACTATATTAACCTTATATTTTAGATTTAACTCTTAGTTAATTAGTTTGACATTTAAAATGTCTCTTTGTATTTTTATATTATTTTGTTAATAAACATACTATAAACTACCAAAATAACCCCAATTGGTTCATTAATGATATAAATATCATAATATAAGTCATGTTTCTGATCCTTATATTTTTAGGAATATTATACCAATTAATAATATAATTTTTTTTTTTAAAAACACTTTTATGTCAATTTAGATTCTATTTAATAATTGATTTTTTAAACTCATAACAACTTTTTTAATCAAAAATAAATTTATTCAATAAATCCTTACATTCCATAGTAACCATGAAAAATCTTGGATGGCATAAAAATATTCAAATTATATTTATTTTAACATTTATAATACCATTTATTTGATTCTTCCATTAATATGGAAAAAACTGCATCATCATTGTGTCATAAACACATGGGTTGATGTTATAAAAACATGGGTTAATGTTATATATAATGCTAAAATAATTGTTTCCAGCTATGAATATAAGTTATAAATAATACTAATTTATTTATTTTTTGAACAAATTATTCATTACATTCATATAATAGAATTTTATAGACACCATTGGTAGAGGACTACTGAGTTGTACTCAAACCTTTCTTCGACCACTATGGAACATGGGTGCCCTAGCAAATTCTCATTGGTCATATGTTAATGATTCATGGTGAGGATCGATGAGATTCTTGATTTTATACCTATATCGGATCTTTGGATATAGGATATGAGTAAAGTTCAAGTCATCAAGGATATATTTTTTCATATAGTCTTATTCCTTTTATTTAATTTTATGTTTTAGTTCTTAACCTGATTAATATATATTTCCTTCTTGTTATATATGTAGCATAATTTTAATATTTCATGCAACTTACATAATGATTTATTCATAAATATTAATTTTTTATATATGATGATATATATAATTCACTGGTTTAATTAATGTTGTAAACCCTTGATTAGAGGGAATAATCTCTGCATGATAACATTATATATCATATCAAATATTTGGTATCCTCCAACATATGGTGAGACTCACTTTAGGACTAGTGGTCCACTATCTTGGGGAACTAGTTCAGAAGAATATCGGTTGGGTATTTAAAATTTTGTATCAAGGATTAATTTACATTTATCGTACAATTTGATCAGCGTAGACGATAGACTAAGTTATTCTCATATCTTAGTAATGAGATCATTCCATAGTGTTGAAAACCCATGTGTAAGGAGGAAAGAATGTTTTTTATTATAGGAATTACTAAAACTATATTTCTCTATTACAGTATGTAGGTTAACATCCACGAGTGGTGGACAAAGGTGTGATGTATATGATTCACAAAATTTAACTCTTATCTCATACAGTGGGATAGTGTGTGTGTTCATGCATCATGTTAGGAATATATGATTTATATGACATCCATAATATTCCATTAATTTAATGCTTCCTGGTATTTAAATATGTTCGTTTTTTAATTTTTTAAAATGGTTTATATATTCTAAGAATTTATATCTACCATAGATTTAAATAATAGATATTTTTTTGGTTATTTATTGTGTTTTCATCCTTTTATATGGTGTTTTTCTCATTTAAGTGTTCGGTGGAATTCTACTTGTCCAACATGTTGACTAAAACCTTGTAATTTTTTTTGAAAATATATATGGGTTATTAAAATTATGGTTTTGGTGAAATAAATTTCAAGTAAGAAACATATAAATTGGTGTCCCCTATTACGCGGTAATGGAATTATATTTAAAGAAAATAGAAGATTTGATATCTAAATAAAGGATAAATGGATATAATATAGGATCCTTATGAAATTGAAAAATTATAAAAAATGTGAAACCTTGAATATAATTATATATAACTTGGTAGGTGAATGGGGATCAGTAAAGCATGAAAGTTATAAACACATGTGTTGATGTTACATATTGTTTTAATTGATTTGTGCTTGTTTAAATTTTTATTTCATATTAGTGTCAATTAAACGGGCCCCGAGGATGGGTCGTGACAAATTGTATCAAAGGAGTCGGTTCTACCATGGTTCATAGGACTCTGATAATTTATTCCATCTGAAGCAATAGTGTTTAGGGTATTGAGTGTGGTTATCAGTCCAGGGAGTCCAGTGTTGGTGCGGTGGCTGACGTATCTATACACCAGGACCCTGAATTATGATATCTGACTTAATGCACAAAAAAATTGATTGCATGTGTGTTTCAGAAGTTTTCTTTGCAATTACATTGTGTCAGCTCACCAGGTATACTGTATTAATCGTGGTGCACCTGTTTCTTTTCAGGATGGCCCCATGATGGCAGCCATGTAGGGTTCCTAGATACGTGTGGGATGGCAGCCCACCGAGCGATGAGGCCTTGGTGCAGGGCCCCATTACAGTGGAGGCACCAGCGGTACCTCTACCCACTGTGCCACTGATACCACCAGCCCCAACAGCGGAGAGTTCACATCACCTGAATGCACTACATGAGTTTCAACGTCAATGGATGCCCAGGTTCCACAGAGAGACGGACACTCAGGCAGCCGAGGACTAGCTGGAGGCTGTTGTCTGAGTCTTCATATTAGTAGGGACACCAGCGGACACCAGCGGACCTCATGGTGATCCTTCCGGAGGCGCGAGGCACACGTATCATAGCCAGTCATTTGAGAGGCAGACAGTGTTATGCATGCGGCGGGCAGGGCCACATGGCTTGTGACTGCCCAACCCACCATACAGAGGAGCAGCAGACAGTTGAGAGACCACCTAGGTAGAGGCAGAGGTTCAATCGAGGTGGTCCGCAGGGATAAGGTGGACGAGGCAGAGGAGCTGGCCGAGTAGCATGTGGTGGACTATGCTTTGGGGCTCAACCACCTCCACCACTAGGAGGTCCACCCTGACCACAGGGAGTTGGCATACAGAGGTAGGCTCAGCTTCTGTTCGTGGTGGCCTACGACCATGGCGCACCTGAGATTATTCGAGGTACTATCTGTGTCTACTCCACCCTTGCTGCAGTTCTTATAGACACAGGAGCAAGTCATTATTTCATTGCCTCTACCCTTGTTCGAAGCTTGGAGATTCTGACAGAGCTATTGGCTCGATCATTACAGCTAGAGACTCCTACGGGAGAAGACTCGATGATTACGCACTGGTGCCGGCAGTGTGAGCATACCTTAATAGGTGAGAGCATCGGCTGGGTTCTTCATGTAGCGGTGTCGAGGCCTTACTACATCATCTTGGGTATGGATTGGTTATCTACGATCCTTGCTCAGATCAACTGTATTAGGCACAAAGTGTGGTGTGTCCACACAGATGGGAGTAGGTTCACCTTCACCAGTTAAAAGGGAGACTTTGCAGTGCAGGATGGACTCACACAGAGGAGAGGACAGCCCATCACCCATGAGTTGGCTAGTCTCATCCTAGGAGCAGTTGATGTGCGGAGTCTGATTTTTCCTGTTGTGGTGGATCAGTGTGAGGAAGTTTTTCCTCACGACGTTCCATGACTACATCCTCACAGAGAGGTATACTTATACATTGACTTGAACCTAGAGAGATCCCCAATATCTACTCTAGCATATCATATGGCTCCCACTGAGCTTTGAGAGATACGGTTACATCTGGAGGACTTGCAGGGAAAAGGATTCATCTGACCTAGTGTTTCACCCAGGGCTTCCCGGATTTTGTTCGCCAAGAAGGAGGATGGGAGCTTGTGATTGTGTGTCGACTACCACCTCCTAAATCAGGTGACTGTGAATAACAGGTATCCACTTATGAGGATTGATGTCCTCTTCGATCAGCTCAGGGGAGCATGATGGTTTGCAATGATTTACCTCAAGTCAGGCTATCATCAGCTCAGAGTTCGAGACGAGGATGTGCACAAGACAGCCTTTAGGTGTCAGAATAGACATTATGAGTTCTTGGTTATGCCTTTCAACATAACCAACACTCTAGAAGTGTTCACGATTCTCATGAACAAGATTTTCCAACCTTACCTCGATCGATTTTTCGTAGTCTTCATCGATGACATTATGATTTACTCGAATACTGAGGAGGAGCACGCCTACCACTTTCGGGTTGTACTAGACACACTCCAAGAGTACCATATTTATGGTAAGCTCTCAAAGTGTCAGTTCTGGATTCGCGAGATCCACTTCTTGGGGCATGTTATCTCTGAGGTGGGAGTTGTAGTGGACCCGGCGAAGATTGAGGCAGTACTTGCTTGGGAGCCACCTAGGAGTGTGACGGAGGTGTGGAGTTTCTTAGGCTTGGCTGGGTACTATCAGAGATTCGTGCCAGACTTCTCCAGAGTTGCAGCACTAGTTTCAGCTTTGACAAAGAAGGGTCAACCCTTCGTGTGGTCAGATAGAAGTCAGCAAATCTTTTCGGAGCTGAGACAAAGATTGACCAGTGCACCCATATTGAGGCTACTGGAGGAAGGCGTAGGGTATGTAGTTTACTACGATGCATCAGGGATCGGACTCGGGTGTGTCCTGATGAAGGAGCAGGCAATGATCACCTATGGTTCATGATATTTGAGGCCACATGAACAGAACTACGCTACCCATGACCTGGAGTTAGAAGTAGTGGTCTTCGCCTTGAAGATGTGGCAGCGCTATCTTAAAGGAGAGCTCTTTACAGTCTACTCTGACCACCAGAGTCTCAGGTACATCTTCTCATAGAAGGACCTGAACCTGAAACAACGATGATGGCCCGAGTTCCTCCATGACTATGACTTTGTGATAGTCTATACTCCTGGGAAGGGAAATGTAGTAGGTGATGATCTCAGCATGAGGTCGGGGATTCAGCAACTTGGAGAGGCGACAAAGCAGTTAGCCACTTTACATATATCCATCATGGATTGAGATGGGAAAACCTTTCCACAGTCACTCAAAGTCACTCCTCCACTACTTAAGTGGATTAGGGAGGCACAGCGTGGGGACGTTTACTTTGAGACATGATGTGCACAGATATCCATAGGACATGCACCTGATGGATTTTCAGTAGGAGGAGAGAACATCATCATTTTCAGAGGATGTACCATGGTACCATTTTCATTACAGGAGGTGGTGCTGAGGGAGTTTCACACATCCCCATTAGCGGTACATCCAGGTGTAGCAACGATGTACAATGATCTCAGACGATAGGACTGGTGGATGGGTATGAAGAAGGGTATGGTCGAGTTCATTTCCCGACGCCTTACCTGCCAACAGGTGAAGGTGGAGCACCAAGTACCAGTAGGCTTTGTACATCCCATAGAGGTCCCAGAGTGGAAGTGGTACGGGATATCTATGGATTTAGTGATGGGACTTCCACGTACTTCCAGAGGACACGACTCCATCTGGGTGATCATCGACTGAATCACCAAGTCGGCCCACTTCTTACCCATCAGATACAAGGGCTCAGTGGAGAGCGTGGGATGCATCTACATTCAGGAGATCGTATGGGTTCACAGTGTCCCATGGTCAATCGTATCCAATCGAGATGCTCTCTTTACATCCCAGATTTGGAAGGGGTTGCAGGAGGCATTTGGGATGCAGCTATGCCTGAGCACCGTCTTTCACCCTCAGACGGATGGCCAGATAGAGAGGACCATTCAGAATCTCGAGGACATGCTCTGTGCATCTATCCATGACTTTGGTCGCATATTGGAGGATCACATACCCTTGGTGGAGTTTTAGTACAACAACAACTACCACTCCATCATGGAGAGTTGGACATTGATGACGGGGCGACATTTTCGGAGGTTCCAGTGGATATCGAGGATCGACAGGAGCGGGTCCTATGTGGACGGTCGATTCCTCTAGTGCACATCTGGTTGCAGCAAAGGAACCTCCTTGAGAGCACATGGGAGCGGGAGGATTAGATGTGTGCACAGTACCCTCATTTGTTTCCCTAGTTTATGATGTATCTTTATAGGGAAATAAAGCCCTGAGGTGGGAGTAATGTAAAGAACCATAAATTTCAAGGAAATTTTTCTTCTTAAATTCTATGGGATTTTATGAGTATGCATTTTTTGACGGCACCTGATTCCGAGCCCCGATGTGTCCAGAATCAATTTCTAAAGTTTCGCTCGGCTACGTTCAGTGAACAAATGAGAGGGTTTTTATATCTTTTGAACCGATGCTCGGAATTGAAATCTGATGGCACCGATAGAACCACAGTGCTAGAAATTGCTTAATAGGACCTTTAACAAAGATGTGTCTGCTCGGGAGAAGTTGCTAAAAAATGTGGATTAAATGAAAAGTAAAATAAAATTGTCTTACAATTTTATTTCTTTTCCTAATGTTGTTTTAATCTACATGGGGAATTTGGGGAGGGAACCAAAAGTTTCTTACTACTCATGTTATTATATTTGTGAGGTGGGGCCCGCACGAGCCCCAACACTTCACACTCCCTAACTCCCTAACTCCCCCCCCCCCCTTTATTTGAGTAACTCCCCTCTCCCACTCTTTAAAGCTTGCTAACTTAACACATAATTAATTAGACAACTAATGTTTAATTAATTATGTGTTTTGGAATTTGAACTTGAAATATTTGAATTTGAAATATTTGAATTTATGGAATGAATTAATAAAATAAGGAAGAGCCTTATTTTATTTTGTTGGTTAGCTTGTTGTGTGAAGACTTTGGAAGAGATATCTTTCCTCTTTTTTGGAAGAACTTCATCCTCCGCGAAGAAAGTCACTCTTCAACAAAGAACACCAATTCCCTGATTAAGAACGTTGACTCGACAGTTTTAGTTTTTCCATCCTCTACTTCCTCCGCGACAATGGAGGAGACCCCGACGACAATGGAAATGACGCCATCGTCCGCGGTGCTTGAAAACCATGAACTTCCTTCAAGGTAGGGGTTATCTCTATTCATGTTTTATTTATCGACCTTCGTTAATAAATTTTGCCGCTTGTTATCAACATAATCCTCCCCTTAATTTGTTAATCTTCATTGATCGTTGTGGAGAAGGCGGTGTGGTTCCATTACATCGCACGGGAATGAAAAGGACCGTGACCGAAGCGAGTCGTGTCGAGGATTTGCGGCACCGTCACGCCGTGCCGGTGAGGTCGAAGGAGGCCGCATCCTAGAGCGGGCTGGGGCGGAGGGGCGCGGCGCCGTCGTGCCACACCTGAGATTCATGTGGTTGTGCCCGGGGTGGGCCACGGTGGAGGGGTGCGGCGCCCTCGCGTCGCACTGGTCGGACAGGAGTTGTGGCCAAAGGCCACGACAGTCTTCAAAGGGGAGGCCGGCTGAGATGACCGTCGGCGCCACCTGAAGGCGAGACCCGTGGGGGTTCCACTGTTAAACCCAAGGCCGGCTATTACGGCCGGCCGTTTTGGAAAACAGGGGGGGTGACCCCCTCGACAAAACCCTAGGGCGGACCGCACTGGCTCCTCCATTTCGGAGACAAGCGGGCGGCACCCCACTTCGCACCTTGCTCGGTCGTGAGCCGAGCCACGACCAGGTTCCGAGCCAGGCCGCTGGCCGTGCTAGCCGTGGGCTAGCCCGCGCCAGCCGGTCCGGGCCGTGCCCAATTGGGCCGGAAAAAGACCTGGGTCGGGTCGACCCGATTCGGACTGAACCAGGGGGTTTCAGGCCGGGTCAGACCGGGCCCCAACCCCTGAGATTCAGACCAGGTTTGTTTAAACACCCATAACGTGAGTTACAGACCTTCGATCAATGCATCGCCAGTTGTATTGGGATACTTGGATCCAGAAGGTCGTTCCGATATATTATACTCAATCTTTTTGTGAAGTTTGGGTACGTCTAGGTTGGTTTGAACCCGAAACCAACCGAGCCCTTGGAGTGGAGATTCTTATAACCTAACGATCGGACGTCCAAATGACGTACCATCAGTTACGTTTAATTCCTCTTAGTGATATGGTACTTTTTCCTTACTACACTCGAGGTTTGGATGTAGATAGAGTACGGTCGGGTTGGTTTTAGCCTAAAAACCAACCGGGCACCCTGGGATGAAAAAGCCAATAACTCTCAGACCGGGAGTTCGATTGATGCACCATATGTCGCGTTTAGTTCTTATTAATGAGACAGGAACTTTTTGATACATCAACTCTGGAATTCGTGACAGTTGATGTATCGAACCCTTGGCTCATGGATCAGACCCTCCCGGAATCGAGGGTGCTGTGTGCGGGGACCCAAGAGGATGCTGCGACTGCGATGATGATGACGACTATACTTGGATCCTCCGTGTGATCGGCAGTGATGATTACTGTACTTGGATCCTACATGGGTTCGGTAGTGAGGAAGACTGTACTTGGATCCTCCATGGATTTGGTAGTGATGAAGATTGTACTTAGATCTTACGTGGATTCGGCAACGATGGTTACTGTACTTGGATCCTATGTGGGTTCGGCAGCGCCGACTTCTATACTTGGATCCAACATGGGTTCGGTAGAGAGGATGATTTAGAGGTTACGTCTAATCATCTCCACCAATCTTCGTGACTAGTATACCTATGTGAGATGAGTCTTGACTTTCAATCATTATCATCGATATGATTGACTTGCTTTCCTGTATGGATTGGGTTCTGTTTTCCTATGTGGACTGGGATTTACATGGGTTCGTGAGTTGGAGCCTAACTGGAAATGATGACTTAGGTATATGTATTGGCATATACCTAAGTAGAGATTTTTGGTACTTCGTGTTTTTATCTTTCCTTTGTGGTTTATCCTTTGTGGACTCTGGGAGACCTTCGGGGGTCTCGGGGTCCCGATTGAGTATCGTATACTCACCCCTGCACGGGCCATACCCACACTAAGTTGTGTTGGTTACAGATGATGGACATCGCTGATCGTGGTTGAAGCTTGTGGATAGGAGCGGTACACGGAGGTGGACTATCAGGCGGGACGTACACGGAGCGGACGGCCGTACCCGAGGAGTTGAGGGGACCATCTCTACCTACCCTTCTGGGGGGATAGCCGGAGGATGACTCGGTGGTTGCTGATTTACTTTACTACTGTTGTACTTTATTTTCAGTTGTACTGTACTTTCAGTTGGGTTTGTATTATTTCCCATTTACTTTCCTGCACTTACTTTTGTACTCAGTTTACTTAGTGTTTACTTCAGCTTGCATACTCTGTGGTGTATGTTTTCTTATATAAGGAAATTCCTTACCATTTTTTAGGATTTACACCTTTGGTGCTAGTCATTAGCCCCTGGCCTAGGGAAGGCGGGCTTGCGGTAGTCACAGCACAGGATCCAAGGATGGGTCGTGATAAGGACAATGAAAAAAAATTTCATCGACCAAAGTAGAAATAAGGCTGGTTAATGTTATAAATATTTTCTATATCATTTTAAATAAATTGGTAAAAAAATATTATATTTATAGTAATAAGAAATATATATTAAAATATATGGTTTTTAAAGAAAAATAAAAATATAATTTTCTTTAATGGAAATTTAGTATAGACTGTCTCGAAATGAAATGAGATTATAACATCAAATTTTACCACAAATGTTTTACCACATCATACTCTTAAAAACCTATTATATAATAAATGTATATTTATTATATATATATACCAAATAAATATTCAAAAATTAGTTAATATTAGTCATTCCTTTATAATTTATAATTCCTATTTTATTAAAAATTATTTATAGAAATGAACATTCAAGTGAAAAATGATTCCTTTTCCATGCATGTTTTTATTTGATTATTATGTTCCTATCACTTTTTTTATTAAATATTATCTATAATTTTAGTCCTTTTATAACCATAATATTTAATCATTATATAAATTTTTAGAACCATTCATTTAATTCAGTGATGAAAAATGAATTACATCACTTCGTGGAGGTGGTAGTTAATCCATATGCATAAGTGAATCACATCACCTTATAGAGGTGGTAGTCCACACTAATGCATGATCATCATTATCATTTTCTAACAGATGGGAAAGAGAATGAAAATTGAAATTTCACTAATAGAAAAAAAATATTATTATAGTAAATATAAATATTTTATCTTGTCAGTAATGTTATATATCATTTATAGTACCTTCAGAATGAACAAAATATGAAAAAAAAATATGTGTAAAAATATACCTCTTTTCCAGGTATCCTCCTTTGAAAAGAACATTAATGCAACATGTATGGGTATTTCGGATGGTAAAAACCTCAAGGTCAGAGATAAAGAAGTTTGGATAGTAATTTGGAATAGATATCTAATGATAAAGGTCACATGTGTTTTTTTTATAATAGAGGATAGTATATTCCATTTTATAAGTGATGGGAGTGACACTGGTAAATTCATGAAACATTATAATATTATATTGTCATATTCAAGTGAATGTGGGACAAAAAAAATAAAATATAAGATATTTTTGGATTTAATCCAATAAAATAATATTTTTTATACAAATTAATTATTTATTTAATCCCTTATCACTTTAGTTTAACCACTACTTAACTCATTTAACCTTTACCGTGGTATCAAGAATTTCTTCCATTATAGTTACTAATTATTGTCAAAATTCATGTTAAAACTTTTATATTATATTAAATTTTATAATTAAAAATATGTAATCAATTTAAAATTATTTTATTTCCTAAAATGGTAGAATATTTTTTGAAAATATGTGTGTAAAACACAATAATTGTTTTTTTATAAAAATGAATTTTGAGCATATAATTAAATTAACTCTTATTCTATTCCTAGTAAAATACATAATAGGAATTATAAAATATTTTATTAATCTATAATCCTAAATTTAATTTAAATTTATTCATAAATAGAGTTTAATTTAATTTATTAATATAAAAACACATTATGCACTTAATTTTTTTAAGAAAAACATATTTTTTATATTGAAATGATTTTATTTTAATTTCTATCAAATTGATAACAACTTATTTAATTTTTATGTGTGTATAATATTTTTTTAATAATTTCATTAATCATATTCATACAAACCAATACAACTGTTAGGTGAAAATAATCAAATTAAATATTAATATTTCAATAGTATATCCCAATTCATTTATACTCAGTATTTGGTATATTGAAAGCTATCAAAGACCTCTAATTAATGTTAAGAGAAATATATAAAAAATATCATGGTTTTATATTTAATAACATAATGGATAGAGAACCTACTCCCCATATAAAAGGGTGTTTACCAATGATTGGTTTTGGACATAGTGAGTTGCCTTTTGGGATTATGTCATAATCTTTTTTTAGGATTCAATAGATATTATGCAATGTACATGATGATTATTTCTAAGAAGAATTGAAATTATATGAATAATATTTTAAAAAAATTTCCATAATGAAAATAGAGATCATATTTTAATGATAATTTCTAATTAATTTATAACATAAGAAAAAAGATTATCTCAATATTGCCATCTTTCATCCATTTGTTATGTTGATCATCCAAAACTGATTGTTGTGTTTTTTTCTTCACTGTGATAAACCAATGAAAGGCCCCTATAGGGGTGTTCCACATGTGT
Organism: Viscum album; assembly: GCA_963277665.1. Taxonomy (NCBI): domain Eukaryota; kingdom Viridiplantae; phylum Streptophyta; class Magnoliopsida; order Santalales; family Viscaceae; genus Viscum; species Viscum album. Next base: position 439,008,100 of record OY728165.1, on the reverse strand, counting down.
TTCATTTATCTCAAAAAAACATCAAGTAAGTGTTTGGTGCTGACATGGTTGATTTATTATCTTGTGATGTTCACCTTGATTGCATCACATTCCTTTTGTATTGAAGGAAACAATATCATTTTTCTCAGTCTTGAGAGGAATATATGAGGAGGATGATATTGAGAGGGATGTAATATTAAATTATTATCCTCCTCACTAATGACATTGAATACTATTTATGGAATCGTTGTTAGGGTTAAATATTTATTAATTACATATAGGCCATTAATAAAATACTAAATTCAAAAGGAACACCATTCCATAAAACATAATTATATTATGTTTTATTTCATGAATTTTAAATATCCACATAATGTTAAATCATTTTTGATATGTTAGTAAATACATATTTATAAGTAAAGAAATATATTCCACTCATACTCATTGATTATTGTTTAACTCATGAAAATATATAAAAATAATAATTATTCATTAAAAAATCAAATAAATTTTTTTAAGAGTCTATTGAATAAATATTTTTTTTAAATTCATTTAATTTTAAAAATAAATTGTTAATGAATAAATAATTATTTATTTCATTGATTTTAATAAGAGATGAATAAATATTTTATATTTATATAATTAAATAACTACATTATGAATAAATGTTTATTTACCATTTTTGACTGATTAATAAATCATGAATGAATATAACTTCTATTTTTAAAAAAACAATGTCTATTTCATTTATTAAATATAAATAATACTTAATTTGGATCAACACAAACACTTTTTGTGTGACTCTCAAAGCATGTTCTTCAATACAATTTAGTGGGATTTCCTATAGTTAAAGATTATAATCTAGAAATTGGACAAGGAAAACTGAAAGAAATAATTTATTTCATTATTACAAAAATCACATTTGAATTATGTATGTGTAATATAATCCATTTCATAGAAGATATCATCAAGCAGGTTGTACATTGGTGAAATCAACCTATATTCTTGATATATCTATATTTTAATATCTTAAATGAATTTATCTATCCATGGTGGTGGAATTTAATAAGATGGTTCCATTATTTTCAAATGGATGAGATATCAACTTCCATAAATAGGGGATGTAATAAAGCATCCTCCAATTATTTGTTAATCACATATCATTTGTGATACACCCAACATACCAAGAAATAATAGGAATAAACATCATCACAGTTTATAGTAATCTTTTTATATGAAGAATTAATTGAATTTACTGTTACTAATATTATCATCTAAGGTTCATTACACATACTCTTTGATGAAATGACTAGTGACAATAAACATTTAAAACTCATTCTAATGTATTTATTCTCATAATCTACAGTCATGTAGATTAATATGTGAATTTGTCCTGAAATAATTTATCATTATCTTATAAGTATTGTGAACTTATATTCAACATAATATGTGTCCAAGTATGGAATTATTTCTAACCATAGAACAATATTTAAGAATATTCTGATTTCATTTGAAGACTCACTAAAAGCACAGAACCTTCATGCCCTTTTTAATAAAATGGGTACTCTATTATATTATTATAATAAATTCATGTAGTATAATGAATGAAATAAAAATATATATTTTATTTTTATTCACTTATTCGTATATACATGAAATCTAATGTAAAAATTAATAATTCTAGAACACTATGTCAAATAAGAATCCCACTTGGGCTTTAGGCAACTTTTGGTGAGTTTTTGTCAAATATATTTCATATGATAATCAGGCTTCTTTTGAGTTAATGGTTTATTTAAGGGTTATTTTATAATGAAGTCTTTGTAATATATACTCATAGTGAAGTCACCTATGTATGAAAAAATGCATTAATATATGATATTTTATGAGTATGTTCTTTTTTTACTAATATAACCTTATATCCTTTACAAGATCCACCGCTATAGTATTATCATAGTATAGTTTGATAAAATCTTTAATAATCAGCCTCAAATCAAGATCTTAGATGAATGTGCTTATCTAAACTACATCTTTATCCACCATAGAACCTATATTGTACCCACACTCCACTCTAGAATCAATAACAATGACTTTCCTTGTGCTCTTGTAGCTCATAATACCTACAATTATTTTGAAGATATATATCTATTATGATTTCAGATTACCTTAATCTGTTTATAAACTATTATTTTCATATTCCATGTTGATTATATCCTCATCTTCTCTATAGATCTTGAACATATCATTAGTATTCCATAAAAGGATCATCTTGGAAACCATCAAATAACAGTCACATAGGTCATCATTGTATCTTCTTATTATGATTAAGGTGTATGCGACATCAGACCTAATAAATACTAAATAATATACTAATGAATCCATATATGAAGTGTAAAGAATCCTTTCCATCCTCTATCACTTCTGATTTGTCTAAGGACATGTTTTCATGGAAATATGAATTCCCTGTGACATTGGTAACAATCCCATCTTATATTGTTTGATACTAAATCTCCTTAGTACCTTGTCAATGTACATACATTTACTTAGTCTGTGTAGCCTATATGATCTATCATAATTGATATTGATCACAAAAATAAATGTTCCTTCGTCTATGAAATTCATAAAGAATCATGATTTTATCATGTTCATAATAGAGCATATAACTAGTATTTCATTTCAAATAATTAGTTTTTAATTAACATATGATGTTATAAAAATGATCAAACACCCACTAGGACTTTTATAGATACAAATCTCTCATTCATTATTTATAAATCCAAATTCAATTATATATCTATCAAACTAAATTTTCTATAATAAGAAAAAATTATTTAGTTAATAAATCAATCTATACAAATTATATACCTTATAAGTACCCATTAGTGTCAAAGGTAATTATTGTTATTTTAAATGGATCTACTCTTGAGGGTCCCCATTAAGGAATTATTATCTGACATCCATCTTTCAAAGCTCATATTTGAGGAATTTCATTTTAGAAGGTAGACTTTATATGGATATAATTTTGGAAACTGTTGAAAAAAATAAGCATAGTCCATTCCATATTGTTTCTTACCTATTTTGGGACTAGTCATGCCTTATGGGTACTGCCCCTTCCATCCATGTCCAGTTTCTTATTGAACACCCATTTTCAACCAAAATATTTTAAATCCACTATATGATCTACTAAAATTAATACTTGGTTTTAGTATATGTAATTCATTTCACAATTCCTGTATTCCTTCCATTTAGTAATATTAATAATAACTATTTATTTTTTTAGGATGCAATATCAAAATAATCAACTAATAGTGAATCATAATCCTTGGTGATTAGGAATACATATCATTCTTGTATTATTACCTCAATTGTACTCTTATGTAGTACTTGTGTCTCTGAAACATTTTCTTCCTTTGGGATTTGTTGAATCTGTTCCAATACCAACTCTTGAATATCTTGATCTTGGATTTTCATGGGAGATTATATGAATATAATTATCTCCTCTATATATGTGAACCATTTCTAGAAATATATATGAACTATTAAACATGACATTATTATCATAACAATCCTATAAGTAATATCCACCATTTTTATTAGGGTATCATACAATGATATTAATATTGCATCGGGATGGAAGATTATTTCCAAAAATATCCCTTAAAATGATGTATAGTCCCACACTCATAAATTTTATAGTGATGATTTCTTTCAATTCCAAATTTCATGTAGAATATAATTTTTTCAATAGTTGGATCATAGTTTAGTATTTGTATTGTTTTATGAAATTTGTATCCACAAAATGATAGTGGTATTCTCCCATGAATCATCATTGACTAACCATTGTCTAGTAAGGTGTGTTTCCTAATTTAACATACATGATCCCACTATCTTGTGTAATGAGAAGTGAGTTGAGATAAAATTCCAAAAACTCATAGATAATTAATGAATTATTTATTAAATTATTCTCTACCATGGTATGAGAAGATTTACTTAATCTTCATAGCATTCTATTTATCAACATAATTATTATATTTCATGAATTTTTCAACAGATTCTAACAAATTCATAATTATTTATAAATTTCCATATCATATAAAATAATTAGTAAAATTTATGTTGTATGATTACCCATCCCTTAGATCAACTAGATATGTTATAAACACGTCAGTATCCACCAAATCAAGAAGCTTTATGGTCTACTCACATTTTTATTTTGTTTTGTAAACATTGTAGACCTACACCAGGTACTTTAAGTTCAAATGTATCCAAATATCGATCATTGGGTAATTTCATAAAATTAATTTTATTACAATGCCTAACTAGTGATTCCATAGTTGTATATTATATGAGTCATATAGATAGTTTTTGTTGTTTATTTACATTACCTATCATCTGTAATATAACACATAAAGTCAATTTTTTAACTATTCCATACCATAATAAATTAATCCTTTTTAAAAGAATCAAAATTTATTTACAAATCTAAAAAAATATCCATATGTATCATGTTAAGTCATATAAATATAGTTTTTGGAAATTTATTTCATATAATAATAATATTTCAACACCAAATTCATTCCATTTGATAACATGAGTTGGTATTTTTCAATTTCCAAAATGGTTTTAATGGATTCATTGGCTACTCATATATTCAAATCAGAGTGGTTAATAATCTATATTATACTCGGTCAACATATTTGAATACACATTTTAGGACAACTTGTTGTATTTAATAACCTATTTTTAGAAAATGACATATTTCACACAATAAAAAAATAACAGGAAGCTTCCCTTTGCTTCATTGACTGTGTATAGTTTTTCTTCCAATTTTCCATCACACCATAGCTTAAATACATAGTGTCATGTTTCCTTTTTCCCAATGTTCATCCTCTTATTATAGGGGTTTTGAGAAGAATATTTATCTTTGGAGTTAGTCTTAGAGATATTTTCCTATACATCATTATTATTGACCATAAAGGCCAATGTTTTTTCATTATTTATATTATTGACCCACGGTGAATTCATATAAGGAAATAAAGTAGACTAACCCCTATGTTTTTTATATTAAAATTTAAAAAAAAACTAGCGAATATTTTATAGAGTAATGAAAGAATGTGACCACTATAAAATTCACATGGTCTCTTAAACCCTAGAATATCTAGTAAATCAATATATCTAATAAATTTAACTACATGAGGAAAAAATGGTACAATTTATCCATAATATCACATGAAAAGAGCCTTTATGATCTCATATTATTCACTTTTGGATATGTACATTAAAATATCATGGTGATGCAAGATCATGCTATGGGAATCCATGTTCCTGTGTAGAATCATGAATTCTTTAGTCATGTATGGGAACATTTAACACTAAATATATAGTGTATCATTAAGGTTATTTTCATATATAGTTAACTCCCCAATACAATCCACATTAGATGATTGATTATGTAATAAGGATTCTAGAACATATGGCTTCTTTTCAAGACACTACATAGCCTATAAGAATCTGAATCATTCTAAGAAGTTACCTCCGGTTAAGGGAAAATATTTCTAAAAAATGATCATTAAGATATCATTGGTGTAGAAATTTAAATTATTGTTTAAAAAGTATAGAAATATTATTAGTACATTACTTGATTGAAATTTCTTTGAGATTATTAATATGTATTTTATTATATATCATAACATTTTATCATGTCTCAAAAACCCTATCCAATAAAATAAAATTTTTCTTCTAATTGGTTATTCTAGAAGAATGGATCCATATTTCCATTATTTTAATCCAAAATTTGGCTATGAAAATTTAAATTTTTTTTGGTAGGTGTCCTAGCCATTTACGGGCTTGAAGCCCATTTTCCCATTGAGTGTACCACCCAATCCAGAAAACCATAGTCATATTTCCTCAGCACTTGCCTCCCAAATTATAATCAAATAGAATAATTTCATTAAATATAATTACTATTTTTTAAATGTAACCCACCATCTTTGATTAGAGTTTCTGATAATTTATAATTAATTTATAACCCAAGAAACAATATTACCTAATATAAGGCCCCAGCCTTAAACATTATTTAATCTTGAGTTATTACAAGATTACACATTGAGGATCTTTTTAGGTTTAGAGTTTTAGAGAATTAGATCATGAAACTTGCATTACATTCCACATTTAAACAATGTGGTTACATAAAAGACAGTATTAATTTTCCCCATCAACAGAAACATATTTAAAATAAAACATGGATTCTTTCTTGACACATCCTTGACACTATCATCACACCATGTACCTTTCCCTTGACCTGTGAAAAACATTTCAAAAATTTAGGATGATGATAAAAAGCTCAGTAAGGGTTAAAAAAAGATGGAAAAGAAAGATGATTTCATATATACATAAGAATAACATAATACATTACCCATAAAACATAGGCACTTTAACATACCTCATCAAATAATGAATAAATCATAGAAATAATAAGACATAAAAGTTAAATTGAGGCATTCATAACATTCTAACGTAGGGAGTAACCCTCTTGGTTACGTTTGGTATACCCACCACAGTATATTCCCTAAATATCTTTGTAGAAACCTTAACGTTTCACTCATTCGCGTTACCCAATGCATTGGAGAGCTATATTGGGCTCACCCGCCCTTAGTTTATCAAGGAACCACCCGTTTTCATAACAATGCCCAAGAACCATAACATAAACGTATCACATAAAACATGCATAAAGGAAAAATAACATTTCCACATTTCAATCACAATATAACATTTTAGTATATTGAAATAATGAATCCATTCAAAAAGAAACCATTTCCAAAACCATTTAAAACATTTAATAAAGAGATTTTTGAATCAAAATGTCTCATACCACCTTGAAGCTTTAAAAATTTTAAACCATTAATATCCATATAAATAAATCCTTAAAACCATTTTGAAAACATGGATATTAATAAGAACAAATAATAAAAACATTTAAATTGATATTTTTGGGTAAAGGGGTTTTACCAAAATTAGAGACACTTGAATACAATAATTGAGGAATAAAATTTAGCCAGAACTTTATAATATCATGAGAATAAATGGATTCATGATATAATATTCCAAAGGACAGTATATACACCATATATGAGTGAATGGGTTCATAACAACAATGAAGCCTCAATCGAAATGTCAAATGTGATGAAATCCCTTATAATGAAGGTATCCTTAAATTAAGGATAAATCAATCAAAAAATTATGTCTGACAAATATAAATACACCCAATATAAGTGGATATTAAGTTTAAAACAATAAAAGGTCATTCAAACATATTCAAATGATGATATATTCAATAACTACATGTTGAACCCAAAGAAATCGAAATTGGGTTAAAAAGTTCCCTTGGTAAAATTCGACAGCCTAACGACATCACTTCAAAATTCAGAAAATGAGTTGATGAGAGATAAAAAGGGAATATCATCACTTGGACATAAAATTTACATCAATAAGGATATAAAAGAACATATCCCAACAGTGTAGTATGTGAATTAAAAGACATAAAAAAAAGAAGTCTTTTAAAAATTGGAGGGTGAAAGGTCCCCTTACCGAGTTGGGTAACATTCGAAACGTACACCCCATTGAAGAAGGTTCATACAACGAAGATGTGAATACCCATAAATTAAATTATACTACACAAAGTGTATAATAATGGGCAGTACATACACCACTCAAAGTAAATTGAGGAAAATGTAGCATAAATCTCACGGAAATAAAAGTGAGATGAAAAATCCCTTACGAAAACCTAGCAGCCTAACGGTGCAACTTAAAACATCCAAAATGGATTGATGAGATATAATAGGGTATCTCATCATATTAACATAAAAATTACAGTAAGATTAATATAAAATAATATCCCAAGAACAATAAATATGAGCTTTAAAAGGAATGACATAAAAAAGTGTACTTTAAAAGAAATAGAGGAGTCGAATCCCTTACCTCAAGTCCAACTTGTCTTGTTCATTTCTTTATATTCCTGAATAATAAACTTTGGTAAATATATAATTTCCTAAGTACCTCCTTAAAATATTATTATTCAGTTCATATCACATATTATAATGTTATAATAATTGTTTACTAATGTTAGTTAATATCAGACGTTTTTGTCGATGTTTGGTACATGAGTCAAAAATGAACTTGTTTGAAAAATGATTGTCCATGTAGTTATAAGTAAATAATTTCTAGAAGAGTATTAATGATTAAAATATCATATATATCCAGTACATATTCATTTTATACTATTACAAATCATTTGGAGATAAAAACAAAAAGCATCGTTCATGGAGACGGTAGGTTGTACGTACGCATGAACGCTTCTTTCATTTTTTCTTTTTCATATTAACTAAATTAAAAATAAAAATAAATGATATATATATATTATAATTCTAGTATAATATATATGTTATGTAGGTCACATATGATCATTAATTTCATTCTTTATACGTTCCATGTATTTCATGTACGAGTAACATCACTTGAGGGGGCGGTAGTCCACACTTCCTCATATGAAATTATCGCATTTACACAACATGAAAAGAATAAAGGTATGGGTTAAATATAAAATAAAAAAGCATATAGTAAAAATAAATACCATATATATCATATATTAAATACAGTGACACCATAATGACCACCTTTAAAGGTGTTAAAAGAATATTGAACAATCATCATTTCGTGAGGCAGAAAATCGCCAACCACAGAAATAGTATGTTCTTTAACCATTAGACGAAGGTGTGTGTATGTGTAGCACTAATAATTCTTATAAAAACGTCCTAGTATATTTAAAATACTGGAGTTGTCACAAAATAAATGAATAAAAAGAGTTTAGGGGGTTGGAGGAGCAAAATAAAACAAAAGGACACAAGTGAAGACATTACCTTAAAATCGGGTAACTCCTTTTGGTTTGAGCTCAAAGTCTTCTTTAGGAAGACTTCTGCCCAAAGTGAGGCTTCAAGGAGTTATAGAGGAATATGGAGAGACAGAATGGGCAGGGTTTTCCCGAGCCAATGGCTTTGGAAGTGTGGGTAAGGAGGTAGAGGTGGGGGCCTTTTATAAATGGAGAGGAGGGGCACTCTTGTAAAGTAAAGAAATGTTACTTTATTTTAGAATGAGTATCAGATTTTAATGGTCCCACATTGATTTGTTTCGATGATAAGGTGACAAGTGTTCGTAATCCACCCATCCAGTAAGTTTTTTACCTGTGTAGGTCTTAGATTATACATTATCTTTTCATTTTATTTAAATAGTTAAATAATGAGGTCATCGCTGCATCATCATGATGTCATAAATAATTTAATTTATTTAATGATTAAAAATTATAAAAAAATACTATGATGTAGGAAATCATTTTCAATTTCCAGTCAATATTTATAGTAAAAAATCTGAGTTGTATTACCCCATGTAAAAATAGTTTTACTAAAACATTTCATGTTTGTGTCATTTTTACTTTAACATTAAATAAAAAGTTATTTATGTCATTTCCCAAGCAAAGTGGCACCCTGGGGTTCCCAAGTTGACCCATGGATTTTCATGGTCTGCCATGACACATCCAATGAGGGTAGGACATGTTTCATGCTCGTCTCATATTATTAAAACATTATTTTTATCTTAAACTACACAAATTACCTCTAATCGCGATTAAAAACTTAATAAGTTACTATTCACCAACAAAAATATTTTAATCCCATTGAACCACATTTTACTTCTTAATGACAACCATGTATGTCGGATTTTGGAAATTCAAAACACAAAGATGGAAAAATTTCATTTAAACGGAAAATCATTTTTTATAAGTACCACTTAGTGGTTTCACTATTCATCAAAAATTGAAGTTTTTTAGAAAATTACCAAAAATTCACCCTAAGAAATATTTGATATTCCGAATTCAAAAATGATTTCTATTTTAATAAATTCAAAACATATTAGTTGCATTAATTAATTTAATAATTAATTCCCGTTTTCAGAGCAAATAGCGTGTTTTTGTGAAACAATAAGTATCAAAAGATTGACACTAGTTTAAGTCCAATTTCAAAGTGAAATTAATTCCAACGACCACTATTGGATTAAATGGTAAAAATATAATATAATATCAATTTAAAACTAATTAAAAAGATAATATAATCATATAAAGAAATTATATTAAAAAGTGTGTTTGAATTAAAATACAACATTTTTAATTATTCATTAAAAATTGAACTTTATCGGAAAGATTCCAAAAAAATTACACAAAGTAAATTTTGATGTCCTGATTCAATAGAAGAATTTTATTTTGTCAAATATAACACATACAATTGTCAAAAAGTGGATTTAAAAGAGGTTCTCCATCAAAAGGTGGTTAATCGACCTTTTAAAGAATATTAGAATGTTTACGCTTAAAATTGGATTCATTCGCATTTTTAATCCTCTGACATTTATTGTAAAAAGTAAAAATATTTGACAAACATATATAATCATTTTTTAGTTAGTTCTATTCATTCCCACCATCACAATAGCTAGGCGTTAACTACCATTTAAAATAATATTATATTATTATTAGAGTGCAACGTAAGATTCCCAAGAAACTCGTTGTTTTGTATTGGGTACGCCATCGAGCATTGCATCCCCATTAACGTTATATAAATATTTTATTCACAAATATGGATAAATGTGAAAATTTCATACTCTTTATTTACCTGGGGTGTTACATCCTTCCCTTATTTGGGAATTGCGTCCTCGCAATTTTAAAATTGGGCTTGGAAACTTCATTGAAAATCCCACATCGGAACAAGAGTCAGTAAAACAATCATTTTAAAATAAAGAAAGATAAGTACAAAGGTAACCCGTGTTAACCCATAATAGGATTCCAAATATGAAAATATGGACGTGGAGGAAAAAACAAAGGGTCATGTTCTGATGGAGAGTGATAGAAAACATGTTTAGAAGAATGTTAACCACCAGAAAATCACAAACTTGTGATGGGTTAAACGGTATTCGATTCCCCTGTAGGAAAAGTTAATAGACAACATTTTTGTTTTAAGTTACTTTTTATTGAGTAATTTATTCATAAGGAAACATATTCACTTATCATTTTGACTTTCAACTTTTATTAGATTCCTTAAACAAAATCATATTTTCTCCAAAAGTCGAGTATTTAGGAAGAGTTGTTCACATTAAGAGTACTATAATCAACTTATAGAGAATCACCTAATCCACAAAAAGAACTATATACTTCCCATGTCTTTAGACGTTAACCGAAACCAAAACCAAAAAGGTTAGTACAAGATCAGATAATCCAGAAAAGGTTAACCCTTTATATAAAGAAAATCTATTCTTAATCTCCAAAAGTTGTCCATCAAAACCCAAAGTTCAACGAGGACCATTCGATAAACAATTTTTTCCAAAAAATTATTCAAAGTAAACAAAACTAAGATTGAAACCCAAATATTTGAAGGATTTAGTCACATAGTCTTCCAAGTTAAAACGTAACATTTATCTCCAAACAACATCAGTTGCTCTTAATGTCTCATATTGAAAAGTAATTAACCTAATCACATATCCTCCATGATAGGCTAATAAATTTCCATAGATAACCCAAAATTAGATTACTCTTAATTCATACAATCATCTAACTAAAAAGAATTAGTCAAACTGACCAGGGACTTCACGTAGTCCAGTGTTAGGCGATAAATACCAGTCGCACTGGTTGTGGGTTCGATTCCCACAGCTTTGTCCGACACGACGGGTTGTCACACGATCTGCATGTTGTCCTTTTTCCAAAACTATATAATTCTCAAGACATTCCCCAAAATGAGATAAAATCTTCAAAAATAATCATATCATATTTTAACCTCAAGTTTATCTCATTCCTTTCATTTTCCATCATAACATATAATAACCCATAATTACCTCAAAAGTAAGGATCATATAAACACTAATGGTTACCTTTATAATTATCACATGAACTTCCACATCGATTGGTCATCTCATACATGATGCATTACAAAACATACTGTAACACGCGAGACTTTTATGTTATATAAATCATCAAAGGAATCTTTTTATACACAACACTTTCTTGTCTTGCTTTACATGAAATCGTGACCTTCCTCGATAGCTTGCGTCGTACGCAATACCGAGTTTCACTAAACGACGATATGCTATTAAAATATTATTAAAACTAGCCATTATGAATAGTAATAATTAATTTTTGAAATTTTATAAATTTTATTTTACAAAATAGACTTCATTTTTGGATTCGGAATATCAAAATTAGCCTAGGGTGAAATTTTGGTATTTTTCTAAAAACTTTCAATTTTTGATGAATAGTGAAACCACTAAGTGGTAGGTTAAAAACTGAATTTTGCATAAAACATAATTTTACCGCTTCTGTGAATGGAATTTCGAAAATCTGACAGACACGGTTTATATCAGTAAGTAAAATTTGGTTCAATGAGATAAAAATAATTTTTCGGTGAATAGTATCTTTTACTTTTTTTACCGCAGTTAATAGTAAATAGGGTAACGAAGGGTAAATATGATATTACTATTACCCTAACACATGTCCTAATTCTATTGGATAAGTGTAATTCGACCAAAAACAACCTTATGAATATAATATGACCATTTAGGTCCACTTGGATTAGATTATGACATTTAATATTATTTTATTTAATGAATAGTTAAAATAGTTAAAATCAAAGTTTAATAACTAAAACATTTTTAATATTGGGTTATACATAAGATAAATTCGATTATAAATATTCATTAGAAAGATAAAAATATTTCATACATAATTATATTTTATTTATAATTTTTAGACTAAAAATAAATTAATTTATTTATGACAGAACGATGATGCAGTAATTACCCTTTTAAAAAAATGTTAACATAATTGATGTTATCAATGATCAAATAAATGTAATTTGAGACTTTTTATGAATTCCACTAATTTTATAGGTTACTATGATATATTAGTGTTGATTTAATCAACTTGTATCGAACATATAATTCTGTTATGACTTTCACAAAAATCATATGTCAAATAGTGTCAAAATTGACACAAAATAGTTTTTAAATCAAATATTATATTATTAATTGTTATTTTATTCCTAAAAATCTATGGTTCGGCCAAATGACTTAGATAAGGATATATATATTAATAATAAACAACTTGGGGTTCTTTTGTCATGTTATAGTAATTGTATTAACCATATAGTGTAAGAAAACAAAAAGACACGGTAAAAGTTAAATTATTTAACTTAGAGTTAAATCTAATTGATAAGGTTACAATAATAACCTAAACATGTCTAAATCCTATTGGTTGATAGGATTTCTACCCATACCCACTTTAGCTCCGAAATAAGACCCTTTGGAACCATTATAAACCGATTTTTACTTTAATATAAAATAATATTTTGAGATATTTCTATGGTGCCCCTCTCCTCCCTTATAAAAGGGCACCTCCTCCCCCTCCTCCTAACACCAATTTGAGCACTCAAGCTCGGCCAAACCCTGAAAAAATCTCTTCTACACTTCCCTAGAATTATCCTAGTGGTCCTTGTCTTCATAAAAGACCAATCTTAGTTCCCTAAGTGGAGGATTCAAATAGGAGTTTCAAAGAAGAGGTAATATCCATTACCGATCTTTTCAATTTCTTTCTTCTTCAACTTCTTCTTCTTTAGTTTTTTCATGATAAATTAATAACATCAGTATTACTTACATACTGATATGTTATTATATATATGAAACAACCCTAATTCATCTTCTATCCATCCTACGGAAAAATGAAATCACCGCGCGTGCGTACGTACGGAATACCGTCTCCACACCGTGGTGTAATCTATTTTCCACTATCACTTTACAACGATAGGTATAATGGTTTAATGAGTAACTATATATGATTATTATAAAGTGATATTGATACTGAAATAGTATAAATACACTTAAAAAAAATTCCACGATCATGGGAACAATATCATCGCTCGTGCGTACGTACGGAATACCGTCTCCACGATGTGATGCGACTCGTTCTACATGATCATCATTACATAGTAATTATATAAATGAATTGAATGAATAAATATGATATATGTTACACTAATACCATTCTGGATATAAGGTATCTATAACCTTAAAAAAGAATAAGAATTTATTCGGCAAAACACGCATAAGAACAAAAGGCAATAAAGACCCGAGTAACAAGTAACAATGAAATATTACTAATAAGAAGCTATGAATATGACCATATATGATATCATATCAATATTTATGATTATGGGATAAGTCAATAACATTATTTAAACCATTATACATGAGCTTCGAACATGCACAAAGCAAATCGGACCTAAGGTAAGGGAAATATCACAATCTCATTTTTATCCGAGATTGTTTATACTTTGGTATTTACTAGGGTGTATTTTATCATCCACACCCATGTTTCCTCAATATGTAATATTATTTCCATCCACCTACAATTTTTTAAATCCAATTTTTCCCTTCAGTGAGTTTTTAGTAAAGGATATGAAAGGAATCTTTTGACGTTTTTCGTACGAGGTACTTTTTGACTTTTCTGACAAAAGTACAATGAATGTTTTTTTAACTTATACGGCATTAATGGATTTTTAAAACATTATTTCCAAGAAGCTTACTTTACAAGTTTTCAAGTTTATTTTTAATCAACTTCTTTTATTTTAATGTCGTATGACATGTTATGAAAGGAAAAATGTTTTTGAAGAAGAAAGGATATTTTCCTCAAGAATGGAGTTCAAGTGTTTTATCAAAATTATTTTCCATCTATGATAATAAAGGGTTTTGTTTTTATCCATATTATTACATTGATTTTATCATGTTGTGATGGAATTATTTTTATGAATTCCTTTATCTTGTATGAATTGTTTTATGATGTCATGATGTTTAAGATTCCCATTTGTATTACATGGGTTATGCAATGATGTATGATTTATGATTTTTTGGCCCACATAAGAATGGTATCATTTTGAGATGGGTGGGACCTATATCTCCCTCCAATGCATTGGGTAATGATTTTATATCTAATGAGATTGACATGGCTGGAATGGTAGGTTATACCGGTTCAGTGAAACAGGACTGAAATGAGGGTGACTCGGTTCAGAAAGGGACTTTGTCCACTAAGATAGTCTTGGAAATGAGTCTTGACTAACAAGAAATTATTCTCTATGATTGTGTGTATATCCCACAAAGTTTCATGTTTTATGTTATGATAATTATGATTACATTTCACTGCCATGATTTATCCCATGTTATGAAATTATGATCTCTTTTGCAGGTTAAGATTTCCAAAAGTTATGTGCTTATGTATATGATGTGAATGATACTTCTTTTGTTTACCCTTACTGAGCATTTGAGCTCACCCTTTTGTATGTTTTCTTTCCCCAGGTCAGGAAGAAGGTTATTAAGTAAGATATTCCAAAAGGGACCATAGATATGATGAAATAAATGGGAGACAGTGTAGACTCTTTATGAACCAGTTGTTTATGTTTCCCAGTTTCTAAAGACACTATACCTATACGGTCCTTTCATGGTTTTGTTATATTTTGTAATAAGTATGCTTCAATTTTGAAGTATTAACAATGTATGTAAAGTATGGGTCGTTATAGTTGGTATCAGAGGAACGGTATAGTCATCCTTTGGAAACTAGGATGTGAATGCCTTAGTAAGAACCCAAAGGATAAGTCTAAGCATAGAACACAATCTTATTGTTTTAGAAATGGCCATGAATAACCTAGGATAATACCTTAAGTGTGAAATTTTATTCTTGATTATGTGGTTTTCCTATTATAATTAGTGTTGCTCACACTATTCTTCTTGGTTTTAGTCAATGGATGGAACCTGAAGGAACCATGTTAATGCGGAATGCGATGGGCAATGCAATTATTGTCCCCCTATGCAACCAAACGATATGGGAGATGGAATGAAAAATCTTGTAGCCATGCTCACACAACATTCTCAAGCTATGAATCATGCAGGACTTCCAAACGAGCAAAGGAAGGAGCAACATTCTGTTGAATCCTTCATGAGGCAGCGTCCACCTTCTTTCAGCGGGTCTACTGATCCATTAGTTGCTGAAAAATGGATTAGTACTACTGAAAAGATATTTTCAGTTCTTCAATATTCTGAACATGATAAAGTCATCCTAGCAGTTTATCGTTTAGAAGAAGATGATGATCAGTGGTGGAATCTTATTAAGAATACGAGGCAAAGGGATGAAATTGAGTCCATGGAATGGGACGAGTTCAAGAACTTATTTTTCAATAAGTACTTCCCTCGTATTCTCCGAAAAAAGATGGAGAAAGAGTTTCTTGAACTAAATCAAAAGGATGATGAATCTTTTGGTACCTATGATGCAAATTTTACAAGACTTGCAAGGTATGCTTCTGGTATTATTATCCAACCTGAGAGTAAGATCGATCGATTCTTTAGTGGCTTAAAACCAAGTCTTCAAAGGGAGTTAGCAATAAGGTACTTCAATAGCTACGAGGAAATCGTTCGATGTGCTCTCAAAGTCGAGACGGAGATTGGTGTAACCCATCAGTCTTATGGGTTTGATAAGAAGAGGAAAATGGAATTCAAAGGAAAATCTAAAGAGCACACTGAAAAGAATATGAGCTTTCCCTTATGCTCAAAGTGTGGAAAGAAACATGGAGGGAGTTGTCTTAAAGGGACAAGTAAATGTTTCAAATGTGGAAAGGAAGGTCATTGGGCATTTGAATGCCGCGATGATGGGAAGAATTCTAATGATGCAAACAAAGGAAGGGATACACAGAATGAACCTACTACACTTCAATGTTTCAAGTGCAAGGAGATGGGGCATTATGCCAATAAATCCCCTAATCCAAGGGTTGATGATGATGGTCGACGTCAACAAACTCTCATGTAAAAAGACAAAGGAAAGTCACATGTAATTTCTATCAGCGATGTGGAGTACGATAACGATGTGGTGAAAGGTACACTTACCATCCACTCTAAAGTAGCAAATGTTTTATTTGATTCTGGATCCACCCACTCTTTTATTTCTGAAGAATTCTCTAAGGGTATCACCGTATTACCTCAACAATTAGATGTTGAGTTAGCTGTGACAACACCTAATGGCACAACAGTCGCATCAAAAGTTTATAATTCTTCTCCGATTGATGTTTGTGGGAAAGTGCTTCCTGCAAATCATGTGATCCTTCCTATAGTGAAATTTGATGTGATTCTTGGCATGGATTGGCTTTATTTATATGGAGCTCATATCAAATGCCAATGAAGGGATGTCACATTTCATATTCCAGATCAATCTATGATCGTCTATCAATGCAAGGATGAACATAACCTTCCAGTGGAAATTTCTTCCATTTTATGGGTATTGATTCCACTAAATGAAGGTTATTTATCTCAAATGGTTGGTGAGAAACTCACGATTAAGAATATGCCCATCGTACGGGAGTTTGATGATGTCTTTCTGGAGGAATTACCGGGTCTTCCACCAAATCGTGAAGTTGAGTTTTCGATAAAACTCGTACCGGGTGCTTTGTCTATTTCAAAGACACCTTATAGAATGGCCCCAATTGAGTTGCAGGAATTTAAGAAGCAACTCCAAGAGAATCTTGATAAGGGATTCATACGCCCTAGTGCGTCACCTTGGGGAGCACCTGTTCTATTTGATAAGAAGAAAGATGGATCAATGAGACTCTGCATTGATTATCGAGAACATAACAAGATCACTATCAAGAACAAATATCCTCTCCCACGCATTGATGACTTATTTGACCAACTACGCGGAGCTCAATACTTTTCCAAGATTGATCTTCATTCAGGGTATCATCAATTAAGGGTCAAAAGGGAGGATATACCAAAGACGGCTTTCCGTACAAGGTATGGACACTATGAATTTATACTGATGCCATTTGGTCTTACTAATGCCCCTGCTATCTTCATGGATCTAATGAATAGAATCTTTAGAGACTATCTTGATCAATTTGTGGTAGTCTTTATAGATGATATTCTTGTCTATTCAAAGAGCATGGAAGAGCATGAAGATCACTTGAGAATTATATTGAAGACCCTGAGAAAGGATAAGAATTATTCCAAATTTACCAAGTGTGAATTTTGGCTTCAAAAAGTTTCATTTTTGGGTCACATAATCTCAAAAGAGGGGATATCTGTGGATCCAGCAAAAACAGAGGTTATCGAAAGATGGTCGAGACCAACAACAGTAACTGAGATCTGAAGTTTTCTTGGTTTTCCCGGATATTATCGACATTTTGTAAAAGATTTTTCACGATTATCTAATCCACTCACCAAGTTGACTCGGAAAGGAGTAAAGTTTGTTTGGACAGAGGAATGTGAAGAGAATTTCAAGGAGTTGAAAAGAAGGTTATCCAGTGCACATGTGCTCACACTGCTTTGTAGTGGAGAAAGGTTTGTGATCTACAGTGATGCATCCAAGAAGGGATTGTGGTGTGTTCTTATGCAAAATGATATGGTGATAGCTTATGCCTCACCACAGTTGAAAATCCATGAGCAAAATTACCCAACACATGATTTGGAGTTAGCTGCGGTAATCATTGCATTAAAGATTTGGAGGCATTACCTTTATGGTGAAAGGTGTGATATTTATACTGATCATAAAAGTTTAAAGTATATTTTCACACAAAAGGAGCTGAATATGCGTCAAAGAAGATGGTTGGAGCTGATTAAGGATTATGACTGCTCAATCCATTACCACCCTGGGAAAGCAAACAAGGTGGCAGATGCATTAAGTCGAGAAGACCATGCTAGTTTATCCATGATGAGGATCACAAAAAATCCAATATTTATGTATTTACAAAGGATGGATCTTGGAATTATAATGGATGGGGAAAAATCTTATCTTTCTCAAATGAATTTTCAACCATCTATACATGTGAAGATTAAAGATTCACAGAAAGAAGATGTCGAGTTACAAAAGAAGGTGAGAAATGTTCCTGAATTCAACCTTGATTGTGATGGGATAATAAAGTTCAGGAATCGGGTTTGTGTTCCTCCCATCCCCGAATTAAAGAATGAGCTTCTGGATGAGGCTCATAGTTGTTCATTCTCTATTCATCCTGGAAGTACGAAGATGTATAGGGACCTAAAAGAGTACTTCTGGTGGGATGGCATGAAAAGAGATGTTGCTGAATATGTCTCTCGATGCTTGGTTTGTCAACAAGTTAAAGCTGAGAGACATAAGTCTAAGGGGATGTTACCACCATTACCCATACCCGAATGGAAATGGGAAAACATCACTATGGACTTTGTCACAGGACTTCCTATAACATCCAAAGGAAATAATGCTATCTGGGTCATAGTTGATCGTCTTACGAAGTCTGTACACTTCATTGCTATTAGAGAGGATTTCTCTCTAGATCAGCTTGCCAGGATATATGTAAAGGAAGTGGTAAGATTGAATGGAGTACCACTTTCTATTATATCTGATCGGGATCCGAGATTTACCTCGAAGTTCTGGCGAAGTCTTCAGCATACTCTGGATACAGAGTTGAGTTTCAGCACTGTTTATCATCCTCAGACAGACGGTCATTCTGAAAGAACAATTCAATCCCTAGAAGATATGTTGAGAGCTTGCTCTATGGATTTCAAAGGAGGTTGGGATCAACACCTACCTTTGGTGGAATTTTCTTATAATAATAGCTTTCACTCCAGTATTCAGATGGCTCCTTATGAAGCTCTCTATGGAAAGAAATGCAGGACTCCAACTTGTTGGGATGAAGTTGGGGAAAGAAAGCTATTAGGACCTGATCTCATTGATGAAATTGTAGAAAAGGTCAGATCTATTCAACAACACATAAGAGCATGTCAGAGTCCACAGAAAAGTTATGCCGACAGCCGAAGAAAAGACCTAGAGTTTGAAGTGGGCGATAAAGTGTTCTTACGGATATCTCCCTGGAAGAGAGTAATGAGAATTGGAATGAAGGGGAAGTTGAGCCCTAGATATATCGGTCCTTTCGAAATACTGGATCATGTAGGGAATGTAGCTTACCGATTGGCGCTTCCACCGAATCTCTCTCAAGTTCACGATGTGTTCCAGGTATCTCTCCTGAGAAAGTACATACCTGATCCTTCACATGTACTCAGCTCAGAAGTTGTACCGCTGGAGCAAGATCTTTCTTATGAAGAACGATCGATAGAGATTCTAGACCGTAGCGAAAAAGTCTTACGAAACAAGACCACTCGTTTGGTGAAAGTTTTATGGAGGAACCACCAATTAGAAGAAGCTACATGGGAACTTTAGGATATGATGAGGGAGAGGTATCCTCATCTATTTGTTACAAAGTGACGAATTTCGAGGGCGAAATTCATTTTAAGGGGGGTAGAATGTAACACCCGAGACTTTTATGTTATATAAATCATCAAAGGAATCTTTTTATACACAAAACTTTCTTGGCTTGCTTTACACGAAATCGCGACCATCCTCGATAGATTGCATCGTACGCAATACCGAGTTTCACTAAACGACGATATGCTATTAAAATATTATTAAAACTAGCCGTTATGAATAGTAATAACCACTTTTTGAAATTTTATAAATATTATTTTTCAAAATGGACTTCATTTTTGGATTCGGAATATCGAAATTATCCTAGGGTGAAATTTTGGTATTTTTCTGAGAACTTTCAATTTTTGATGAATAGTGAAACCACTAAGTGGTAGGTTAAAAACTGAATTTTGCATAAAACTTAATTTTACCGCTTCTGTGAATGGAATTTCGAAAATCCGACAGACACGGTTGATATCAGTAAGTATAATGTGGTTCAATGAGATAAAAATAATTTTTTGGTGAATAGTAACTTTTACTTTTTTTACCGCGGTTAATAGTAAATAGGGTAACTAAGGGTAAATATGATATTACTATTACCCTAACACATGTCCTAATTCTATTTGATAAGTGTAATTCGACCAAAAACAACCTTATGAATATAATATGACCATTTAGGTCCACTTGGATTAGATTATGACATTTAATATTATTTTATTTAATGAATAGTTAAAATAGTTAAAATCAATGTTTAATAACTAAAACATTTTTAATATTGGGTTATACATAAGATAAATTAGATTATAAATTTTCATTAGAAAGCTAAAAATATTTCCTACACAATGATATTTTATTTATACTTTTTAGACTTTCAATAAATTAATTTATTTATGACACAACGATGATGCAGTAATTACCCTTTTAAGGAAATGTTAACATAATTGATGTTATAAATGCTCAAATAAATTTAATTTGAGACTTTTTATGAATTCCACTAATTTTCAAGGTTACTATGATATATTAGTGTTGATTTAATCACCTTGGTTCGAACATATAATTCTGTTATGACTTTCGCAAAAATCATATATCAAATAGTGTCAAAATTGACACAAAATAGTTTTTAAATCAAATATTATATTTTTAATTGTTATTTTATTCCTAAAAACCTAAGGATCGGCCAAATGAATTAGATAAGGATATATATATTAATCATAAACAACTTGGGGTTCGTTTGGCATGTTATTGAAAGTGTATTAACCATATAGTGTAAGAAAACAAAAAAACACGGTAAAAGTTAAATTATTTAACTTTGAGTTAAATATAATTGATAAGGTTACAATAATAACCTAAACTTGTCTAAATCCTATTTGTTGATAGGATTTCGACCCATCCCCACTTTAGCTCCGAAATAAGACCCTTTGGAACTATTATAAACCGATTTTGACTTTAATATAAAATAATATTTTGAGATATTCCTAAGGTGCCCCTCTCCTCCATTATAAAAGGGAACCTCCTCCCCCTCCTCCTCACACCAATTTGAGCACTCAAGCTCAGACAACCCCTGAGAAAATCTTTTCTCCACTTCCCTAGAATAATCCTAGATGTTCTGGTCTTCTTCAAAGGCCAATATTAGTTCCCTAAGTGGAGGATTCAAAGAGGCGTTTCAAAGAAGAGGTAATATCCATTACCGATATTTTCAATTTCTTTCTTCTTCATCTTCTTCTTATTTAGTTGTTTCATGATAAATTAATAACATCAATATTACTTAAATAATGATATGTTATTATAAATATGAAACAACCCTAATTCATCTTCTATCCATCCTACGGAAAAATGAAATCACCGCGCGTGCGTACGTACGGAATACCGGCTCCACGCCGTGGTGTAATCTATTTTCCACCATCACCTTACAAGGATAGGTATAATGGTGTAATGAGTAACTATATATGATTATTATAAAGTGATATTGATACTGAAATAGTATAAATACACTTAAAAACAATTCCACTATCATGGGAACAATATAATCGCTCGTGCGTACGTACGGAATACCGTCTCCACGATTTGATGCGACTCGTTCTACATGATCATCATTACATAGTAATTATATAAATTAATTGAATGAATAAATATGATATATGTTACACTAATACCATTCTGGATATAAGGTATCTATAACCTTAAAATAAGAATAAGAATTTATTCGGCAAAACACGCATAAAAACAAAAGGCAATAAAGACCCGAGTAACAAGTAACAATGAAATATTACTAATAAGAAGCTATGAATATGAACATATATGATATCATATCAATATGTATGATTCTGGAATAAGTCAATAAAATTATTTAAACCATTATACAGGAGCTGCAAACACGCACAAAGAAAATCGGACCTATGGTAAGGGAAATATCACAATCTCATTTTTATCCGAGATTGTTTATACTTTGGTATTTACTGGGGTGTATTTTATCATCCACATCCATGTTTCCTCAATATGTAATATTATTTCCATCCACCTACAATTTTTTTAATCCAATTTTACCCTTTGGTGATTTTTTAGTAAAGGATATGAAAGGAATCTTTTGTCGTTTTTCGTACGAGGTACTTTTTGACTTTTCTGACAAAAGTACAAAGAATGTTTTTTTAACTTATACGGCATGAATGGATTTTTCAAACATTATTTCCAAGAAGCTTCCATTACAAGTTTTCAAGTTTATTTTTAATCAACTTCTTTTATTTTAATATCGTATGACATGTTATGAAAGGAAAAATGTTTTTGAAGAAGAAAGGATATTTTCCTTAAGAATGGAGTTCAAGTGTTTTATCAAAATTATTTTCCATCTAAGATAATAAAGGGTTCTATTTATATCCCTATTATTACATTGATTTGATCATGTTGTGATGGAATTATTTTTATGAATTCCTTTATCTTGTATGAATTGTTTTATGATGTCATGATGTTTAATATTCCCATTTGTATTACATGGGTTATGCAATGATGTATGATTTATGATTTTGTGGCACACATAAGAATGGTATCATTATGAGATGGGTGGGACCTAAATCTCCCTCCAATGCATTGGGTAAATATTTTATATCTCATGAGATAGACATGGCTGGAACGGTAGGTTATACCGGTTCAGTGAAACAGGACTGAAACAAGGGTGACTCGGTTCAGAAAGGGACTTTGTCCACTCAGATAGTCTTGGCAATGAGTCTTGACTAACAAGAAATGATTCTCTATGATTATGTGTGTATAACACAAGGTTTAATGTTTTAAGTTATGATAATTGTGATTACATTTCACTTCCATGATTTATCCCATGTTATGAAATTATGATCTCTTTTGCAGGTTAAGATTTCCAAAAGTTATGTGCTTATGTATATGATGTGAATGATACTTATTTTGTTTACCCTTACTGAGCATTTGAGCTCACCCTTTTGTATGTTTTCTTTCCCCAGGCCAGGAAGAAGGTTATTAAGTAAGATATTCCAAATGGGACTATAGATATGATGAAATATATGGGAGACAGTGTGGACGCTTTATGAACCAGTTGTTTATGTTTCCCAGTTTCTAAAGACACTATACCTATACGGTCCTTTCATGGTTTTGTTATATGTTGTAATAAGTATGCTTCAATTTTGAAGTATTAACAATGTATGTAAAGTATGGGTCGTTATACATACCAAGGTTCAAGTGGTTGATCATGACTCCTTGATAGTTGGTTTAGAACAACCATGAGTTTCCTTATTGAATCCCCCATTTCATCTAGTCTCTTAATCATAGAACCACCACTGTTTCCTTCAAACCTATTGTCAGTTTGGTGCCTGCTAGATCCATCAATTCACTAAAAATAGAAATGTTAGTGTGAGTATATCAACAAAACCATCATGTACTAATGAGGAAGATAAACACTAAGATATAGTTACTCATTCACTTTATCCAAAACTAGGACTCCTTCTGAAATCCTAACCATTATGGTACTATCACTTATGCTTAGAGAATACCCTAACCTCTAAAGTTATCTAAACCGACCATTGATTCCAACTATAAGGCCCCAGCCTTAAACCATACTTAATCTTGAGTTATTACAAGATTACACATTGATGATCTTTTCAGGTTTAGAGTTTTAGAGAATTAGATCATGAAACTTGCAATACATTCCACATTTAAACAAAGTGGTTACATAAAAGACAGTATTCATTTTTCCCATCAACGGAAACATATTTAAAATAAAACATGGATTATTTCTTGACCCATCCTTGACACTATCATCACATCATGTACCATTCCCTTGACCTGTGAAAAACATTTCAAAAACTTGGGTTGAGCATAAAAATATCAGTAAGGGTTAAAAAAATATGGAAAAGAAACATGAGATCATATATACATAAGAATGAAATCATACATTACCCATAAAACATAGGCACTTTAACATACCTCATCAAATCATGAATAAATCATAGAAATCATAAGACATAATAGGTAACTTGAGGCATTCATAACATTCTTTCGTAGGGAGTAACTCTCTTGGTTACGTTTGGAATACCCACCATAGTATATTCCCTAAATCTCTTCGTAGAAACCTTAACATTTCACTCATTCGCGTTACCCAATGCATTAGAGAGCTATATCGTGCTCACCCTCCCTTAGTTTATCACAGAACCACCCATTTTCATAACAATTCCCAAGAACCATAACATAAACGTATCACATAAAACATGCATAAAGGAAACATAACATTTCCACATTTCAATCACAACATAACATTTTAGTATATTGAAATAATGAATCCATTCAAAAAGAAACCATTTCCAAAACCATTTAAAACATTTAATAAACAGACTTTTGAATCAAAGTGTCTCATACCACCTTGAAGCTTTTAAAATTTTAAACCATTAATATCCATATAAATAAATCCTTAAAACCATTTTGAAAACATGGATATTAATATGAACAAATAATTAAAACATTTAAACTGATATTTTGGTTAAAGGGGTTTTACCAAAATTAGAGACACTTGAATACAATATTTGAGGAATAACATTTAGTCAGAACATTATCATATCATGAGAATAAATGGATTCATGATATAATATTCCAAAGGACAGTATATACACCCTATAAGAGTGAATTGGTGCATAACAACAATGAAGTCTCAATATAAATGTCAAATGTGATGAAATCCCTTATAAAGAAGGTATCCTTAAATTAAGGATAAATCAATCTCAAAATTATGTGTAAAAAATATAAATACACCCAATATAAGTGGATATTAAGTGTAAAACAGTAAAAGTTCATTCACACATATTCAAAGGATGACATATTCAATAACTACATGTTGAACCCAAAAAAATCGAAATTGGTTTAAAAAGTTCTCTTGGTAAAATTCGACAGCCTAACGACATAACTTAAAAATTCAAGAAAATGAGTTGATGAGAGATAAATAGGGAATCTCATCACTTGGACATAAAATTTAAATAAATAAGGATATAAAAGAAAAAATCCCAACATAATAGTATGTGAATTAAAAGACATAACAAAAGAAGTCTTTTAAAAAGTGGAGGGTGACAGGTCCCCTTACCGAGTTGGGTAACTTTCGAAACGTACACCCCATAGAAGAAGGGTCATAAAATGAATATGTGAATACCCATAAATTAAATTATACTACAAAAAGTGTATAATAATGGGCAGTACATACACCACTCAAAGTAAATTGTGGAAAATGTAGCATAAATCTCAAGGGAATAAAAGTGAGATGGAAAATCCCTTACGAAAACTCAGCAGCCTAACGGAACCACTTAAAACTTACAAAATGGATTGATGAGAGAGAATAGGGACTCTAATCATATGAACATAAAAATTAAAATAATATTAATATAAAATAATATCCCAATAACATGAAATATGAGCTTGAAAAGTAATGACATAAAAGAGTGTACTTTAAAAGAAAGAGAGGAGTCAGATCCCTTACCTCAAGTCCAACTTGTCTTGTTCGTTTCTTTATATTCCTGATTAATAAACTTTGGTCAATTTATAATTGCATAAGTACCTCCTTTAAATATTATTATTCAGTTAATATCACATATTATAATGTTATAATAATTGTTTAATAATGTTAGTTCATATCAGACGTTTTTGACGATGTTTGGTACATGAGTCAAAAATGAACTTGTTTGAAAAATGATTTTCCATGCAGTTATAAGTAAATAATTTCCAGAATAGTATTAATGATTGAAATATCATATATTTCCATTACATATTAATTTTATACTATTCCATATCATTTGGAGATAAAAACAAAAAGCACCGTTCATGGAGACGGTAGGCCGTACGTACGCATGAACGCTTCTTTCATTTTTTCTTTGTCATATTAACTAAATTAAAAATAAATTATATATATATATATATATATTATAATTTAATTATAATATATATATTATATATGTCACATATGATCATTAATTTCATTCTTTATATGTTACATGTATTGCATGTAGGAGTCACATCACTTGAGGGGGCGGTAGTCCACACTTCCTCATATGAAATTATCGCATTTACACAACATGAAAAGAATAAAGGTATGGTTTAAATATAAAATAAATAAGAATATAGTAAACATAAATACCATATATATCATATATAAAATACAGTGACATCATAATTTCCACCTTTAAAGGTGTTAAAAGAATATTGAACAATCATCGTTTCGTGAGGCAGAAAATTGCCAACCACATAAACAGTATGTTCTTTAACCATTAGACGAAGGTGTGTGTAAGTGTAGCTCGAATCCTTATTGTAAAAACATCCTTGTATATTGAAGATACTGGAGTTGTTACAAAATATATGAATAAAAAGAGTTTAGGGGGTTGGAGAAGAAAAATAAAACAAAAGGACAAAAGTGATGACATTACCTTAAAATCGCGTAACTCCCTTTGGATTGAGCTCAAAGGCTTCCATGGAAAGAATTATGCTCAAAGTGAGGCTTAAATGAGTTATAGAGGGATTTGGAGACACAAAATGGTCATGGGTTGGCCGAGCCAAATGCTTTTGATGTGTGGGTAAGGAGGTAGAGGTGGGGGCCTTTTATAAGAGGAGAGGTGGGGCACTCTTGGAAAGTAAAGAAATGTTACTTTATTTTAGAATGATTTTAGGATTTTAATGGTCCCACATTGATGTGTTTCTAGTATAAGGTGATAAGGGTTCGAAATACACCCATAAAATAGGTTTTGTACATGTGTAGGTCTTAGATTTTACATTATCTTTCCATTTTATTTAAATCGTTAAATAATGAGGTCATCGCTGCATCATCATGATTTCATAATGAATTTAATTTATTTAATTTCTAAAAATTTAAAAAAAATGCTATGATGTAGGAAATATTTTTAGCTTTCCAATTACTATTTATAGTCAAAAATATGACCTGTATAACCCCATGTAAAAATTGTTTTAATGAAACATATCATGTTTGTGTCATTTTTACTTTAACATTAAATAAAAAGTTATTTATGTCATTTACCAACCAAAGTGTCTCCATGGGGTCCCCAAGTTGACCCATGGATTGTCTTGTTCGGAGATGACACATCAATTGAGGGTAGTACATGTGTCATTCTCATCTCATATTATTAAAACATTATTTTTACCTTAAACTACACCAATTACCTCTAATCGCGATTAAAAACATAATAAGTTACTATTCCCCAAATAAATATTTTAATCTCATTGAACCACAATTTACTTCTTAATGACAACCATGTATGTCGGATTTTTGAAATTCAAAACACAAATATGGAAAAATTTCATTTAAACGGAAAATCAGTTTTTATAAGTACCACTTAGTGGTTTCACTATTCATCAAAAATTGCAGTTTTTCAGAAAATTAACAACAATTCACCCTAAGCTATATTTGAGATTACGAAATCAAAAATGATGTCTATTTTATAAAATTCAAAACATATTAGTTTCATTAATTAATTTAATAATTAATTCCCGTTGTAAGAGAAAATAGCGTGTTTTTATGAAATAATAAGTATCCAAAGATTGACACTAGTTTAAGTCCAATTTCAAAGTGAAATTAATTCCAATGACCACTATTGGACTAAATGGTAAAAATATATTATAATTTCACTTTAAAACCAATTAAAAAGATAATATAATTATATAAATAAATTATATTAAAATGTGGTTTTGAATTAAAATACAACATTTTTCATTATTCATTAAAAATTGAACTTTAACGGAATGATTTTAAAAATTTACACAAAGTAAACATTGATGTCCTGATTCTAAAGTATAATTTTATTTTGTCAAATATAACATATACAATTGTCAAAAAGTGTATTTAAAAGAGGTTCTCCATCAAAAGGTGTTTAATCGACCTTTTAAAGAATATTAGAATGTTTACGCTTAAAATTAGATTCATTCACTTTTTTAATCCTCTAACATTTATTGTAAAAAGTAAAAATATTTGACAAACATATATAATCATTTTGTAGTTATTTCTATTCAATACCACCATCACAACAGCTAGGCGTTAACTACCATTTAAAATAATATTATTTTATTATTAGAGTGCAACGTAAGATTCCCAAGAAACTCGTTACTGCGTATTGGGTATTCCATCGAGCATAGCGTCCCCTTTAAAGTTATATTAATATTTTATTCACAAATATGGATAAATATGAAAATTTAATACTCTTTATTTACCTGGGGTGTTACATCCTTCCCCGCTTTTAGAAATTGCATCCTCGCAATTTTAAAATTGGGCATAGAAACTTCATTGAAAATTCCACATCGGAACAAGAGTCCGTAAAAAATCATTTTAAAAAAAGAAAGATAAGTACAAAGGTCACCAGAGTTAACCCATACTAGGATTCCAAGTATTAAAATATTGACATGGAGGAAAAAACAAAGGGTCATGTTCTGATGGAGAGTGATAGAAAACATGTTTAGGAGAAAGTTAACCACTAGAAAATTACAAACTTGTGATGGGTTAAACGGTATTTGATTCCCCAGTAGGAAAAGTTAATAGACAACATTTTTGTTTAAAGTTACTTTTAATTGAGTAATTTATTCATAAGGAAACATAATCACTTATCATGTTGACTTTCAACATTTATCAGATTCCTTACACAAACTCATATTTTCTCCAAAAGTTGAGTATTTAGGAAGAATTGTTCACATTAAGAGTACTATAATCAACTTCTAGAGAATCACCTAATCCACAAAAGAGAACTATATACTTCCCATGTATTTATACTTTAACCAAAACCAAAACCAAAAAGGTTAGTACAAGATCAGATAATCCCGAAAAGTATAACCCTTTATAAAAAGAAAATCTATTCTTAATCTCCAAAATTTGTCAATCATAACCCAAAGTTCAACGAGGACCCTTCGATAAAAAATTTGTCCATAAAATTATTCAAAGTAAACAAAACTAAGATTGAAACCCAAATATTTGAAGGATTTAGTCATATAGTCTTCAAAGTTAAATCGTAACATTTATCTCCAAACAACATCAGTGGCTCTTAAAGTCTCGTATTGAAAAGTAATTAACCTAATCACATATCCTCCATGATAGCTTAATAAATTTCCACAGAAAACCCAAAATCAGCTTACTCTTAATTCATAAAATCATCTAACTAAAAATAATCACTCAAAATAACCAGGGACTTCACGTAGTCCAGTGGTAGGTGATAAATACCAATCGCACTTTGGTTGTGGGTTCGATTCCCGCAGCTTTGTCCGACGCGACGGGTTGTCACACGGTCTGTGTGTTGTCCTTTTTCCAAAACTATATAATTCTCAAGAAATTCCCCAAAATGAGATAAAATCATGAAAAATAATCATAACATATTTTAACCTCATGTTTATCTCATGCCTTTCATTTTCCATCATAACATATAATAACCCATAATTACCTCAAAAGTAAGGATCATATAAACCCTAATGGTTACCTTTATAATTATTACCTGAAATTCCACATGTATTGGTCATCTCATACATGATTCATTACAGAACATACCAAGGTTAAAGTGGTTGATCATGACTCCTTGATTGTTGGTTTAGAACAACCACGAGTTTCCTCATTGAATCCCCCATTTCATCCAGTCTCTTAATCAGAGAACCACCACAGTTTCCTTCAAACCTATTGTCACTTTGGTGCCTGCTATATCCATCAATTCACTAAAAATAGAAATGTCAGTGTGAGTATATCAACAAAACCATCATTTACTAATGAGGAAGATAAACACTAAGATATACTTACTAATTCACTTTATCCAAAATTAGGACTCCTTATGAAATCCTAACCATTATGGTACTGTCACTTATAATGAAACATTGGGTTCTAGAACATCCTATTGACAATCTTTCATCATTCTCCTTAACTTATTCATGTTCATTCATACTTGAATAAATCTCACATTTTTTATTGGTCTCAATTGGTGGAGAAGAAGTTAAAGTGATTGAGAAGAATGTTGTACACAATAAAAATAATTTTTAACAGAATATGGTGCATAATGATTATGCTCTTCCAAAATGACAAAGAAACCTATTTATAGACACATAATTAGGGTCCAATATTTATAGATTATACATAATTATTTCATAAATTAATTCCATAATGAACCCCATGACACATAAAATAATATTACTATTATTTAATATCAGGGCTGGAGAAAACTCATTAATTGATAAATATTATTTTATTAAATATTCATGAATTGAAATAAATTATTTATTATTGAATACATAATTATATAATACCTCGGGAATAACAAGGAATAATTAAATATTATACATTCCCATAATTAAATAATTACAGGTAAAAAAATATTTATGTTATACTTGTGGTGAATTAATAAATCATGAAAAAATATTTCTTCAATATCAATTGAATAATATATATTTCAATTGTAAAATATATATAATATTTACCAAATATAACCCAACAAGGCTAGTTGGGATTATTTTCTACATTATACCAATTTAGGTTCAATACCGATTATATTGTTCCTTTTCCCCCATTTAAAATGGTGTCTACAGTTTTTTCTCTTTGTTGGCATATTACACTGATGCTACAGGGAGGATGTTAATTTACCTACACATAACTTTGTGGGGAGGGATTATGGGAATTATAATGATGGGTTTATGAGGGGTGATGGCCCCAGTAGAATAATGGTAATGTTTAGGTGATAGGTGGATCTTTAGGAAGACACACATGCTAGGCTCGGACTGGTGCATGTGGCTTAAGGTGGTCACGAGCAGGCATGCTAGGTAATTCCGCTAGGCTAGGCGCAAACCATCAGGCCAAGTTCTAGCCATTGGTCCGTGATTCCTATGAAACACAGATCATGTTACCTTAATATCAATTTTTTGGGATTCATGTCCCAAGGTCCTTCGGGATATATAAATGTAATAAAATAAGTATAGGGTTCATGTTAATCCTTGGGGGGGAGGATGAGGCCTAACCCATGTGGTTCTTGGGTGTGTACTTTTATTTAAGACTTATTATCCACTCAACATGTAATATATATATATATATATATATTATTTACCCAATGGAAATGGAAACACATTGTGTGTAACCCTATAGGCCTATAACTCATTCGAAATTGGATGGCTTGCCTGAAGTCCAGTATTTTTCTCTCACAATGGTTCAAGGAGCCCATAAATGATGAATGTGGATCCCAATGAAAAAAATACTGAAAAAATGATCAATTGGTAATACAATACATTTTTTATGATGTTTCATAAAAAAGGATTCACACCCATTTAATCAAATAATAAGATTGATATATCTTTCCTTGAATACATGAAATGAATTCACCTATACACTATGGTGATGGAATTTAATGTGATGGATCTGTTTTAAATAATGATAAAAAATATCTACTACCATAAACATGGAATGGAAAAATAATTCCTTGACGTATTCATAAATAACATACAATTTGGGAGAAACCCAAAATACATAACAAAACCTTGAACATATATCTTCAATGTTTACGGAAATATGGATAATTGAACTACTCAAGTAATGCATTATTTGTAACATTATATTATAAGTATCATTTAGAAATTTCACATAATAGAGTACCAAATTAATAGAAAATAATAATAATTTTTTACTTCTAGCTCTATTATCATAATATCATATCTGGAAGATTACCAAGTGTGGACTTCATGGGATGAGGAAAAAAGCACATACATTTACTCACACTGGACTTTCAGTATACTATAATTTTCATCATTAAATCTCTATAAAACAACATTTTAGAATAATGTCACATAATTTCAAGGTTATATTCTTAGAAATATAATTTAATTCCTTTTTCAATGTGATATATCTTATATGAATTTATCACATTAAATTCATGCATAATAATGATCAATATGTAACAATATATTTTATTTATATTAACTTCATTGAATATGCATGATATCTAAAGTAGAAACAATATGTTATGAAATAATAACTCCAACACATAATCTATCTATAAAATAGAGGATCCACGCCTAATCAAGAAAATGAATGAGGTGGTTATCTGGTCCTATGGAGGACCCTCACCATTTCAAGAGTAATGGGGTTCCAAGTCCATACGAAATAACTATGAAGCACCCCTTTCTGGTCATGGTTATATCAAAAATGGAGTTACTGATTATAAAACCTTCATTAAATATCACATATTCACCCTTTCATAATCTATATGACTCTATTTAATAAAAAAATTCCAAAAAAATCATAAACAATTTAGATACCAGAATAATCACATTCTACATAGAATGCTGTTTAAAATTTTTATTTAATTTCTCTAATTTTGACTCCTGGGAAAGATGATTAAAAGAAAACTAAGATGATTAAAGTACATGAAATTATCTTTTATATGACATTGTGTGTGATCCTAGACAAGAATATTGGAATTTACTATGATAATATTATTATACAGTGATTAAAAACATGGAATTCATTCAAGTGAAATGATATGTTCATCAAAATGGTCAAAAAGAAACATACCTCATAACCCATGTAAAATAAATTAAATATATACTACATGTCCTATATCCATTCAGAATATGTGGGATATGAAGGTTTCCATCCTGTATTCCACTAAGTCCTACGTTGTGTGACCCAAAATACATAGAATGTACTCTTAAACTATATTACATAAGCATTATTAAAGGAACAAGCATGTTATCATGTGGTCATGACACACAATCTTGAATAAAAATGATTAACGCTTAGATTACATGGTCTGAAAAACAAGATCTATAACTTGGGGTGTTTCAAGTATATCTAGTTGCAAATCTTTAGATGAACCAATTCGTGTGTTAAATCTCTACACACAATGTGATACTTATCACCCCTCGAAAACCCATTTCCATAAGTATTTTAAAATAGATTTGTTATGTGGGGAACACATCATGTGATATTTAAGTATAAATATATAAGAATTCAATGTGATAATGGGACACAATATGAGATTTAATGTTTATATACCACGTAGTCAATTTTTCATCTCTAAATCTACTTTTCATACCATTATCCTCACCACTGATTCTCATGGATTTATAGTAATAATTGAATATTTGACCATTCTTGACTATACTATTTCACATTTTTTATCTTCTCTACTCACTGAGGATGTATCTCCATACAACATACTTATTTCCATTAAAAATCACATCACTATCCAAGACAACAAGTCATTCGTTGGTAGACACCATAACAAAATTGCCATTAATTTCCACTATCATGCACTGGTCTCACATTACCAACTACATAATCATATGATTGAACCCTATAACACTATTTTTCAAATAGTATTACGTTACAAAGAATGAAAAAAAATTCATTATGTTTGAAATGTCAACTGAAAATGGTAAAGGGAAATTGTGGTTGGTGTGATTCTGGTCACCCATGATTTTTAACAGTTTGTTCATCAATTAACATGAAATAAAGAGAATTCATGGTGATTATAATCAAAAAATGGATTATGATTAAATTTAATTTTAAATAATTATTATAAAAACCCTATAATAATTAATGTTCATTGATTTTTTGATAAGATATGATCATCAAGATTCTGGATATATTGAATATTTCATTATAAAAGAACATAAATTATAATGTTTAGAAAGAAAATTCAATAAAATCATACATTGATATTTACATTATGATGTGAATTTAAATAAATATTTTACAAATAATGAGGAATTAAGATCAAGAATAAATCACTTCCTCATAAGAAAAATATTCAAAGATTCAACATCCACTCATTCATTTTTCAAAATCCACCATTGATCACTAATTTTATGTTAATTCCTATATCATTCACCTTTTCTAGAATCAAGTCCAATATAGTGTTTGTGAAAAAAAATTTAAAAATAAAAGGGGTATGCACTATATAATTTTTTATAATTTCTCAATAATATTTTGAATTTATTTTAATGAGTTTTATTGTTGATTAGAAATAAAATGATAGAATTATAGTTCTTGGATATTTTTATTATAGTAAATAAAATTTTCATTTTTAAAACATTAAACTACTAAAATATGATATTTAGTGAAAATATTATTATGAGAACTAGGATAAAGGAATTTTTTTTCCAAACCATATTAGAAAAAATGAAAATGATGATATTTTATAGATATTGAAATCGATGGAAATACTTTAAAAATAGAATTATTGATTTAAGAGAAAAAAAGGTATCATTACTTAAATAATTAACTAGATATCATGGACACCCATGTGTAATAAAAAGTCCACAGAATCCCAAAGATCCATCATATATAAACTTAGTAGACTAAAATCAATCTGATAGAATATGAGTAAATTCTTAGAGAAAAGAAAATTCCCACAAGAAGGTCATCCCAGGGATATGCATGGAATATGGTGGGGTGATACTACACTAGATGAACACACATATTACCCATAAAATACACTCTATATAGCTGTGTGTCTATATTATTATTATAGAGGATCTAACATCTCATTTAAAACAAGAATTTGTGATTTATCTATTTCATGCTTATAAAAAATGCATGGGGTTATGTGACCAACCATCAAATTTTGCAATTCTAAAAAGCCTACCAATAATTCCACACTATCATCGGATTTTTCCCCATGATTAGGGATTCATCCACATATATTTTTTGTAATCATGTTTTTAAGGAGATTTTTAATTCTCCAATACCATGAGAACCCCACAATCACTCCACAAAAATTCAATATTCACCCATCACGCCTCATCTATAAACATCCCCATGATCTTATTTTTTCACCACATTCTAAATGAAGACAGAAGTGACAAGACATTATTGATTCCCAAAATCAAATTTAATGAGTTAATTATACCACTAAATATTAATCAATTATAAATAGAAGGAAGATCTTAAGCTTCCATCCATGAATTCCAACTAGTAAACTAATTTTCCCAATGATTATGAAATTAATATTACATGTAAGACTCTATCAATTACATCTTAGATATTAATGACAAATAAAGTATCTTCAAGAAATTATCACTCCCAAATATAAATAAAACCATTTAAAATATAACGTCAATATATAAATCATTATTATGACCTCAAAATGGATTCTGAACCACATTTTCAATTGAATTTTAATTTCTCATATACTAGACACAATGAATTAATGATACAATGTTGTTTATTATGAAAACCATATATGTAGGGATCATTCGATCTAATAAAAATCCTATGATCATATCACAAATACATGTGGGAAATGTAAAATTTGTAATAATATTAATAAAATTCTTCTTCACCTATATTATGTAATTTGTTAAATGGTTGTATACATAGAAGCTTCCTGTGAGGTGAGAAAAGATGTTTTAACTTGTGTTTCATCACCCTCAAGGAGATGGAAATTATAGAATTCATATAAATAATGTAAAGGTTAAAGGGAAACATTCAACATTCTAGATTTTCAATTCATGAGGGAGATTGTTTTTAGAAATTCACAAGAGTTGAAAAATTTACCATTATTATAAGGGGTATCCAGAATCTATCTCATTATTCATTGGATATTCACCCATTCTTCCTTGATTCATTCTTCTACACTTCTCTTAAATTCACCATTCTATTCCAATCATCACCATTCATGCATCGATATTAATTTTAACCACCATCAATCCAATATTTAGAATTTTTTATTAATATATAAAAGTGGGCCATGGACCGAAACATGTAAAATTTTATTTAATGTAGAGAAAACCAAAGGCATGAGTATAATTAAGTAAAACTCCCTAGAGGGATTATTTTTTGAATAAGGAGATGAATTGGATGATCAAATTCTTGAGGGGTATCTTCTTTCATTATATGGTTTTCATTTCATTTATTATTTTTAACTAGTATTGTAAGGAGGATGATGTGTGTGTATGATGTGATATATCTTTTATTATTCATGAAACA
Source organism: Viscum album (assembly GCA_963277665.1). Classification (NCBI taxonomy): domain Eukaryota; kingdom Viridiplantae; phylum Streptophyta; class Magnoliopsida; order Santalales; family Viscaceae; genus Viscum; species Viscum album. The sequence continues at coordinate 438,971,354 of OY728165.1, read as the reverse complement.
ATGATTTTGTGTCAAAATTGATCAGTTTCTCAGGAGTATAACTAATTTAAAATTTTCTAGGTGATCAGAGGATGAGGGTGAGTATATGAGATTTAACACACAAACCATACACTTATATAAAGATCAGAAAAACCTAATTAATGATAGTTATAGGGTTGTTTATGAATCCTAATAATATAATTTGAATTATAATCACTAATATCTAAGCATGAAAACCCTAATGGGGATCCTAGACTTGGGTAATAAGAATTTGGATATCTCAATAAGGATGTAATATAATTTTGTGATGTTTATAAAAAAATATTTATTAATTCCCATAATATGCATCACATATATGATTATTACCATAATTTCTCCACTAATTAAATATAAACAAATTTTCATTGTCTTCTATTTATCTTGAAATTTTTATTTACTATTTACACACACTCACCATAAACATGAAAAACTCAGAATATAAATTTGAATTGTTTCATGAAAACACACACAACCCCCTTATATATGATTTTCCATTCACTATGAAGTAATAGATTAGTGGATTGACTAATTTCCCCCTTTGGATATGACCAGGTACCATAAAATATTTCTTCCCATATTAATTCAACAAAAAAAATTGATTACATATTTATGTAATGTTCTTTATTTATTCACTAATTAACATGTATTTTATAGATAAAAATAAAAACAATACAAGGAACGATTCATTATATAAATTTAAATATGATTCATATATATATATATTTGTATAATAAATATTAAATTTTTTATTTTAAATAACATTTTTTGTGGTCATTACAACCTATTACATCCATTTTGATCCACTAATTTCATGGATTCAATAAAAATATATTCTTAATAAAATTTATATAGAAAGAAAGCATGGAATGAAAAGTATTGTGCCTTCTGGATGAACTAGAATTAGTGGATATCATATCCGTAATATGATAATGTTTAGTTGGAATCATAATTCTCATAATGATGATAGACTTAGAGATAACATAAATGAGGATAACTAATCAAGAACAATATTATCACCATGATATAGTAATTTTGATCTCAATCACCTTGAGTAGATCATATAACAATATTTAATGTTTCATAATGGTATAATTTATTAATTCTTCTCTATAAATTTATCACAAACATTAATACGTTATCTCTCAATGGAAAAATGTGGAAGATATAAAATTTAAATACTAACCGTATTTTTTAAGGGGTATATAAGGATGTGGGTACCAAAATAATAATTTGAAACTATTGAAACTTGATAAGTTATAAATTATTCCTTTTATATAAGGTATAATATAATTAAAAAATCAAAGTAATTACAGAGAAAGGTAAAAATATTCATTCAACCAGATAATGAGAAATTTTATAATGCATAAAAGTGGTACTACGGGTAGTATCATCAATTATCAACAAAAAAATCCCACCACTATTTAAGATATTGTACTTATATAATGGGATCAATTTAAATAATCAATAACATGATTACAGAAATAATAGTGTCTATTAAGGAATCAGAATTACCCTTGAACTAAATTGTTTATCAATAATTTTGATTTACATTGAAGGGATAGTTCATTGAGTGGAAGAAAAGTTATGGTATATAAGCTTGTTTCTACCTGTAATTTGTAATCCCAATGTTCCCTTATTCAAAAACAAACAAGATAAATAGAGACAAGTACCCACAAATATAGAGATATATGTTACACATGAAAATATATTTGATAAAACAAAAATTATTGAAGAAATTATGATATTACATTGTTATATTCACCAGAAAAAAGAAAATAAAAAATTGTATTTTTTTGGAAATAAACCTTATAATAGTGACACATTCTCAATCCTATATTACTAATGATGTAGTTGGTAATTTGGATATTTATTTGAGGGATAAAATATAATTCCATTAATAGGTAATTTCAGTAAATTATATAAAATTGTTGATAAATATGATTTTTTTCTCAATATATTTCTATTAAACGTAGAACAACCAAGTAAATAATTCATATAGGAATTAACAAGACATAAGGTTGGATATAAAAACTATAATTCAATGGAAATAAAATGATTTCCAATTAGGGAATCAAGGTAAATCTCATACCTTATAAAATTTAGATTATCTAACTTTGGAAGATTGATTTGGCTTACCTTGGTAGGAAAAAATATTGATCCGTGCTAAAAAAATTGAGATTTCTTTAAAAAATTCATCCCATATAGAATTGAAATATACATCAATATTTTAACGATAATTTATATGAAACATGGATATAGTAAGAGGATTCAATTAAAGATAAATGTTATTGTTTAAACATTTATTTATATCACCTTTCCAATGGAATATAAGTACCAACTCTGATTTTGGTGGAGGAAAACAAAGGGACTAAGATTATTTTTGGAAATCTTAAATAAATTTAATTTAAACTATGAATTAATCATGATAAATTAAAGATTTTTATCAAACCTGTAAAGGATCACATCCACAACCATAATTTTAACTACATAGAATGTATTCCTAGATTAACATAATTTCTCAAAATTCCCTACATATATTATAGACTTCAAATATCATGTAGAGATACATGAAATAAGATATAGTAGAATATATCAAGTATAGTTTCCTAACAATATATAATTATACCCAATAAAGTGCTTCATGAAAATATATATGAGGAACATTATATGTTTTGAGGAGAGAACCCCAAAAAAATATATCAATGAAATATTTTATAATGAAAAGAACTAAATATTACATATTGTAAGTAAAATACTAATAAAAGGAATAAATTTGAGGAAATTTAGTCTATAAATTATTATTACTGAAGCACCCAAGGTGGAAGAAGGTAATGAAACTCTCGATGTAACGAAAACTACCATTGAAGTATATTGTATGCTATATACTATAAAATGATAGATTTTAAGAAATTTAAATCTGAATAATAAAAACAACATGCACCTGGAAACATATCGCTAAAGAAAAATTATTAAATTTAAATAAAGTAAGAATAACTGAACAAATATTTTGAAAAAATAAGATGGATTCACCTGAAAAATAAGGAAGATACAAATTTGTGACTTAAAATAAGCACTAATTTGGAGGTAACCCAAGCATAGGGTTTGTATTTTATTATTTTTAGTTTTTCATAAAATTTTAAAATATAATTTACCAAAATAATAGAATTTTATTTTAGGATCTTAATTAAAATATAAGGAATGATAAATTTTTTAGAAAAATAGGCACACACTATAATTAAAATAATCCACAATGAAAAGGGTGAGTGTTATACTATTCTATACATCAATTTACAATATGATTGAAATCATTGATTAAATATATGATTAATATATGTAATTGAACTCATTTAATTATATATTCAAAAACATGTATAGGGTAGGGAAATTTTTGTAGAATTTTGTTTTTGTGACTGAATTAACAAAACAAAATTATATCCATAAATACTCAAATTGACAAAATTTACCTTAAAAATATGGAATTAATGTTTTCTGTCATACTGTCATTGATGTATAATGGGATTGGATATAGGTGAATCAAAAACATTAGATGTTTGAATAGGATCTATGAGAATATGAGTTAGTGGTTTTTCTTTTATAAATATTAGTGACAATCCAATAGTACATCCTAAAATATTACTTGACAAATCAATTAAAATGGAGTGCTATAAGACACTATGAATCTAACTAAATTTTCAAGAAATAACATATACCAATGGTGATTATGTGAAAGATAAAATTCATTATTAAATAATAATGGATATTCAATGATTTATCTACCCAATATAGATTCTATACCCATACTATTCTTAATATTCATAAAAGATTATTGCTACTTTGGATATCTTTGTTTTTTATTAATGAAACACAATTCCCAAACACGTCAATTTCAAATCAATGGATAATAAAAAAAGATTTTATAAAATGTTATATGTTTTAATGTTGGGTGAGGGGGTGGTAAATTTAAAACTCATATTAACAACATTAAATTGATGTTATCCTAATTTTTTATAGTTATGAATTATTATTAAGTGAAATTGTAATTTTGGGTGATGATCCTGAGTAAGGAAAATTTGGCATGATTTTTCACTTTAAAATTGGGATTCAAATAATCAAATTAAAAATAAAATTTAAAAAATAAGGAAAAAATTTGAGAAGTGATGAATTTATTTTGAAATTCTTTTTTAGAGGATTTACTAAGGATATGAAATGATCATGTGTGTGGGAATGTGCACATAATAATATTTTCATTATATTAAATAATATTAGGAATTTATTCTAACTATTTTATGTATTATCTAGAAATGATTTGTTGGAATTATTATTTTTCTTGTTTAAAAAATATATTTTATATATTTTGTACTTTAAAACCACTAAAATATGAACTTTCCTGGAAAAACATATCCAATAAATTTTTTTAATGTAACTTATTTGTGTAGTACTATTGTTAATGGATGGGAATAATGGGATTTGATGGTTTTTAAAAAATATTGTATATAATTGAGAAAAAGTATAATTATGGAAATACGAAGAGGTGGGAGTTTAATCCCTAGACAATAAATTAAATCCCATGGAAACCCCTATTGAAGGGAAAGAAAAAATAGGCCCTAGGATTATATAGGGATGCACAATGAAAATTAAGAGGAATGGGTGGACAAATTGGTTTCATGTAGGGGAAAATTAAAGGCCCACAATTAGGTCAGTTCATGAACACACATGGTAAATCATGAGTGGAACTACACTATAAGAACAAACATACCACCAATACACTACACTCTTCTTGACGGTGAGTATTTTTCAGTCTTATGAAGGAGTTGGTGTCTAATTTTCAATGAAAATTCATAATTGGTCACTATATCATTTGATTAAAAATATTGGTGATGGGGTAGAAAACCATAAAATTTGGTCATTCTGATCCATAATCACATTCCCTTATTTTTATCCATCCTCATAAATGTGTAGTCATCAACACTATTTCCCCAACATCTTTTGTATTATAGGGTATTCAAGTTATCCCTCACTGCCAACACCCAATGCTAGAAACACCCATTGAAACTCTATTTTACCTAATAAAGATTAAAATTTTAATATCCAATTCAACATATTAATCACAACATTCCCAAAGAAGGGGGTTGTGACATGAAATTTTAACTGTATTATATTGATTTTCATTAAGTAATTATTCCAATTACATTATACCAATCAAAAATTAGAATATAGTGATTGAACTATTGTCTATAAATGAAAATGTATTTTCATTATTTACAAGAGATATTTTCGTTCCAATTGTATTGAATATTCATCAATGGAATTACATATCTTAAAATAATAAAAAGTATCCCCAATTAATTTTCAATCGAAAATAATACATCATCATTATAATGTACCATTTTATGCTCTAACACTTTACTAGGACCTTCCAATGGCATATATACACCTTTCCACTAGAACCTACATTTTTCTACTACTTTATTCAAAGAACCAATATACCATCGAGGTAGGTTATGAAAACCATAATAATAGGGAATATTTAATATGAAACACATCATGTGATTTTATCTAAAAAACACCAGGGAAACAAGAAATAGTTATGAATATTTCAAAAACATTTTCACAAAATGATGGAATGAAGTTGGGTGGGGTACTCCAGGAATTATTCTATGTGGTGAGAATAAGGGGTTTACCTCATGTTTATTCCAATAAAAGTGGGGGACAGTAAATAGTTTCAAAGGAATAATATTATAGCAAGATGAAATATTTCCACTTGGAACCCACTCAATGAAAGAATGATATTTGAATATAAATTTTGGGGGGCATGGAATTCACGTAAATTACCAATTAATCTTGAGCTTGTCACATTATTCCTTCACAATTAACCAATTATTCTCTAATTCTATAAGGTCCCAGCCTTAAAAATTACTTAATCTTGAGTTATTTCATGAATACACATTGAAGATCTTTTCAGGTTTAGAGTTGTAGGGAATTAGATAATAAATCATGCGTTACATTCCACATTTAAACAAGGTGGTTAAATAAAAGACAGTATTAATTTTTTTACCAAAGAAATCATATTTAAAATAAAACATGGTTTTGTTCTTGACACTTTCTCGACACTATCATCACACCTTGTACTTTTCCCTTGACCAGTGAAAAACTTTTGAAAAACATTGGATGAGCATAAAAAGCTCAGTAAGGGATATAAAAATATGGAAAGAACACTAGTCCATGCATGCATAACAATAAATAATATCTTACATTACTCTTAAAACATAAGTAGTTTAACATACCACATTAAATAATAAGATTTATGAATATCTCATAGAAATTATAATACATAAAGCTAACTTGAGGCATTCATAACATTCTTACATAGGTAGTAACCATCGTGGTTTTATTTGGAATAACCCTCATAGTATATTCCCTAAATCTCTTCAGAGAATCCTTAGCTTTTAACGCCTTTATGATAACCAAAGCATTGGAGAGCTATCTTGGTCTCACCCACCCTTAGTTTATCACTTAACCACATGTCTTCATAAGAAATTCCCAAGAACCATAACATAATCGTATCACATAAAACATGCATTAAGGAAACATAAAATTTCCACACTTCAATCACAAGATATCGATACAACACATTGATATAATAAAAACATTATCAAAACCATTTTCAATACCAAAATAAAGTAAAACATTGTATTTATTTTTCATTTAAAAAAAATTTATGGCTTGTAGAGGAAGAAGAAACTCAAATAATGGTCATGGTGGTAGAGAAGTCATTGTCACCACATACGTAAGACAAAAACATTCTCTTTTGTCATTTAGTAAAATGCTTTGTGTAAAGATATTCCTTTTTAAAGAAATTAAAAGTCATAAGGGTTTATTATACAAGTATTAAAATAAGCTTGTATATAAATTTAAGTGTGCCTCAACAAAAAGAGATTAAGACGAAGTCCCTTGCCTTTAGTCCGACTTGTCTTGTTCGATTATTTATATTCCGTAATAATAAACATTGGTACATTTTTAATTGATTAAGGACATAATTTAAATCTTATTATTCAATTCATATAACATATTATCAAGTTATGATAATTAGTTAATTATGTGAGTTCATATTATACGTATTGTCGATGTTCGGTACATGAGTCAAAAATGAACTTGTTTGAAAAGAATTGCCCATGTAGTCATAAGTACATCATCTCCAGAATGGTATTAATGATTGAAATATAATATATATCCATTATATATTAATTTTATAGTATCCCATTAAATATTGAGATAAAAAATGAAATGCACCGTTCATGGAGATGGTAGGCCATACGTACGCATGAACACTACTTTCATTTCATTGTCATATTAAAGGAATTAAAACTAAATGAGACATATATATATTATAATTCTAGTATAATTTATATGTTATATAGGTAACATAAGTTCATTAATTACATTCTCTATAAATTCCATGTTTGGCATGAACGAGTCACAACACTTGAGGGGGCGGCTGTCCCCACTTCCTCAGATGAAATTATCGCATTTGCAAAACATGAAAAGCATAAATTTATGTTATAAGTATAAAATAAAGAAGAATATAGAAGACATAAATATAATATATAACCTATATAAATACAGTTACATCATAATGGACACCATGAAAGGTGTTAAAAGAAGATTGAACAATCATCGTTTCGTGATGCAGTAATTCGCCACCCTTAAGAATAATATGTTCATTAACCATTATACGGAGGTGTGTGTAAGTTTATATATAATCCTTATCATAAAAACATCCTAGTATATTGAGGATACTGGTGTTATTATGGTATCAAGTAATAAGAAGATAGTGGTTAGTTAAGAAGAAAAATAAAAGAAAGAAACTTGAGAGAAGACATTACCTCTAAATCGGGTAACTCTTTTTGATTTGAGCCAAAGGCTTCCTATGAAAGAATTCTGCCAAAAGTGAGGCTTCTAGGTGTAATAGTGGGATTTAAGGAGATAATATGTGCAGAGGATAGACGATCGAAGGGCTTGAGAGGTGTGGGTTAGGGGGTAGAGGGGGGGCCTTTTATAAGAGGGTGGAGGGTCACTTTTGGAATGTCATGATATGTTACTTTATTATAAAATATTTTTAGGATTTTAAAGGTCCCAAAATGATATATTTTTAGGATAAGGTGATAATGGATCCAAATAAAAACATCCAATATGTTTTAGACGTGTTTATGTCTTATATTTTACCTTATCATTTCATTTTATTTAAATCATTCATTAATGAGGTAATCACTACATCATCATGGTGTCATAAATAAATTTATTTATTTAATGTCTAAAAATTATAAAAAAAATATCATGATGTAGGAAATATGTTTATCTTTCTAGTGACTATTCATAGTCTAAGTGATAATTTATTTAAAAATAATTAAAATTAATTTACTTTGGACATACAATCCTTTGTTATATTTCTCCTCTTTTTAACAATAATGTCATAAATGTCACTATTACACCCATGTGACTCCATGGGCCCTCAAGTTCGGTAAAAAGCTTCCAATGGTCTCCCTTTACTCAAAACAAGGATGTGGAAACATGTTGGGGTCATTTTATATTATTGTGAAATTATTTTATTACCCTTAAATACCCGATTACTAAATAATCACGATAATTAAAGCTAATTACCGACATTAATATTCATAATGTCCAAAAACAAAAGAGTATTAATTACATAACATGGACCATTTGATTCAAAATATGGAATCAATTTTACCAAATTCCAAACACAGAAATTTCAGTAAATAAACTAAAAATAATTCCATTTGTCAAAACAAATAGAGTGTTTTTTTAATACAATATCTATCAAATGATTGACAATTGTTTATGACCAATTTCAAAGTGAAATTAATTCTAATGACCACCATTGGATTAAATTGTAAAAATATATTCTAATTACACTTTAAAACAAATTAAAAAGGTAATATAACCATATAATTAAATTAGATGAAAATCAGTTTTGAAGTAAAATGCTGTATTTTTCACTATTCGTTAAAAAATGAACATTGTTAGAAAAATACCAAAAATATATCAAAAGTAAATATCAATGTCCCAATTATAATGAATAAGATTATTTTGACAAATTGAGATTATAATATTGTCAAAAGTAATATTTAAAAATGGTTTTCCATCAAAAGGTGGTAAAACAATCTTTTAACAATATCAGAGTATTCTATGATTAAGATTGGATTGATTCTCATTTTATGCCTCTAAAACACTATCTATTTCATAAATAGACATATATATGAAAATATATTATTCTTTACATAAATGGGATGTAACATCCTTCCCCCCTTTATAAAATTGTTCCCTCTCAATTTATTTACTTATTGAATAAGTGGGGCTATTTATCCCTCATTGCATTTTCAGATTCCCATGTTGCCTCTTCAACTATATGGTTTTTCTATAGAACCTTTACTTGATGAATCACCTTATTCCGCAACCCTTGCTCCCTATGGCCCAGAATCTAGATTGGTTGTTCCTTATAAGATATATTCTCGTCCAGTTGAACTACCTCTAGACTCAAAACATTAGATGGATCTGGCATCTACTTCTTTAACACCGAAACATGAAAAACAGTATGTACCTGAGATAAACTCGGAGGTAAAGCCACTCGGTATGAAACTGATCTAACTCTCTCCATAATTTCATATGGTCCAATGAACCTTGGACTCAACTTTCCTTTCTTACTAAATCACATCACACTTTTCCTTAGTGAAAGATTGAGGAAGACACGATCACCTACCTCAAAAGAGAGATCCTGCATCCTATTGTCTGCTTAAATTTTCTTCCTACTCTGATCTATTCTCTTATGTTTATGTATCTGCTAAATTTTCTTGTCAACTCTTCTACCGATTCTGGGCCCATAAACTTCACTTCACCTACTTCTTCCCAAAAATATGGAGTTCGACACTACTTCCCATATAATGCCTCAAATGGTACCATCTGTATACTGGAATGAATAATGTTATTATAAGAAAGGTCAACCAATGAAAGATGTTTGTCCAAACATCCCAGATAATCCATAGAACAAGCACGTAGTATATTCTCCAAAGTCTAAATTGTTCGTTCTGATCTCCCATCTGATTGAAGATGAAAAACCGTATGAAAATTTAATTCAGTACCCAACGACTTCTGAAGGCCTTTACAAAAGTTAGAATTGAACCTAGGATCACTATAAGATACAATGGAGAGGGGAACACCATGTAACCTTACTATCTCTTTAAGATACAATCGAGAAAGTCTATCTAGGGAAAAAGTATCTTGTATATCAAGGAAATGAACAGATTTAGTCAAACGATCAACAATAACCAAGATTCATTATTACCTTGAGGTGTCTTTAGTAATCCCACAACGAAGTCCATTGATATATTCTCCCATTTCAACTTTGGCACTGGTAAGGGGTGAAGCATCCCATTTGGTAACATTCGCTCTTCTTTAACCTATTGACAAGTCAAACACTTCACAGTAAAATCAGAAATATCTCTTTTCATTTTATCCCACCAGTAATACTCTTGATGATCTCTATATATATTAGTACATCCTGGATGAACTGAAAATGGAGAACTATGAGTTTCACATAACAACTCTCTCTTCATATGTAAATCACAAGGCACATAAAATCTATTCCCAAATCTCAAAACACAATCATTATCAATGTTGAACTCAGGTAACATACCCTTCGGAACCAGCTCTTCCTTTTTATTCAACTCACTGTCTTGCTTCTGTGCTTGCTTAATTTTTTATGATAGAGAAGACTTCACTGATACCTGAAACAAAATAGAAGAAATTCATGCACCAATAACTTCTATGACAATGTTCATCAAATCAAAAACCTAAGGAACTCGTTTCAAACATAGAAAGATTAATAAAGCATTACTTTTTCTTCTCAAAGCATCTCTACTTTGTTTGATTCCCCTGGGTGGTAGTGAATCGTGCAATCATAATCCTTGATTAATTCTAGCCATCTCCTATGTCTCATGTTCAATTCTTTCTGAGTGTTTATATACTTTAAACTTTTGTGATCAGTATATATTTCACACATTACACCATAAAAATGATGACTCTAAATTTTTGAAGAGAAAACAACAACAACTAATTCCAAATCATGCGTAGGGTAATTAATCTCATGAGTTTTCAAATGACGTGAACCATAAGAAATTACCTTATCATTCTGCATTATGATCCAACCAAGTCCTTTCAATGAAGCATCACTATAGATAAAAAAATCACCATTTTTGGAAGGTAGTGCCAATACTAGATCATTCACCAGAATTCTTTTCAATTCCTGAAAACAATCATCACATTATTTTGTCCATATAATCTTAAGACCCTTCTGAGTTAGCTTAGTCAATGGGCTAGACAACCGTGTAAGTTTTTTAACAAGCCTTCGGTTATAGCCTGCCAAAGCAATAAAACTATGAATCTTGGTTACATTTGTGGGTCATATGATTTCTTCAACAACCATTGTTTTTGAAGGATCAACAATTATTCCATCTTTAGAAACAATGTGACCAAGGAATGAAATTTGATGGAACAAAAACCCACACTTGCTGAATTTCCCATAAAATTTATTTTCTTCTAAGGTTTCTAAAATAACCCTTAAATGACTTTCATGCTCCTCTTTAATTTTATAAAACCCGAAAATATCATCAATGAAAACAACCACAATCTTATCCAAGAACTAATGTAAAATTCTATTCATATGGAAATGAGTATAGCAGGTGCATTGGTTAACTCAAAAGGCATAACTACAAATTCATAATGGCTATATCTTGTACGAAACACGGTCTTAGAAATTTATTATTCCTTTACGTTCAACAGATGGTACCCCGATCTCAAGTCAATCTTTGAAAAATACTGATCTCCCTTGAGATGATCAAACAAATCATCGATACGAGGCAAAGGATATTTGTTCTTAATAGTGATGTTATTACAAGCTCTGTAATCAATGAAATGTATCACTAAACCATCTTTCTTTTTAACAAATAAGACAAGGGCACCCCATGGTGATGTGATAGGTCAATTGAAACCTTTCACTAATAAATCTTGCAATTTCTCCTTCATCTCTAAAATTTCAATTTCAGACATTCGATAATGGGGTATTGAAGTTGGATTCACATTAGGAACTAAGTCAACAGTAAATTCAACTTCTCGATCTGGTATTCTTCGAGGAAACTCATCAAGAAAATCATCTGGATACTCATTTACCAATGGAAAATCATTAATCTGAATGATTCCTTTGTTTTCACCAATATGTGCAAGGAAACATTCATTTACATTTTTTACATTTTTCTCATCCTCTTGATAAGTTATCAACAGTAAGAGTTCATTCTTGTACACAAAATGACAGTCTTTCTCAAAAGAATCATTTTATCTCTACACTCAATCTTAGCATGGTAAACAGAGAGCCAATCCATTCCCAGGATAGCATAAAACTCAACTAGAGGTAAAACAATAACATTTGTAAGTAGGTTCTTTCCAGAGATAAGGATAGAAAGATTCATATAAATTAATTTCCCCTCAACATTTCCATCAGGAATTTTTTACCACAGGTTTAGGAGTCATTTCTTGAGAAGGAATTCCCAGTTTACTAGAAACTTTTTCATAGATGAAAGAATGTGTAGACCTTGAATCAAACAACACATTGGCAGAATCTGAAAAAAAACAAAGTACCTGGTACCAATTCATTTGATGGCCCAACATCTGCTGAAGTTGTTGCAAAGGATTTCACCACACCTTTCTGCTTGTAGTCTGACTGCTTCCCATCATTTGAGCTCTCTGTCGAACACTCATTTTCATAATGACCCATCTCATTGAACATCAAACATTTCACTAACTATAAATCAAATGTGTTCTCACCATTACCATGATATTTTCTAGTGCAATCACGAGCCTTATGTCCCATCTTACCACATCGGAAGCACTTTATAGAATTCAAAACACATTCCCCTGCATGCTTTTTACCAAATTTATACCAAACTGGAAACTTAGTTTTCTTACCATCAAACATTTTTTTTAGGATTCTTCCCTTTCTCATGCCACCTCGGTCTCTTCTTCTGTTGGTTGACATAGAACACATGATCATCGGAAAACTCCATTTCCACCTTCTCAACACATCGAACAAGCTTTTCATAACTTTTGAACTCACGAGAAGCTAATGTCCTTCGATATTTTGGCTTTAATCCTGAGTAAAAGCGATTGATTTTACTATTAAGGTCTCGAATAAAATCTGGATAATACCATTCCAATCGAGTAAACAATTCTTCATAAGAAGCCACTGAGTCATCCTCTTTCCTCATTTCCAAGAAATGATTTTCCATCATAAGTTGAATAGCCTTAGGAAAATATTTCTCAATAAACATACCTTTGAATTCATCCCAGTCAAGAGTATAAATCTCCTCAATGATCCTGGTGTTTTTAATCATCGACCACCACTGATCTACTTTACCCTCCAAACAGTAAACAACAAGACTAACCTTTTGATTATCTGAACACCCCATGACATTGAAAATCATCTCCAGTTTATTAATCCACCCTTCAGCAAGAACTAGGTCAGATGATCTTCTGAATGATGGGGGATTTTTCCTCCTGTAATGTTCCATCACTGACATATTCCTCTGCGGTTGATATGGTTGATCTCATTCATTGATACCACCACCATTTATCGCTTGAGTCGGTTGTTCCATTACTACATCAAACTCTTCAGTTCCAATTACGACCATCTTAGGATGCTGATTTGGAAGGCCATTTCCTTCTCTATGACTTCACAGCACTGCTTCCCTATTTCCTATGCGGAAAACCATTCTGAATAAACATGTCTTAAATGAAGCAACATGGTAATCTTCAAATGCTATATCATTTCAATTTGACCTTAATGTAAAAAAATGGATAATCATTTAACAGAATTCTAACTCCTAAACTTATCTAAACAGACCTTTGATACCAACTATAAGGCCCAAGCCTTAAACATTACTTAATCTAGATTTATTTTAAGAATACACATTGGGGGTATTTTCAGGTTTAGAGTTTTAGAGAATTAGATCATAATTCATGCATTATATTCCACATTTAAACAAGGTGGTTACATCAAATATAGTATTCATTTTTTCACCCAAAGTAATCATATTTAAAATAAATCATGGGTTCTTTCTTGAAAATTTCTCAACACTCTCATCACATCATGTACTTTTCCCTTGACCTGTGAAAAACATTTCAAAAATATGGGATGAGCATAAAAATCTCAGTAAGGGATATAAAAATATGGAAAGAACATTAGTCCATGTATACATAAGAATCAATGAAATCATACTTTACTCATAAAACATAAGTTCTTTAACATACCTCATTAAATCATAATATTTATGGATAACTCATGAAATCATAAGACATAAAGGTAACTTTAGGCATCCATGACATTCTTACATAAGGAGTAATCCTTATGGTTACGATTGGAAAACCCATCACATTATATTCCCTAAATCTCTTCATAGAAACCTTAGTGTTTTAGTCCTTCGCGTTACCCAATTCATTGGGAAGCTATCTCGGGCTCACCCTCCCTTAGTTTATCATAGAACCACCTGTCTTCATGAACAATTCCCAAGAACCATAACATAATCATATCACATAAAACATGCATAAAGGAAACATAAAATTTCCAAATTTCAATCACAAGACATCAATACAACACGTTGATATAATAAAAACATTATCAAAACCATTTTCAATACCAAAATAATGTAAAACAAGGTATTTATTTTTCATTTAAAAAAAATTTATGGCTTTTAGAGGAATCCAAAACTCAAATAAGGTTCACGGTGGCAGAGAAGTCATTGTCTCCACATACGTAAGACAAAAACATTCTCTTTTGTCGTTTAGTAAAATGATACGTGTAAAAAAGATTCCTTTTGAATTAAATTAAAAGTCCAAATGGTTTATTATACAACTAATAAAAGAAACACGTATATAAATTGAAGTATTCCTCAATGAAAGGAGATTGAGACGAAGCCCCTTACCTCAAGTCCGACTTGTCTTGTTCGTTTCTTTATATTCTTGAATAATAAACTTTTTTAAAATTATAACTGCATAAGGAATTCCTTTAAATTTTATTATTCAATTCATATCACATATTATCATGTTATAATAATTAGTTAATTATGTGAGTTCATATCATACGTTTTGTCGATGTTTGGAAAATGAGTCAAAAATAAACTTGTTTGAAAATAATTGCACATGTAGTTATAATTAACTCATCTCCAAAATGGTATTAATGATTTAAATATCATAGATATCTTGTATATATTAATTTTATACTATCCCATATCATTTGGCGATAAAAAATGAAATGCACCGTTCATGGAGACGGTAGGCCGTATGTACACATGAACGCTACTTTCATTTCTTTGTCATATTTAAGGATTTAAAACTAAATGAGACATATATATATTATAATTCCAGTATAATATATATGTTATATAGGTAACATAATTTCATTAATTGTATTCTTTATAAATTCCATGTTTTGAATGATCGAGTCACATCACTTGAGGGGGCGGTAGTCCACACTTCCTCAAATGAAATTATCGTTTTTTCACAACGTGCAAAGAATAACGGTATGTTTTAAATATGAAATATAGAAGCATAGAGGGGAAATAAATATAATATATATCATATATAAATACAGAGACATCATATTGGCCTCAATGAATGGTGTTAAAAAAATATTGAACAATCATCGTTTTGTGAGACAGTAATTCACCGCCCACAAAAATAGCATGTTCTTTAACAATTAGACAGAGGTGTGTGTAAGTGTAATTAGAATCCTTATAAAAAAAAATCCTAGTATATTGTGGATACTCGTGTTATTATGGGATCAAATAATAATATATTTGTTAGTTAAGAAGTAAAATAAAAGAAAGAAACTCGAGAGAAGACATTAACTCTAAATCGGGTAACTCTTTTTGATTTGAACCAAAGGATTCGTTGGAAAGACTTTTGCCCAAAGTGAGGCTTATAGGAGTAATAGAGGGATGTGGAGAGATAATATGACCAGAGGTTGGATGAGCAAATGGATTTAGAGGTGTGGGTAAGGGGTAGAGGTTGGGGCCTTTTATAAGAGGAGGGAGGTTCCCTTTTGGAAAGTCTTGATATGTTGCTTTGTTATAAAATGATTTTAGAATTTTGAAGGTCCCAAAAGGATATATTTTGAGGATAAGGTGATAAGTGTTCCAAATACACCCATACAGTTAGTTTTATAAAAGTTAATGTCTTAGATTTTTCCTTATCTTTTCATTTTACATAAATCTTTCATTAATGAGGCAATCACTACATCATCTTGGTGTTATAAATAAATTTATTTATTTAATGTATTAAATTTATAAAATAAATATCATGATGTAGGAAAATTGTTTATCTTTCTAATTACTATTGATAGTCTAAGAGATAATATATGTAAACAAAATAAAATTATTTTACTTAGGATATACAAACCTTTGTTATATTTATCTTCTTTTTAAAAATAATGTCATAAATGTCACTATTACACCCATGTGACTCCATGGGAACTAATGTCCGGTATAAAGCTACCAATGGTCTTCTAGACTCAAAAAGGAGGATGTGGACACATTTTGGGGTCATTTTATTTTATTATGATATTATTTTATTTCCCTTAACTACCTGATTAATAATTAATCACGATAATTAAAGCTAATTAATGTCGTTACTATTCATATTGTCCAAAAACAAGAGTCTTAATTAAAAAATTTGGACGTTATTATTCCAAATATTAAATCCATTTTACCAAATTACAAACACATAAATTGCAGTAAATAAATTAAAAATAATTTCTGTTGTCAAAACAAATAGAGTGTTTTTAAAAACAATATCTATCAAAAGATTGACAATTGTTTATGTCCAATTTCAAAGTGAAATTAATTAAAATGACCACAATTGGATTAAATAGTAAAAATATAATATAATTAAACTTTAAAACCAATTAAAAATATAATCATACCATATAATTAAATTAGATGTAAAAGCAGTTTTGAAGTAAAATGCAGTATTTTCCACTATTCATTAAAAAATTAACATTATCAGAAAAATACCAAAAATTTATCCAATGTAAATTTAAATGTCTCAATTATAATTATTAAGTTTATTTTGACAAATAGAGCTTAAAAAATTTTCAAAAGTTATATTTAAAAATGTTTTTCCATCAAAAGGCGGTAAAATAGTCTTTTAACAATATTAGAGTATTCGATGCTTAAGATTGGATTTATTCTCATTTTAAGCCTCTAAAACACTATCTAATTCATAAATAGACATAGATATGAAAATATATTATTCTTTACTTACTTGGGATGTTACAAATTCACTCTTCTGAGTTTATTCTGAATTTTTTATTCTATCTAAATCTCCACTATTCTTATATCAATCCACATTTATAGAAACATGTGATCATTTTATGGTATTGTAGATTAACTTTTTGCCCAAGGGGAAGAAGATGTAGATCATATTCGTGGCCTGAATCTTCATTTTCTATATTATTTTAATTTCTTTTAGTATACTTAGATTGTATTTTAAGGTGGTGAATGAGGGAGATATGATTTGATATGTATATTATGAATCATAAATTGCATAATTTATAGTAATAATGTTTAATTCATATTGATGTAGATTTATTGGTTGTTGGTTACAACATTTTAGGATGTGTGTATCATTATGAGAATTCAATACCAAACTATGATGTCAGGTAATGATATTTATCACCTAATGGAAGTGATTTCTAGGGTTGTATTGGAAACTTAAAACAAAAAATTTATTTTAAAAAATACACACAAATTACAGGAACCTCAAAGGGACTCTTGGATTAGGTAATAATACCTTGGCTATATTGAGAGCAAATTTATATGATATAGTTGTGTTGATAATACATTAATATTGGTAAATTAACTTTTCAATCATCATAAAAATGATCAATACCCTAATTTCAGCCTTCATTATGAATTTAAAAAATTATCCATGGATTATTTTTCATAATTTCATTACCTATTCTATTTACACTCATTCTACATAAATATTAAAAACACCTAAAATCCATTTATGTTTTTACATGAACACATACCCAACCACCCATAAATATTACATTCCAATTCTTTAAACATAACTAGATTAGTGAATTTAACAACATGTCCTAATATTTGCAATCCAGTACACCCAAAAATTTAGGATCATAAACATTCAACATAAGGGAATATAAGAGTAAAATTTAAATAATAACCCTAAATTAACTATAAGTATTCCTTCAATAAACCTGAAATATCTTGGAAAAGGTCCCAAACACCAAACACATAAATTTACAACTGTCCTAGGTAAAGCCCAAAATTTTTTGAATAACACAGAAGTTTAAATATTCACCTAGAAATACATTTAGGATATTTCAATAGTCATATATATGGGTTAAATATTAATTTATTAAATAAAAAATAAATATTTCTTAAAACTTTACAAGCTAAAAATATCAACAAACCTCATCTTATGGGTGAAAAAAAATACCCGAGATCAATGAGATTATCAAAAAAATTATGAAGACAATTTATTATAGTGTAATTACCATTATAAGCAAGGTCCAAAAACTCAATAACATGTTATTTTATACCCAAGGGAAATCAATCATCACAACAATCTCAATGCCCTTAATAATTCTCAATGCTCAAAAGAATAATAATCAAAGAATACAGATTTGAATATTTATATAACAACAATATTTTATTGGGTAACCTACCTCCAAATACACATAATCCACCTATAGAGATACAATTTCTTGGAAAACATGAATCATAGGACGCCCTAAGAAAATATCCTCTATTTTTCACTTTTATTATAATTTTTCATCCCATGATCTATATTTATTCACTGTAATAATAAACTCTAATGGAATCCAATATAATATATTTAGAACAATTTGTTTTCCCTATATGAATCTTCATCCAATTTCTCACTCATTACCACTTCAGCACAAAACCCCCTTATACAAAGGGTGATTCAATTGATTATTTCAATATAAAAATAAATAAATGGATGAATGTTGTTTTATATTTGATAGAATATCCTATAAACAAAGGAACGAAATGAAAACATGAAATAAATATTCAATTTTACCCTAATTGATGATAAATATATGAATGAGTAATTAATTCAATCAAAGGTGAGTGGGAAGTCTCAAAAATGGGTTATACTACTAAAGGATCCAAAATCCAAATAATAGTATTGGAATAATTTCACAAAAGTTATAATAGATGATTTAAAAGGTAATAATAGTGTACTAGTCAAGAATCCATTTGAAGGAATTTTTGAAAAAACGGATTGAATCATTAATAAATTTTACTTGATATAGTATCTATTAGCATCATGTGATCTCGTGGGTAGTTAACTACAACTTATTGATAGTGGGGGAGAAGAATGATAGAAGGAAGATAATGACATACATGAATCTTCATAGATGATTCTTCTTCACTCCTAAGAATATATAAGTATAGAATTATGATATAAAATCTTCAATAGATGTTTGAATAAGAAATGATAAATACATCGTTGAGTAATCTCTAATAAAGAATAAACATCATGGATTAATACTCATGATCATATATTTATTTTTGGATTTAATGAAAAAAATATGTGTACCTAAAGACCCAAGAAAAGATATATTGTGGATTCATGGACCATATCAATGATGATCTAGTGATTTGGTACTACTCCATTAATTTATATTTACAAAGGGTGTAAGGTGCTAATATATTAAAATTTCCCCAGAAATGATTTTAGTTTTTTATAGTTCATAACATCACTAATTTCTTATTTGGGATAGCACTCAACCTGATATAGAATCTTATTATGATAATGAAAAAATGTATATATATATATATATATAATTTTAAAACCCCAAAATTTATTTTATAATTCAATATCATGAATAATTTTCAAAAACCATGATATTGTTCATCAACAATGTGCTTACTCTATGGAAATTATTCCCCCCACATTTAAAGATTGATAAAGTGTGAAATCCCAACTAATCCTAAATATAAATAAATATTAGTATTTATATTTATTCATTTTATTTATTTATATTAACCAAATTTTATAAATATTTTTTTTAAAATTTTCGGTCTAAAAATGAATAATTTATTTAATTAAGTCGGCCTTCTAGAATGAAATTATTTAATTTAAAAAATACATATTTATTTTTTAAAAAATTTTATTTTTATTAATAATGAATTCATTTCTTGAATCAATATATCAAATATATATTAGGATAAAGTTTTCAGATTTTTTGGAAAGGATTGATTTTTTATTTAGTAGTATAAATATGGAATTCTAAAAAAATTTCCTTTTTCATTAAAACGATTTAATGTAATTTAAATTTAATTAAAACTAACCCATTTTTTTATATGAATCAAAAATTTATTTTCATTTTTTATTAATAATTTTTATTCAAAAAAATACTGTTTTCTAAAAACAATTCTTTTTTTATCTACCGTACATATAATAAAACTGATTTAAGCCACATATACAACTTTTACTCTAAAAATGGATTTAATATTTAAAATTTGGATGTTAAATTTTTTAACGGATTCTAATTTCACATTGGGATATTTTTAATTATAAACATATAAAAAATGAATCCTTGTGGTAATTGGTAAATAGAGATAATTAATTTAAAAATTAACTGTTAAGGGAACAAAATCATATATTAATTCTTATTTAAAAAATATATATAAACCATTACAACATTTTATTTGAATTAATAAGGTATTTTTTTAACTTTAATGTGATTCTGAATCTTTAATAGTTAAAATATTTATAATATTTTCAAATGTTTCACTACCATACATAATAAAAGGGAACATCTGCTCCTAAGTTACTAAAACATTTTCATCACTCTAGTTTATCAAATAACTCTAACAATATTTCAAAAAAATCCCACCACACATCTAATAGGACTTGGTCAACTCAAAATACCAATACATGAATGCTTAAGGTGTAACTCAAAGGCTTATATCAGACAGGAAGGATTAAGTCTTAACTAGCCAATTTCATATTTTCTTCTTCTTCTACCTCCATTAAATAATCTTCAAAATTGAATAAAGAATGAAATAAATTTATAAAATTTAACTAAATTTTTCCATGATTAAGGTAAACCGCTTTTCATCACCTTTTAATCTTATTGGAAATGAAAACAACTCTTCTTTAGTATGTGTGTACAACCACCTACATGATGCGATGTATGTCATTTTTAATCTCAAAATCATATGTTTGGTTAAAATGATGCAAAAACTGAGTATATATGATATTTACAGCATAATTATGATTTTGGGAATGTAATATATATATTAACTTTTTTCCCTTCTAATCCACTGTAAATTAATAACACCCCTTGTGCATATGCGTGGAATACCATTTCGAATGAGCGATGTGATTCATTTTTCATTTTCATATTTTAAGAATTTTCCTAAGGTTGGAAATAATGAATTAATATTATATGTATAAAATATTCATAATTAGAAAAATATAAAATATTATCTAGTATATTTATTTTCTACTCATTATAAAAATAAAAAAGTCATCCATTCATAATTACTGACTACCATCTCCATGAAATAATGTAGTTCATTTTGCATAATAACAATAAAAACAATGTTTTAAAAAGTGTAGCTAATATATAAATATGATAAATTTTAAATTTTTAATATTCTCTAGAAAATATAACCATGTCCCTAATGACCATGATCAATGTATTGATGTGGTTTTGAGGTTATAAACTAAATAACCCCCAAACATACTAAGTGAACATAACCATTTTAGAAATTAAATAAAACACGGTGATAAATTAGAAAAGTAATAAAAAAACAAAAAAAACATGAAAAATATTATTTATAAACTATATAAGTGATCTATTTTTCTATTATATATTTAAATTAAATATAATCTAGATGAGACTTAATGTAAGATATTTTTCATAATAGTTTATTTTCATTGATTCTTTTAAATTTTCACCAGATTTTTTATTTTTTTTGTTATGTTAAAAATATTACGGATATATTTTATCATTAATTTAATGAAAATAATTTTCATTACCAATGAATTTTAGGTTCCCTCCTTCAACATCATTTTCTTTAAATGTTGTAAAGTCCATAATGGATTTTTCATCAAATGCTTATTTTAAATAATTCTATTAAAATATTTTTCAATAAAGAAAAATTTCATTAAAATAATTCAATGTTGGTTTTATTTATACTTTAGGTGATTTTAGATTTCATTTTCATCTACTTTTTTACTTTCATTATAAATATTTAAATGTAGTTTATAATCATTTTTCTTACAGGTCACGTTTGACTCTTTTTGAAAAAAGTTGAAAATGAATTTGTGTTTAATGTATATGGAATGAGTATAAATTTTATCCATAAAGTATTATATTTTTAATAAATATTACACTTCATGATTAAATTTAAAAAAAAAAATTAGTTACCTTTTTTGGAGTTGTATATTTTATTGATTTTTCTAAATAAATGAATAATTCTATTAATATTTACGTGAAAATGGAATGTGATTTTCTTATGTGTTCATATGATTTTTTCAATTGTTTATGAATAAAAATAAAAATATTATAACTTTTTATTCATGATCTAATACTTGATATTTATATATGATGATGGGTGAGTGAGATATATCTCATGATGATGGCTGATCCCGATATAGATTTCCAATGCCTTGGGTAATAAATGGTCTTCAAATGTGAAAAATGACTAATATAACTGGTTTGGATACTTCTATAAAAATAATTGGGATTTTTTTTGCTTGAATTGGTTAAAAATGAGAGAATATAGGTTATTAAATTATTGTAAAAGGTAATTATGTTATTATTTTAAATATGTGATTTAATTAAATTGTTTTACATCATGAGATAAGTAAAGTTTGTGAACTTCTAATGGAGAATGTTTTTTCAGGAAAACTTTCATGAGATCCCACATGATTAATTTCACCTTGGATATCTATAATGTTTTATAATGGGTTTAAAGGTTTTTGTTGATAACATTTGGATATTAACTTGTGTAAGTGATTTTTTATTTGCTAAATTTTTTATATTAAAAAGGTAAACATTCTCATCGGTTTTCAAGATTTTCACTTGAAAAACAATTTTCCTTTATTTTTATATCCCTAGCTAATATTATCGTTATCATCTAATGATATCAATTTTTTCATAAGATCCAATTCGGATTAAAATTTTTATCAGGTTAATGATTTATTCTACTTTGAATCATCTTAATTGAAGAAAAAAAATTCATGAATGAAATAGGCTTGTAAAAGTTATTCTCCATTATTGTGGAAAAAATTAAATTATATGATTGTTTCAACTTTATCATGTAGTTTTTTAACCTAATTCTATTAAAATATAAATTGAAAATATATTACAAATGTATGAATGTGAACTATTTAATATAATCATGTAAATATATGTTAAATAATGAATTATTACTCGTAGTAAATATCATTAGAATGTTTTAGATAACTTTAGTGTTAATGAAATCATTGAAAGACACATTAAAGTGACTAAAAATTATTTTAATATTATCGTGATATAGATATTGAATATTTCAATTCTTCATCATCTAATCCATATATATTCACATTGGTTTTCCTCAAAAGAAATATGGATGATGATGTGGGAAGGTATCATGAGGATAATATCATTATAAATTAACAACTTGGAATGGTTGGAACAATGCAGTTTATAGATTTCTAGATGTAGTTAATGAAATATATTAATAGAGCATTCCATGAATGAGATAAACTAAATTATTCATTTTGGAACATGTTTCTACTTGATAATTTCAGGAAATAGAACCCTCTTAAAAGTTGATGGATCTTATAACTCGTGAAAGATAAGGGATGGATCAATGCTCCATAAAATATAGTTGATGTTTTTTAATTAAAAAAAATAAAAAGGTAAATAGATTATTTATAATTTTTAAGGTGAATCCAACTTATTGTGGAATCTTATTAAAATACTATGGAAAAATTTGGTTGATCCCATAAATTGGACATAAATTAAAGATAATTTAATTAAGAATTATTAACATCCTTTATCTTGGAAATGAAATAAAATTTCAGGATTTTTATCAATTAGAAGAAGAATCAATGGCTGATTATGTTGAAAATATTAATATATTGTCTACGTGTGGACTAAATTTTCATCTCAACCAAGAAATTAAAATTGATTAATTTTACATAGGTCTCAAACACTATTTATTATGAGAATTTTTTTCTCAATAATTTATGTTTATGGGAAAAAAATTATTCATGTTGATAAATTTTATATGGTGTTTTCCATCACATAAGGACATTAATATAAAAAAAGGAAAAATAATTCAAGGTGGTAAGAATTAGATGAGCAGTCAACAAATACATCTAATGCTAATCCACCCAAATGTTTCAAATATGGTAAAATACATTTTAAATAACTTTTAGCTAGAATGATACAATGGAATCAGTATAGAATTATTGGCCATTTGTATTATGAATTCAAGTAAAAGAGTTTTTACCAAAATATTAATGGTAAAAAAGTTAATTCATCTAATAGCGAGATGTCTTAGTTGAAATTAATTACATTATTATACTAATTCATGTCTATGGTTAGTTACTAATGGTGGGATTCATTAACTCCAAAATCAAAAAAAAATGTGAAAAAGTCTTTTTCTACCATTATTATATATGATATACCATCAAATGTTGTTGTTTCATGTATATTTCATTTTTATTTATATTATAATGATGTATAATTTGATTTTTCACACACACATTATTTTACAGGGGATAAATTTACAAGAAAAATAGAAATATAATATCAATAAATTTTTCCAAAAAAATGTTAAAATCTATTTGGGATATTATAAATAAAAAATGATATTATAAAAATATTTCTATTATACATGTGGAATTGTTTTTCATGATAAAATTGTTTTCTTTCCCATTGTAAAGTTTGATCTTAATCTGGATATGTATATGATTTGATTTTATCTTAAAAATACATATTATTGATCTAAAGAACTCATATTCTATTTTTAGTATGATTTTTAATTTGGATATATGAATGAGTTCTTACCTTTGATAACATATAAAAAGATGAGAAGATGATAAAATACGGAAGTGAAAGTTGTCTTGGAATTTTTTATATGGGGTTTGAAGCCTATATTTTATTGAAACAAATGTCTTCTTTTTTGTATAGAGGAAACCCATTACCTAACTCATGGATTTAGAGGTAACTAAATCCCATTATAGTACATTCCAAAGGACATGGGTACAAAAGAATTAATTCTAGGACTTAAGGGACATTTTATGGCACAATGTCCCCTCTCGTTAATAGTACTACTATAATAACCAAGATTCTGTGTTACAACTTATAGTTTTTCTACCACTACATTTCCTAATGTTGTACCTATGACCACTATAGTTTCCTCATTAGTATAATTCCCCAAAATCATAATAATCTCCACCTAATGGGATCTGAAACCCATATTTGGATATATAATTATGATGTGATTACCACTAAGCCAATTCTAATATAAAATTACTAATATACAGTTAAAAATAATGAAATTATTGAAATAAATGATATACTGATACGAAATGAATATATTGATATTTTTCTGAATGGTTTGGATTTTTGTTATTTCTGATAAAAAAGTTGATTGTATTATTGACATGCTTTCTAATTCTAATACAATTTTAAAAACATGTTATATAATTCCTTCAGTTGAGTTGTTATAACTAAAAATATATCTACATATGTGAAATGATAATTGTTTCATATACCCTATAAATTATAATTCGAATTCTATTATTCTAAATTATAAAAATAATCATGTTTTTAGAAGAATTTTCATTAATTTTACGCCATTCAATAACATCATTATTGAAAAAAAATATTTTTTACCACAAATGGATTACTTATTTCATCATCTCCATGGTGCATAGTATTTTTTAAAGGTTGATATCAGGTATAGGTAACATCATATAAAGGTGAAATAAAAGAATAATTTGTGGATGTTGTTTTGAAATAGGTATAGACATTTTTATTTTATTATTAGATCATTCAAATTAACAAATGCACCTACTATATATATAGATCTAAAGAATTGAGTTCTCCATGAGTATATGGGTAAATATTTTGGGTGTGTTTAGCTATGAAATTATGGTATAATATATAAGATATAACTACTAGAATTAGAGGTAGTTTCGATGGGCTATTTGCGATGGGATCCCGTCGCAAATAGGGTTTATTGATGGGTCCCCATCGCAAATTTCCCATTGCAGAAAACGACATCGAAAATATTAATATTTTCAATGGGCCCATCGAAAAAATGTGTTTGCGACGGGAAAGGTCACTGTCACAAATAACCCTCCAATTATATACATTATATGTATAAATAAAACTTTTGAGATGTCTTGTCGCAAATATTATTTGCAACGAGAAACTGCCTTGTCGCAACTAATCCTTCGATTATATACATTATATATATAAAAACTATTTGAGATGGGTCTGTCACAAATACCATTAATAGAAATTTATATTTAGATTATTTGTGATGGGTTCCTGTTGCAAATACTATTTTTGGGTGAAACAATTTTTAGTGGATTGACGGCTTCTATTTTGTCTGACGGCTCATTTACATGCAAATTTTTCTCTCACTAAAATCACAATGAAGAATCTTCTCATTGGTAGGAACATTCATTGTCATGCTTATGAGAATGTATATGCATACCTCTGAGCATATTCTTTATTGTGATTTCTGTGTGAGAAACATGCACGTAAATGAGTCGTCGGAGAAAAGATCCCCCTTTTTGTCGATGAATCATCTTCTTGGCACTGTCACCACATGAATACATTATAAATAATGTGGACCTACGAATGCATAATCAAACTCGTTCATACAAAGAAGCAAACATTTCATAACGTTTTGAGTCAGTGAAAGTTGAAAGGAGAAGAGTAATCGAGCAAAAGGAGTGTCATCAATCCACTGAGAATTATGCCAAGTTAGTATTAGTTATTACATTTCATAATTGTTTCTATTTATTACTATTTATTATTATCTATTACTATTTGTTACTATTTTTTTATATTTTTTACTATTTATTACTATTTAGTACTATTTAGTACTAATTACTACTAATTACTACCAATTACTACTAATTACTATAATTACTACTAATTACTACTATTTACTACTATTTACTACTATTTACTACTATTTACTACTAATTATTACTATTTACTACTATTTACTACTACTTACTACTATTTACTACTATTTATTACTATTTACTATTATTTACTATAATTTATTCCTATTTATTCCTATTTTTTTATTTATTCCTATTTATTATTATTTATAACTATTTGTTACTATTTATTCCTATTTATTCTAATTTATTCTTGTTTATTCTTGTTTATTACTATTTATTTCTAATTACTAATATTTATTACTATTTATTACTAATTATTCTTATTTATTACAATTTATTCTTATTAATTACTAATTATTCCTAATTATTACTATTTATTACTAATTATTCTTCTATATTCCTAATTATTCCTATTTATTCCTAATTACAACCAATTACTACTAATTAGTACTAATTACCATCAATTACTACTAATTATTAAAAAAAATTACTATTTATTACTAAAATACAGATAATAAAATAATTTAAATCAAATTTAATTACAACTAATGAACATTAATTAGAATTAACATAATAAAATTAAATAAATTCTAAATTAAATAAAATATAAATACCTTTAAACTAAATCTCTTATTGATATAAGCGCCTTCAATACTTCTCCGTTAAAAAATTAACTGAGATAAATTTTCACTCTGAAATTTGAGTTTAGTGAAAGAGAGGAAGTGAGAAATGAGATGAACGGAAAGAAAACCGGAGGGTGTATATATAGGTTAGATTAGTTGTGGTGGGTCTATTAGCGATGGGATTACCATCACAAAAAGTACTTTATATGATGGGCCCCGTCACAAATACCTTCGACCGCATTAATTACGGGTGGCGGTTAAAAGGTTTTTTGCGATGAGACCCATCACAAAAAGTGACATTCGGACACACCTATTGCGACAGGACAACATTCCGTCGCAAAAACTCATTTACTTCCACTGGCATATGCGACGGGACTCGTCGTGAATATGGATTAGAATGTGTAAAAATTAAAACTTTCGACTCAACAATGATTAGTATGAAGTGTTTTTATGTAGTTTGGGGTGAATGTATGGGGTAACATGTTGATATATCTAGTAAGTGAGGGTTTGGTCCTAGTAGTACACCCATGTGAGGGTGTCAGATGACATGATTTAATTGTATTAGGTTGGTTGAAGGTTAGGGATTGATACTTTTTGGGTGATTGTTAAGTGTACAGACTGAATGTGATTATTGGTGTGAATGTTAATTGGGTGATATATTCTCTTATTCTTTTCTATATTTGGAGAAAATTAAATTTTGCTATTTATTTGTTGACCTGTGTGATAATCTCGGTAGTGATATTGTGATTTTGGATTCGTTTTCAAGAAATAGTGTTCTATTATAGACATCTAAAATAAATATTTAAGGTGTTATTTAATATAACTATGATTCTGGGGATGTCATTGGTTGTGTGGAATCAAGTCAAAATCTAATTCTTGATTAGTTCTAGGGTGTATATCTCAATGGGATGATAAAGGGTAATGCTAGTTAGTGTGATTTTGGTATGACCATAGCCTGCCCGAATGGCCCGAAGGCCTTAATTTTTATAGATTTCTGATAACCCCCCCCCCCTTCATGGGATGAGGGGGAACCCATACAACATGTGGATGTTATATTGTGTAGTGGGGAGGTAGAAAACCCCCATGTCCATATAGTTTCTCAATTGTTCAGGATGCTTTTTGATTTCATTTATTAGAGGGGTAAGATTTTATTCTACGTTTTGGACTCAAATTCTACTTGTTAGAACACTTAAAAGGAGCACATTTGGACTTGTAATGAGGTACTAGAGGGGATTAGTTGTATCAATATATCATAAGAATATTATAATATGGCTATGTAATGAAGGAAAGGGGTTCCAATCCCACTGGATAGACAATGGACATCCATTAGACAAGTAAGTATTCATGGGATCACCAGTTGGCCATGAGCCCAACACGACCCCACTAGTGGGTTCTGGTTTCCTTAGCCATTTCTCGCACCATAGGATCCCTATCCTCCCCCTTTTTTTAATTGGTGGATACCTCTTGGTTATTATACATTTGGATTGTTTTCAGATAAATTGGAAATCTAGAGGTCATTTCAACAGTCCTCACCCTTATATTCCTTATTCTATTCTCTATCAAATGTCCTCATAATGTTTATTTACCTAATATATTATTTTAAAATTTCTCTTATGGTTCATAAATTTCTATTATTTCTTCTTAAAGAGTGGTAAGATATAAATTGGTTTGGTGTTTTTACATTATATTCTTATCAATGTATTATGTTTCACTTCATGTAGTCATTATGAATTATTGTGACTTGATATAATAAATAAATTGAATTTTAAGTTCCACTTTCATTCATTCTAATCCCACATTATGTCTATGAGAAATTATTTAATTGGGACGAGCCTTCAATAAATCTATTAATATTGAGGGTAAGTCTTGAACCATGGTAATTTTTGAATAAATTTTGGTTCTTTAGGGATACCCTAGATAATATAATTATTTAATTTGTGAATCCAATGTCTGAAGATGACCCCAAGGATTTGATAATGCTTAGGGACTTGGAATTCATTAATGAAATTTTGAATATAACTAAATTGAAAAATAATATTGAAGTGTTATTTTTTTAAAATGAAATTGAAACAATTGATTAATATTGGATTGACATATTAAATTTTCTTTAATATATATATATAGATAATAACTTTTGTTTATATTAACTCAATTAGTGTTGAGTAACAAATTAACATATAAATGTTTCATGGATTTCGTGTGATTTATTTTTTTTGGAATGCCATGGATGATCCCTAGATTCCATTAAAGGAATCATGTAAATTTTGAGAGTGAATACATCTTTGGATTAAATGAGTATTGATGATATGGAATTCATCAAACAAGAAAGTGTATTTTTCATAAATTTATTATCAATAATTCTATGGGGAGTATCCCCATTTTATTTGGGAAATGAATATATTTTTGGAATTCCATAGAATAATGTGTGGTATTATTGATGATTTACCTTATTAAATTTCATCTGAATAGCTCACTCAATTTGTATTCGATTATTATGGGTATAAAAATCCTAGAGTGTGAGCCAGGGAATCAATTTGACACATTGTTCTAAATAATGTTTTAGTGGATTCAGTTCATACCTTTCTAGTATTTATTCTATTAAATTTCATAGAGATAATTCATGTTTGAGCTGTGTTAATTCCCCTCAATAAGCATTATTATGGTGTCCACAATGATGCATCATGAAACAAGGTTGAGACATGATACTCCCACCATGATCTGATATATCTTAATTAGCTTATGTAGATAGTGTTGGACAGTGTATTCATTTTCAGACATAAGGATTATATTGGTTCTATTTAGTTATACAAATTATTATTATTACAACCTTATTAATTTAATTAGTCACACATTTAAGATTCATTCTCATTGAGATGATTTTATTTAGACCCCATTTGTGGTTTAACACTGATTTTTACTCACACCCTACTAAGGACACTAAGAGATTTGGGTACGTGAGTAGATTCTCCTTAGTAAAAGGTAATAGGGTCAGGATGAGACCTAAAGAAATTACTTATTATATGGATCAGTTTGATCATGGGAGGTGGGATCTAAACCAATGTCTGGGACAACCTAGAGTAAGGAAATATTACAAACGTGTTCATTTCAATCACTTTATAGTGATTCAATTGATATATATATATATATATGCATATATGTATGTATACTTCTTGTAATTCTTGAAACATCAATATGATATTGCATGGGATTTGACTTAGTGATTAGTACATATATTTTTTTTAATCTGAGATTTTATTTCTATGTTAGTGAATTATTTTATGTTGTACCAATTTAATGAGAGTTCATAGTCTTCCCATTATAACATTAATATCCCTCACAAATATTTGGTAGCCTCTGGAATATGATGATGTGTTTTTGAGGAAATGTTTTAACATTGATCAATGTACTGGTTCAGGGGAATATGGATTGGTTCATTGAAATAAGATAAGAATAAGGGCATAAAAACATGATCATTACTTAATAATTTTGTACTCAATTATACAAAGATCAATAATCATGGATCCTGAAAAAATTTCTATTCAATATAAAACACATAATACAAAAGTCTATAGAAACATCAATAATCAATCATGATATTTGATAACAAATCCAAAGCTTCATAAGTATGTTTTTTTCCTATGCATAATCATTAAAAATAAATTACTTATCCAAGGATCATTTGAATGAATTCTATATTAGATAATTTCTCGTAATGGATTGAGTTCAATCACCTACTTCTTTTGATTATTGTAATGGGTTTAGCCCCCAGCCTAATTTCATTCTTGGAATGGGTCCACTCCCCATCCCATTTTCATTCTTCAAATGAGTTCACTCCACATTACATCATTTCCATAGTCAAGGTACAATCCCAATACTATCATAGTGAATATATTCCTTTATGTAACTAAGTTTAATCCCCATTATAGTTCCAATTACCTCATTATATTTCATTATTTTGCAAACACATTAGAGGGATAAATAATTCTTGGCCCAACAAACACATAATATAAACCCAATATATGTGTTCCATAATATAATAAAAAATTAATTAATTGATCATATCATAACCCATATAATGTTAATTTGTTTCATAAACATTCTATCATTTCATTATGGTACAACTCATTGAAAAGAAATGGGGTTCTTAAATATTTCAACATAATTTAATTAACCCTTTTGAAAGAAATTGGTTCCAAGAAACATCATTGAATTATTATCATCATTATGAAAACTAAGAAATAATGTTGATGATATAATAATATTATTACTCCACTGTGTCATAAAAATGCATAATGGATGTTGAGAGAGATAAAAAATACCAATAAAAAATAATTTGAATGTATCTTTAAAAAAATTTAAAATATAATTTTCTTTCTATATATTTAAAAACAAAAAGAATATTATCATATCGATAATAAAATATTTAAAAAATATATATAAACATGGAATGTAATATATAAAACAATGAGATATATAATGGTGGGAAAATCCATTCATTTCCCAAAGATTGAGATAAATATTCCTCTTAAAGTTTTATTATAAAAATTCTCAAATAACCCATTAAGAAAAAATTATAAAAATACATTTTAATGTTTTGAAAATAGAAAAGATTGATTAAAAAAAGTTAAATGATCATTTTATGTGATAAAATAAGTTTCTTCAAAATTTTCTAAATAACAAGGACAATGAGGGAAAAGTTCATCGGCCAAAGTGGAAATAAGGCGGGTGAATGTTAAAAATATTTTCTCTATCATTTTAAGTAACAATAAGAATAAAATGCTAAAAATATATTATATTTATATTAATAATCAATTGATAGTAAAATATATTATTTTTAAAGAAAATTAAAAATATATTTTTCATTAATGGAAATTTAGCATAGACTGTCTCAAAAAAATGAGATTTTAACATCAAATTTTACAACTGGTATTTTATCGCTTCATACTCTTTAAAACCTATTATATAATAAATTCATATTTATTATAAATATATACAAAAACAATATTCATAAATTAGTTATTATTAGTCATTCCTTTAAAATTTATAATTATAATTTTATTAACAATTATTTATTAAATTTAACATTCAAGTGAAAACTGATTCATTTTCCACGCATGTTATTATTTGAAGATTGGGTTATTTTCACTTTTATCTTAATTAAATAATATCTAGAATTTCAGTAATTTCATAAAAATTAAAATTAATCATTTTAAAATTTCTAAAACCATTCATTTAATTCTATGATGAAATATGATTTACATCACTTCGTGGAGGTGGTAGTCAATACATAGGCACAGGTGATTGTTTCACATTTTGATGGATGAAAGGAAATAAAGGTAGATAATAATTATCCTTTGAAAAACAAATATAATATTATAAATATAAGATATATTCCTTACATATAACATTATAACCACTCATGTTAAGTGGAAATTTAAAATGAATCACATCACTTTATGGAGGTGGTATTCCACACATATGCATGATCAACATTATCATTTTCTAATAGATGGGAAAGAGAATGAAAATTAAAATAACACTAATAGAAAAAAATATTAGAATAGTAAATATACATATTTTATCTTGTTATTAATGTTATATATCATTTATAGTAGGTTCATAAAGAACAAAAATGAAAAAATATATGTACAAAATGTACTTCTTTTCCCAATATCCTCCTTGGAAAAGCACATTAATGCTACATGTATGGGTATTTTGGATGGTAAAAACATCTTGGTCATAGATAAGGAATTTTGGAGAGTATTTTGGAATATATAACTAATGATAAAGGTCATATGTGGTTTTGGATAATACATGATAGTAAGTTCCATTTTATAAGTGATGGGAGTGACACTCTGGTAATTACTTAAAACATTAAAATATAATATGGTCATATTCAAGTGAATGTGGGACAAAAAAAATTAAAAGAAAAATTTATTTTTGGATTTGAATCCAATTAATTAATATTATTTATACAAATAAATAATTTATTTTATCCTTTATCACTTTAGTTTAACTGTTAGTTAACTCATTTAACCGTTACCGTGGTAACAAGAATTTCTTCCATTATACTTACTAAATATGGTCAAAAATCAATTTAAAATTTTAATATTATATTAATTTTTATAATTAAAAATATTTGATCAATTTAAATTTATTTAATTTCATAAATTGGTATATTATTTTTTTATATGTGTGTGTAAAACGCAATAAAAATTCTCTTTATGAAATTTCATTTTTGAGCAAAAAATTGAATTAACTCTTATTTTATTCATAGTAAATTAAATTATATGAATGATAAAATATTTTATTTAATCTATAATATTTAATTTAT
This sequence comes from Viscum album, assembly GCA_963277665.1. NCBI lineage: Eukaryota > Viridiplantae > Streptophyta > Magnoliopsida > Santalales > Viscaceae > Viscum > Viscum album. The sequence goes on along the minus strand of OY728165.1, from coordinate 438,937,109 downwards.
ATTAAATTAAAAAATCAATATAGTTTAATTTAATTTATTAATATAAAAACACATTACACTCTTAAATTTTATTTAAGAAAAACATCTTTTTTTATTCAAATGCTTTTTTTAATTTCTATCAAATTTATAACAAATTATTAAATTTTTATGTTTGTAAAATATATTTTTAATAATTTCATTAATCATATTCATACCAACCAATAAAATGGTTAGGTGAAAATAATAAAATTAAATAATAATATTTCAATAGTATATCCCAATTAATTTAAACTCATTATTGGGTATACTGAAAGAAATAAAAGACCTATAATTAATTTTAAAAAATATATATAAAAAATATCATGGTTTTTCATTTAATAAGATAAGGGATAGAGAACCTAATCCCCATATAAAAGGGTGTTTACCAATGACTGGTTTTGGACACAGTGAGTTTCCTTTTGGGATTATGTCATACTCTACTTTTTTAGGATTCAATAGATCTTATGCTATGTACATGATCATTAATTCCAAGAAAAATTAAAATTCTATAAAGAATATTGTATAAAAAATTTCATAATGAATGTAGAGATGATATTTTAATGATAATTTCTAATTAATTTAAAACCTAACAAAAATTATTATCTCAATATTGATATCTTCCATTCATTTATTATGTTGATTGTCCAATACTAATTGTTGTATTTTTTTCTTCATTGTGATGACCCAATGAAAGGCCCCAATAGAGGTTTCCACATGTGTATCATTGATCTCAAAACAACATCAAGGAAATGTTTGGTGCTATCATTGTTGATTTATTATCTTGTGATGGTCACCTTGATCGCATCCCATTGCTTCTATATTGAAGGAATTAATATCATTTTTCTCAGTCTTGAGAGGAAGATAAGAGGTGACTGATATTGAGAGGAATGTAATATACAATGATTATCCTCCTCAATAATTGTAACACCCCAGGTAAATAAAGAATATTACATTTTCACATTTATCCATATTGGTGAATAAAATATTAATATTACTTTAAAGGGGATGCTATGCTTGATGACGTACCCAATACGCAACAATGAGTTTCTTGGGAATCTTATGTTGCACCCTAATATTAAAATAATATTATTTTAAATGGTAGTTAACGCCTAGACATTTTAATGGCGGGAATGAACAGAACTAACTAAAAAATGATTATATATGTTTTTCAAATATTTTTACTTTTATCCAATAAATGTTAGAGGCTTAAAATGAAAATGAATCCAATTTTAAGTATAAATCTTCTAATATTCTTCAAAAGGTCGATTAACCGCCTTTTGATGGAGAACCCTTTTTAAATATACTTATGAAAATTTAATATGTTGTATTTGACAAAATACAATTCTTCTTTATAATCAGGACATCAAAATATACATTGTAAAATGTTTTGGTATTTTTCCGATAAAGTTCATTTTTTAATGAATAGTGAAAAATGTTATATTTTAATTCAAAACCTATTTTTAATCTAATTTATTTATATGATTAGATTATTGTTTGAATTGTTTTTAAAGTGAAATTAGAATATATTTTTAATATTTAATCCAATAGGGGTCATTGGAATTAATTTCACTTTGAAATCGGACTTAAACTAGTGTCAATCTTTTGATACTTATTGTTTCATAAAAACATGTTATTTGCTCTAACAACGGGAATTAATTATTAAATTATTTAATGTAACTTATATGTTTTGAATTTTTTAAAATAGACATCATTTTTGAATTCATAATATCAAATATAGATTAGGGTGAAGTTTTGGTATTTTTCTGAAAAACCTCAATTTTTCATGAATAGTGAAACCACTAAGTGGTACTTAAAAAAATGATTTTTTGTTTAAATGAAAATTTACCACCTCTGTGTTTTGAATTTCACAAATACGACATAACTGGTTGTCATTAAGAAGTAAAATTTGGTTCAATGAGATTAAAATAATTTTTTGGTGAATAGTAACTTTTAAGTTGTTAATCGCGATTAGAGGTAATTAGTGTAGTTTAAGGTAAAAATAATGTTTTAATAATATGAGATGATCTTAAAACATGTCCTACCCTTATAGGATGTGTCGTGGCCGACCAATAAAATCCATGTGTCAACTTGGGGACCCCATGGAGCCACTTTGGTAGGAAAATGAAATAAATAACTTTTTATTTAAAGTTAAAATAAAAATGTCACAAGCATGAGTTGTTTTACTAAAACAATTTTTAAATGTTGTTATACAAGTCATATTTTTGACTATAAATATTCATTAGAAAGCTAAAAATATTTCCTACACCATTACATTTTTTATAATTTTTAGACATTAAATAAATTAAATTATTTATGACATCATGATAATGCAGCGATTACCTCATTATTTAACATTTTAAATAAAATTAATAGATAATGTAAATTCTAAGAACTACACTTGTCCAAAACATATTTTATGGATATAGTTCGAACAATTATCACCTTATACTATAATTATAACAATTTGGGTCCTTTTAAATCCGAAACTCATTCTAAAATAAAGTAACATTTCTTTACTTTCCAAGAGTGCCCCTCCTCTCCTCTTATAAAAGGCCCCCACCTATACCACCTTACCCACACTTCCAAAGCCTTTGGCTCGGCCAAACCATGCCCATTTCATCTCTCCACATCCATATCTTCATCATTGAAGCCTCACTTTTTTCATAATACTTTCCAAGGAAGCCTTTGAGCTTAAATCAAAGAGAGTTACCTGTTTTAAAGGTAGTGTTTTCTCTTGTGTTCTTATGTTTTATTTTGCTTCTCCAAACCCCTAAACTCTTTTTATTCTTATCTTTTGTAACAAAAACAGTATCTTAAATATACTAGGATATTTTTATGTGAATTATTCGAGAAAAACTTACACACACCTTCGTCTAATGGTTAACGAACATACTGTTTCTGTGGTTGGCGATTTTCTGCCTCACGAAACGATGATTGTTCAATATTCTTTTAACACCTGTAAAGGTTTCCATTATGATGCCACTGTATTTTATATATGATATATATGGTATTTATGTTTACTATATTCTTCCATATTTTATATTTAAAATATAGCTTTATTTTTTTCATGTTGTGAAAATGCGATAATTTCATATGAGGAAGTGTGGACTACCGCCTCCTCAAGTGATGTGACTCGTTAATGCAGTACATGGAATGTATAAAGAATGAAATTAATGAACATATGTGACATATATTACATATATATTATAATTTAATTATAATATATATATCTCTCATTTATTTTTAATTCCATTAATATGATAAAAAAATTAAAGTAGCGTTCATGCGTACGTACGACCTACCGTCTCCATTAATGGTGATTTTTATTTTTAATATCCAAATGTTATGGAATATTATAAAATGAATATTTCCTGGATATATATGATATTTTAATCATTAATAATATTATGTAAATGATTTACTTATAACTACATTGGCAATAATTATCAAACAAGTTCATTTTTTTACTCATGTACCAAACATCGGCAAAAACATCTGATATGAACTAACATTATTAAACAATTATTATAACATTATAATATGTGATATGAACTGAATAATAATATTTAAAGGAGGTCCTTATGAAATTATAAATTTACCAATGTTTATTATTCAGGAATATAATAAAACGAACAAGACAAGTCGGACTTGAGGTAAGGGATCTGACCCCTCTTTTTCTTTTAAAGTACACTCTTTTATATAATTCCTTTTAAGCTCATCTTTATTATGATTGGGATTTTATTTTATATTACTCTTACTGTACTTTTTATGTTTATCTAATGAGAGACCCTATTTTCTCTCATCAATACATTTTGGATGTTTTGATTGGCGTTGTTAGGCTGCCGAAGTTTCATAAGATATCCAACCTCTCTCTTTCATTTTAAGTACTCTCCTTTATGTCACTTATTTTAAGCTCCTTTTTTATGTTGGGGGATGTTATTTTATATTCCTCGTTCTGTACATTTTATGTTAATATGGTGAGAGAACCTATTTTTTCTCATCAATCCATTTTTGGAAGTTTTAAGTGGCCCCGTTAGGCTACCGAGTTTTCATAAGGGATTTTTCATCTCACTTTTATTCCCATGAGATTTATGCTACATTTGCCACCATTTCCTTTGAGTGGTATATGTACTTCCCATTATTCTACTCTTTGTGTAATATACTTTTTTTATGAGTATTTACTTCAATTTTTTATTGTCCTTCTTTCATGGGGTGTATATTTCGAAAGATACCCAAGTCGGCAAGGGAACTTTTGACCATCCACTTTTTAAAAGACTTCTTTTGTTGGGTATTTTAATTTACATATTGTAATGTTGAGATATGTTCTTATATATCCTTATTTTTGTAAATTTTATTTCCAAGTGATGAGATACCATTTTCTCTCTCATCAACTAATTTTATGAATTTTAAAGTGACACAGTTAGGCTGTCGAATTTTACCAAGGGAACTTTTTAACCCAATTTCGATTTCTTTGGGTTCAACATTTCGTTATTGAATATGTCATCCTTTGAGTATGTGTGAATGAACTTTAATTTTTTTACACTTAATATCCACATATATTGGGTGTATTTATATTTTTCACACAAAATTTTGAGATTGATTTATCCTTAATTTAAGGATACCTTGTTGATAAGGGATTTTATCTCATTTTACATTGAGACTTCATTGTTGTTATGCACCAATTCACTCTTATATGGTGTATATACTGCCCTTTGGAATATTATATCATGAATCCATTTATTCTCATGATATTATAAAGTTCTGATTAAATGTTATTCCTTAATTATTGTATTCAAGTTTCTCTCATTTTGTTAAAATTTGTTTAACTAAAATATCGTTTTAAATGTTTTAATGATTTATTCTTATAAACATTTCTCATTAATATTCATGTTTTCAAAATGGTGTTAAGGATTTATTTATATGGATATTAACGGTCTAAAATGTTAGAAGAATCAAAGTGGTATGGGACACTTCGATTCAAAAATCTCTGTATTAAATGTTTTAAATGGTTTTGAAAATGGTTTTTAGAATGGATTCATTATTTCAAAACCTTCAAATGTTATATTGTTATTGTAATGTGGGAATGTTATATTTACTTTATACTTAAGTTATGTGCTATGATTAATTTATTGTTCTTGGGCATTGATTATGAAGACGGGTTGTTCCGTGATAAACTAAGGGCGGGAGAGCCCGATATAGCTCTCCAATGCATTGGGTAACGCGAAGGAGTTAAACGTTAAGGTTTCTCTGAAGAGATTTAGATAATATACTATGATGTGTATTCCAAATGTAACCAAGAGGGTTACTCCCTACGTAAGAATGTTATGAATGCCTAAAGTTACCTTTATGTCTTATTATTTCTATGAATTATTCATGATTTGGTGAGGTATGTTAAAGTGCTTATGTTTTATGGGTAAAGTGTGAATTCATTCTTATGTACATATGAACTCATGTTTTCTTTCCATATTTTTATGACCCTTACTGAGCTTTTTATGCTCATCCCAAGTTTTTGAAATGTTTTTCACAGGTCAAGAGAATGGTACGTGATATGATGGTAGTGTCAAGGAAGTGTCAAGAAAGAATCCAAGTTTTATTTTAAATATGTTTTCGTTGATGGGAAAAAATGAATACTATCTTTTATTGTAACCACTTTGTTTAAATGTGGGATGTAATGCAAGTTTTATGATCTAATTATCTAAAACTATAAACCTGAAAAGATCATCAAGGTGTATTCTTGAAATATCACAAGATTAAGTAATGATTAAGGCTGGGGCCTTATAGTTGGTATCAAAGGTCGGTTTAGACAACTTTAGGGATTAAGAGTTTTTTTTAGACACATGGTTAGTCCCTATATCAAATATTTTAGTTAAATCCTTATTTTATAATTTTTCTCAGGCCATGTAAAGTCAGTTACGAATGGAAGGAGCAGGATATCAAATGGCATTCATATCTATTCCTGATGACATGCTTGCAATAATTATTGCAATTTCATGTTCTGATTCTTGTGAAACTTTTTCTAGCATACAACTCACTTGCAAACAGTTGTTTGAGATATAAAACACCTCCACTATACCTCGTTATCATCGTGGATCATGGGTTGTATTTAGAAAAATATTATTTTCACAGTATTCTCATATTTTCAAGAAAGGTAAATATTATCAAGGTATTTTCAAATATTTTACCTTATCACAAGAATTTGAATCATATTATGATTTTAAAAATGGTGCTAAGGAAGGAGAACCTTGCGCAACCTATTTATATTTACTTTTAAAATATAGTCTCTCAGCACATACTTATGATATTTTAAAAGGACTAATAATAGAATGTTTCAACTCAATTTCAGTCCGACTATTTTATAGAAATCATGTTTTATCAGATGTTTTGGAATAATATGTCATACTTGATTATTTTGCAAAACTGTTTTTCTGTGAACACCCATATGACCCATGTTGTACGAGGTGTATTTGGATGGAGGAAGAAAATGATTTTGAAGGATCTCTAAATCATTTTTGTAATGCATGGGACTTCTACCTACATGAGAAAGATGACGATGAAACCGAGTGGATGCCATGATCAAGGTATGATGTTATTCATTTTGGAAATCGTTTTATTTTATCTTATGGTGGTGAAATAAGACATCAATAATTAAGATGTTGAGATAGTAATGAATTTGGATGAAAATGAGAGGTATAAGGAAAATATTGAGGTTAAAACATGTTAGGGTTATTTTTGGAGTTTTATAAAACGGACAACACGCAGACCGTGTGACAACCCGTCGCGTCGGACAAAGCTGTGGGAATCGAACCCACAGCCAAAGTGCGACTGGTATTTATCGCCTACCACTGGACTACGTGAAGTCCCTAGTTAGTATAACTTATTCTCTTTAGTTAGATGATTTTATGAATTAAGAGTAAGTTGATTTTGGGTTATATATGGAAATTATTAACCTATCATGGAGGATATGTGATTAGGTTAATTACTTTTCAATATGAGACTTTATGGGCAACTGATGTTATTTGGAGATAAGTGTTAATTTGTACCTTGGAGGACTATGTGATTAAATCCTTCAAATATTTTTGTTTCAATCTTAGTTCGGTTTACATTGAAGAATTTTATGGACAAATTGTTTATTGAATTGTCTTTGATGAACTTTGGGTATTGTTTGACAAATTTTGGCGATTAAGAATATATTTTTTTATCCTTTTTGGGTATTATCTGATCTCATACTTACCTTTTAGGTTATATTTTTGGTTAAGGTCTAAATACATGAAATGTATATAGTTCTCTATTGTGGATTAGGTGATTCTCTAGTAGTTTATTATAGCTCTCTTAATGTAAACAAGTCTTCCTAAATACTCATCATTTGGGGAAAGTACGAGTTTGTTAAAGAAATCTAGTAAGATTTTAAAGTCAACATGACATGTAAGTATGTTTCCTTAAGATAAAAAATAAATTACTCAATGAAATGTAACTTAAAACAAAAAAGTTTTCCATTAACTTTTCCTACTAGGGAATCGAATACCGTTTAACCCACCACAAGTATGTGATTTTCTTGTGGTTATCTTTCTCCTAAACATGTTTTATATCACTCTCTCTTAGAACATGAACCTTTTTTATTTCCTCCATATCCATGTTTTCCGACATGGAATCCTAGTATGGGTTAACTCAGGTGACCTTTACACTTCTCTTTCTTTATTTTAATGTGATTGTTTTACTGACTCTTGTTCCGTTGTGAGATTTTCAACGAAGTTTCCAAGCCCAATTTTAAAATTGCGAGGACGCAAATCCCAAAAGGGGGAAGGTTGTAACACCCCAGGTAAATAAAGAATATGACATTTTCATATTTATCCCTATTTGTGAATAAAATATTAAACTTACTTTAAAGGGGAAGCTATGCTCAATGGGGTACCCAATACGCAATAATGAGTTTCTTGGGAATCTTACGTTGCACTCTAATATTAAAATAACTTTATTTTAAATGGTAGTTACCGCCTAGCCGTTGTTATGGCGGGAATGAATAGAACTAACTACAAAATGATTATATATGTTTGTCAAAATTTTTTACATTTATCCAATAAATGTTAAAGGCTTAAAATGCAAATGAATCCAATTTTAAGCATAAATCTTCTAATATTCATTAAAAGGTTGATTAACCGCCTTTTGATGGAGAACCCTTTTTAAATATAATTTTGACAATGTTATATGTTGTATTTAACAAAATAAATTTTTTCTTTAGAATCGGGACATCAAAATTTACATTCTGTAAATTTTTGGCATTTTTCCGATAAAGTTCATTTTTTAATGAATAGTGAAAAATGTTGTATTTTAATTAAAAACCTCTTTTTAATCTAATTTATTTATATGATTACATTATTGTTTGAATTGTTTTTAAAGTTAAATTATAATATATTTTTACCATTTAATCCAATAGTGGTCATTGGAATTAATTTCACTTTGAAATCGGACTTAAACTAGTGTCAATCTTTTGATACTTATTGTTTCATAAAAACACGATATTTTCTATAACAGCGGAAATTAATTATTAAATTAATTAATGTAACTTATATGTTTTGAATTTTGTAAAATAGACATCATTTTGGAATTCAGAATATCAAATATATATTAGGGTGATGTTTTTGTATTTTTCTGAAAAACCTCAATTTTTGATGAATAGTGAAACCACTAAGTGGTACTTAAAAAACTGATTTTTCGTTTAAATGAAATTTTACCACCTCTGTGTTTTGAATTTCAAAAATCCGACATACATGGATTTCATTAAGAATTAAAATGTTGTTCAATGAGATTAAAATAATTTTTTGGTGAATAGTAACTTTTATGTTTTTAATCGCGATTAGAGGTAATTAGTGTAGTTTATGGTAAAAGTAATGTTTTAATAATATGAGATAAGCATGACACATGTCCTACCCTTATTGGATGTGTCTTGGCTGACCAAGACAACCCATGGGACAACTTGGGGACCCCATGGAGCCACTTTTGTTAGAAAATGACATAAATAACTTTTTATTTATAGTTAAAATAAAAATATCACAAGCATGAGTTGTTTTACTAAAACAATTTTTAAATGGGGTAATACAAGTCATATTTTTGACTATAAATATTTATTATAAAGATAAAATTATTTCCTACATATTGATGTATTTTTTATAATTTTTAGACATTAAATAAATGAAATTATTTATGACATCATGATGATGCAGCGATTACCACATTATTTAACGTTTTAAATAAAATGAAAAGATAATGTAAATTCTAAGAACTACACTTGTACAAAACCTATTGTATGGGTATATTTATAACCCTTATAACCTTAACCTTGATTTATATCAATGTGGGACCTTTTAAATCCGAAACTCATTCTAAAATATAGTAACATTTCCTTACTTTCCAAGAGTGCCCCTCCTCTCCTCTTATAAAAGGCCCCCACCTCTACCACCTTACCAACACTTCCAAAGCCTTTGTCTCGGCCAAACCATGCCCATTTAATCTCTCCACATCCCTCTCTTCATCATTGAAGCCTCACTTTGGGCATAATGTTTTCCAAGGAAGCCTTTGAGCTTAAATTAATGAGAGTTACCCATTTTAAAGGTATTGTTTTCCCTTGTGTTCTTATGTTTTATTTTGATTATCCAAAAACCTAAACACTTTTTATTATTTTCTTTTGTAACAACACCAGTATCTTAAATATAATAGTATTTTCTTATGTGAAGGATTTGAGCTACACTTACACACACCTTCGTCTAATGGTTAATGAACATACTGTTTCTGTGGTTGGGGATTTTCTGCCTCACGAAACGATGATTGTTCAATATTCTTTTAACACCTGTAAAGGTGGCCATTATGATGTCACTGTGTTTTATATATGATATATATGGTATTTATGTTTACTATATGCTTCTGTATTTTATATTTAAAACATACCATTATTTTTTTCATGTTGTGCAAATGCGATAATTTAATATGGGGAAGTGTGGACTACCGCCCCCTCAAGTGATGTGACTCGTTAATGCAATACATGGAATGTATAAAGAATGAAATTAATGAACATATGTGACCTATATTTCATATATATTATAATTTAATTATAATATATATATATATCTCATTTATTTTTAATTCCATTAATATGACAAAAAAATGAAAGTAGTGTTCATGCGTACGTACGACCTACCGTCTCCATGAATGGTGCTTTTCATATTTTATCTCCAAATGTTATGGAATAGTATAAAATGAATATTTAATGGATATATATGAAATTTTAATCATTAATACTATTATTTAAATTATATACTTATAACTACATGGGAAGGCATTTTCAAACAAGTTCATTTTTTTACTCATGTACCAAACATTGACAAAAACATCTGATATGAAATAACATTATTAAAAAACTATTTTAACATTATAATATGTGATATGAACTGAATAATAATCTTTAAAGTAGGTCCTCAAGAAATTATAAATTTACCAAAGTTTATTATTCATGAATATAAAGACACGAACAAGGCAAGTCGGACTTGAGGTAAGGGATCCGACCCCTCTCTTTCTTTTAAAGTACACTCTTTTATGTCATTTCTTTTAAGCTCATATTTATTATGATTGTGATGTTATTTTATATTACTCTTACTTTACTTTTTTACGTTCATATGATGAGAGATCCTATTTTCTCTCATCAATCCATTTTGGAAGTTTTGATTGGCGCTGTTAGGCTGCCGAATTTTCATAAGATATCCATCCTCTGCCTTTCTTTTTAAGTACTCTCCATTATGTCACTTCTTTTAAGCTCCTCTTTGTTATGTTGGGGGATGTTATTTTATATTTCTCTTGATGTACAGTTTATCTTAATATGGTGAGAGACCATATTTTTTATCATCAATCCATTTTTGGAAGTTTTAAGTGGCGCCGTTAGGCAGCCGAGTTTTCGTAAGGGATTTTTCATCTCACTTTTATTCCCCTGAGATTTATGATACATTTGCCAAAATTTCCTTTGAGTGGTATATGTACTGCCCATTTTTTCAATCTTTCTGTAATATACTTTAATTTATGAGTATTTACATCAATGTTGTATTGTCTTTCTTTCATGGGGTGTATATTTCGAAAGATACCCAAGTCGGTAAAGGAACTTTTCACCCTCCTCTTTTTAAAAGACTTCTTTTGTTGGGTCTTTTAATTTACATATTGTAATGTTGAGATATGTTATTATATATCCTTATTGTTGTAAAATTTTTTTCCAAGTGATGAGATACCATTTTCTCTCTCATCAACTAATTTTATGAATTTAAATGTGACACCGTTAGGCTGTCGAATTTTACCAAGGGAACTTTTTAACCCAATTTTGATTTCTTTGGGTTCAACATGTAGTAATTGAATATGTCATACTTTGAATATGTGTGAATGAACTTTAATTGTTTTACACTTAATATCCATTTATATTGGGTGTATTTATATTTGTCACACATAATTTTGAGACTGATTTATCCTTAATTTAAGGATACCTTCTTGATAAGGGATTTCATCTCATTTTACATTGAGACTTCATTATTGTTATGCACCAATTCACTCTTATATGGTGTATATACTTCCCTTTGGAATATTATATCATGAATCCATTTATTCTCATGATATTATAAAGTTCTGATTAAATGTTATTCCTCAATTATTGTATTCAAGTGTCTCTCATTTTGTTAAAATCCCTTTAACTAAAATATCATTTTAAATGTTTTAATGATTTATTCTTATAAATTTTTCTCATTAATATTCAATTTTTCAAAATGGTGTTAAGGACTTATTTATATGGATATTAATGGTTTAAAATGTTAAAAGCATCAAAGTGGTATGGGACACTTTGATTCAAAAATCTCTGTATTAAATGTTTTAAATGGTTTTGAAAATGGTTTTCAGAATGGATTCATTATTTCAATATCTTAAAATGTTATATTGTTATTTTAATGTGGGATTGTTATATTTCCTTTATGCGTAAGTTATGTGATATGATTAAGTTATTTTTATTGGGAATTTTTTATGAAGACGGGTGGTTTTGTGATAAACTAAGGGCAGGTGAGTCAGATATACCTCTCCAATGAATTGGGTAACATGAAGGAGTTAAACGTTAAGGTTTATCCGAATAGATTTAGGGAATATACTGTGATGGGTATTCCAAACATAACCAAGAGGGTTACTCCCTACGTAAGAATTTTATGAATGCCTCAAGTTACCTTTATGTCTTATGATTTCTATGAATTATTCTTGATTTGATGAGGTATGTTATTGTGCTTATGTTTTATGGGTAAAGTGTGATTTCATTCTTATGTATATATGAACTCATGTTTCCTTTCCATATTTTTATAACCCTTACTGAGCTTTTTATGCTCATCCCATGTTTTTGAAATGTTTTTCACAGGTCAAGGGAATGGTACGTGATATGATGATAGTGTCAAGGAAGTGTCAAGAAAGAATCCATGTTTTATTTTAAATATGTTTCCATTGATGGGGAAAAAATGAATACTATCTTTTATTGTAACCAATTTTTTTAAATGTGGGATGTAATGTACGTTTTATACTCTAATTCTCTAAAACTCTAAACCTGAGAAGATCCTCAAGGTGTATTCTTGAAATATCTCATGATTAAGTAATTACTAAGGCTGCTGCCTTATACTAATGATATGGAATACTATTTATATACTTGGAGTTACGGGTAAATATTTATTAATTGCAAATAGTCCATTAATAAAATACTAAATTTATAAAGAACGACATTCCATAAAACATAATTATATTATTTTTTATTTCATGATGTTTAAATACCTACATAATGATAAACCATTTATAATATATTGGAAAATACATATTTATCACTAAAGAAATATAATTCACTCATACTCATTAATGATTGTTTAACTCTTGAAAATATATATAAATAATTATTATTCATTAAATAAACAAATAAATATTATTTTTAGAATCTAGTGAATAAATATTTATTTTAAATTCATGTAATTATAAAAATAAATTGTTAATGAATAAATAATTATTTATTACATTGATATTAATAAGATATTAATAAATATTATATATATATATAATTGAATAACTACATTATGAATAGATATTTATTTACCATTTGTGAATGATTACAAATCATGAATGAATTTATCTTATTTTTCTAAAAATAATTTATATTTCATTTATTAAATATAAATAATACTTAATTGGGATCAACAGAAACACTTTTTGTGTGACCTTGAAAGCATGTTCTTCAATACCATTTGGTGGGATTTCCTATAGTTAAATATTATAATCTAGAAATTGGTCAAGGAACAATGAATGAAATAATGTATGTCATAATTTCAAAAATTACATTTGAATTCTGTTTGTGTAAAATAATCCATTTGATAGAAGATATCATCAAGAAGGTTGTACACTGGGTAAATCAACCTATATTCTTGATATGTCTATATTTTAATAACTAAAAGTAAGTTATCTATCCATGGTGGTGGAATTTAATTAGATGGTTATATTATTCTCTAATATATTAGATATCAACTTCCATAAAAAGGGAATGGAATAAATCATCCTCCAATTATTTGTTTATGACATATCAGTTATGATACATCCAACATAACCAAAAATAAAAGATATATAAATCATCACAGTTTATAGTAATAGGTTTATATGAAAAATTAATTTAATTCATTGTTACATATATTATTGTCTGAAGATCATTACACATACTCTTTGAAAGAAATTTCTAGTGACGATAAACATTTGAAATTTATTCTAAAGTATTAATTATCTTAATCTACAATAATGGGGATTAATATGTGAATATGTCATGAAACAAATGTATCAACATTTTATAAGTAATTTGAAATTATATTAAACATAATATGTGTCCCAATATAGAATTGTATCTAACCATAGAACAATATTTAATAATGTTGTGATTTCATTTGAAGGCTCAGTAAAGGTACAGAACCATTATTCCCTTTTTAATACAATGGGTAATCTATTATATTATTATATTAAATTCATGTAGAACAATGAATAATATAAAAATATTTATTTTATTTATGTTCACTTATTCTTATATACATTAAATCTAATGTAGAAATTAATAGTTCTAGAACACTAACTAAAATAGAATCTCACTTGGGCTATAGGCAACTGTTGGTGAGTTTTTGTCCAATATATTTCATATGATAATCATGTTTCTATTGAGTTAATGCTTTAGTTAAGGGTTCTTTCATAGTGAAGTATTTGTAAAAAAACTCATATTGAGGTCACCTATGTATGAAAAATCCAATAATATATGATATTTTATGAGTATGACTTTTTTTAATAATATGACCTTAGATCATTTACAAGAACCACCATTATAGTATTATGATTGAATAATTTGATAAAATATTTAATAATCAGCCTCACAAGATCTTAGATGAATGAGCATATCTGAACTACAACTTTAGCCACCATAGAACCCATATTATACCCACACTCCACTCTAGAATCAATAACAATTACTTTCCATAATCTCTTATAGCTCAAAATACCTATAATTATTTTGATAATATATATCAATTATGATTTCAAATTACCTTGATCTATTTAGAAACTATTATTTTCCTATTCCATGATGACTATATACTCATCTCTTCCTTATACCTTGAACATATCCTTAGTATTCCTTAATAATATCATCTTGTAAACCATCAAATAATAGTCAAATAGGTGAGAATTGTATCTTCCTATTGTGATTAAGGTGTAAGAGACATCAGACCTAATAAATAATAAATAATATACTAATGAATCAATAGATGATGCGTAAGGGATCCTTTCCATCTTCTGTCTCTTTTTATTTGTCAAAGGACATGTTTTCTTGGAAAGATGAATTCCTTGTGACATTGGTAACAATCCCATCATATATTATTTCATACTAAATCTCCATAGTACCGTGTCAATGTACATACATTGACTTAGTCTGTGTAGCCTATAAGATCTATCATAATTGATATTGATCCCAATAATACAAGTTCTTTCATCTATCTCATTCATAAAGAATCATTGTTTTATCATGTTCACAATAGACTATATAAATTGTATTTCATTTCAAATAATTAGTTTCTAATCAACACATAAGTTTATTACAATTATCATACACCCACTAGGCCTCTTATAGAAACAATCTCTCATTCATTATTTTTGAATCCAAATATAATTATTGCTCAACCAAACTAAATTTCGATAACAAGAAAAAATATGGAATTAATAAATCAATTTATAAAAATTATATACATTTTAAGCATCCTTTAGTGTCATAAGTGATTATTGTTGTTTCAAATATATACACTCTTGATGGTTCCAATTAAGGAATGATATTCTAACATCCATCTTCCGAAGCTCATATTCAAGGAGTTTCATTATAGCAGGTAGACTTTAGATGGATAACATTTTTCGAAACTGATGAAAAAAAACATCATAGTATATTCTATAATGTTTCTAACCAAATTCGGGACTAGTCATGCCTTATTTTTACTTCCCTTTGTATCCATGTCACGTCTCTTATTGAACACCTATTTTCAACGAAATGAATTTACATCCACTATATGATCTACTGAAATTCATACATGGTTTTAGTACATGTAATTAACTTCACAATTCATGTATTCTTTTAATTTAGTAATATTAATTATAAATATTGATTTTTTTGTATGAAAGATCAATATAATCAACTAATAGTGAGTCACAATCATTGGGGATTAAGAAAACATATCATTCTAGTATTATTACCTCTATTATACTCTTATGTAGTGCTTGTGTCTCTGAAATATTCTCTTCCTAGGAGATTTATTGAATCTATTCCTATGCCAACAATTGTATATCATGATCTTGGATTTCATGGATGATTATATGAATCTCATTATCTCATATATATGTGAACAATTTCCAGAAATATAGAAGAAATATTAAACAAGACATTCCTATCATAACAATCCTATACGTAATATCCACCATTTTCTATAGGGTATCCTACAATTATATACTTTTTGCATCACGATGGAATATTATTTCAAAAAATATCCCTTAAAATGATGTATACTCCCACACTCATAAATTTTATAGTGATGATTTCTTTCAATTCCATATTTCAAGTGGAATATAATTTTTTCAATAGTTGGGACTCAGTTTAGTATGTGTGTTGTTTTCTAAAATCTGTATCCCCAAAATGATAATGGTATACTCCCATGAATCATCATTGATCAAACCATGTCTAGTAGGGTGTGTTTCCTTCTTTAACATATATGATCCCACTATGGTGTATAATGAAGAGTGAGTTGAGATAAAATTCCCAAATCTCATAGATAATTAATAAATTATTGATTAAATTATTCTCTACCATGGTATGAGAATATTTTCTTAATCTACATAGCATTCTATTTATCAACATAATAATTATATTACATGAATTTTTCAAAAGATTCTGAAAATTTAATCTTTATGTATAAATATCCATATCATATAATATAATTAGTAAAATTTATGATGTATGATTACCCAATCTTTAGTAAAACCAGATATATAATAAACACATCAGTATTAACCGAATCAAGAATATTTATGGTCTACTCAATTTTTTATTTTGTCTAGAAAACGTTCTAGACATATACTAGGTATTTTCAATACAAACGTATCCATATATCAATCATTGGGTAAGTTTGTAAAATTAATTTCTTTACAATGACTAATTGGCGATTCCATAGTTGGATATTATATGAGTCTTGTAAATAGTTTTTCATTTATTTACATTACATAACATCTGTAATATAGCACATAAATTCTATTTTTTAAATATTCCATACCATAATAAATTAATCATTTTTTAAAGAATAAACTTTTCTTTAAAAATTTATAATTAAATCTATATGTATCATGTTAAGTCATAGAAATAATGTTTTTTGAAATTTAATTCGTATAATAATAATATTTCAACACCATTTTCATTCCATTTGATAACATTAGTTGGTATTCGCCAACACCCAAAACTATTTATTGGATTCATTGGCTATTCATATATTCAAATCACATTGGTTAATAATCTATATTTATACTCAGTCCCCATATTTGAATACACATTTGAGAACAACTTGTTGTATTTAATAACCTATTTTTATAAAATGACATATTTCACTCAATAAAAAATTAACAAGAATCTTCCCCTTTCTTCATTGACGGTGTACTGTTTTTCATCCATTTTATCATCACACCATAGCTTAAATACATAGTGGAATGTTTTCATTTTACCAATTATAATCCTCTTATTAGAGGTGTGTTGAGAAGAATATTTATCTTTTGAGTTAGTATTAGATATATTTTCCTAGACATCATTATTATTGACCATAAAGACCAATGTTTTTTCATGATTTATATCATTAAACCACGGAAAATTCATGTAAATAAATAATGTATACAAACAACTATGTTTTTATATTAAAATTTAAAACAAAAATGGGGAATATTTAATAGTGTAATGAAATAATGTGACCACTATAAAATTCACATGGTCTCTTAAACCCTAGAATCTATTGTAAATCAATATATCTGAAATATTCCACAACAGGAGGAATAATTGTACAATTTCTATATGATATCTCATGAAAAGAGCCTTTATGATCTCATATGATTCAAGTTTGGATCTCTACATTAAAACATCATGGAGATGCTAGATCATGCTATGGGAATCCATTTTCATGTGTGGAATCATGAATTATTTAGTCATGTATGGGAACATTTAACACTAAATATATAGTGATTCATTCAGGTTATTTTCATATATAGTTAACTCTCTAATACACTCCACATTAGAATATTGATTAGTTACTGGGGATTCTAAGACATATGACTTCTTTTTATGACACTACATAGCCTATAATATTCTGAAACATTCTAATATATTACCTTCAGTTAAGAGAAAATAATTCTTTAAAATGATCATAAAGATATCATGGTTGTAGAAATTTAATTTATTGTTCAAAAAAGATAGAATTATTATTAGTACTTTAGTTAATTGAAATTTCATTCATATTATTAAATTTTATTTTATTATATATATCCTAACATTTTATCAATTCCCAAAAACCCTCTCCAATTAAATAAAAATGTTCAACCACTTGGTTATTCTAGTGGAATGGATCCACATTTCCATTATTTTAATCCAAAATGTGGCTATGAAAATTTAAATATTTTTTAGGTAGGTGGCCTAGCCATTTATGGGCTTGAATCCCATTTTCCCATTGACTGTACTACCCAATCCAAAAAACCATACATAGATTTCTTTAGCACTTGCCTCCCTAATTTTAATCAAATAGAATAATTTCATTACATCTAAATACTGTTTTTTAAATTTTACCCACCCTCTTTTATTAGAGTTTCTAATAATTATTAATTAATTTAAAACCTAAGAAGAAATATTACCTAAGTCTATTTCATTATTGATTATATTTATCATCCGAACCAAATCAACAGACTGTCATTTCATCAATATGACCCAAAGTATAGCACCACTAGTGGTGATCCACATGTTCTCCTTAGATATCTAAACAATGATAATGAAACATTAGTTTCTAGAACATCATATTGACTATCATCCATAATTCTACTTAGTTATTTCATGTTTATTTAGACATGAAGGAATCTCACATTTTTTTTATTGGTCTTAATTGGTTGATATGTGGCTAATGTGATTGAGAAGAATGTTGTACACAATAACTGTACTTTTTAACTTAATATAGTGCTTAATGATTACGCTCTTACAAAATGACAAATAATAATATTTATAGACTTAGAATTAGAGTTCAATAATTATATATTATACATAATTCTTTCATAAATTAATCTCGTAAAGAACCCCATGATACATAAAATAATATTACTATTATTTAATATCATGGTCGACCTAAAATCATTCATTGATAAATATTATTTTATTTAATATTCATGAATTAAAATAAAAAATTTATTATTGAATACATAATTATATACTACCTCCATAAAAACATTGAATAATTAAATATTATACACTCACAAAAATAAATAATTACAGGTAAAGAATAATTATTTAATACTTATGGTGAATTAATGAATCGTGAATAAAGATATCTTCAATATCTATAGTATAATATATATTAAAAGTGTAAAATATATATATCATTTACCAAATATAACACAACTAGGTTAGTTGGGATTATTTTTTACATAACACTAATTTAGGTTCAATACTCACTCGGTTGTTCCTTTCCCCCATTTTAAAATGGTGTCTATAGTTTTTTCTCTTTGTTTGCATCTTTCACTGATGACATTTGGGAGGATGTTAATTTACCAACACATATCATTGTGGGGAGGGATTCTGATCATTATAATGATGGATTGAGGAGGGTTAGTGGCCCCAATAGAATAATGGTATTGTTTAAGTGATAGGTGGAACATCATGATGACACACATGCTAGGATCGGACTGGTGCATGTGGCTTATAGTGGTCTAAAGCAGGCAGGCTAGGTAAGTCAGCTAGGCTAGGTGCAAACCATCGGGCCAAGTTCTAGCCATTGGTCCTATATTTCGATGAACCACGGATCATGGTACCTTATTATCAGTTTTTTGGGATTCATTTGCCAAGGCCCTTTGAGTTATATAAATGTAATAAAATAAGTATAGTGGTGCATGTTAATCCTTGTGGGGAAGTATGAGGTATAACCCCTGCGGTTATTGGGTGTGTACTTTCATTTCATCCTTATTACCCACTCAACTTGTAATATATATATATATATATATATTATTTACCCAATAATAATGGAAACATATTCTCTGTAACGCTCTCGGCCTCTACCTCATTTGAAATTGGATGGCTTGCCCAATGTCCTGTATTTCTCTCTAACAATGGTTCAAGGTACCCATAGAGTTTGAATGTACATCCCAATGAAAAAATACCCAAAAAATGATCCCTTGGTAATATAAACCATTTTTTATGATGTCTCATAAAAAAGGATTCCCACCCATTTCATTAAATAATAATATTGATATATATTTCTTTGACCACATGAAATGAATTCAACTATACACCATGGCCATGGAATTTAATGTGATGGATCTATTTCAAATAATGATCCAAATATCGACTCTCATAAACATTGAATGGAAAAATAATTCCTTAACATATTCATAAATAAAATATCATTTGGGACAAACCCAACATACTTAACCTAACTAAGAATATATATCTTTAATGATTATGGAAATATGCATAATTGAACTAGTAATGTAATGCATTAATTGTATTCTTATATTCTAAGTATGATTTAGAATTGTTGGTCGGAGTGGATACTCAAGAGGGGGTGAATTGAGTTCCAATTAAAATTTCTGTTATAAAATTTTAGGATTAAAATCCCCCAAATTAGAAAAGCACAGTCAATTTAGGTAGTAGAGATATTAGGGAGTTACTGTTTATCAGGTTTCTCAATGGTTGATTACTCCTCAGTTGAATCATTATGAGAAATAATTCGACTTTTGAAACAGGTTTACTAAATAACTCAAATATACACACTAACTAGAACTTACTATCAGAGTGAATGTAAAAACAGGCTTCTATCTTTGAAAATATAAGCACAACGGATATATGATAAACAGAGTAAAGTAAAGATGAACAAAAAAAATTTAAACAAGAGGTTCAGTCTTAAGTCAACACCTACTCCTCTCTACTTGGTGATCACCTGCATCTAAGAAATTATATTGAAAGTGATACACATATTGTATCGGGCTTTACAACAGCTTTCACAAACAGTCCAGGTTTTTCAACCTCTACCACAGTTCTACTTGGGTAAAAAAATAGACTATCAAGCCACACCTGGCTTCTTCCACAGTTATACATGGGAAACAAATGTAAGAATAGTTTGGTATGGGGATTTTCAGTATCCCCCAGTTTTAGCACAATAAAAACAGTTTGCGTAACACATACACACTGCTCACAAATATAATGTATTTAAAACACAGTTGAGCTAAAGATAGTAGGGATATGTTTGGAATGCTCTATTGTGTTAGCAGATCATCTCTGGACTCTTTTGAATGAATGAAATGAAGCTTTTGTCCTTCTCTTCAAGTTGCCTCCAAAACATAGTGTCAAAACTTCCAGGTTGTGTCGTCTAGATGTAGAGAAAAACTACTTCTAGGATTCAAAAACTCTTTGCAGCACACTATTATAGTTTGCAGAAGGTTTTTTTTCTATAGATCTTCGTGAATCTCTTGTTCTTCTGAAGGAGTGTTTTTGAGTTCCTTCTTCTTTCCAGTATGTCCGGGGTCTCTTATACTCTTTGTGTCTCTCTTCTGGGTCTTTTATATAGTCTCTTTTTTTTTGTGTTTTTTTGTCCAGTAGGGGCCGACAAGAGTCATGTTTCAACCACCTGTGGTCTTCCTAGTACATCTTACTGTCTCATGATATCCCTAAGAATAACATTAAATAATGTAAGGTGCATTAATTTGTCCAAACATGACTGTTATAATAGTATTAATAAAATAGGTAAATAAAAAAATGGAATATCATTAGACTGGTATCATATGCATGTCACATGGTAGAATTCAATCTCTACAACTGTGGACTTCATCGGTAGACTGTTCAGATTTAAGCTCCAACGGTAGGTTCCTCAACTCTAGGCTTGTAACGGTGGTCTATGTCATAGTGGATGTCTTGTAATGGTAACTTTTACTCTGTATAACAGTAGATCCTCATCAGTAGTCTTTGAGCAACAGTCGACTATCTCGTCGGTTGGAGTTGTCCAGCTGTAGCCTTCTACTAAACATGTCCAACTGTGAACTTTAGTCTTTCCAACTGTAGACTTCAACTGTAGACTTCAACGGTGGACTTAAACTGTAGCTATTTATTCTTTGTAATAGTGGATCCTCATCAGTGAACTCCATCGGTAGGATCAACAGTAGACCTTTAACAGTATGCTTCTAATCGATAGTTTTGTTACATCAGACTACTTCAACAGTAACCTTTACAACTGCAGACATGAACAGAGAAGTTCTCGACAGAAGACTTGAGAAAGTGTCTCACAGTGGACTTTTAGCAGAAGCCTTGTTACAGTAGTGATCTTATGACAGTAACTCTTTGTCTGTGAGCTCTGATAAGTAGATCATCAGTAGGTTTGTGACAGTAACCATGTACCTGTAGCTTCCAATAGTGAATGTAACTCTTCAACGGTGATTTTCTAGCAACATTGACTTAAGGTGATAGTAAGCTATAACGGTGGATTTGAATAGGAGGATCTTACCGGTATCCTTTAACAGTGAGCTTATATTTAGATAAATATGGACTATGAGTTGATGCAGCAAAGTCATGAGTCTTAAGAATATACATTGTTGATAATAAGATAATTTTATATTTAGATTAAAATTATTAAAGACTGACTTAATATATTATGATCAATATTTAAACAAGAAGTGTGATTATTAAAATAGGTGAGTCTAACAATCTCCCCCTTTTTGATAATCACAAATTATGTTAGTATGTATTAAAATTTGTCAAGTATCAGAGATTAATAAGCACGGTATTTCGAGAGCTAGCATAGTATTTTCACATTAGTTTCTCAATTAGTATAGTAAGCATAGTAAGAATAGTATTTCTCCCCCTTTGTGATTAGCAAAAATAAATACAAACGAGAGAAAAATTGAGAAGTATTATATTAATAACACAATACATTTCATGACAAAAAAGAATACAGAGTCCCTATCAAAAGACATAAACAAAATCATTCCATAAAATCTGTAGGTAAGGGGTCTTTCCCTTTGGAAGAAGAAGATGGAGTAGAAGCTTGTGGATCAACAGGTTTAGGAATGGCTGTAGGAATGACTAGAGGGGCAGCAATAGAAGATATTGTGGGTCTGTAGTTGGTAGATTGCTGAGGGATCAGTGGAGTTAGGATTCTGAGAGCTTCAGCATGAGACATAATGAAATAAGAACAACTAGGTTGAGATGTAGGTAGGGCAGGAGGGATAATGACAGGGGTGCAGTACATATAGAGAAAGGGGAGAAGAAGGTTTCTGAAATCCATAATAATTCATCCTTCTCTTTCCATGGCAGATAAGGAATCATCTTTATTTTCCAAAAACTTATCCAAAGAAGGAGCCAAATCTCTCAGCATGCTGACCTGCTCCCTGAATTCCTGAGTCACTGGAGGCAACTTCATATTCTCTATCAAGAGCTTGAAGTGGTTGGTCATTTGATGCTTTTTATAGACCTTCTCAAAGTAGGCATCCACCTTATTCTTAATGGCCTCTTGCGAAGCAGTAGCTTCCTGTAGGAGATCACGAACAAAACTGATGACTTCCCTATTGGTAGAAAGTATCTGCGTATCAGAGGTGCCACTGGTAAGGCCATAGCCAACTCTTCCTGGATCACAGTTCTGATATGGTCAGTGTTCACAGTGGTGCCGGTTGAGGGAAGGGGTTTTACCGAGAAATCTTCTGTCTTTTTAAAAGACTGTGTCAAATTACTAACCACCTAATGAACAAGTGCATCTTTATTGTTCAAATGTTCTTCGACTGATGTCTTAAAAGCCTCAAATACTTCCACAAACTGCTTGACTACATCTTTGATATATCTAATATCAGCATTCACTTGGGTTTGGGAACTATTCATGGTAGTCAATGAAGAATTTAATTGTCTTAGAGAAACCACAACTCCTGTCCAACTCTCAATTTGAGTATGGAATACTTTAACTTCATCCATCATTTCCTTCACTGGACTAGACACAACACATCCCATAGATAGCTCCTGGGATTTCTCCACACTCCTCATTTCATCAACCAGGATTTTCATCAAATCTGCCACTGATTCACTCAGTTATTATTTAATTTCATCCATTAAGGACTCAAGGTCCTCCTTAGTTTCCAAATTTTCAGCGACATCAGGTAGGATAACGAAATCCCTTTGGGGCTGGTCTTCCTCATCAGAATCTCCATAATTGAGTCCAAGTACCATATATCCTAGATCTGATAACCAACCTTCAATGTCATACAATACAGAAACTGAACCAAGATGCTCCCCCTCACTTAGATCATTCTCCTGAGGGATCTCCTCTAACTGTTCTGCTCGAGGTAATTCTACAACCTCCTCTAAAACTTCAGCAGATGCAACAACCATTTTCTCTGATAGTTCAACAGTAGGGATATTCCTATCATTTTCTGATTCATCAATGACTCCCTCATCAATGGAAGTAGATGCCACTCCTGCTTCTTGATCAGGCACTATAATGTCTGTATTATCAATCAGAGGGCTGAAAATGATCTCTTCCTCTTCATTTTCCTCATGAACAAAATGATCTGACTCGATTGCTTCATCCTCTTCAGAGGTGTCCTTGACAACATTCTGTTATGCTTCTTCTTCTTCTTCAGTGGTCTCAGTATCACTATCCTTCAAAACAGTCTCTCTCCTTGGTAGTTCTTTTGGAGGGCTAGCTGCACCAAAAGCTACAGTCCTTAAAGGACTGTGAGGTAGATCAGGATCACTCCCATCATCCACAGGGGTGTTCTCTCTTTGAGGATCCACAGCTCTTTCAGCCTCCTCCTCATTAGAATAAACTGGTTCTGGCTCATCAGGCTTCAGGCTTGGATCTCTTTTGTCTTTTGTCCTAGTAGGATGAGTACTAGGGTCAAACTTTTCATACACCTTTTCTTCATCATTCACCCATGTCCTCTTCCAGGGATTCTAGCTAATTTTTATGAACATGCAAATTACCTTGGAGATACAGACACTGTTCTTGGGTACTACCATTTCTTCTTGACTTCCACCCACACCCTTTACCTTTAGCAAAATTGAAATAAGCTTGGCATGGAATAAGGCATTGGACTTCGAGCTTGCCTTGGTCATATCCTCTAATTGTACCATCATTAGCCTACATAGTTTAATCTTCCTTCCATGCTTCAGTATGTACATCAAGAATATGTCCTGGTACTTCAGTACAACAAAGTCCCCTATCCTCGGATTAAGTACATGCTGAATGAATTTGAATAAGATCCTGTCTTTTCCATTCATCTCAGCTGAAATGATCCTTCTTGAATTTCCATCTCCTATCAGTTCTTCCAGAGCTTTTTCATACTCAAAAACAACACTGTCTGTAGGATCCATTCTAGAGTAGTAATCTAATATTCCGCCATGAGGATTTCTTAAATAGGGATCCCACTCATCAGACGAGAAGCTAACTTCATTTACATTGACTCTGAACATTAGATTATGCACATCCACTTCTTCTTCGAACATCAGATATTCATAGAATTCTTTCAGAAGCTATGGGTAGTAAGGTCCATTGTTTTTGGCAAAGAATTCGGTCCATCCTTGGGCATCTAGTACTTTTAGTACTAATTACTTGCTCGATAGCAGCCATTCTTCAATTAACTCCTTCTCATAAAAGATTTGTCTCTTGGTCAGATGCGGGTTTACAGGTTCCGACGGGGTTTTACTGGTGCCACTAGATTCGGCTTGAGTTCTCTTAGGCCTTGGCGCATCCTCATTGACAGTCGGGGGTCGCTTGGTTCTGTCCATAGAGATTGAGAGAGGTTCAAGGGATCTAGTGAAGGGTTAGGGTTTAGAAATTTCAAGGGCAATGTTTATGATCGGGAGAGGAAGGTGGATTGAAATGTGTTCATTTCCTTTGATTTTATCATTTAGTGATTAAAACAAAATATAAAAGAAATAATAGAAAGAAATAAAAAAAAGGTTTGAATTCCTACAAATAGCGAGGTATCCAAAAGTGAGATGTATCAGTGAGGTACACCAGTGAGGTGCAGTAGTGAGATATAACAGTAAGGTTCGACTGTGAGGTATAACAGTGAGGATCAACTGTGAGGTCTAACTATGAGGTTCGACTGTGAGGTATAATTGTGAGGTTCGACTGTGAGGTCTAACTGTGAGGTTCGACTGTGAGGTCTAGCTGTGAGCTTCAACTTTGAGGTCTAACTGTGAGGTTCCCTATGCTGAAATTAACCATACCTAATTCACGTTTGATGTAATTTAACCTCTCAGAATTTAAGGGATTTGTTAATATATCATCCAATTGTTGTTTAGTGCCAATGAATTCAAGAGTGATATCACCCTATTGATAATGATCCCTCTAAAAGTGATGTCTCACATCAATTTGCTTTGTTCTAGCATGAGATAATGGATTTTTGGAAGTGTTAATAGCACTTGTATTGTCACACTTTATAGAGGCATGTTTGAATTGAAATCCCTAGTCTAGTAAAGTATGTTTCATCCACATAATTTGAGCACAACAGCTACCAGCCGTTATGTACTTAGCTTCGTCAGTAGATAATGCAATATAATTCTACTTCTTGCTACACCAAGATACTAGTGACTTACCTAAAATGTGACATGTCCCAATGGTGATTTTTCTATCTAACTTGCAATCAGAAAAATCAGCATCAGAATAACTCAAAAAATCAAATGATTTCCCTTTTGGATAGACTAATCATATATTGGGAGTATGATTGAGATATTTAAAAATTCTTTTCACAGTAATTAAATGAGACACTATTGGATTGGCTTGAAAGGGAGAACACATGCATACACTAAACATGATGTCAGGTCTATTAGCTGTAAGATAGAGTAGACTTCCTATCATACCTCTGTAGTTGTTTTGATCCACTGGTTCTCCAGCTTCATCTGTATCCAACTTACAGGTGGTACTCATAGGTGTGTCACTGCCATTACTACCATCCAATGAAAAACGTTTTAAAAGATCCTTAATAAATTTTCATTGATTCAAAACAAAGCCATTTTTTTCAAAGATCTAAAATCCAAGGAAAAATTTGAGTTCACCCATTAAACTCATTTCAAACTCATTTTGCATCATTTTAGAAAAATCGACACATAATGAACATTTAGAAGACCCCAAAATAATATCATCCACATAAATCTGTACAATCTAAACATCTTTAGAAATCCATATAATGAAAAGAGTAGATCAGCTATCCCTTTGGTAAAACCTTTTTAATTAAGAAAATAGATGAGCCTATCATACCATACTCTTGGAGATTGTTTTAAGCCGTACAAAGCATTAGTCATTTTGAAAAAATGATTGGAAAAATGGGGATTTGTAAAACTAGGTGGTTGTTCAACAAACACATCCTCAACTATGTATCCATTTAGAAAATCACTTTTAACATCCATTTGACAAAGTTTGAAATTCAGATGAGCTGCATAGGCTAGTATTATCCTAATAGATTCTAGTCTAGCTATAGGTGAAAAGGTCTCGTCATAGTCTATTCCTTCTTCTTGACTATATCCTTGTGCAACTAGCCTAACTTTATATCAAACTATATTCCCAGACTCATCTACTTTGTTTCTAAACACCCATTTAGTGCCTATGGTTAAGGTGTCCTTGGGTCTTTTCCACAAATTCCCAATATTTGTTTGTTTTGAACTGATTTAGTTCTTCTTGCATAGCCATTACCCAAAATTCATCATTGATTGCATCATCAATATTTTTGGGTTCAAGCTGTGAAAGAAAAGGTTGACGTTCAACCTGGTTTCTTAGAGAAGCTCTAGTTTGTGTTCCTCTTTTTAAATCTCCTACAACAGCATCTAGAGGATGATTCATGAGAGTCCTAAAACCTTTATGAAGGGTTGAACTGGATTCTTCATAGTTTTCTATTGGTTCAAAATCAGCAGGTGCAGATTTTGGAAAATTTCCAGAACTGGATACTTTTATAAGGGATTCACTATTTTTATCATTAAGGTTCAAATTTGTTAAATCATCCTCAAGATTTTCAAGAGAAGCTTTAGGCTCATGTGGATCAGTCTTATCGAATTTGATATGAACTGATTCTTCCACACATTTACTTTTCTTATTTAACACTCTATAGGCTTTACTTGAGATAGAATAACCCAAGAAAATTCCATCATCACTTTTGAGAGCAAATTTGTCAAGATTAACTTTAGTATTAAGAATAAATACTTTGCAACCAAAAACTCTAAAGTAATTAACCTTAGGCTTCCTATTATTCCAATGTTCATAAAGGGTCCTTTTTATAATAGGTATAATTAAAACTCTATTTATAATGTAACAATCTGTATTTACAGCTTCAGCCCAAAAATAAATAGGTATGTCATACTCATTAAGCATAGTCCTTGCAATTTCTTGAAGGGTCCTATTTCTTTTTTCTACAACTCCATTTTGTTGGGGTGTCCTAGAGGCAAAAAATTTGTGACTATAGCCATTATGCGAGCAGTAGGATTCACACTCAGGATTCTCAAACTCACGGCCATGATCACTATATAGGGTTTTAATCTTATGTCTACTAAGGTTTTTTATAGACTTAGAATATTTGACAAAGTAGGAACACTCTTCACTTTTGTGAGATAGAAAGTATACCCAAGTATTCCTAGAAAAGTCATCTACAAGAAAATAAATATAGTGCTTCCCATTTAAACTTGAAACTCTTGATGGTATAAACAAATCCATGTGAACCAACTCAAGTGGTTGAGAAGTTGATACTTATTTCTTTGGTTTGAAAGAAACTTTGTGTTGTTTTCCCTTTTGACAGGGATTACACACTTTATCATTTGGGAATTCCAATTTTGGTAGGTCTCTAACTAAATATTTCTTAGATAGATTCCTAAGTGAGTTCACATTACAGTGTCCTAATCTTCTATTCCACAAACAAGATTCTTTATGAAAAGCATTTAAACAAGAAACATTTTGTTTGGCTAAAGAGTTTAAATCAACAACATATACATTATCATTTCTATATGCAGTGAAAACATAGTCATTCTTTGAATTAAAAAAGTTGCATGAATCATTCTAAAATTTAACATTAAGGCCATCATCACATAACTGAGATATGATAAGTAAATTATACATTAATCCATAAATAAAAAGTACATTAGAAATTAATATTGTATCAGGGTTACCAATCTGGCCTATGATGATGATTTTTCCTCTTGCATTGTCACCAAAGGTGACATGCCCACCATCAACTTTAATTAGACTCTTAAACCACGAATAATCTCTTATGAGATGTCTTGAACATCCACTATCCAAATACCATAGAGTGTTATAGGAACTCTTTAAACAACTTCACTGTAAAATAGATTAAACATGGGATAATTTTGGTACCCAGATCTTCTTGGGTCCAGAAAGGTTATCCAATAAAACTTTGGGAACCCATATTTTCTTTTTAGAATTTATGTAATCAACAAACATTTTTTGAGACATAAAAACATTGTTCAGTCCTTTAGAAAACTATTTCTCAAAAGATTTTCCAGAATTCGACGTGAACTATCCTGATTTTGGAACAAATTTGGTTTTGCTAATGTGTCTCTGTCCTGGCTGATATCCTAGACTAGTTGTATATTTTGGAGCAATATGTCTTCCTAGAAACTGTGTCAAGGTATCCCGACCAGCAGTGAACTTTTCAATATCCTTTCTCAATTGTTCATTTGATAATTTGAGCTGAGTATTTTCTTTCAACATTGAGCATTCTTTTCTTTTTCAATACTTAGATCTGTTTTAATATTACTAGTCAAGGCATTCTATTTTTTCAAAGATTTGTATTTATCTTTTAGTTCATTGCAGGTATCATCCAGTACATTGCAATATTCAAACAGTTCATCCTTAGACATATTTCAATAATTACATGAGTCACTGTTATTTTCAGAATAATAATTATTTAGAATAGTTGAAACAAGTACCTCAGCTATGTTAGTCATAAAGCCTATGATGGCATGATTCTTTTTAGAGTCAGTTGCTTCTAATTCACTTGTGCTGTCTTCCGAAGCACTCTAGGTTTCTTTTATGTATTTCTTGTACTTCTTGTCCTTATAATCAAATTTCTTTTTTATTTTTAACTTCGGACATTCATCCTTGATTTGTCCTTTCCTCTTGCATTCATAGCAGACTATATCATCTTCCTTGTCAGATTTCTTCCAATCCTTATTCCACTTACCTTGTTGAACATACATACCCTTGCAGTTTAGCTTTCTGAAAAACATTTTCTTCCAATAGAACTTCTTAAATCTCCTGGCTATTTGGGCCATTTCTTCATCACTGTTTGAATCTAAATCTTCACTAGATGAACTTATAGTAGGTACATGTATTTTCTCTTTGTCATTTCTATTTAAAGTAGTAGACTTGATTGCTACAATTTTTCTTTTGGGTTCATCATCTTCTTCTTTGTTCACCTTCAATTCTTCTTCATACATCATTAGATTACCAATCAATTCCTTAACCGGTATCTTGCTGATGTCATATGACTCTCGAATAAACACAAAAGTGCCTCTCCATCTGTCAGGGAAACATCTCAATATTCCCACGATCTTCTCATTTTCTGGAACATATTTTCCCAATGAAATCATGGTGTTGACAATCTCATTGAACATAAGATACATATCAGAAATGGATTCTTCAGGTCTGATCTGAAAATTATCATATTTAATAGTATATGTATTTAATCTCATTTCCTTAACATTGGTTGTTCCTTCATGAGAAACAGGCAGGGTGTCCCAGATTTCATGAGTTGTTTTACATGCAGAAATTCGGTTAAATTCCTCATCTCTTAAAGAGTAGTAAAGAGCATTCATATATTTATAGTTATTATTATAGTCAGACTTTGTAGCATCATCCTAGGTAGATCTAGCAGTTTTCGGAATTTCATATTCTGATTCTATAGCAGAACAAATATCAAAAACAATACTTTTCAAATGAATTTTCATTTTAATTTTCCATTGACCATAATTCACACCATTAAAGAAAGGTGGCCAGTTAGTAGCATCACCTTCTAGTATATTTTCGGCAACTAGATTTTAGAAAATATTTTAAAGATAGAAAATATAGAACTCACAAAAATTTAAGATAATTAAGTAAAACTAAAATCATAGTTTGAAAACAGAGGGTTCGAAAACCTTTTATTTATAAATAATAATTAATCCTCTGAAACCAAATGTTGGTCGGAGTGGATACTCAAAAGGGGGGTGAATTGAGTTCTAATTAAAAATTCTATTAAAAACTTTTAGGATTAAAATCCCCCAAATTAGAACAGCCCAGTCAATTTAGGAAGAAGAGATATAAGTGAGTTATTGTTTAACAGGTTTCTCAAAGGTTGATTACTCCTCAGTTGAATAAGTATGATAACTAATTTTACTTTTGAAATAGGTTTAATAAATAACTCAGATATACACACTAATAAGAACTAACTATCAGTGTGAATGTAAAAAAAACTTCTATCTTTGAAAATATTAGCACAGCAGATATATGTTAAATAGAGTAAAGCAAAGATGAACACAAAAAATTTAAACAAGAGGTTAAGTCTTATGTCAAGACCTAGTCCTCTCCACTTGGTGATCACCTGCCACCAAGAAATTATATTAAAAGTGATACACAGCCTGTATCGGGCTTTACAACAGCTTTCACAAACTATCCAGGTTTTTCAACCACTACTATAGTTCTATGTGGGTAAAAAAATAGAATATCAATCCATACTAGGCTTCTTCCATAGTTATATGTGGCAACCCAATGTAAGAATGGTTTGGTATGGGGATTTTCAGTATCCCTCAGTTTTAGCACAAAAAAATAGTTTTTGTAACACATACACAATGCTCGCAAATGTAAAGTATTTAAAACACAGTAGAGCTAAGGATAGTAGGGATATTTTTGGAATGATCTATTGTTTTGGCAGATCTGCTCTGGACTCATTTGAATGAAATGAAATGATGCTTTGGTCCTTATCTGCATGTTGCCTCCAAAACAGTGTGTCAAAACTTCCAGGTTGTGTCTTCTAGATGTAGAGATTAACAACTTCTAGGATTCAAAAACTCTTTGCAGCACACTACTACAGTTTGTAGAAGTTTCTTTTCTATAGATCATCATGAAACTCTCGTTCTTCTGATTGAGTGGTTTTGATTTTCTTATTCTTTCCAGTATGTTCGGGGTCTCTTCTACTCTTTGTGTCTCTCTTCTTTGTCTTTTATATAGTCTCTTTTTTTGTGTTTTGTTGTCCAGTAGGGGCCGACAAGAGACATGTTTCAACCACGTGTGGTCTTTCTCGTACATCGTACTGTCTCCTGATATCCCTGCAAATAAAATTATATAATTTCAG
This sequence comes from Viscum album, assembly GCA_963277665.1. NCBI lineage: Eukaryota > Viridiplantae > Streptophyta > Magnoliopsida > Santalales > Viscaceae > Viscum > Viscum album. The sequence goes on along the minus strand of OY728165.1, from coordinate 438,904,940 downwards.
GTGCATTTATTTGACAATAAATGATCGTTATAATAGTATTAATAAAATAGGTAAAGAAAAGAATGGAATATCATTAGACTGGTTGCAGATGCAGGGCACATGGTAGACTTCAATCTCTATAACTGTGGACTTCATTAGTAGACTGTTCATCTGTAAGCTCCAACGGTATGTTCTTCAACTATTGGCTTGTAATAGTGGACTTTGTGTTAGTGGATGTATTGTAACGGTATCTTTTATCCTGTGTAACAGTACCTCCTCATCAGTAGTCTTTGAGCAACAGTCGACTATCTCGTCGGTAGGAGTTGTTCAGTGGTAGACTTCTACTAAACGTGTCCAACTGTGAACTATAGTCTTTCCAACTGTAGACTTCAACTGTAGCTGTTTATTCTTTGTAACAGTGGATCCTCATCAGTGAACTCCATCGGTAGGCTCAGTAGTAGACCTTTAACAGTAAGCTTCTAATCGGTAGTTCTATAACATCAGACTACTTCAACAGTAACCTTTCCAAATGCAGACTTGAACAGAAAATTTTTCAACAGAAGACTTGAGAAAGAGTCTGACAGTGGACTTCTAGCAGAAGCCTTGTTACAGCAGTAAGCTTATGACAGTAACACTTTGTCTGTGACCTTTGATAGGGAGATCATCAGTAGGTTTGTGACAGTAACCGTGTACCAGTAGCTTCCAAAAGTGACTGTAACTCTTCAACTGTGATCTTCTAGAAACAATGACTTAATGTGATAGAAAGCTATAATGGTGGATTTGAACAGATGGCTCTTACCATTAGCCTTTAACAGTGAGCTTATATTCAGATAAATATGGACTCTGAGTTGATGCAGCAAAGTCACGAGTATTAATAATATACATCGTTGAGAATAAGATAATATTATATTTAGATTAAAAAGATTAAAGACTGACTTAATATATTATGATCAACATTTAAACATGATTTCAGATTACTAAAATATGTGAGTCTAACAAGAATGTTCACATAATAGAGTACCAAATTAATAGAAAAAATAATAATTTCCTACTAGAAGCTCTGTTATCATAATATCATATCTGGAAGATTACTAAGTGTGAACTTCATGTGATGAAGAAAAAAACACACACATTAACTCACACTAGACTGTCAGTATACTATATATTACATCAATGAATCTCTATAAAACAATATTTAAGAATAATTTCACATCATTTCAAGGTTATATTCCTGGAAATATAATTTAATTCCGTTTTCAATGTGATATATCTTATATGAAATTATCAAATTAAATTCATGCAGAATAATGATCAATAAGTAATAAGATATTTTATTTATATTCCCTTCATTAAATATAAATGCAATATAAAGTACAAAAAATATGTTAGTAAATAATAACTCTAATACCTAACCAATCGATAAAATATAGGATCCACACCTAATCTTGAAAATGAACGAGGTGGTTATCTGGTCCTATAGAGGACCCTCACCTTTTTCCAGAACAATGGGGTGAAAATTCCATGCCAAATAACTATGAAGTACCCCTTTCTGGTCACTGTTATATCACCAATGGGGTTACTTATTATAACAAATCCTTTAAATATCTCACATTTACCCTTTCATCATCTACATGATACTATGTAATAAAAGAAAAAAAATTAAAAAAATAATCATAAATAATTTAGATACTAGAATAATAACATTCTATATAGAATGATATTTAGAATTTTGATTTAATTTCTCTAATTTTGAAACCTGGTAAAGATGATTCATAGAACACTAAGATGCTTATTGTACATGACTATCACATTTATAAGACATTGTGTGTGAGCCCAGAAAAGAATCTTAAAATTTACAATGATAATCCTATTATGTAGTGATAGAATACATGGAATTCATTGAAGTGAAATGATATGTTCATCAAAAGGTTCACAAAGACGCATAACTCATAACCCATGTTACATAAATTAAATATACACTACATGTCCTATATCCATTCATAATGTGTAGGACATGATGGTTTTCATCCCGTATTCCACTAAGTCTTATGTTGTGTCACCCAAAAGAGTTGGAATGTACTCTTAAACTATATTTAAATAAGCATTATATTAAATAAATAAGCATGTTTTCATGTGGTCATGACAAACCCACTTGAATAAAAATGAGTAACCCATAGATTACAAGGTCTGAAAAATATGAGATAAAACATCTGGTATTTCAAGTATTTCTAGTTTCAAAACATTTGATGAAACAATTCGTGTGTTAAATATCTACACACAATGTGATACTTATCGCCCCTCTAAAACCTCTTTTTTTATAAAAATTTTAAAACACATATGTTTTGTGGGGAATATGTAACATCCCCAAATGATAAAGGGTTATGTGACTAAATGATATGACTAATGTCAACAAGGTGCACCTTCCTTTTCAGGAGCCTGTCTGATTAGAACATCATAGTTAAGCGCTCTTGTCCTGGAGTAGTGATCAGGATGGGTGACCATCTGGGAAGTTTCCCAATGTGTGTGTGAGTGCGTACAAAGCACACTAGAAATGACAAGTGTTGGCTTGTGGGTACAGTCATTAGTCAAATGACTCTTTCAGGCATGTGGGTGGACCCTAGGGTGGGCCCACATGTCTGTCGGGGAAATTGGTGGTACATGGTAGGCAAGGACCTGACGTCCATGTTAAGGTGGGGTGTATGTGCTATCATGGGACCTAGTTGTCACATTTGGTATCAGAGGTGGTACATAGCCTTAAGTATGGTGCACTACCTGGGTTGAGATGTAGGGACCAAAACGGGTGTGTTGTACTCTAAAGGGGGGGTGATTGTAACATCCTTAAATAACAAAGGGTTAAGTTACTAAATGACATGACTCATGTCAGCAAGGTTCACCTTGCTTTTCGGGAGCATATCTGATTAGAAATCCATAGTTAAGCGTGCTTGGCCTGTAGTAGTGATCAGGATGGGTGACCTTCTAGGATGTTTCCCAGGGTGTGTGTGAGTGAGTACAAAGCACACTGGAATGGAAAAGTGTTGGCCTATGGGGCATTCATTATTCAGATGACCCGTTCAGGCATGTGGGTGGACCCTAGGGTGGGCCCCACATGTTTGTGGGGTAACTGGTGGACATGATAGACTAGGACCGGACGACCATGTTAAGGCGGGGTGTCTGTGCAATCATGGGACCCGGTTGTCACAGAACACATCATGAGATATTTAATTGTATATAAATAAATATATAAGCATTCAATGTGATAATGGGACGCACTATTAGTTTTAATGGTTATATACCATGTCGTCGAATTTTAATCTCTAAATCTACATTTCATACCATTATTCTCACCACTGATTCTCATGGATTTCCAATAACAATTGAAACAATGACCATGCTTGAATACACTATTTCAAATTTTTTATCTTCTCCACTCATTTAGAATGTATCTCCAAACAATGTACCAATTTCCATTAAAAATATTTCACTATCAAAGAAAACATGTCATTCATTGGTAGACACCATAACAAAATTTCCATTAATTTCAACTATCCTGCATAGGTTTCACATTACCAACTCCGTAATCATATGATTGACCCCTATAATCCTATATTTTAAATAATATTACATTACAAAGGATGAAAATAATAATTCATTATGTGTGAAATGTGATCATAAAATGGTAAAGGTAAATTGTGGTTGGTGCAATTTTGGACAGCAATGATTTTTAACAATTTGTTCGTCAATGAACATGAAATAAAGAGAATTCATAGTGATTATAATCAAAAAATGGATTATGATTAAATTTAATTTTGAATAATAATTATGAAAACCATCTAATAATTAATTTCCATTAATTTTCCGTAAGATATGATCATCATTATTCTTGATATATCGAATATTTCAATAAAAAAGAACCTAAAATATAATTTTTAGAAATCAAAATCAAAAAAATAATATTTTGATATTTACATTATGAAAATAATTTAAATAAATATTTTACAAATAATGAGGAATTAAGATCAAGAATAATTCACATCCTCATAATAAAAATATTCAATGATTCAAAATCCAGTCATTGATTTTTCAAAATCAACATTTGATCACTGATTTTATGTTAATTCTTATATCATTCAACTTTTCCAGAATCATGTCCAATATTGGGTTTGTTCTACGTAAAATAATTTATACATAAAATTTGTATGCACTATATAATTTATTTATAGTTTCTCTATAATATTTTGAATTTATTTTGATGAGTTTTACTATTGACTAAAAATAAAATGATAGAGTTTTAGTTCTTGTAAATTTTTATTATAGTAAATAATATTTTGATATTTAAAAGATTAAACAACTAAAATAGGATAATTATTGAAAATATTATTATGATAAGTAGGATAAAAGAATTTTTTTTCAAAACAATATTAGAGAAAAAAGAAAATGAAGATATTTTATAGATATTGAAATTTATGAAAATACTTTAAAAATGGAATTATTGATTTAAGAGAAAAAAGGTCTCAATCCATAGACAATGAAATAGATCCCATGGATACCCATGTGGAATACAATGTCCACACAATATATAGGATAAATCATAGATGAACTTAGTAGACTAAAATAAATCAAATAGAATATGAGTGATTTCTATTAGAAAAGGAAATGCTCAAAAGTAGGTCATCCCATGGATACACATAGAATATGGTGGGGTGACACTACATTAAAAGAACACAAATATTACCCATAAAATACACTATGCATAGTAGTGTGTATATATTATTATTATAAAGGATCTAACATCTCATTTAAAAAACAAATTTGGTATTCATCTATTTCATGCTTATAAAAAATGCATTGGATTTTGTGGCTAACCATTAAAATTTTCTATTCTAAAGAGCCAACCAATCATTCCATACTATCATCGTATTTTTTTCCCATGATTAGTGAATCAACCACATATATTCATTGTACTCATATTTTTTAAATGTAATTTTAATTCTCCCCTACAATGTGAAACCCACAACCACTCCACTAAAATTCATTTTTCACCCATCACACCTAATCTATAAGCATCCCCATGATCTCATTCGTTCAAAACATTATAAATGGAGATGGAAGTGAAAAGACATTATTGTTTCCCAATATCAAATTAAAAGAGTGAATTATACAACTCAATCTTAATCAATTATAAATAGTACGAAGAACATAAGCTGCAATCAATGCATTCCAACTAGTCCACATAGTTTCCCAATGATGATGGAATTAAAATAACATGACAGCCTCTACAAATAACATCATAGATATTAATGAAAAATAAAGTATCTTAAAGCAATTATCAATACCAAATATAAACCAAACCTTTTAAAATGGAACGTCAATATATAACTCATTATTATGACCTATACGTGGAACCTTGACCTCATTTACAATTGAATTTTAATTTCTTAACTACTAGACACAAGTAATTAATGAAACAATATTGTTTATTATAAAAATCATGTATGTAGGGATCATTCGATCTAATCAAAAGTAATTGATCCTATCTCAATGACATGTGGGAAATGTTAAATTGCTAATAATATTAATAAAATTATTCTTCACCTAAATTATGTTATTAGTTAAATGGTGGTATGCACAGAAGATTCCAGTGAAATGAGAAAATATGTGTTAACTTCTGTTTCATCACCCTTAAATAAATGCAAAATTATAGAATTCATATCATCAATGTAGAAATTAAAGGATAAAATTCCACTTTGTAGATTTTAAATTCATGAGGGAGATTGTGTACAAAAATTCATAAGAGTTGAAAAAATTAACTTTATTATAAGGGGAATCTAGAAGATATCTCATTATTCATTTTATATTCATCAATTATTCCTTGATTCATTAATATACACTTCTATTAAATTCCCCATTATATTCCACTCATCACCATTCATGCATAGATATTAATTTTAACCATCATCAATGTAATATTGAGAATTTTTTATTAAAATATAACAGTGGACCATGGACCAAAACAAGTAAAATTATCCAAATGTAGAGAAAACCTAAGGCATCAGTATAATCTACTAAAATGCCCAAAAGGGAGTATTTCTTGGATAAGGAGAAGAATTGGATGATCAAATTCATGAGGGGTATCATCATTCTCTATATGGTTTTAATTTTATTTAGTATTTTTAACTAGCCTTGTTAGGAGGGTCATGTGGGTGTATGATGTGATCTATCAATTATTATTCATGAAACATAGATTTTATGTCAACAATTATCAATTTATAAAGAGTATAACTGATTTAAAATTACCTAGGTGATCAGAGGATGAGGGTGACTATATGAGATTTAACACACAAACAATACACTTATATAAAGATCACAAAAACCTAATGAATGATAGTTATAGAGTTTTTTATGAATCATAATCATATAATTTAAATTATAATCACGAATATATAAGGACATAAAAACCCTAATGGGGATTCAAGACTTGGGTATTAAGAATTAGGATATCTCAATAGTTAAGTACTATAATTTTGGGTTGTTTATAAAACAATATATTTACTAATTCATATTATATGTATCACATGGATGATCATTACCATAATTTCCCCACTAAAAGAACAACACAAATTATTCTTGTATTCTATTTCTCTGGAAAATTTTATATACTATTTACACACACTCACCATAAACATGAAAAACTCAAAATATAAATTTGAATTTGTTCAAGAATACACACACAACCCCCCTTATATATGATTTTACATTCTCTATACATTAGTATATTAGTGGATTGACTAACCTACCCCTTTGGATATGACCAAGTACCATAAGATATTGGTTCCCGTATTTATTTAACTAAAATATCAGTTTTATATTTATGTATAGTTGTTTATTTATTCACTACTTAACATGTATTTTATAGATAAAAGTAAAAAAATACAATGAACAATTCATTATGTAAATTTAAATAAAAATCATATATATATTTGTGAATAATAAATATTAAGATTTTTATTTTAAATCACATTTTTAGTGATATTGACAACCTATTTCATCCATTTTAAACCCTAAATTCATCTATTCATTAAAAATATATTCTAAATAAAAATTAGATAAAAAGAAAGCATGGAAAAAAAGAATTATGCCTTCTAGATGAACTAGAATAAGTGGATATAATATCCCTAATATGATAATGTAGAGCTGTAATCATAATTCTATAATGATGATAGACTTAGAGATAACATAAATGAAGATAACTAACCAAGAACAATGTTATCTCAAAGATAATGTAATTTTGAGATCAATCACCTTCAAGTAGATCATATACCAGTATTTAATGTTTCACAATGGGATAATTTATTAATTATTCTCTAGAAATTCATCACAAACATGAATGCATTATCTCTCAATGGAAAAATGTAGAAGAGATAATATTTAAATAATTACCATATTTTTTAAGGTGTACATAGGGATGTGGGCACCAAAATAATAATTTGAAACTATTGAAACATGAGGAGTTAAAAAAATTTCCTTCTATTGAAGGTATGATATAATTCAAAAATCAAAGTAATTAACAATAAAGGTCAAAATATTCATTCAACCAGATAATGGGCAATTTTATAATGCTTAAAAGAGGTACTACGGGTACTATCATTTATTATCAACCAAAAAATCCCACCACTATTTATCATTTTGTATTTATATAATGGGATCAATTTAAATAATCAATAACATTATTACATAAATAATAGTTTCTATTAAGGAATCATAAGTACCCTTGAAGTAAATTTTTTTTTCAATAAGTTGGATTTACATTCAAGGGATAGTTAATTGTGTGGAAGAAAGGTTATGGTATATAATCTTGTTTCCACCGGTAAAGTGTAATAAAAATGTTTACTTATTCAAAAAAACCAAAATAAATAGTGAAAATTACCCAAAAATATAGAGATAAATGTTACACATGAAAGGATATTGGATAAAACCAAAATTAATGAAGAAATTATGATATTATAGTGTTATATTCACCCTAAATTATAAAATAAAAAAATAGGATGGTTTTGGAAATAAACCTTATAATTATGACACATTTTTAATCCTATATGACTAATGATGGAGGGGAAATTTTGAAAAGTATTTGAGGGATGAAATCTAATTCCAGTAATATGTAATTTTAATAAATTATATAAAGTTGTTGACTAATATGAGTTTTATATCCCAATATATTTCTATTAAACTTAGAATAACCAAGTAAATAATTCATATTGGAATTAATAGGACATAAGTTTGGATATAAAACCTATAATTAAATGGAAATAAAATGATTTCTAATAAGGGAATCAAGGTAAAAATCATACCTTATAAAATTTAGAGCATCCAATATAGGAAGATCAATTTGTTTTACCTTGGTAGAAACAAATATTGATCCCTGCTAAAAAACCAGGATTTCATGAAAAAAAATTCATTCCATATAGTATTGAAATATATATCCATATTTTCGGTATCATTTATATGAAACATGGATAGATTAAGGGGATTCAATTAAAGATAAATTCTATTGTTTAAATATTTATATTTATAATATTTCTAAGGGAATATAAGTACCAAATCTGATTTTATGGTTAGAAAACAAAGGGACTGAGATTATTTTTGAAAATATTAAATAAATTTAATTTAATCTATAAATGAATCATGAAAAATTATAGAGTTTTATCAAACCTATAAAGAATGACATATATGACCCTAAATTTAGCAGCATAGAATGTATTCCAAGATTAACAAGATTTCTCAAGATAACCTACATATATTATAGACTTCAAAGATCATATAGAGCTATATGAAATAAGATATATTAAAATAAATCAAGTATAGTTTCCAAAAAATGGATAATGATACCCAATAAATAGTTTCATGGAAATATCCATGAGGAACATTAAAGGTTTTGAGTATTGAACCCCAAAAAATATATCAATCAAAAATTTTATAATGAAAACACATGTAAATTACATATTTTAAGTAAAATACTAATAAAAGAAATGAATTTGAGGGAATTAAGTCTATAAATATTCATAATTGAATCACCCAAGGTGGAATAAGGTAATGATTCTATGGAAGTAACAAAAACTACCATTTAAGAAGAATGTATGGTAAAATACTATAAAATTAGAAATTTTATGAAAGTTTAATCTGAAGAATAAAAAGAACATGCACTTGAATAAACATCGTTAAAGAAAAATTATTAAATTTAAATAAAGGAAGAATAATTGGGAAAATTTTAGAAAAATTAGGATGGAGTCATAAGAAAAAGAAGGAAGATGTAAAATTTTTACTTAAAAATAAACACTAACTTGGATGTAACCCACGCATAGGATTTATATTTAATTATTTTTAGTAGTTCATAATTTTTTAAAATATAATTTACCAAAATAATAGAAGTTTATTTTAGGATATTAATTAGAATATAAGGAATGAAACAATTTTTAGGAAAATAGGATCACACTATAATGAAAATGAAACACAATGAAAATGGTGAGTGTTATACTATCCTTTACTTCAGCTTCCAATATGATCAAAATAATTGATTGAATATATGATCAATCTATGTAATTTTTCACATTTAATTATATATTTAAAAACACGTATAGGGTAGGGAATGTTTTGTAGGTTTTTTTATTGACACTCAATAAACATAACAAAATTATATCCATAAATACTCAAATTGACAAAACTCACCTTCAAAATATGGAATGCATTTTTTGTTCTATGTTGTCATTGATGTATAATGAGATTGGAGATAGGTGAATCAAAAATAGTAAATTTTAGAATTTGATCTATGCGAATATGATTGAGTGGTTTATATTTTATAAATATTACTAACAATCCAATAGTTCATCCTAAAATATTACATGACAAATCATTTAAAATTGAGTAATATAAGGCACAATGAATATAACTGAATTTTCACGAAATAACATACACAAAGGGTGTTTGTGTAAAATATAAAAAATCATTAATAAATTATAATGGATATTCAATGATTTATCTACCCAATATAGATTCCATAACCATACTATTATAAATTTTATTAACAGATTATTTATACTTTAGATTTCATAGTTTTTTATTAATGAAACTCAATTCCCAAACAAGTGATTTTCAAATTCATGGATATTAAAAATATATTATGTATAATGTATGATTTTTTAAATTTGGATGAGGGTGAGGTAAAATTTAAACTCATATTGACAACATTAAAATGATTTTATCCTAATTTTGTTTAATTATGAACTATTATTAAGTGAAATTGTTATTTAGGGGGATGATCCTGAGTATAGGAAATTTGGTATGATTTTTCACATTAACATTTGGATTCAAATAATAAATTTTAAATTATTATTTAATAAATAAGGAAAATATTTTGGAAGTGATGATTTTATTTTGAAATTATATTTCAGATGAATTAATAAGGATATGTAATGATCAAGTATGGGGGAATGTGAACAGAATAATATTTTTATTATATTCAATAATATTTTGAATTTATTTTAACTATTTTTTGTATTATCAAGAAAAAATATATTATAATTATTATTTGTATTGTTTTAAAAAAAATATTTTAGATATTTTTTACTTTAAAACCACTGAAATATGATCTTTCCCGGAAAAACATTTCCAATAAATTTTTTAAATGTGACTTGTTTGTGTAGTCTTATTGTTAAGGGATGTTAATAATAAGATTTGATGGTTTTTCGAAATCTTGTAAATAATTGAGAAAAACACTAATTATGTAAATAATGAAAGGTGGGAGTTTAATCCCTATACAATAAATTAAATCCCATTTAAACCACTGTGGAATAGAAATGAAACATAGGCCCCAGGATCATCAATGGTTGAATAATGCAAATTAAGAGCAGTGGGTGGACAAATTGGTTTGTTGTAGGTGGAAATTCATGTCCCACAAGTAGGTCATTTAATGAACACAAATGGTATATCATTAGTGGAGCTACACTATAAGAACACACTTATCACCCATACACTACACTCTTCTTAATGGTGGGTAGAGTTTGGTCTTATTAAGGAGTTGGTGTGTTATTTTCAAAGAAAATGTGTAATTGGTCCCTATATCATTTGATTAAAAATATTAGGGATGGGGTAGAAGACCATACAATTTGTTCATTCTGATCAATTATCACATTCCCTACTTTTTATCCATCCTTATAAATTTGTATCCATTCACACTATTTCCACATCATCTTTTGTATTATAGGGCATTCAAAATCTCCCCCACAGCCAACACCTAATGCAAGAAACCCCCATTGAAAATCTATTTCCCCAAATAATGATTAAAATCTTAATATCCAATTTAGTATATTAATCACAACATTCCCAAATAAGGGGGTTGTGATATGACATGTTCACTATATTATATTTATTTCCATGAAGTAATTATTCCAATTACATTATACCGAAATAAAATTATAATATAGTGATTGAACTATTGTCTATACATGAAAATGGATCCTCATTATTTACAATAGATATTGTTGTTACAATGGTATTGAACATTCATCCATGGAATTACATATCTTAAAAGAATAAAAATTATCCCCAATTAATAATCAATTGAAAAAAATACACCATTCTTAGAAAGTAACATGTCAAGATCTAACACTTTCCTAAGACTACCCAACGGCACATATACCCCTTTCTACTAGAACTTACAATTTTATACTACTCGATACAAGGAACCAATATACCATCAAATTAGGTTATGAAAACGATATTAGTAGGGAATATTAAGTATGAAAAATACCCAATGATTTTATCTGAAATACACATGGGAAAAAATAAATGGTTAAGAATATTTATAAAACATTTTCACCAAAAGATATCATGAAGTTGGTGGGGGGAACTCATGGAAGTTTTCTATGTTTTGAGATAATGGGGTTTAGCTAATGCTTATTGACATAAAAGATAGGGAAACTAAATAATTTCAAATGCATAGTATGTTAGGGAGATGATATATTTCCACTTGGAATCCACTCAGTGCAAGAATTATATTTGAATAAAAATTATGGGGATCATGGAATTCAGATAGATTTTCGTTGAATCTTGAGTATATCACATTATTCATTCACTATTAACCAATTATTCTATAATTACTTATTTTGAATTTATTTTAAATTTTTTATTGTATATAAATATCCACTATTTCTATATCAATCTACATTTATAGAAATATATGATCATTTTAGGGTATTGTAGATTAATTTTTTTCCTAAGGTGACGAAGAAGTCGATCATATTCATGGTCGGAATCTTCATTTTATATATTATTTTAATTCTTTCATGTATAAATAGATTGTATTTTATGGTGGTGAATTAGGGGGATATAATTTTATATGTATTTTATGAATCATAAATTGGGTAATTTATAGTAATAATGTTGAATTCATAATGATGTTGATTTATTGGCTGTTGGTTACATGATTTTAGGAAGTGTGTATCGTTATGAGAATTGAATACCAAACCATCATGTCAGGTAATGATATTTACCACATAATGGTAGTTATTTCTAGGGTTTTAGTGGAAACCTAAAACACAAAATTAATTTTAAAAACTACAACCAAATTATAAGAACCTCATAGGGACTCTTGGATTAGGTAGTAATACCATGGCTATATTGATAGGAAATTGATATGACATGGTTGTGTTGATAATACATTTCTATAGATAAATTATCATTTCAATCATCATAAGAATGATCAATTCCCTAATTTCCATATTCATTATAAAATTAAGAAATTATACATGGTTTTTTTCATCATTTCATTAATGATTCTATTTACACACATTCTCCATAAATATTAAAAACACCAAAAATCCATTTAAGTTTTTACATGAATACAGACACAACCACCCATAAATTTTACATTCTCATTCATTAAACATAAGTAGATTAGTGAATTTAACAACATGTATAAATATTTTTTACCCAGTACAAACAAAAATTTAGGATCTTATTTACTCAAAAAATTTGAATATAATAGTAAAATTTAAATCAGAACCCTAGGTCAACTATAAGTATTCTTTTAAAAAACCTGAAACTTCATGGAATTGGTCCCAAACCCCAAACACAAAAATTTACAACTCTCCTAGGAAAAACCCAAAATTTTAGGAATAACCAAGAAGTCTAAATTTTCACCTGGAAATATATTTAGTATATATCACTACTCATATATATGAGATAAATATATATTTATTAAATAAAAATTAAATATTTCCTATAACTTTACTAGCTAAAAATATGAACAAACCTCAGCTTATGGGTGAAAAACACATCCTGAGATCAAATAGATTATCAAAAAATTTATCAAGACAATTTATTATAGTTTAATTACGATTATAACCATGGTCCCCAAACTCAATAACATGTTATTTCATACCCAAGGGAAATCAAGATTCACAACACTCTCAAAACCATTAATAATTCTGAACCCTTAAAAAATAATAATCAAAGAATATAGATTATAATTTTTAGATAAAAACCATATTTTTTTGGGTAACCTACCTTCAAATACACATAATCCAACTTTTGAGATACAATTTCTAGGAAAACATGAATAATAGGATGCCCTAAGAAAATATCCTCTATTTTTCACTTTTATTATAATTTTTCATCCCATAATCTCCACTAATTCACTTTATAAATAAAATCTAACCCAATATGATTTAATATATTTAGAAAAAATTGTTTTCCCTTTTTTAATATTGATAAATGTTCTCACTCAGAACATCTTCTTCAAAAACACCCCTTATACAATGGGTGTGACTATTGATTATTTCTATAAAAAACAAATAAATGGAAGAATGTTTTTTTATTTGATAGAATATCCTATAAATAAATGAAAGAAAGGAAAATGCGAAATAAATATTATATTTTCCCATAATTGGTGATAAATATACCAATGAGCAATAACTTCAATCAATGGTGAGTGGGAAGTCACAAAAAGTGGAAGTACTACTTAAGGATCCAAAATCCAAATAAAAGTTTTGGAATAATTTCATAGAAGCTAGAATGGAGGAGTTGAAAGGTAATAATAGTTTACTAGTCAAGGATCCATTTGAATCCATTTTGGAAAAAATAGATTGAATCATTAATAAATTTTTGTTGATACAAGATCTATTAGCATTATGTGAACTCATGGGTAGTTAACTACAACTTATAGATGGAGGGGCTGAAGAAAGATTGAATGAAGATAATGACATGCATGAATATTCCTAGATGATTCTTCTACACTCCTAAGAATATATAAGTATAGAATTATGACAACAAATCTTCAATAGAGGAATGAATAAGAAGTGATAAAGAGAGTGTTGAGTTGTCTCTAATGAGGAATAAACATCATGGATTAATAATCATGATCTTATATTTATTTTTGGATTAAATGAAAAAATTGTATGAGTACCTAAAGACCCAAGATAAGATATACTTTGGATTCGTGGACCTTATCTAAGATGATCTAGTGATTTGGTACTTCTCCATTGATTTGTATTTACAAAGGGTGTAAGTTGCTAATATATAAAAATTTCCCCAGAATTGATTAATGATTTTTATAGTTCATAACATCACTTATTTCTTATTTGGGTTAGCAGTCAACCCCATAAGGTATCATATTATTATAATGAAAAAATGTATATATATAGATATATAATTAAAAAACTCCAATATTTATTTTATAATTCAATACAATGAATAATTTCCATAAACTTTGATATTGTTCATCAACAAGGTGCTTACTCTTTGAAAATTATTCTCCCAACATTTAAAGAGCGATAATGTGTGAAAGGCCAAATAATCCTAAATATAAATAAATATTAGTATTTATATATATTCATTTTATTGATTTATATTAATCAACTTTTTATAAATAATTTTTTAAAATATTCGGTCTAAAAGAGAATAGTTTATTTAAACAAGTCGGTATTCCTTGAATTAAATTATTTTATTTTAAAAAATATATTTATTGTTTGTAAAATTTTAATTCTATAAATAATTAATTCATTTTTTGAATCAATATATAGAATATATATTAGGATTATTTTTTTGGATTTTTCAGAAAATATTTATTTTTTATTCAGTAGTATAAATGTGGAATTTTGAAAAAAAAGTTCTTTTTCATTAAAAGGATTTAAAGCAATATAAATTTTATTAAAACTAACATATTTTATATATGAATCAACAATTTATTTTATTTTGGTATTACTAATTTTTTTTTCTTAAAATTACTATATTCTAAAAACTATTCTACATTTTATTTTCCGTGCATATAATAAAACTAATTTAATCCACATATGCAACATTTACCATTAAAATGGATTTAATTTTAAAATTTTGGATGTCATATTTTATGAAATATTTTAATTTAATTTTTGGATATTATTAATTATAACCATTGAAAAAATCACTCATCATTGTACTGGGTAAATCCAGATAAATAAATTAAAAAATAAGTGGTAAGGGAACAAAATCATATATTAATTATTATTTAACAATTATATATAAATCATTATCACCTTTTATTTGGAATCATAAGGTATTATTATAACTTTACTATGATTATGACATTATTATACTTAAAATATTATAAAATTTTCCAATGTTTCACTACTGTCACATGTAAAAGGAAACATCTGCTCCTAAATTACTAAGAAAAATTCATCACTCTAGTTTATCCAATAAATCTAACAATATCTCAAAAAAATCCCTCCAAATATCTAATAGGTCTTGGTTATCTCAAAATACAAATACAAGAATGCTTAAGTTGTAACAAAAAGGCTTATATTAGACAGGAAGGTTTAAGCCTTAACTAACCAATTTCATATTTTTTTCTTCTTACACCGCCATCAAATATTCATAAAACGTGATTAAAATATTGAATAAATTTATAAAATATAATTAAACTTTACCATTATTATGGTAAACCTATTTTCATCATCTTTTTCATCTTATGGGAAATGAAAACATCTCTTCTGAGTATGTGTGTACTACCACTCCCATAAAGCGATTTATGGCATTTTTAATCACAAAATCAAATGTTTGGTTAAAATGATGGAAAACCGAGTATATATGATATTTATTACATAATAAAGATTATGGGAATGTAATATATAAATTAACCTCATTCCCTTCCAATCCACTAAAAATTAATAACACCCCTTGTGCATACGTGTGGAATACCATTTCGATGGAGTGATGTGATTCATTTTTCATTTTCATATTTTATGAATTTTCATAAGGTTGGAAATAATTAATTAATATTAAATATATAAATTATATAAAATTATATAAATATAAAATATTATCTAGTTTATTTATTTTCCACCAATTATAAAAACGGAAATGTTGTCCAAACATATATACTGACTACCACCACCATGAAATAATGTAGTTCATTTTTCTTGAACACCTTAAACAATTGTTTTTAAAATAGTAGCTAATATATAAATATGATAAATATTGAAATGTTAATATTATTTAAACTATTTAACCATGTTCTTAATGATCATGATCAATGCACTAATGTGGTTTTGACGTTATAAACTGAACAACCTCCTAACAACCAATGTGAACATAACCATTTTAGAAATTAAATATAACATTGTAATAAATTAAAAAAGTAATAAAAAACATAAATAACAAGAAAAATATTACTTATAAACTATAAAACTAATATGTTTTTCTATTCTATATTTACATAACTTAGAATCTAGATGAGTCTTAATGTAAGAGATTTTTCATCTTAGTTTAATTTCATTGAGCCTTTTCCATTTTCATCAAAAAATTTATTTTTTATGTTATACTTAATATATTATGGATATATTTTATCATTAATTTAATGAAAATAATTTTCATTACCAATCCATTTCAGGTTACATCCTTCAACATCCTTTTCTTCAAATATTTTAGTCTCCATAATAAATTTTTCATTAAATCCTTATTTTAAATTTTTCCATTAAAATATTTTTAATATAAGAAAAATTTCATTAAAATGATTCAAGGATGGTTTTATTTATAGTTTAGGTGATTTTAAATTTTATTTTCATCTGCATTTTTACATTAATTATAAATATTTTAAATTTAGTTTTTAATCATTTTTCTTATGGGTCACTTTTGACTCTTTTGAAAACAAAAAAGTTAAAAATGAAATTGTTTTTAATGTATATAGAATCAGTATAATTTTCTCAATAAATTAGTTTATTTTTAATAAATATTACTCTTCATGATTAAATTTAAAAAAATTAAAATTAGTTCCCGCTTTTTTAGGAAGTTTTATATTTTATTGATTTTTTAAATAAATGAATATTTCTCTTAATATTTATGTGAAACTATAAAGTGATTTTCTTTTGGGTTCAAATTATTTTTTCAATGGATTATGACTACAAATTGAAATATTATAAATTTTTATTCATTATTTAATACTTGAGATTTATATATGATGATGGGTGAGCCAGATATATCTCATGATGATGGGTGGGCCCAATATAGATTTCCATTTCCTTGGGTAATGAATAGTCTTCAGATGTGTAAAATGATTGATATAATTTGTTTGGATACTCCTATATTAAAATATTGGATTTTGTTTTAGTGAAATTTGTTAAAAATGAGTGAAAATAGGTTATGAATATGATTCTAAAATATAAATATGTTATTCCTTTAAAGATGCGATTTAATGAAATTTTTTTATTTCATGAGATAAGGATATAAACATTTAATGGAGAGAGGTTTTTACAGAATTTTTTTTCATGAGATCCCATATTATTAATTTCATCATGTGTATCTATTATTTTTTATAATGGGATTAATGTAATTTTATGATAAAATGTTGATATTATCTTGTGTAAATTATTTTTTATGTGCTAAATTTTTTATATCAAAAAGGTAACCATTCTCATGGGTTTTCAATATTTTCACTTGAAAACCATTATTCCATTAATTTTTTATCCATAGCTTATAATTTTGTTATCATATAATGATTTTTATTTTTTCATAAGATCTAATTAGGATTATAAATTTAGCAATTTCAAGATTTATTCTACTGTGAATAATGTTAAATGAAGAAAAACATTTATGTATGAAATATGCGTGTAAACAATATTTTCCATTATTGTGGAAAAACATTTATCTTATGTGAATTTTTCCACTTTATCATGTAGTTTTTTATCCTAATTTTCTATAAATATAAATTAAAAACATCTTATAAATGTATGAATGTGTAGTAATTAATATAAACATGTAAATAAATATTAAATAAGGAATTATTCCTTGTAGTAAATATCAGAAGAATAATTTAGATAACTTTACTGTTTAAGAAATAATTAAAAGATACATTAAAGTGACTCAAACTTATTTTAAAATTAACATGATATAGATTTTGAATATTTCCATTCATATTCATCTAATCCATATATGTTCACAATGGTTTTCCATACAAGAAATATGAAAGACAAAGTGGGAATGTATCATGAGGATAATATCATTATAAATAAACAACTTGGAAAGGTTGGAACAATAATGTTTATAGATGTGTGGATGTAGTTAATGAAATATATTAATGTATCATTCCATGAATGAGATAAACTATATTCTTCATAGTGGAACATGTTTCTACTAGAGAATTTCATGAAATAGAACCCATTTAAAATTGATGGATCTTATAACTAGGTGAAAGTTAAGGGTTGGGTCAATGCTCTATAAAATATATTTGATGTTTTTATAAGTAAAAAACAGAAATAGGTGATTATTTTATTTATTTATTTGAAGGTGAATCCAATTTTTGGTGGAATATGATTAAAATACTAAGGAAAAATTTTAATTGATTCCAAAAATTGGACATAAATTAAAGATAATTTAATTGAGAAGTATTACCATCCTTTATCTTGGAAGTGAAATAAAATTTCATGATTTTTATCAAAAAGAAGAAGACTCAATGGTTGGTTATGTGGAATATATTACTATACTATCTATGTGTGGACCAAATTTTATTCTCAACCGAGAAACTAAAATTGATTTAATTTACATAGGTCTCAAACTCTATTTATGAAAAAATATTTCCTCTCAAGAATTTAATGTTTATGAAAAAAATTAATCATTTTGATAGAGTTGATATGTTGTTTTCAGTCACTTATGGACTTTATTATAAAAAAAGTAAAAATAATTCAAGGTGGTACGAATTACATGAGGAGTCAATAATTAAATCAGATGCTAATCCACCCAAATGTTTCAAATATTTTAAAATATATTTTAAATAATGTTTGGCAGGAATGATACATTGTAATCGGTATAAAATTATTTTCCATTTGTATTACGAATTCAATTAAAATAGTTTTCATCAAAATGCTAAAGGTAAAAAAGTAAATTCATCTGATAGTGAGATTTCATCGTTGAAAAGAATTATATTATTATACTAATTTGTGTCCATGGTTAGTTACTCAATTTGGGATTCAACAAGACCAAAATCAAAAATAATGTTAAAAAGACTTTTGCTACAATTTTGATAGAGGATGTACTATCAAATTTTGTTGCTTCATGTATATTACTTTTTTATTTATATTATAATGATGTATAATTAGATTTTTCATCCACACATTATTTTATAGAGGATAAATATACTGGAAAAATAGAAATATAATATCAATAAATTATTTCTGATCTTATGTTAAAAACTATTGGTGTTTTTATATAAAAAAATTATTTTATAAAAACATTTATATTATTCATGTGGAATGGTTTTTCATAAAAACTTTGTTTTCATTCCCATTTGTAAAGTTTTTTCTTATTCTGGGTATGTATAGGATTTTGGTTTATCTTGAAAAGATATATTATTGAGAAAAAGAAATCATATTCAATTTTAGTATGATTTTAAATTTGTATAT
Source organism: Viscum album (assembly GCA_963277665.1). NCBI lineage: Eukaryota > Viridiplantae > Streptophyta > Magnoliopsida > Santalales > Viscaceae > Viscum > Viscum album. The sequence continues at coordinate 438,885,039 of OY728165.1, read as the reverse complement.
ATAAATGAGTTCTTAGATTTGATAACATATCAAGAATATGAGAAGATGATAAAATACAGAAGTGAAACTTGTCTTGGATTTTTTTATGTGGGTTTTGAAGCCTGTTTTTTATTGACTCAAATGTCCTCTTTTTAAAGAGTAAAACCATTACCTAACTCATAGACATAGAGGGAAATAAATCCCATTATAGTATATCCCAACGACCATGGGTACAGAAGCCCTAATTCTAAGCCATAAGGAATATGTTTTGGCACAAAGTCTCCTTTAGTGAATAGTACTACTATAATAACCAAGATTCTATGTTACAAGTTATAGTTTTTATACAACTAAATTCCCTAATATAGTACCTATGACCACTATAGTATCCTCATTAGTACGATTCCCCAAAACAATAATAACCTCCACCTAATGGGATCTGAAACCCATATTTGGATATATAATTATGATGTGATTACCAATAATCCAATACTAATATAAAAGTATTATTGTATAGTTAAAAATAAAGAAATTATTCAAATAAATGTTATACTGATACTAAATGAATATATTTATATTTTTCGGAATGATTTGGTTTTTTTATTTTTGATAAAAAATGGAGTGTACTATTGACTTAGTGCCAAATTTTAAGACAATTTTAAAAAAATGTTATATAATTCCTTGAGTTGAGTTGTTAGAACTAAAAATATATCTACATGTGTAGCATGATAAGGGTTTTATATACCCTATCAATTCGAATATTAATTCTATTTTTATAATTTATAAAAATAATGATGTTTTTAGAATAATTTTCATTAATTATATGCCATTCAATAACATCATTATTGTGGAAAAATATTTGATACCACAAATGGTTGACTTATTTCATCATATACATGGTGAATAGTATTTTTTAAAGGTTGATCTCATGTCTAGGTACCATCATATAAAGGTGAAATAAAAGTATAATATGGGGATGTTGTTTTGAAATTGGTATAGTCATTTTTAGTTTGTTATTAGGTCATTCAAATTAACAAATGCAACTAATATATATATGGACCTAAGGAATAGAGTTCCTGATGTGTATTTGGATAAATTTTTTGGGTGGGTTTATCTATGTTATTATGGTATAATAAAGATCATCTGAAACAATCAAGTATTGTTCTGAGAACATTAAAAAAATTATTTTTTTTGGAAAAATTAGAAAATGTTAATTTTGGATGAAATGTTTTTGATTCATTGGAATATATTTTTTAATATGGTTCAACTATTGATCATAATAAAACTAAATTTATACATGAGTGGCTAGATCATAAAAATTATTATATGTTTTGATGTCTTCATGGATTAATAGGTTATTGTCTATGGTTTTTGGATAAATTTTCTTGGTTAACCAGCTTATAAAAAAATTTATCTCCAAGAGGAGTTAAATTCATCTAGATAACGGAATATGATGAATGATTTTAGAAACAAAAAAATGGGTGGCTAATATTCTAGTGTTATCCTTGCCAATACGATATGATAAATTGTTTATAGATTATTAATATTTATTGAAAGGTATTATTTGTGTCTTATCACCTAATAATTTTGTTGTCATGTATACATATCATTAATTGAAACAAAATGAGTACAATTATATTACACATGATCTTATGATGGTTTTAATATATATTTTTTCATTAAAATATAGAGGCATAGTTTTTGGGATAGAGATTTGAAATATATTTTGATTATAAAATTTTAAATTATATATTAACTCAAAAAGAGGTGAACATGTGGTTTAGAAGAATGATATAACTAATTTAGAATTATGATTTCACAATACACAATCAACTAGGTAAATAAAAAAAGGTATCTGATGCCTTTAGTTAAAAGGATAATGCATCATTAACATTTTTATTACTAGAATATGATCCATTATTTCATGAAATAATTAATAATGGATGAAAAATTATGAATTAAGAATCTATTTCTCTTTTGAATCATGTATTTGTTAAATAATATATTTCAGAAATAATTAAATACACTCCAAATGAAAGAACATTGTGTGAAAAAAAATAGTAAAATCAGTCATGAAGTGCAATTTTTCTGTGTTTAATGTTGATGAAGTATGTTTTACCAAATTGGTAAAGTTTATGTATATACCAAATTATTACTATTTGAAGAAGGAATTGTTATATGAATCTCATATATCTCTATATTCCATTTATTCACTAAGTAATAATATGTATAGAGATCATTGGGAATATTATTGGTGTGAATTTATAAAGAATGATATTTTTGAGTTACCGTGAAATGTTTGACATTTTAAAAGGTTAAAGAGGAGAAACAACTATTGAAGTAGATTCTTTATCATTTTTCAATGCCATAATGGAAATATGGGTATATATTCACAAATATTTTGAAGGTATTACCATATAGATATTGTGGTAATAATTATATTTAGGTTTTTGATGATCATTTGGTTAAATTGGTTCATCTTATTCATATTCTATAAATTATTTATTGGGATAAAATTTCACTACATTATATTAAAGAGATATTCAGATTTCGTGAATTTTCTTTTACTAATTTATATAATTATGTTCTTGAATTTAACTCAAAATTTTGGAAAGGTATTAAAAATTCATTAGGTACTGAGTAAAATTTTAGTACCAAATTTCATCCTTAATTAGTTGGGCAACCAAAATACACAATTCAATATTCCATATAAAATATGTTGTATTTCCTTTTTCATTATATCACATGTTTTGATAAACATCATTTATTACTATAATTTTCATCTAACAAATTTTTCCAATCTAGTAATCATATGGGGACTTTTGAAGTATTATATATAAGGACCCATCTTTAGAACATTACATAATCTTGAATTAAATGAATAATTGAATTTGGGGATCTTTTCAGATTTAGAGTTTTAGAGAATTAGGACATAACAATTACATCTCAAAGATTATAAGGTAGACACATCTACTCAGTTTCCATTTTTTTCACAAAATATAAATACTTCAAAATAGGGTCATGTCTAGTTCCATGTTTTAGATATCATGAAATTTCCTTGATCCCATCCTTGACTGTATCCCACTTTATGTCATGTGGAACACATTTCAAAAACTTGGGATGAGCACAAAAAGCTCAGAAAGTGATATAAAAATATGGACAGGAAACATTAGTCCACGTATACGTATGAATCAATGAAAACAAACTTTACTCATAAAACATAATCACTTTTACATACCACATGAAATCATATGATTTAAGAATAACTCCATGAAAACATAAGACGTAAAGGTAACATGAGTCATTCAATACATTCTTAGATAGGGAGTAACCCGCATGGTTATGTTTGGAATACCCATCATAGTATATTACCTAAATCACTTTGGAGAAACCTTAGCGTTTAACTCCTTCACGTTACCCAATGCATTGAAGAGCTATCACGGGCTCACCCGCCCTTAGTTTATCACAAAACCACCCATCTACATAAACCATGCCCAAGAACTATAACATAATCATATCACATAAAACGTACATAAAGGAAACATAACATTTCCACATTTCAATCACAAAATATCAATACAACACATTGATATAATCAAAACAGTATAAAAACCATTTTAAATACCAAAATAAAAGAAAATTAAAACATGGTATTTATTTCTCATTTAAAAAATAGTTATGGCTTGTAGAGGAAGCCGAAACTCAAATAATGGTCTTGATGGCAGAGAAGTCGTTCTCACCACATACGTACGACAAAAACATTCCATTTTTTTGTTTAGTAAAATGCTTAATATAAAAAAGATTCCTTTTGAATAAAAGTAAATGTCAAAGGGTTTTATACACCGTATAAAAGAAAGTTGTGTATAAAACAAAATATGCCTCATTGAAAGGAGATTGAGACAAAGTCCCATACCACTTCAAAACTTTTGAAAGGGTTTTAAACTATTCATGTCCATATAAATAAATCCTTAAAATGATTTTTAAAACATGGAAATGGATGATAAATGTTTAAAAGAATAAATCATTAAAACCATTTAAAACAATGTTTTAATAAAAGATTTCTTTTCCATTTTGAACATTTAAATTATAAGCCACATGAATGTAGACCATTTTCAAAACATTTAAATGACTTTAGTATAGACATAATACGTATATGGAAATTCAAAGGGGCTGTATATACACTTTATAAAAGAATAAAAGTGAATATCAATAAGAAATGTCTCAATGAGAAGAAATTGAGATGTAATCCCAATCAAGGATCATGCCATTAGAACAAGGATAAATAAATGACATAATTATGTGTGAAAAATATAAATACACTAAATATAAGTGGGTAATCAGTGTAAAACAATCAGATGTCATCCACACATATTAATACCACGACATAATCAATATGTATTGGTTTAACCTAATGAATTGGCATTGGGTTAAGAATTTCCCTTGCAAAAAATTGATAGCCTAACAGTGTCACCTCAAATTTTATAAAAAGAGTTGATGTGATAGATAAAGGATATCTCATCACTTGGACATAAAATTTACAGCAATAAGGATATATAATAACATATCCCAACATACGAATATGTAATTTAAAAGACAAAACCAAAAGAAGTCTTTTTAAAATAGGAGGGTGAATGGTTCTCTTACCGACTTGGGTAACATTCGAAACGTACACCCCATGAAATAAGGACTATACAACATTGATGTAAATACTTATAAACTAATGTATATTACACAAAGATTAGAAAAATAAGTAGTACATAAACCACTCAAAGTAAATGGTGGAAAATGTAGTATAAATATCATGGGAATCAAAGTGAGATGAAAACCCCCTTAAGAAAACTCGGCATCCTAACAACGCCACTTAAAACTTCCAAAAATGGATTTGTGAGATAAAATAGGGTTTATCATAATATGAATATAAAAATTAAATAATGAGTAATATAAATTTACATCCCCAAACATAAGAAAGATTAACTTAAAAGAAATGACATAAAAGAGTGTACTTAAAAACAATGTGAGAGGTAGGATCCCTTACCTGAAGTCCGACTTGTCTTGTTCATTTCTTTATAATACTGAATAATAAACTGGAGATAATTTATACTTTCTTAAAAACCTTTTTATGTTAATTATTCCTTATATATCCCTTATTACAATGTTATGAACATTATGTAATTATTTAAGTTAATAACGGTCATTTTGTTGGTCATTTGTACATGAGTCAAAAATAAACTTCTTATAATTACAAGTTGTTCATGTGGTAAAATTTCCATTATATCTAGAACTATATTCATGATTTAGATATCATATATATCATATATATACATTATATACATGAATTTATAATATTACATAACATTTAAAGGTAATAAATGAAATAAACCGTTAATGGAGATGGTAAGTCGCTCGTACGCATGAACACTACTTTCATTTCTATTTCGTATTTAATGGAATTAAAAATAAATAAGATATAGATATATATTATAATTAAAGTATAATATATATGTTATATAGGTCACATAAGTTCATTAATTTCATTCTTTATACATTCCATGTATTGCATGAACGAGTCACATCACTAGAGGGGGCGGTAGTCCACACTTCCTCAAATGAAATTATCGCATTTACACAACATGAAAAGCATAGAGGTATGTTTTAATTGTAAAATAAAGAACAATATAGAGGAAATAAATATAATATATATCATAAATAAATATAGTTCCATCATAATGGCCACCCTGAGAGGTGGTAGGAGAAATAGAACAATCATTGTTTCGTCAGGTAGTAATTCACAATCCACGGAAACAGTATGTTCTTTAACCATTAAACAGAGGTTTGTGTAAGTGTAGATCGAATACTTATCATAAAAACATACTAGTATATTGAAGATACTGGTTTTGTTACAAAATATAGGAATAAAAAGAGTTTATGGGGTTGGAGAAGCAAAATAAAACAAAAGAACATAAGAGAGGACATTACCTTTAAATCGGGTAACTCCCTTTGGTTTGAACCAAAAGGGTTTATTAAAGAGCTTTCTGCCTAAGGTAATGCTTATAGGATGACGATGGGGATGTTGAGAGATAAAAAGAGTAGATTTTGGTTGATCCAAAGGCTTTATAGGTGGGGGTATGGGGGTAGAGGTGGGGTCCTTTTATAAGAGGGAGGAGGGGAACTCTTGGAAAGTCTTGAAAAGTTACGTTATTATAAAATTATTTTCGGATATTAAAGGTCCCACAATTAAATATTTTTAGGATAAGTTGATAAGGGTTCGAAATAAACCCATCCAATAAGTTTGTGACATGTTTATGTCATCAAGTTTACCTTATCTTCTCATTTTATTTAAATCTTTCATTAATGAGATAATCACTGCATCATCATGGTGTCATAAATAAATTTATTTATTTAATATAAAAAATCTATAAAAAAATATCATGATGTAGGAAATATTTTTATCTTTCTAATGAATAATTATTGTAAAAAATATAACTTGTATAACACCATGTAAAAATTGTTTCAGTAAAACAATACATGTTTCTAACACTTTTATTTTTACTTTAAATAAAAATTTATTAATGACATTTTCTTACCCAAGTGGCTCAATGGGGTCCCCAAGTTTACCCATGGATTTTCTTGGTCGGCCATGACTTATCCAATATGTTTAGGACTAGTGTAAAGGTAATTTAATATTATTATATAGTTATATTTAACTTAAATTACAGTAATTACCTTTAATCGAGATTAATAAAACATAAAAGTTACTATTCACCAAAAAATTATTTTAATCCTATTGAACCACATTTTACATTTTAATGACAACCATGTATGTTGGATTTTTGAAATTAAAATCACAGAGGTGGTAAATTTTCATTTAAACGAAAAATCAGTTTTTTACTACAACTTAGTTGTTTCACTATTTATCAAAAATTGATGTTTTTCAAAAAAAATACCAAAAAATCACCCTAAGAGATATTTGATATTCCAAATTCAAAAATTATGTCCATTTTACCAAATTTAAAACATAAATGTTGAATTTATTATTTTTATAATTAATTCCCGCTGTCAAAACTAATAACCTGTTTTTAAGAAACAATATCTATCAAAATATTGACACTTGTTTATGTCTAATTTCGAAGTGAAATTAATTCCAATGACCAACAATGGATTAAATGGTAAAAATATATTTTAACTACACTTTAAACATAATTAAAAATATAATCTATCCATATAAATAAATTAGCTTAAAAAGAGGTTTTGAATTAAAATACAACATTTTCACTAAAATGATCTTTATCAGAAAAATAACAAATATTTACACAATGTAAATTTTGATGTCCAGATTCAAAAGAAATATTTTATTTTGTCAAATAAAACATATAAAAATTTTTAAGGTATATTTAAAAGTTGTTCTCCATTAAAAGCTGGTTAATCGACCATTTAAACAATATTAGAAGATTTATGCTTAAAATTAGATTCATTTTCATTTTAAGCCTCTAACATTTTTTTGGATAAATGAAAAAATATTTTACAAACATATATAATCATTTGGTAGTTAGTTCTGCTCATTAGAGCCATTATAATGGGTAAGCGTTAACTACCAGTTAAAATAATATTATTATATTATTAGTGTGCAACGTAAGATTTAAAATAAACTCATTGTTGCATATTGGGTACGCCAATGAACATATAATTCCCAATAAAGTAATATTAATATTTTATTCAAAAATATTAATAAATATGAAAATTTCATATTCTTTATTTACCTGGGATGTTACATCATTCCCCCCTTTTGGGAATTGCGTCCTTGAAATTTAAAAATAGGGCTCAGAAACTTCATTGAAAGTCCCACATCGGAACAAGAGTCAGTAAAACTATCACTTTAATATAAAGAAATAGAAGTAAAAAAGTCACCTGAGTTAAACCATACTAGGATTCCATGAAAACATGGATATAGAGGAGAAAAAAAGGGTCATGTTCTGATGGAGAATGATAGAAAACATGATTAGGAGAAAGTTAACCACGAGAAAATTAATAACTTATGATGGGTTAAACGGTATGTGATTCCCCAGTAGGAAAAGTTAACGGTCAACAAGTCTTTTTTAAGTTACTTTTCAAAGAGGAACTTATTTATGAGCTTAACTAAATCATAAGGAAACAAACTCAATTGTCATGTAGACCTTCATCTTTTACTTGATTTCTAACACAAAATCATATTTTCTCCAAACGATGAGTATTTCAAGATGACTTGTTCATATTAAGAGTGCTATAATCAACTTATAGAGAATCACCTAACCCAAAAAAGATGAACTATATATGTCCCATGTCTTTAAACCTTAACCAAAACAAAAAATTGTTAGTACAAGATTAGATAATACCCAAAAAAGATAATCCTTTATAAAAAATAAATACTACTCTTAATCTCCAAAATTTGTCCAACAAAACCCAAAGTTCATTAAGACCATTCAATAAACAGCTATCAATAAAATTCTTCAAAGTAATAAAAACTATGAATTAAACCCAAATCTAAGAATGACATAATCACATATTCTTCCAAGACAAATCTTAACATTTATCTCCAAATAACATCAGTTACTCATAAAGTCTCATACTGATAATTAACAAACCTAATCACATATCCTCCATGATAGGCTAATAATTTCCATAGATAACCCAAAATCAACTTATTCCTGATTCATAAGATTTTATAAATAAAATTATTTTTTCATACTAACCAGGGACTTCACGTAGTCCAGTGGTAGGCGATAAATACCAGCTGCACTTTGGTTGTGGGTTCGATTCCCACATATTTGTCCGACGCGACGGGTAGTCACATGTTCTGCATGTTGTCCTTTTCCAAAACTATTTAATTCTTAAAACATTCCCCAAAAAGAGAAAAAATCATCCAAAATAACCATAACCTAATTTAACCTCATGTTTATCTCATTCCTTTCATTTTCCAACATAAGATATAGTAACCCATAATTACCTCAAAAGTAAGGATCATATAAACAGTAATGGTTAGATTTATAATTATTACCTAAACTTCCACATCTAGTTGGTTATCTCGTACATGATTCATTAGATAACTCACCAAGGTTCAAGTGGTTAATCATGACTCCTGATATTTGGTTGAGAAAAACCAAAAGAGTTCTCATTGTAGCTCCCATATCATTCAGTTGTTCTTTTAGAAAACTGTTATAGTTTTCTTCACATCCACTATCACTTTGGTGCCTGCTAGATCCAGCCATTGACTAAAACCTAAAAGGTAAGTGTGAGTATATAATTAGAATCATCATATAATAATATGATATAATTATTCATTTTATCATAAACTCATTCACTTTATCTAAAACTATGACTCTTTCTGAAAACCTAACCATTATAGTAATGTCACTTATGCTTAAAGAATACCCTAACCTCTAAAGTAATCTCAATCGACCGCTGATACCAACTATAAGGACCTAGCCTTAAAACATTACATAATCTTTTAATAAATGAATAATTCACATTGAGGATCTTTTCAGGTTTAGATTTCTAGAGAATTAGGACATAACAATTTCATCTCAAAGATTACAAGGTAGACAAATCTACTTAGTTTCCATTTTTTTCAAAAAATATAAACACGTGAACAAAAGGGACATGTCTAGTTCCACATTTTTGACATCATGACATTTCTGTGATCTCATCCTTGGCCATATTCCACTTTATGTCTTGTGGAAAACATTTCAAAAACATGGGATGAGCACAAAATGCTCAGTAAGGGATGTAAAAATACGGAAATGAAATATTAGTCCACCTATACATAAGAATTAATGAAAACACACTTTACTAATAAAACAAAAGCACTTTAACATACCTCATGAAATCATAAGATTTATGAATAACTCATAGAAAACATAAGACAAAAAGGTAACATGAGGAATTCATTACATTCTTACGTAGGGAGTAACCCTCATTGTTACGTTTGGAATACCCATCACAGTATATTCCCTAAATATCTTCGGAGAAACCTTATCGATTACCTCTTTCGTGTTACCCAATTCATTGGAGAGATATCACGGGCTCACCCGCCCTTAGTTTATCACGTAACCACTCATCTTCATAAACAATGCCCAAGAACCATAACATAATCGTATCACATAAAACATGAATAAAGGAACCATAAAATATCAACATTTCAATCACAAGATATCAATACAACACATTTATATAATCAAAACATTATAAAACCCATTTTCAATACCAAAATATAAGAAAATTAAAACTTGGTATCTATTTTTCATTAAAAAAAATTATGGCTTATACCAGAAGCCAAAACTCAAATAATGGTCACGACGGCGGAGAAGTCGTTGTCGCCACATACATACGAAAAAAACATTCCCTATTGTCGTTTGGTAAAATGAATCGTATAAAAAAATATTCCTTTTGAATAAAAGTAAATTTCAAAGGGGTTTATACACCGTATAAAAGAAAGTTGTGTATAAAACAAAATATGCCTCAATGAAAGGAGATTGAGACGAAATCCTATACCACTTAGAAACATTTTAAAGGGTTTTGAAACCTTCATTTCCATTTAAATTAATCCTTAAAACAATTTTTAAAACATGGAAAATTATGATAAATTTTTAATAGAATAAATTGTTAAAACCATTCAAAACAATGTTTTAATAAAAGAGTCCTTTTCCATTTTGATCATTTAAATTATAATCCACATGAAAGTAGACCATTTTCAAAACATATAAATGACTTTATTATAGACATAATATGGATATGGAAAGTCAAATGGGCTTTATATACACTTTATAAAAGAATAAAAGTGCATATCATTATGAATCGTCTCATTGAGAAGAAATTGAGATGTAATCCCAATCAAGGATCATGCCATTAGAGCAAGGATAAAAAACATTACATAATTATGTGTTAAAAATATAAATACACTAAATATAAGTGCATAATCAGTGTAAAACAATCATATTTCATCCACACATATTCATAGCATGACATAATCAATAAGTAGAGGTTTAACCCAAAGAATTGGAATTGGGTTAAAAAGTTCCCTTGCAAAAATTCGATAGCCTAACGGCATCACATAAAATTTTAGAAAAAGAGTTGATGAGAGTGATAAAGGGCATCTCATCACTTGGACATAAAATTTATAGAAATAAGGATATATAATTACATATCCCAATAAAATAAGATGTAATTTAAAAGAAAAAACAAAAATACGTCTTTTAAAAATAGGAGGGTGAAAGGTTCCCTTACCGACTTGGGTATCTTTTGAAACGTACACCCCATGAAAGAAAGACAATACAACATTGATTTAAATACTCATAAATGAAATTATATTTCACAAAGATTAGAATAATGGGAAGTACATACACAACTCAAAGGAAAAAGGTTGCAAAGTTATCATAAATCTCATGGGAATTAATGTGAGATGAAAAACCTCTTACGAAAACTCGATAGCCTAACGACGCCACATAAAACTTCCAAAAATGGATTTCTGAGATAAAATAGGGTTTCTCATAATATGAAAATAAAAATTACAGAAATAGGAATATAAAATGTCATTCCCAAACAAAATAAATATGATCTTAAATGAAATGACATAAAAGAGAGTACTTATAAAGAAAGAGAGAGGTAGGATCCCTTACCTCAAGTCCGACTTGTCTTGTTTGTTTCTTTATATTATTGAATAAATAACTAGATTTAATTTATAATTTCTTAATATCCTTTTTTAAGTTCATTATTCCTTTTATATCACTTATTACCATGTTATTAACATTATGTAATTATTTAAGTTAATAATGGTCGTTTTGTCGATCATTGGTACTTGAGTCAGAAATAAACTTATTATAATTACAAGTTGTTCATGTGGTAAAATATCAATTATATCCAGAATTATATTAATTATTTAGATATCATATATATAATATATATACAGTATATACTTGCATTTATAATATTACATAAAACATAAATTTAAGAAATTAAATGCACCATTCATGGAGACAGTAAGCCGTACGTAAGCAGGAACGCTACTTTCATTTATATTTCATATTTAATGGAATTAAAACTAAATGATATATATATATTATAATTAAGTTATAATATATATTTTATATAGGTCACATAATTTCATTAATTTCATTCTTTATACATTCCTTGTATTGCATGAACGAGTTACTTCACTTGAGGGGGCGGCAGTCCACACTTCCTCAAATGAAATTATCGCATTTGGACAACATGAAAAGCATAAAGGTATTTTTTAAATGTAAAATACCGAAGAATATAGAGGAAATAAATATAATATATATCATAAATAAATATAGTTCCATAATAATGGACACCATGATAGGTGGTATGAGAAGATAGAACAGTCATCGTTTCGTTAGGCAGTAATTCGCCATCCACAGAAACAATATGTTCTTTAATCATTATACGGAGGTGTGTGTAAGTGTAGCTCGAATAATTCTCATAAAAAAATACTAGTATATTTAAGATACTAGTTTTGTTACAAAATAAAGGAATAAAAAGATTTTAGGTGGTTTGAGAAGCAAAATAAACAAATGAACATAAGAGAGGACATTACCTTTAAATCGGGTAACTCCTTTGGGGTTGAACCAAAAAGGTTTCATGAAGAGCTTTCTGCCTATGTTAAGTATTCATGGATTAAGAGAGTGATGTTTAAAGATAAAATGAGAATATTTGGTTCGATCCAAAGGCTTGAGAGGTGTGGGTAAGGGGGTAGAGGTGGGGGCCTTTTTTAAGAGGGAGGAGGGGAACTCTTGGAAATTCTTGAAAAGTTACTTTATTATAAAATGATTTTTGGATATTAAAGGTCCCAAAATTATATATTTAGAGGATAAGGTGATTAGGGTTCGAAATACAACCATAAAATAGGTTTTTCACAAGTTTAAGACTTATATTATTCGTTATCTTCTCATTTTATTTAGATCGTTCATTAATGAGGTAATCACGGCATCATCATTGTGTCATAAATAAATTTATTTATTTAATATCCAAAAATTATAAAAAAATATCATGATGTAGGAAATCATTTAAAATTTATAATGAATATTTATTGTAAAAAATATGACTTGTATAACACCATGTAAAAATTGTTTTAGTAAAACAATACATGTTTCTAACACTTTTATTTTTACTTTAAATAAAAAGTTATTAATGTCATTTTCATACCCAAGTGGCTCCATGTGGTCCACAAGCTGACCCATGGATTTTATTGGTCATCCATGACTTATCCAATAAATGTAAGACTAGTTTAAAAGTAATTTCATATTATTATATAATTATATTTACCTTAAATTACATTAATTACCTTCAATCACGATTAATAAAACATAAAACATACTATTCACCAAAAAATTATTTTAATCCCATTGACCCACATTTTACATCTTAATGACAACCATTTATGTCAGATTTTTGAAATTAAAATCACAGAGGTGGTAAAATTTTATTCAAATAAAAAATCAGTTTTTTTAACTACCACATAGTGGTTTCACTATTCATCAAAAATTGATGTTTTTCTGAAAAATACCAAAAATTCACCCTAAGCTATATTTGATATTGCAAATTCAAAAATTATTTTTATTTTAACAAAATCATAACATAAATGTTTAATTTATTATTTTTATAATTAATTCCCGCTTTCAAAACCAATAACATGTTTTTAAGAAACAATATCTATCAAAATATTGACACTTGTATATGTCCAATTTCAAAGTGAAATTAATTCCAATGACAAGCATTGGATTAAATGGTAAAAATATATTTTAACCACACTTTAAACCCAATTAAAGAGATAATATATCCATATAAATAAATTTTATTAAAAGGAGGTTTTGAATTAAAATACAACATTTTCACAAAAAATGATCATTATCAGAAAATTAACAAAAATTTACACTAAGTAAGTTTTGATGTCCAGATTCTAAAGAAGGCTTTTATTTTGTCAAATATAACATATAATATTTTTAAATATATATTTAAAAAGGGTTCTCCATCAGAAGCTGATTAATCGAACTTTTAAATAATATTAGAAGATTTATGCCTAAGATTGGATTCATTTTCATTTTAGCCTCTAACATTTATTTGGATAAATGAAAAAATATTTGAAAATCATATATAATAATTTGGAAGTTAGTTCTGTTCATTCCTTCCATTAAAATGGCTAGGCGTTAGCTACCATTTAAAATAATATTATTATATTTTTATTGTGCAACGTACGATTTCAATGAAACTCATTGTTGAATATTGGGTACACCATTGAACATAACATTCATTTTAAAGTAATATTAATATTTTATTCACTAATATTAATAAATATGAAACTTTCCTATTCTTTATTTACATGGGATGTTACATTATATGGAAATTGATGTCGAATTCCATCAAATTATGATGAACTCAGTGGAAGGAAGTTGTTCGGACTATAACTTGTTGAATAAATTATATATAAAGTAAATATTATTTAGTAACACATGAGGATAACTCAATAATGGAATTTTTTTATACATATCATAGGATAAAAGATCTATCATTTGTGGTTGATGACCTTCTTTTTTATGTATCCCATTTGAAGAGTGTTTAGTGTTTTATCATAATTGGTATTCCAATTTCGAATTCTGTTATTCCATATAAAATACTAGAAATTTATGAATAGTTTCTTTTTGGGTATCCTTACATCCAATTTTAATTTAGGTACATGATATGTTTGAAAATTCTTTTCTAAGAAAGTATATACATGATGCAACTCATATATTGATCCATTAAGTGGAAAAATTTTAAGAGAATCTCACATATAAAGTAAATTTTGTTCATATTTTGTACCATAATGAAAATGTACTACTAAATATGTCTATTCAACATGTATAGTTTTTATGAAAGAATCACATGATATAGATAGTAATAGGGGAATAAAAAATTTCTCTAAGTGAAAAATACAGTCACTTGTTTATGTAATGAATAAAATTTCAAGGTCCAAATTTCCTAAGGAAGGAATAATATGGAAAACTAGGTAATCCTTTAAAGAAATAAATGGTATGATTTCTATATATATATATATTATATGTATTTATATTCATCTTGGTTTTATAAATATGTTTATACAAGTTTGCAACTAAAAAAAAGAAAAGATTAATTTAACAAAATTGTTCTCCATGAATAACATGTTTTATTTAAATGATAAATTTCCTTATTTTAGGAATTTAAATTAATAAAAAGAGATTTAATTTTCGAATCATTATACCTAATATAACCGAGTATGTTTTTTTATTTTTTACAAATATTTTTTTAGTGAATAGTAAATAATATCATTTTTGAAAAAAAATAATTAATTTATTTAAAAATGCAATTTAAAAGAAACAATATATTTTTATTTGGTTTTAATTTCAAATATTTTTAATTTTTTTAAAAATGATCTAATTAATCACAAATTAATAAATGTTATATTTTATTTTTTAGTAAGTTTGTTTATATTCTTAAAAACACTATTTTCAAAATTCTATTTTTCCTTTCATTTTGTGCACCTAGAATATACATAATTTCTTCCCATTATATTATGTCTCTCCTTTAAAATCTCTTCTTTTTTTATTATTACTTTATCCCTCTTTTTTTAATAATAAGTGTGTATTTAGTGATTTTAGACGTAGTATGCCTCTAAGTTCATATAATATTGAAATATTTATTGATCAGTTTGATACACTATTTTTCTATTATAAATAGGGCATGATTTTATTAATTTATATTTTTATATTGAAATATAATTTAGTTGTTTATATTGATAAACTTTACCCAAATATTTCATCATTTGTTCAGTGAAAATATAGTTTTCAATAATAAATTTATCTTTGTATTCTGAATATATATTGAGTTATAGTTCACATATTTTCTTTAAATATATATCATAGGATATATAAATGATATATGTAAAATTAATTATTTTATTTGGATATCTAAAAATATATATTTGGTTTTCTAAAAATTCATTAAATATTCTGTAAAATCTTATGGTTTTTGTAGTTAATATATTTGGATATCTTTTTTCTTTCATCTTATGTTTGTGACACAAATATCTTAATTCTATTAAACATGGTGTGATGTAATTTCAAGAAGTTTATCTTTATTTTATTAGTTTAAATTTAATTATAAAAATGTTTTTTTTGGTCCCCCTTAAAATAACAGAATTTTTCCAAATCTATGTTTGTGCTAGAGTTTTTCAAGAGAGTTATTAGTTTAGTTTTTCTAATATATAATATGATGTTGATTTTAGATTGAGGTTCTTATTGATTATTTGTAATGATATTTAAACTTGATAAATATAATTCTTCTATTACAATTACCTAATCAATTATTAGAAGGATCTAAAAAAATTGTTTTTCATAAAGGAAAGATGTTCATATTTTTAATAGGTTTCATGCCTATGTTAGTTTTGGAGAACCATAGGTTTTCTCAAAATTAAGGTTCACATCCTATAAATTTTTTAAGTTCATACCAAAAATATGTTTGAATGTTAGGTTCATGTAACCTTTATCTGTGGGTTAAACCCTATGTTCTTGATGATATTTTCCATAAATTACTAATTCCACAATAGAAATACACCTATTTTATGCTGAAACATTGATTCCAACTAATGTTGAGATGGATAAATATATAGAATTAATAGACTCTGATTTCAATAAACAAGCAAGGATGAGATATATCATTCCATTGTAGATTCAATTTATATCTCTTGATTTGATATTCTCATGCTACGAAGGTGACACCGCAGGTGATGAATATGATCTACTATATGCTCAACATCATAATAAAAATGAGGATATGGTGTGGTCTATTGAAGCTCGTATACACATATGGTATAAAGGATTAAAGTATGTAGATTGAAACCAAAAATGTTACTAGGATGATGATGATAAATTCAAAAACGTGAACACTAATAGGTGACAGTCACTATATGAATTGATTCATAATTTAACTGCAACTTTTGGATGGAATATATAAATACTAAAAAATGTATTCTGAGGAAAAAATTCCAATGAAATTCCAGAAATATCATGGAATACTACTACTCCCATGAGTTGGAAGCTATAAAATGGATATGGTTCGACGTATCATTTTGGGAATATGAATGATCTAGAAGATATGTTAAATTGAGTAGAACAAGATCCAAGTTTGTTTATATATCTATAGAGAAATAATAAGGATGATATTCTATCTAAGGATATGACAATGATGCTTATAATAGTATGCCATCACTATAATAGATTGGATTGATTCACCTTGTATGATTTTTTTATCTCAAAGTTTCTCAAGGAGTATGAAGCTAAATAATATTTGAATATCATAGAATAAGATTCATGTTAACCCTAATGTAATAAGGATAGTTTTCAAACTCCCCTCATGTGATGTCATTTGGAATTAGATATAAAATTAGGTAGCATAATTCTTTTCCCAATGCAATATACCTAGAATAGTTGAATTACTCGAATATAAAATTGTCTAAAATGAGAGAATATTGAACAATTTGAAATTTCTCTAGAGGACCATACTTTTTTATTATAGTAGTAGGTTATAGTGCTCTGTTTTACATGGTTCTTAGTAGTATAAATTACATCACATTTATTAGAAAAATATTTAGTCATTTTACTGTAGGATAAATACACATTAATTCAAAAGATTATGATCGAACAATTTTTATTGATTTACATATTTTATTTAATGAAAAAAATGATTTTATGATTTTTAAAATATATTTTCCACGATGTTAGATTAGTCATATTTATTTAAATTGAAATATTTTAATTTACATGTGGATGATTCTTCTTTTATTCGAGGATTATTTAAAATAAATTAATTATAGTTTTAAAGGATTTTTTGAATCTTTTTCGAAAGATATTTACACACTTCTAATATTATGGATAAATTGTCATAATAATTATTCCACTTATTTTGAATTATTTTTTAGATATTTAGTTTTCAGAAATGAATAAGGTAACTATGTGGTGATATTCATAGAGAAATTTATAGAATCTCTTAACTAGATTTATATCAAATAGATGAGAATTCAATAAAACTACATGAATATTATATATGTGTATATATATATATATTTATATTTATATATGTACTTATAGAATGTTATGAAAGATAAATAGAAGTGATGATACATGAATACTCTGTTGAAAAGAGAGTGCTGAGAAACATTTATCTAATTATTTGATATTTTGATGAGAGTATTGAACTAATATGTAAATTCAATTTCTCTTAATTTCTAGAGAAAAAGAACAAGAATACAGGTTATGGTAGTGAATAAAAAAATTATCTTCCATTAATTTAAAGAATATGGAAATATGTACAGCATTGAAGAATATTTTTTTTATTGTTATTTAATTTTGAAGATAATTTACATCTATCAGTTTTTGTTGTAACTATTAGGTGAACTAATATTAAATAACTATATCTCATCTATTTGATCTATTTTTGAAACTAATCATATTTAGACCGGGTGGAGTTTCAAATTATAAAACAATATTGTGGAAATATTAATTCACTGGTAATGAACCAGAAGACCATTTAAATGAATTATTTTAATATGTAAACTTCCTTCACTTAGTTTTAGAGGAATCCCTCAAAAGGACATGCTAGTGAAAATCACATAGCCCATGGAGAGAGAATTAGTGGAGTGGAATAAGGTATTATTATTCCATGAAAAATTGTATATATGCATTTCTTGTTCATTTATTTATTTAGTATAGTCATTTTAATATCCATTAAAATATAAGTAAAGTATCACTCTTATTTTAGAGGAACATTTTGAATTTTCAAATATTTTTAAATGGACACAATCACCCCATCGTGGTTCTTCATAATTTACATTCTAACACATTAATGGGTATCATATTATGGTCTCTATTGAGTATTACTATTGGAACTAACAAGCCTTTGTTAAAGATTCAAATAATGATAAATCTATATAGGTGATTATAGAGTTGGTATGTGGATGATATATGATCCTTATGTCAATTGAAATAATTATGGATGGTGGAAAGATTACATGAATATCTATTTGAAGAATCATGTTTTGAATATTTAAATAAATTTTTTAAATCCTTTTAGAATCCCTTGATAACCAAAAAATAGGGAATCAACTGAGGAATATTAATATGATATTAATCTGAGCATGATAAATGCAATTATATGTCATCTTGATCTATATGAATTCAATTGTATATCATAATGTTCTATTACCTATGAGATGTGGCATAAAATTGAACTTTATTTTGAAAGAACTAATAATGTTCGATAACTATGATTGCCATAAATTATCAATGATGTTGCATCCATGGTAACTCCAATTTTATAACCACGTCAGGAATTAATGGACTCAATTGGGATGTTTGATGTTGAGATTCAATCAGAAACTGAAAATAATATTTCTTTCAAAAAAGAAATTGTTATAACCCATATTTCAATGGATGAATTTTCTAATTCAATTCATTCATGTTCAAATGATGAATCTACTTCAAACTCTAAAAAAATAATGAAAATCAAATTTCAAATCAATGTATTATTGTACCTCTGATGAGATAAAATATTTTTACTCTATAAATTATGATTTATAAAATAATTATTAGAATAAAAATAATAAAAATTTTGTTATAATTCAAGGTGAAATTGAATATTTAAGGAAGAAAAATAGACAACTTGTAAAATCATATGATGATATTTATTTTGATAATGAAATTTTGGTTCTCCATATTTTGGATTAAATATCTAATTATTCCAAATATTATTATGCTTTTCATGAAAATAAAATTAATCAATTATTGGATAAATTTGATACTTAAAAAATCCTATAGAATTATTATCTAGAGAGAATTTTGGTTTAAATCAAATAGATGGTAAAAATAGAACTAATGATTAATTAAATATTTATATTGTTAGGAATAGAGAAAATCTGAAATTAAATAGGTATTATTTTGTTCCAGGTTCTAAATGTATAATTAGGTCTATTATTAAATGTTTTCATTATGGTATTAATTTACGTAATTCTAAATAAATCTATTCAATAAGTCCCCATTTTTTTGAAGTGAGTGTGTAAATTTTTCTAAATCATTGTCTTTTTTTTAATTTCTACACAAGATAATGTTATTTGGTTACCTATGTCTTTAGTTTCTAGCATTTCTAGTCCCAAAAACATGTGTACAAAAGTACTGTTGTATCTGATATATTCTATGTATTCACCATTGAACTGGACTATTTTATCATTGAGTGGCTAATTTAACTATAGGGAGATTCCATGTATTTCTATTTCTATTGATATATTCTAAATATTGTGACCGACTCCCCAGAAGTTTGATATTTTGATAATTATTAGTGTTGTAAATGTTGAAATCTAAGAAGTATTTATTTTTTATTTTTATGTTACCTATTATTTAATATAGGAATATAATTAATTTCAAATTTTCAATCATTTTTATTATACTACATTTAAATATTCTTATTCAAGCAGTTAAATCTTTTCCCAATATTTTATTATGTTTTGAAAAAATTCATTGAATTATTTTATTAACCAATTAAAAGTGACCATAATATTAAGATTATATATAAATCATTATATTTATAGTAAGAATGTTTTAATGTATTAAAATTTATATTACTTGCATGTGCTAAATTGTTCTATTATTTTATGTGATGAAATATTTAGTTATTAAATTAAAAAATGGTCTTTTATAATAGATGGAAAAATATTTAAAAATTCATTTAAAATCAACAATTTACACTTTTAAAAAAATATTTTATTTTAATTCCTTGAATATCCTAAATATTTCTTCTTAATCATAGGAGTAGATAATTCAAATTTTTATAATGTGTTAAAATATTTTATTTTATTATTTAATGAAATAATTTGTTTTATACTTATTTAATTCATTATAAATATCATAGTATTCATTAAAAAATCATATGTTTTCATAGATCCTTTAATTTAAAATATTATCATTTTATAAGGAAGTATAAATTTAGGTGGATTTTGTAGTGTTTCATGTATTGAGAACATATTGTTCATAACATTCCCAATAACTCAAATTTTTTATATTTTAAAATGGTGATAAAATATATTTTTTTTCAAAATTTAAATAGATTTTTTTCATTGAAAAATTGGAGAGAATGTTGATTGGGATTTAGGGTTTATTAATTATAAAATGGTGGATATTGTTGACTAGATATTTATCACTCTCATCTTGGTTTTGATAATTACATCAACCCTAGTATTTTTTCCTAATAAGTGTGTTTTTTAGGATTTCAAATTTTTTATTCCTCTCTGATTATTTTATATCGAAAGCAGTATGAATCAGATTAGTTTTTCAATTCTTTACACTAAAATATAAGAATATTATCTTCATTTTATCATTTTATATTGAATTACATTTTAGTTCATTTTATGGGAACGATTTATCTAAAGTCTTTATAAATTATTCCTTATCAATGTAGTTTTCCAACACAGTCACCTTAGTATTTTCAATATATCTAGAGATGATGTTCTAATATTCATGTTCAACTTGTACCTTTAGATATATAAGATACCTAACTAATTTAAATTAGTATATTTTTATGTAAAAAATGTATCTTTATAGTCCTCTAAAAAGTCTCCTAATGTTTAGCAATAGTTTATGTTTTCTATAGTTTACAAATTTGGATAGATATTTCCCTTCATTTACTTCGCGTAAAAAATATTTAATTCACACAAAACATCGTTTAGTTGAAATTATAGAGTTTTATATTGATTTAGTTAGTTTTCCTAAAATGCAGAATAGATTGATACGGTCTACAATAAAATTTCCAAATATCTTTAATGTTGTTTTTAAGATATAGTTTTTTATGTAGTAGTATAACATCAATTTTATAAATAAATCTAGAGTTATTGATGTTGTACTGAGGTTATTCATGATCCTTTAAAAATATATCAATATTTTATATATATAAGTCATATTGAATAGCTATAGAATCGATTTATTTAACGATCTAAAAAATCAGTTAAATTTATAAATTAAATTTGTTCATGTTTTTAGTAAGTTTTATCAATAAATCAGTTTTGATGAACCATATGTTATATAATTAGTATGTTTCATATATAATATGTTTTTGAAGATAATCCCTACACTAAATTTGAATGTATGGTTCTTGTTACCTTCTTTTTTGAGTTGTACCCTACATTCAAGGTGAAGTAGATCTATATGTTCTCATTGAAACATTGTAAATAAACATATTGTACTCTACTAAGCTGATTCTTTGTAAACATAATAATGTTAAAAATAAAGAAATAATGAATAGTTTCACATCAAATAATCCAATAAGAGATACATCACTCCATTATGTATTCCATTTTTAGATCTTAAGTGGATCTGGCCATGATATGAAGGTAAAATTACAAGTGAAGGAAGATGATCTATTGCATGTTGAACTTCATGATGAAAATAGGGTATATTGGGATTTTATAAATATGGTATAAATATATGGTATGATGTATTAAAACATGAAGAATTAAAAACAAAGATTTCCTAGATTGAGAATGATAACATGACAAACTAGAACTCAAACTGAAGATGGTCACCACATAGAGAAACTAATAGTACAAGTGTAACTATTGGATGGAAAAAATAGAAACTATGAAATGTTGTATAATGAGGCCATGGGAGATAATTTCTTGAAATATAATGAAATTATATTACACACATGATATGGATGTTGTTTAAATGACCTCGTTAGCTACATCATTTCGGGCTTTAGAATGATCCTGATGTTTCAGCAAAATGTGTGGAACATGAGTGGTAGAAGTTCATGTATCTACAGGGAAACACTGAAGATAATATGTTATCTAAGGAGATGATTATGGTGATCATTGTTATATTCCATCGTTTTAAAATACTGTAAAATCTCACCTTGTAGATATTTATTTTAATATTTCATAAACTCATGAAGTAGGAAGCACAAAAATATTTAGATTGCATAGAGTCATAATGAAGTTGGATCTCATACACCATGGAAAAGGTTGAGACTTACCGCGTGTGATATCACTTGGAATAAGCTGGAAAATGAAGTGTTATAAATGTATTCTTGATGTTGTGTCCCTTTAAGAATAATATATCTAAGTTATCATTGAATTGAAAATATCAAAATATTATATATTTGGATAATTCCATAGATTAAAAACATTCTATTACTTGTAACACCCCATGATTCCACAGTACTCATCTCTTGGAATAACGCAATATCTTAACTTGTATGCAACATCAAGTTTTAGCCCACCAAGACCAATCAAACCAGCCATTTAAAATTTATTTAAGGATAGCAATACCTAATTTGTGAAATTTTATAAATTTTATTTCAAAAAATGGACTTATCTTTTTGATTTTGAATATACAAATTATGTTAGTGTAAATGTTTGTTATTTTTAAGAAAACATACATTTTTTAATGAATAGTTAATAAACCTGTGTTATTGTTTAAAACATAATTTTTTTAAATTTTTATTATTTTTATTCAAATTTATTTTAATGCCAAAATAGATATATAATACCTATATTTGTCCAATGTAATTCATTGGAGTCATTTTATAATAAGATTTGATTTATAAAATTTTGTTTAACTTTTTAATGTATTTTACCCACCTTTTAGGAACATTTTCAAAATTTCCTAAAACATAATTTTACCACTAATTTTAATTGAATTTAAAATATTTGAGAGACATGGTTGAAATCAGTAAGTGAAATGTGGTTCAATAGGTTGAACATAATTTTGGTGAATTGAAACTTTTGAATTTTATTGACAACAATTAAAAGTAAATAGGGTAATTAAACGTAAAAATAATTTTATAGTTTCCCTCACACAAGTCCAAATTCTATTGGATAAGTGTATTTCGACAAAAATAAACCATAGGAATAAAATATGTTCATTTTTTATCAATTTGGATTAGATTAATACATTTATTATATTTTATTTGAAGAAGTGTTAAAATTGTTAAATTCAAATTTTAATTACTAAACAATTTTTAATATTGGGTAATAAATAAGATAAATTAGACTATAAATGTTAATTAGAAAAGTTAAAGTATTTCCTACAACATGGTATTTTTTTTATAATTTTTAGAAATTTAAAAAATTAAATTTATTTATGGGACAATGATGATGTAGTAATTACTTTACTAATGAAAGATTAATATAATTGAAATTATAAATATTAAAATAAATTTAAATTAAAAAATTTGATGTATTCCAGGAATTTTATATTCTAATAAGACCTTATAGGAATGTTTAAATTAATTTTATTCTTATTAATAATTTTTTTGTGACTTTCACAAAAACTAGATACTAAATAGAGTCAAAATTGATATAAATGAGTTTTGAAAACAAATACTACTTTATTAAATGATATTATATTCCTCAAAATATCACGTTGAAAAAATAACTTAAATATGGATATATTTATCATTAATTAACAACTTTAGGTTCCCTGGGCATTTTATTGTATGTTTATAACCATATAATATTAAAATACAAGGTGACATGGTAAATGTTATACTATTTAACCAAGAGTTAATTCTAAAAGATAAGGTTAATATAATGACCTAAACATGTCTAAAACCTATTGGTTGAGATGATTTCTACCCATAACCACCTTATACACAAAATAAATCCATTTTGAGATATTAGAAAACCAAAATTATTTTAGAATAAATTAATATTTTAAACATTCTCTAATGTAACCATCACCTCTCTTATAAAAGGTTACTTCCCATTCTCTTAATTTCACACCTCCAAATCCATTTGGGTTAGCCAAAACCTTCTTAAATGTCATCCAAAATACCCTCACATCAACCTAGAGTCTTTATTTTGATCCAAAACCCAACCTATGGAGCCCTTTTATTTATATCAAAAGTAAGAACCCGAAAAAGAGGTAATTATTTCATCACCTCTTTCAAAGTTCGTTACTTCTTCCACTTCCTCTTTCTTTTTAGTTTCCACACCAAAATAATAAATCTAGTGTCTTCTACATAGTATGATATTATTATAGATATGGAATAACCATAGTCATTATTTTATCCATCCAATTAATGAAAAAGTCACCATATGTACATATGTATGGCTTACCATCTCCATATCGTGGTGTAGTTTGTTATTCAACACTTATTTATTTTGATGGGAATAATAATGAGTATAGTTGATGTAAATAATATATATAAAATGTCAATGATATTTATATATAATGTACCATATAAATATATATGAATTTACCATCAATTGAATGACATTGTCACTCGTTCGTACGTACGACTTACCATCTGCATGACGCGATGAGATTTTGTTCTTCATTATAACCATTCAAGAATAATTTTCAATGGATGGTTAAAAATAATGTTTAAGAACAAAATATAATTTAGTATATGAATCAAATACATCCTATCCATAAAAAACATGGCTTAGGAAAAAAACATATAAAGAGCAATCAAGTTGATCTTTAAAGATTTCTGAACTAATTTCCCTTGAGGTTTCTCATGTATACAGAGAAGCAAATCATGTGGCGGATACACTCTCAAAAAGAGCAATCATGGAGGTCAGCTCTAGTTGGTCCTTCGTTCTTCCTGATTATTTCAATGATCTAGATCACAATGATATAATTGGTACTGTGTTTACAAGGTTGTGTAAATATCCCCTTTCCTGAGTGGGCTGTACTGTTTAAACTTTTCGTTATTTAATCTTATGGGAGCAGGTCTTCACCTAGATCTCGGAGTTTTGGGGTATTATTAACAAAGCTATAATAGAGGATATCATATGATATCATATTTATTTTTTTTGGTTATTGTATAATGTAATAAGATTTATTTAGCTATTATACAAGATGTTAATGTACCCTCAACTTTGTAAAAGTAAAAGTTTAGGGTTAATTTCACAATATTTTCATTATCCGAGGTTTCTTAAACGTAGGTATCTACTGGGACCACTTTATCATCCACATTCATGGTTCTTAAAAATGTTTTCCACAAAATTATTTCTATTTTATATACTACGGTTAATTTAATTTATATACTTATTTCAATTTTTATAAAATGTTTTGAAAAGAATCTTTATGTCATTTTCCAAACATGGTTCATTATGACCCTTTCGACAAAAATAAGGAAAAAATGTTTTTTTAACTTATATGGTGGGGGTGGCTATTTTATGACGTTATAAAACCATTTAAGCTTCCCTTAAAAGATTATAAGAATATTTTCAAAATAAATATTTTCTTTTATAATTATATGACATTTAAATGATTTTAAAATAGAAAGAGATATTTCTTTCAAATAGTTTCTATTTCATCTATGTTAACATCTTTTGTTGGATTTTACATTTGGTTCAAGTTGATTTATTATGATAAAATATTCCATATTATATTGACGGTTTTGTGATATGTTTTACTGTGGATGTTCTATTTTTATACCATTCATTGTTTATGGTGAAAGTATTGACATTTTATAGTTTTAATATAAATTTTTATATTATGTTTCAACCCTTTCATATGAGAAATACATTGGACGTAATAAGTGACGAGCGGAGCACGCTATAGCTTCTCAATGCATCAATGGGTATCATGAGACAAATTAGTGTCTCTTCATAAGCCTTTGACAAAATTTCTATTTTTAGTCTTGGCATGAGTCCTTTACAATGTGGTTATGAAATTCAAAATTATACATTCCATCATTATGAAATTAGCTATTGATAATACATTTGATTATTCGAATAGTATAATATCCACATAAATTAGTAAATTGAATTATTTAATTTATATTTTCTATATTATACTAAAGTTTTTGTTTAAAACACATCTGTTTTATTCTTATACATTTTCTTAAATTTTTATGCTCATATATGATAGTTTCAAATGTATTGTTACCATTACTATGTTTATGAGCTCACCCCTTTATTATGTTTTATTTTTCCTAGAATGAGAAGAAGTATATTACGATTAACCTATAAGAAATGGATAAGGGATATGATAGTTATAAAAGGGAATAAAATATTAAAGTTTTTCCATTTCATAATGTACATTAAAACTTATGTATGTATCTTGAACTTCCAAGCATACTAAAATAATCGGTCCTTTAGGACTTGTTCTCTTGTGATCATGCCAATGATATTCAATAATGCACCGAATTTTGCTAACTGGGGTCAGGAAATTATATTTGGTATCAAAGAAAGTTTAGTAAAAACCATGGAAGCTATATTTAGAAATACTCTGAATAGAGAACATTACCCTAAGATGAACTTTGATGATTAGTATATAAGAACTTTCTAGAAGTTTTTGTAATGTAGATATTTTATGAATTTTCCCAGAAATACATCCATGTATGGATACAAGAAGGTTGAGGCAGCTCTGGCACAGATGTATCTAGGGGTAAAACCTAAAAACAGATCTTCGAGCTAGATTCGATAGGGAACTGGTGCACGATAATGGGCCTTACTGCACTCTTGGTTACAACACTCTTAGGGGATATTCTTAGGGTAATTAACATTTTTATTTGAAACCATTATGAAGAATTTATGAGTAAATATTTCTTCAATGAATTTTTTTATGATAATGGATTATATTCCTAAACTATTTATGTTTGGTATTTTACTATTGTTTTATTTTGTATTCTGATTAAAAATCTAATATATTGTATGTCGTTGTTTAGAAATTGTACCAAATTAAAGGAATGAAAACTGTATCAATGAATGTAATCCATCTTGGGATTACCCTCCAACTTAATATAATTATAGTTGACCTGGTGATTCAACTGGTGCTGATCAGCTTATAACCATACTAGGACACGCACACGGGTTATGAATAATAACCTTACATGTATGGAGAACCCTAATCCACAATGCAGAGGATCAATGTTAGACCACTTCATGAAGAAACAACCACCAACATTCAATGGGACTATAAATCCATTTGTATCTGAGCAATAAGAAATTACCTTAGATAAAATAATTCATGCTTTGGGGAGTTGAAAAAGGGAAGAAGTTTTCATGAGAGTTTATCACCTCATAGGAGATGCATGTCAATAGTGGTCATTATTTGAAATCACAAAGGAGGAAAAATAAGTATCAAATATGGAATGGAGGGAGTTTAAAAATATTTTAATAGGAAAATTCATTCCCTGTGAACATCGAACTTAAATGCGAATGGAATCTCTTTAGTCTGAGGAAAAAGGTGTATGATAATGTCGCACTGTATGAGGCTAACATTACAAGGTTATCAAGGCAGGATGCAGATTGTATAAGTAACCCAATGAGTAAGATTGAACGATTATTTGATAGGTTAATACAATTTCTCCTTCGAGCACTAGTCTCATAATCCTTTTCATCATATGAAGATATAGACTCATGTGCCATCAAGGAAAAAAATTAATTCTCTAAGTCTTGTGATTTTAAAGAAATGCAAGAGAAGAAAAGATCTGTTGAACAATCTTGAAATGGAAATAATGGGAAAAAGGTAAAAGTTGAATTTCTATCCTATAGTAAATATGGGATGAAACACCATGGTACTTGCCTGAAGGTAATGGGTGTTTGTTACAAGTGTGGTTAAAAATTCCACCAAGCATGTGATTGTAAGTGAAAGAAAGAATCTTTCAACAATGAAAGATAGAATTTTATAGAAATGGGGAATTATGAAAATTAATTTCCTAAGTCTCAAGGAAACATACCTCAGAAAAAGCCAAGGGAGAATGGCCAATCATATGTAAAAACTAATACAAAGGCTGACGTTCTGAAAGAGATGGTGTTAGTTACTCTATAAATTTCATAAAATTTATCCAATTCTTTATTTGATTCTAGATCATCACATTCTTTCATAACTTCCCAGCTTTCCTAGAAAATTAGATACTTCCAATTTTATTTTACAAGGTAGTTGTTAGTCAAAAATCTTAAGGGAATTATAATTTCTACAATGTTTTTTGAATTTGTTGTCATTATGGAATATAAACATACTTTATCTACTGATGTCATCATCATACCCATGATTTAATTTGATATAATTCTAATCATGGATTTTATTTCGAACCATGATGCAAAACATTATTTTAAGAATAAGGGGGTGTACAAATTTTGATGATTATAAGGAATACCTTTTCTTTAGAGAATAAACATCACCATCTTACTCTATTTTAGATCCACCCCATCAATCTCTACTAAATTCCATTATTGGGGAGGAAGAGAGTAAAATAACTATGGGTGAGGAAAGGAATGTTCAAATAGGTGATGTACCTATTGTGAAAGAATATGTTGATATGTTTCCTGATGATTTACCTAGACATCCTATAGAATAAGAAATTCAGTTTCACATTGACTTAATTCTTTCTTCAATGAACATATCGAAGACTCCTTATAGAATGTCCACTATGAAATTAGTAGAACTAATGAAAAAACAATAGTAATTGAGTAATAATGCATTTATTCCCCCTAATGTTTTTTCATGGGGATCCCCTATTCTTTTTGTTAGGAATAAAGATGTATATATCAGGTTTTTCATTGAATAAATGGAGATCTATGCTATAACAATAATGAAAAAATATCATATACCTCGCATTGATGATTTATTTGATCAACTTCATGGAGCTCAATTTTTTCCAAAGATTGACCTTCGATATAGGTACCATTAGTTGTGCATGAAAAAAATAATACACTCCAAAGACAAATGTTTGAACTAGGTACAGGAATTACTAGTTTAAAGTAATGCATTTTGAACTGACTAATGCACTCTCTTTTTTCATGGATCTAATTAACATATTTTTCAAGTAATATCTAGATGATTTTTTAGTGGTATTTATTGATGATATCATTGTTTACTATAAAGTCTTTGATGTTCATGAAAATAACTTATGCACTAATCTAACGACTCTTAGAAGAAATGAATTATATGGGATGTTTAACAATTTTTATTTCTAGCTTTAAGAGAATTATTTTCTTGGCCATACTATCTCTATGTTTTTAATCATTTTTTATACTTCTATGATAGGAAAAATAAATGAATGTACTGCACTGATGAGTATAAATGAGGTACTCATTTTTATTGGTTTATTAGGTTATTATCAACATTTCATAGATAATGCTTCTTGATTGGATAACCCATTTACCAAGCTCACACATAAACGGGTTAAATTTGTTTGAAAAAAATTGTGAGCAGAATGTTTTAAAGAACTGAAGAGAAGATTATTCAATTATCCTATCTTGACTCTACCATCGAGGAATGATGAGTTTGTTAATTTTAGTGATGCTTCAAATATAAGGGCTTGGTTTTGTCCTTATGTAGAATGATAGAGTTATTTTCTATGCATCATGATAGCTAAAAATTATTAACATAACTATACCACTCATGATCTTCAGTTATCAGCTGTAATCATTACTCTAAATATATGGAGACACTATCTCTATAGTGAAAATTTTGAGATATATACAGATCAGAAGAGTTTGAAGTATATTTTCTAACAAAAAGAACTCAACATGAATCAAAGTCAAGGCTTAAACTACTAAAGGATTATTAATGCACTATACAATTCCATATAGGGAAGGATTATAAGGTGTCATAATATTTGAGTAGAAAAGATCATGGAGTCCTGAAAAAGATAAGTGTTGAATGGGATCCAATGTTAAAGGATCTAGAAAAGATAAGAATGTGAATAATCATGGAAGGTGATACATAAATACTCATTCAAATGGTTTCCAAAGAGTCTTTTCTAGAAATGATAAAATGTTATCAGACAGTTGATGAGGAGTTTTGAATGAAAATTACAGCTGTGAATGATGGGAGATTGGTCAAATTTGTATATGAAGATGGAATATTGAAATTTGGGAAGAGACTTCATGTTCCTGATATAGAAAATTTAAAAAGTGGATTTTTTGATTATTTTCATAGCTCCAATTTCACTATACACCCTGGTAGAACTAAGACGTATAGTGATTTGAAGGATCATTTTTTGTGGGAAAACATGAAGACGAAGATTGTAGTTTTTGTGTCAAGGTGTATGGTTTTTCAATAGGTGAAGGCTAGAAAACAACAACATAGAGAAGTCATGAAACCTCTTCCCATACCTGAGTAGAAATTGGATGATATTACAATGAACTTTATTATGGTGCTACCAAAGACTCTTAAAAGGAATGATGCAACCTAGGTTATTGTTGATCATCTTATAAATTCAGAACATTTTCTTGCTATAAGAGATGATTGTCCACTTGAATTTTTATCAAGAATATATATTAATGAATTTATAAGACTTCATGTTTGTAATACCCCATGATTCCACGGTACGCTTCTCACTGAATAATACAGTAGTTTGTGTTGTACACAACTTCAAGTTCTAACACACACCACAACTAATAAAACTAGACATTATGAATAGTAATACCCACTTTTTAAAATTTTATACATTTTATATTTTAAAATGGACTTCATTTTTGTATTCAAAATATTGAAATTATCCTAGGGTAAAATTTTGGTACTTTTCGGATAACTTTCATATTTTGAAGAATAGTGAAAATTACTCAATATTTATTAAAAACACGTTTTTTAATCGAAATAATTAATAGTGATAAATTATGAATTTGAGTGGTTTTAAAGTATATTTAGAATATATTTTCACCATTTAATACAATGTTGGTCATTTGACATAATTTCACATTTAAACCGGACATAATCAAGTGTTAATCTTTTGATTGTTATTTTCTCTTAAAAACACGCTTTTTGTTTTGACAGCATGAATTAATTTTAAATTAATTTCTGCCACATATGTGTTTTGAATTTGAAAAAATATACTCCACATTTGGAATCAGGATTTCCTAATTTTTTAAATAGGAAACACTTATTTTTAGACATTTTGAATAATTATTTCGGTAAATATTTTATTTACCATGGTTAAAGGGTAAATCCGGTAAATAAAGGTAAAAAAATAATATTATAATAATATTAATTTACCCTAAAACGTGTCATAACCCTATTTTTTGATACAGTTTAGACCATGGGAATTATTGGGTCGATTTTGGGACCACATGGATCAACTTGTAAGTGATAATGAAACTTTATATTAAATAAGTTAAAGTAAATACAAAAACGACATAAGCCTATATCTTTTAGAAAAACAATTTTTACGTAGGGTTATAAATGTTTTATTTTTTACTATAAATATTCATTATAAATATAAACAATCTTTCCTACATAATGGTATTTTATTTATAATTTTTGGACATTAAATAAGTTAATTTATTTATGACACAATGATGTTGCGGTAATTACCTTATTAGTGGAATATTAAAATAATAGATATTATAAATACCCAACTAAATATAATTTGAGACTTTTAATAACTTAAAATAATTTTATAGGTTAATATTACATTTTAGTATTGATTTAATTAATTTTTTTTATATAATCATGTTGTTATGATTTTCCCAAAAATCAAATACCAAATAGTGTCAAAATTGACATAAAAGTGTTTTTAAAACAAATATTATATTAGTAATTGATATTGAATTCCTAAAAATCTAAGGTTAGGCCAAAGGACATGTATCATGATATTTTTATCATTAATGGATCACTTGGGGGTATCTTTGGGGTATATAGTATGTTTATTAACTATATAATATAAAAATACAAAGTGACATGGTAAGTGTCCAACAAATTAACTAAGAGTTAAAACTAAACGATAAGGTTAATATAATGACCCAAACCTATCTAAATTATATTGGTTGAGTGGTTCAAAACTCATCCCCACCATAAACTTTAAATAATATACTTTGGATCTATTATAAACCGAATATGGATTTATTATAAAATAATATTTCTAGATTTTCCTAAGGTGCCCCTCCTCCCCCTTATAAAAGGACACCACTTCTAACCAATTATTCACACCTTGAAAGCCTTTAGGTTCGGAAAACCCCTTCTCAAATACTCTCTAAATTACCTCAATTAACCTTATAGGCCTTAATTTGATTATAATTCAACCCTAAGGAGCCCTTTTGATCAAATCAAAAGGAAGAACCCGAAGAAGAGGTAATGTTTTCACCACCATTTTTCAACTTCATTTCTTCTTCAAATTCTTCTATCATTGTTATTCTCATTCTAAAATAATATCTCTATCATCTCCTATATAAATTTATATTATTATAAATATGGAACAACAATATTCATTATTTTATCAATACTTTAAATGACATGTCACCATATGTGCGTGCGTACGACCTACCGTCTCCGCGTCGTGGTGTAATTGTTATTCAATATATTATTATTTGGATTGGTATAATAATAATTTTTAATTCATGTAAATAATAAATATAAAATGATAATGATTCTGTATATATGATATACCATAAAATTATATATATTTTCAATATCAAAATAATGATATTATCACTCGTACGTACGTACGAATTACTGTCTTCACGAACACGATGAGATTCATTCCCCATCATATCCATTCAAGAATAAATTTCATTTGATGAATAAAAATAATTTTTACAGACATGATATCACTCTGTATATGAATAAGATATATCCCATCTGTAACAAATACGGCTTTCATAACAAATAATATAAAGGAAAACGAATCTGTTAACAGCCAAAACGACGATAATACTAAGATATTATTAAAAAATCAATGTTAAAAGATCATATATGATATCATATAAATGTAAATGATTTTTGTATAATTAAATAACAATTATTTTACCATTATACAGGAGGATAACCTACCATCGACCAAAGAAAAAGTACAAAGATAGGGGTTTCTTATCTCACTTTTACTTTTGTGAGATTTCCATTGTTCACCACTTATTTATTCCATGTGGTGTGTGTACTGCCCATGATTGTATTCACTGTGTAATATAATTTAATTTATGGATATTTACATCCTAATCATATTATCCTTCTTTCATGGGTGAATGTTTCATAAGTTATCATATCGATAATGGAATTTGAAATATCAATTTCGACTCAGCCAGCTTTACGCATACTTCATTGATTATTTTACTCCAAGATTATGTGTGAAATCACTATTCCTTTGATTATGTCATAATTTCCACTCCCCTTTCTATGTATATTATTTTTATACACATAATAACTCCCTTGATAAATTCTGATGTCATCGGTATGAACTTGATGAGAGTAATTTTTACTCAATCTCGATTTGTTGAGTTAAACATCCAATTCATTGGTGTTTGTTTTTACAAGAATATTTGTGAATGTACTTTGATTGTTTTACACTAAATATCCAATCATATTTAGTGTATTTATATTTTCCACACATATTTATGTCACTGATTTATCATTAACCTAAAGATAAGGCCTTTATGAGAGATTTCATCTCAAATTACATTCCATTGAGACTGCTTTGTTATTATACACCAAATCACTTTTATATGGTGTATATAATGTACATTGACATAGTATATCATGAATCCATTTATTCTAATGATATTATAATGTTCTTATTACCTCAATTATTTTAATTCAAGTGTCTCCCTTTTGGTTAGGATCTCTAACTAAAATATCATTTTAAAATGTTTTAATGATTTATTATTCTAAATCTTTCTCATTAATGTCCATGTTTTAAAAATGGTTTGAAAGATTTATTTATATGGGCATTAATGTTTTAAAATCAAAATTCCTTTTAAATGTTTCAAAGTGGTATGGGACACTTTGATTAAAAAATCTATTTTAAATGGCTTCTTGACAAATAGTGTGACTTTTAAATTTTTTCAAGAAAAAGGGGGATATTTCTCTCAATAGTTTGATGATTATTTTAATCTATTTCAATATCCTTCATTATTATAGATGAGATTAATCTAATATAATACAATCTTCTATATTGTATCTAATGAGTTAAGTTTGACTGTGTATGTGCTATTTTTATACCATTCATGGTTTGTGGTTAAAGTATTTACATTTCGTATGCTAGTTTTAATATGAATGTTTATGTTATTTTTCAAAATTATCATATGAGGAATGAATTGGACTTAGTAAGTGACGGGTGGAGCCTGCTATAGCTCCTCGATGCATCTATAGGTCTCATGAGACATACTAGTTTCTTGGCACGAGGCCTTGAAAAAATCTTATTTGTAGTCTCGACACAAGGCCTTGGCTACGTGGTTATGATAGTCTGACATTATGCATTCCATCATTATGAAAGTGGTTATTGATATTGCATGTAATTTTTCTACTAGTAGAATATCCATGTGAATAATTAAAGGGCATTATTTCATTTTATATTTTCCATATTATGTTTAAGTTTTAGTTTAAAAGTCTTTTGATTTAGTTATACATTTCCTTAAATGTTTATGCTTATTTATGAATGTTTCCG
Source organism: Viscum album (assembly GCA_963277665.1). Taxonomy (NCBI): domain Eukaryota; kingdom Viridiplantae; phylum Streptophyta; class Magnoliopsida; order Santalales; family Viscaceae; genus Viscum; species Viscum album. The sequence goes on along the minus strand of OY728165.1, from coordinate 438,849,681 downwards.
CTATATTCTTATCCTTACTAAGCATCTGAATACACCCCTTTCAATGTTTTATTTTTCCTAGGATGTGAAGAAGTAATTTATGAATGACCTGCATGGATAGTATGTGGGGATATGTGTGTGGACTATAGAGACTATATTGTTGTAGTTATCATTTATATTATGTAATGTAATACTTATGTATATTTCTAGTATTTCCAAGGCTACTAAAATAATCGGTCTTTCGAGATTTGATCTTTCTTGTGATCATGCCAATGTTATTTATTAATTCACTGACTCTGGGTAACTAGGGTATGGACGATATAGTTGGTATCAGAGTAAGTTTAGTAAAAATCTTGGGAGCTATATTTAGATAAACTATGATCAGAGTACATAGCCCTAAGATAGACTTTGAGGATTAGTATACAAGAACTTCCTAAATTTTGGTATTGTAGAGATTTTGTGAGTTTTCTGAGCAATAAAACCCTGTCTGGATATGTGCTGGTAGAGGTGGCTCTGGCACAATTGTACCTAGGCGTAAAATCCAAAAACACTTCTTTGAGATCGACTCAAACGGGAACTGGTGAACAACAATGGGCCTGGATGCACTCTTGGTTACGACACTCCTGGGGGATATGCATAGGCTAATTTACATTTTCTTTACATACATATTTGAAGTATTATAAATAAGATGAGGGTAAATGACCTTGGTTAATCCTAATGTGTTTAAAATTGATAATATGGTGACATGTTATTCTCTAAATGATTTTATGACTACTCTAACTCACACAATGATTTCTGGTTTTAGTCGATGGCTGGATTCCAAGGAAGTCATAGTGACTTTGGGAATGATGTACAAGGTGGGATCGGTGTTGGAAATGTGCAACAAAATGGAAAGTTGATAGGCGTAAAGGATATCATCTTCATGCCAAATCAATTTTCCAAAAATATGATCAACTATATATATAGTAAGCAATTCCCAGACTCAACAAAGAAGAGAAAGGTAATGAATGATAAGAGAACTAATAGTGGAGACCATGGAGAATGGAATCCTAAATTTCCATCATGCAGGAAATGTGAAAGGAGTCACCCAGGAAAGTGTCTCAATGGGACCACGAAATGCTTTACGAGTGGGAATGAAGGACATAAAGTGAAGAATTGCTGAAGAAAAATGAAGAGTACTATGGAAGAAGATAAAAATGGTCCCATGAATCCATTTACTGTCATTTTCTGTAAATTTTGGGGACCTGGGCATTAACCGAGTGAATGCTCTATTCTATAGGATATTTTCTTGGTCAAATAAAAAGCTAGGTGGAAATAAATGCTTGGAGAAATGTTTAAAAAGTATTAGTGCTCCTTATTGATGGGTTTACTTTGGAATAATTTTCTCTTGTATTTGTAACCCTATAGTTTTCCATTTGAGAATGATATTTGAGGAAGAATTATCTATTATCTTGAGGATATATTTATAAATAACCATTTGGTTTTATATGATCATTTGGTTTGGGGCAATTACAAGTTATTATAATTTGGGATGAAAAGGAAAGGTATGAGATAAAATTTGTGGTTATATTATGTTGTGGTTATTTTGAGGAATCTATCTCATTTTGGTAATGTTATAAAATATTGTTTTTGAAAAAGGACAACACGCAGACCACGTGACAACCCATCTGTTGGTCGGAGTGGACACTTAAGAGGGGGGTGAATTGAGTTCCAATAAAAATTTATGTTAAAAACAATTTCTTTTAAAATCCCCCAATTTCAAAAAACAGATTAAACTGTAGTGAATTTATACAGATTATAAAGGTTCAATTAGTTTCTCAAAGATTGATTAGTTCTCAGTTAACTTAATCTTATGATTAATTTAACTTTTGAAACTAACTTACTGGTTTACAATAAATATAAAAACTTGCTAGTTTAACTATCAAAGTAGCATTGAAAATAAATTATATTTCAGAGTAATAGTAGTGGAATATGAAATAAATATGTACTGTATGGATATAAACATTAACTAAAAACACAGAGGAGTTAACCAAGAGGTTCAGTCTCAAGACGAGACTTAGTCCTCTCAAAAGTTTATATAAAGATGATCCACACCCTGGATCAGGGTTCAACAGTTTACAACTGTCCAGGTCCAAGACCTCTACCACTGTTATTCATGGGAAACAAAACAATAGCAACCAGCTATCCAGGTCACACATGACCTCTACCACTATCCACAGTGGGAAAATGAATGAAAAGATAGTGAGTGAGGATTTACAAATCCTCTAGTTAAGGTTCAGGAGACAGTGTGTGTGTAAAATAAAACAGATAACACACACTGCTCGTAATGTAAAAAGCTAATCACAGAGATAAAGATTTAGAGTTTAGAAATGGCTCTAGTGATCTTCGTGCAGCTCTTGACTCCTTTTGTTGATTAGAATTTGTTCTGAGTCTTCTTCTGGTTTTTGTCTGGAAAACAGAGTATCATCTGTTTCCTTGACTTCCAGGTTCAGCTTGCTTATCGGCTCAAAGAATTAAGAGTTTTGTGTAGTTATTCTTTAGCATAGATTGCTCGATGTATGCTCTATGTTCTAGAGGCTGGTAGTAGTAGTCTTGTGAGTGAAAGTTCTCCAGTTGTTCTTGGCACGTTTTGAGCTTGATTGCAAGTGTGTTCTGTGTGCCCGATCTCTTCAAGTCTATTGTCTCTCACTTGTTTTTGATACATACAAGATGTCCATTTTATGCCTTTTTTTTGTTTTTCTGAGAAGAAGGAATGATTATGCTTTTGATCGTACTTGGTATGGTTTCCTGAAATGGAAACATAAATCATTTAATAACATTAAATGCATCAAAAGTAACAAATGTAACTGTTAGTATAATAAACAAATAGTGTCGAGGATATAGGATTTGACTTCGCAATTCATTATTGGTAGCCGTTTGTTTTTAGACGAGTACGGTTGACTCGGTATAGGATCTTCCATCGGTAGCTCTTCAAACTCTTATCGATGGCTCTTATCGGTAGCTCTTTGTCCATCGGTAGCTCTGTGCATCGGTAGCTCTCTGTCCATCGGTAGCTCTGTGCATCGGTAGCTGTGGCTATCGGTAGCTCTGGCTATCGGTGGCTCTGGCTATCGGTGGCTCTGGCTATCGGTAGCTCTGGCCATCGGTAGCTCTGGCTATCGGTGGCTCTGGCTATCGGTAGCTCTGGCTATCGGTAGCTCTGGCTATCAGTAGCTCTGGCTATCGGTAGCTCTGGCTATCGGTAGCTCTGGCTATCGGTAGCTCTGGCTATCGGTAGCTCTGTGTCTTATGCAAACCACATCTAATTGACATAGAATTGTTTCAAAGCTTGTAAAAACATGGATAATCGGAATTAACATAAATCAGAGATTATTTAAACATTATTATTAACTTGATCACTAATCTGAAAGAATTAAAATGTAGATCAACAGTAATTGAGAATAGCATAATATATGAACACATAATTGGGATTATCAAAACATATAAATACACGATTGGGATTATCAAACCAGGTGAGGTCAACAATCTCCCACTTTTTGATAATCACAACTTATGATATGACCAAAAATAGTGAGAATATAGTATAAGTGAATATAACATTTATATTTGAATTTCTCAAAGAAAGCAATATCAGAGGAAATAGAGGAAATTGTAATAGAATGAGATAGATCAAATATTATCATATTTAGTATTAAATACAATAGTATCAGAGATAAGCTTTGAATGAATTGGTACCAAAGAAGGAAATGTAAGAAATAGTATCAAAGTCTCAAATTTCTCCCCTTTTATATTTCTCCTCCTCTTTATAGCATATTTCTCCCCCTCCCTTTATATTTTCTCCCCCTTTCTTTATATTTTATCCCCCTTTCTTTATATTTTTCTCCCCCTTTGTGATAATCAAAAAGTGGGAAAGCAGACATAGAAAACTGATAAACAGAGATAGTAGACGGGAGACTTAGTAGAGGCAGAGGCAGGCAAGGTAGGAGGGACAATAACTGGTCTGGAATCAACATGCAAAAAGGACAGCAACAGATTTCTGAAATCCATAATGATTCCTCCTCCTCTTTCCTTAGCAGATATAAAATCATCTTTGTTCTCCATGAATTTTTCTAATGCAGGAGTCATATGCCTTAGCATGCTCACTTGTTCTCGGAAGGCTTGAGTTACAGGGGGTAACTTCATGTTTTCCAACATCAGCTTGAAATGATGGTTGAGTTGTTGCTTGGTAAAAATCCTTTGGAAATAATAATCCACCTTGTTCTTGATTTCCTCCTGAGAGGCAGAGGCCTCTTTCATATGGTCGTGGACGATTTTCACTATTTCCCTAACTGAATCTCCTGTAGAGAGCACTACTCGGCTTAGATCTGATGAGTCCATAGAGCCACTGGTTGAAATAGAACCAAGCTCCTCCTTCATCATAGCTCGTAATTGATTCAAATCAAATGCAGGTTTTGAAGCTAGAGGACCAAATGAGAAAGATACAGTTTCTTTGAAACTTTTGGTCAAACCACTAATCAGTGTTTGCAGTTGAGAGTCCCGATTTTTAACATGATCGTTTATAGAAGATTTGAAATCTTCAAATACTGAGACCATTTGGCTTACAAAACTTTTCACATAGGCTATATCCTTATCAGCTTGATGCTTTGAGCTCATGTAAGAATGTAATGCAGTAACAGACTTCTTTAAGGCTTCAAGATCTGCTTCTATTCTAGAAGATTGGGTCTGCCACTCTTTGACTGCTTCCATTAGCTCACCCATAAAAGTTGACAGATTGAAACCAAGAGAAAGCTCATAAGATTGTTCTAACAACTTCATTTCATCACTAAAACAGTGCTTCATCTCAGCAATTGAGGCACTGAAGGATTCTTTCAGCTCATGCTTTAGGGATTCGAGAACAGACTTTGTAACAAAATCAGTAGGAGCAACTGTAGTAGATACTCTTGCAGAAGCTAAACTGACTACAGAATCATTCATGACTGATTGAATCGAGGATACTAAAAAATATTCCATTGTCTTAACTTCTTCTACAAAACTGACTTTGAGATTTTCTTTCAGCACATCTAAATGATGTACTCGGACCACATCATCAGGTAATAACTCAGAATTGATGTCATAGCTGATCTTTGGTCTATTCAAAGATACTTCATTACCCGAATCAGGATAATCCAAACCACAGACTATAAAACCTGGGTCTTCTACCCAGTCTTCAACCTCAAAAGCCACTATAACATTTCCAAGATTGGAATGATGCTCCCCTTCAATGGGTGCATTCTTATGTACAACAACTACATTCTCTGCTGGTCTTTCTTCATCAGAATCTTCCACACCAACTTCCATCTCAGCAGCAGTAAGGAGATTTTCTAGAAAAGTTACAGCTTCTTCTCTTTCTTTTTCTACTTCAGCAGTAGGCACAACTGAGTTTCCAATCAATGGACTCAGACTCAACCTAGCAGAATCAGACGATTCAGATACATTCTCTTTTTCTCCTTCTTGCTGAGGAACTGACTGGTCTTCCTCATGAATAGATAACACTTCCTCTACTTTTCCTTTTCTTGAGTATACAAACTCAGTAACAAGACATGGGGGCAAGTATAGATCTCCTCCAATATCCATAAGAGTTTCTTCCTCTTCTTCTTGTTCTGACTCATCACTGTACTTGGGTTCCTCTTCATCAGGTCCTAAACCTGGATCTCTTTTATCCTTTGGCCTTGAAGGATAATCCACAGGATTAAATTTATCATACACCTTCTGGTCATCACTGACCCATTCTCCTTTCCATGGGTTCCAATTGAATTTCATGTACTTACAAACTGTAGTATTGATACATAATTTATTCTTAACTACAACTGTCTCATCTTGAGAGTCAGCTATCCCTTTCACTTTTATCATCACAGAGATCATTTTGGAAAAGAATAAAGCATTAGTCTTTGATTTCGGCCTAATCATGTCTTCCATTTGACTCAACAGCAGTCTACACAGATTAACTTTGACACCATGTCTTATCAGATGTAGAAGATAAATATCTTGATATCTCAAATTAGAAAAATCTCCTCCCCTCTGTATCAAAACATGTTGAACAAATTTGAAAAGCAATTTGTTCTCTCCATCCAATTCAGCAGCAACCACTTGCCTTTGACTTCCATTACCTGTTAGTTCTTTTAAAGCGGTCTCATAGTTAAAGATGTTACTGGTAGGTGGAATTTCTCTTGAGACATACCCGGATACACCTTCATGTGGGAATTTTAAACATTCAGCCCACTCTACTGAAGAAAACTACATCTCTTTTCCATTTAAAAAATAACGTACCCAATTCTCATTCTCAGACTTCTCGAAGCTTACGAATTAGTAGAACTGTTTCACTAAATTCAGGTAGTATGGACCATTGTTATCTACCCATCCCTGATCTTCCAGAATTTCAAGCACCAATGACTTTCTTGGTAGCAGCCAATCTACCCATAGCTCATTTTCAATCACAATATCTCTATTCTGCAAATGAGGGTTTACTGGTCGCTTTCCCGACCTAGTTCTGACATTACTTCCACTAGCTTCTTGCTGCACTTTCTGCTTCTTTGTTTGAGGCTCTACATTGTCATCTCTGCTGACAGGAATATTGGTTTTTGCCATCGCGGATTTAGGGATCTCAGTCAATTAGGGAGCTAAGATTTGAAGGTGAAAGGTTTTGGGTCTGGTGGAGTGAGAAGCGTCTTAGGATTAGTTTTATCATGTAGGAATCATAAATAAATGAATAAAGTAAAATAAAATAAAAATAAAATGATTCATATTCTTGGCAGAAGACAGAAGTTTTAAAACATTGCATCGGTGAGAATTGATCATTGGTGATAATTTCAACATCGGTGAGAATTTCAACATCGGTGAGAATTTCAACATCGGTGAGAATTTCAACCTCAGTGAGAATTTCAACATCAGTGAGAATTTCAACATCGGTGAGAATTTCAACATCGGTGAGAATTTCAATATCGGTGAGAATTTCAACATCGGTGAAAATTTCAACATCAGTGAGAATTTCAACATCGGTGAGAATTTCAACATCGGTGAGAATTTCAACATCGGTGAGAATTTCAACATCGGTGAGAATTAAACATCGGTGAGAATTAAACATCGGTGAGAATTTCAACATCGGTGAGAATTAAACATCGGTGAGAATTTCAACATCAGTGAGAATTAAACATCCCTAGATCATGCCTAATGTAACTTAACCTATCAGAACTTAAAGGTTTAGTGAAACTATCGGCCAATTGATGTTCAGTGCCAATAAATTCAAGAGTAATATCTCTTTTTTGATAATGATCTCTCAGAAAATGATGTCTTACATCTATTTGTTTGGTTCTAGAGTGAGATACAGGGTTCTTAGATATGTTTATTGCACTAGTGTTGTCACAGTTAATTGAAACATGTTTAAACTCAAATCCATAGTCCAATAAAGTGTGTTTCATCCACATAATTTGTGCACAACGACTACCAGCAGCTATATACTCTGCTTCGGCAGTAGACAATGCAACTGAGTTCTGTTTCATACTACACCATGACACTAGGGATCTTCCAAGTAAATGAAATGTTCCAGATGTGATCTTCCTTTCTAACTTACATCCAGAAAATTCAGCATCTGAATAGCTATTTAGGTCAAATGATTGTCCTTTTGGATAAAAAAACCTAAATTTACAGTATGCTTAAGATATTTAAAAATCCTTTTAACAGCCAATAAGTGTGATTCTTTAGGATTAGCTTGAAATCTAGCACACAACATACACTGAACATAATGTCTGGTCGACTAGCAGTAAGATAAAGTAAGCTCCCAATCATACCTCTGTAATTGGTTTGATCCACTGGTTTCTCAGCTTCATCTGTATCCAACTTATAGGTAGTACTCATAGGCGTATCATTTTCCTTAATACTATCCAATCCAAAATGTTTTAAAAGAACTTTTGTATATTTACTTTGATTTAAAATAATTCCATCTCTATTTTGAAAAATTTGAAAACCAAAAAAATACTTAAGCTCTCACATTAAGCTCGTTTCAAATTCATTTTGCATACTTTTTGAAAAATCAGTACATAAAGAGTGTTTAGAAGATCGAAATATAATATCATCAACATAGATTTGTACAACTAAGACATCTTTAGAAATTATTTTAATAAAAAGAGTTGGATCAGCAATCTCTTTAGTAAAACCTTTTGAAATAAGAAAATTGATGAGTCTATCATACCAAGCTCTTGGAGCTTGTTTTAAACCATATAAAGCTTTAGAAAGTTTAAAAACTTGATTTGGAAAATGAGGGTTTGTAAATCCAGGTGGTTGTTCCACAAAAACATCTTCAATTATAAAACCATTTAGAAATGAACTCTTGACATCCATTTGATATAACTTGAAATTCAGATGTGATGCATATGCATGTAAGACCCTAATAGCTTCCAGTCGAGCTACAGGTGAAAAAGTTTCTCCATAGTCTATACCCTCTTCTGGACTATATCCCTGTGCAACTAGTCTAGCATTGTTTCTAACTATGTTTCCTGATTCATCAACTTTATTTCTAAAAACCCATTTTGTGCCTATTGTCAAGGTGTCCTTGGGTCTGTCAACTAATTCTCAGACTTTGTTTCTTTCAAATTGATTTAACTCTTCTTGAATGGCTATTACCCAGAATTCATCATTGATAGCATCATTGATATTTTTGGGTTCTAGCTGTGACAGAAAAGCATGATGTTCAACCTGGTTCCTTAGAGAAGCTCTAGTTTGTGTTCCTCTATCAAGATTACCAACAACAGCATCTAAAGGATGATTCTTTAGAATCTTAGTCGATTTGGTAAAGGTTGGACTAGAAACTTCAGGTTCATCTATAGGTTCAGGTTCAACAGAAGCAGATTCTGGAAAAAGTCCAGAACTGGATGTTTTTATAACAGGTTCTTTAGATTTATCATTATGGTCCAGAATAGAAAAATCTTCTTCAGGATTCTCAAGAGAGGTTTTAGGATCATGTGGATCAGTTTCATCAAATTTTATGTGAACAGATTCTTCCACACATTTGGTTCTCTTATTGAAAACTCTATAAGCTTTACATGAAATAGAGTAGCCCAGAAAAATTCCTTCAGCACTTGTGGATGCAAATTTGTCAAGATTGTCTTTGATATTGAGAATAAAGACTTTGCAGCCAAAAATTCTGAATTAGTTAACCTTAGGTTTCCTATGGTTGCACAACTCATAAGGAGTCCTCTTAAGAACAGGTCTGATCAAGACTCTATTGATAACATAAAAAGCTGTATTAACAGCTTCAGCCCAAAAGTAAATAGGCAGTTCATATTCATTGATCATGGTTCTAGCTATTTCTTGAAGGGTTCGGTTTCTCCTTTCTACTACACCATTTTGTTGGGGTGTCCCAGGGGTAGGGAAATTGTGACTATAGCCATTGTGTGAGCAGTAAGATTCAAACTCATGATTTTCAAACTCACAACCATGATCACTTCTTAGGGTTTTAATCTTAAGTCCACTATGGTTCTCTACGGACTTGGAATATTTAACAAAGTAAGTACAAGCTTCACTTTAGTGAGCTAGAAAGTATACCCAAGTGTATCTAGAAAAGTCATCTACAAGGACATAGACATAATTCTTCCCATGTAATGTAGAAACTCTTGATGGTCCAAAAAAATCCATGTGAACCAAATCAAGTGGTTGAGAAGTTGAGACTTATTTCTTTGATTTAAACGAAACTTTTTGTTGTTTTCCCTTTTTACATGGATTACACACTTTGTCATTTGGGAATTCTAATTTAGGCAAGTCTATAACTAAGTTTTTCCCAGCCAGTTTTCTGAGTGAGTGAATGTTGCAGTGTCCTAATCTTCTGTTCCATAGCCAAGATTCTTTATGAAAAGCATTCAAACAAGAAATATTTTGTTTGGCTAAAGAATTTAAATCAACAGCATAAACATTTTCATTCCTTAGAGCAGAAAATACTAAAGAATTTTTGGAGTTAAAAACATCACACGAATCATTTTCAATCTTCACATTGAAACCATCGTCACATAATTGAGATATACTAAGCAAGTTATATTTATGTCCATCAAAAAATAAAACTTTAGAAATTAATACTGAGTCAGTGTTACCAATCTGGCCTAGGCCGATGATTTTTCCTTTAGAGTTGTCACCAAAGGTGACATGACCTCCATCAACCTTTATTAAGCTCTTGAAGAAAGAATAATCTCTAGTCATGTGTCTTGAGCACCCACTGTCTAAATACCATATCTTCTTGTGATAGTTCTTCAAGCAGGTCTCCTATAAAACATATTTAAACAGGAAATGACTTTGGTACCCAGATTTTCTTGGGTCCAGATAGGTTAGCAATCTGGGCTTTAGGTACCCAGATTTGTTTTATTGGTTTTATACAATTAACAGAAGTAACAGATTTTGAAAGATAGACATTATTTGGTCTATAAACATATGAATATCCTGTTGAAGCATATGAATTTCCAAAACTGGAACTAGCAATATTTTTTTCAGACTTAGGAATAAATCGGGTTCTGGTGAACTGTCTCTGTCCTGGTTGGTATCCTAAACCAGTAGCATATCTATGTGCGACTTGCTTTCATAGCATTTGAGTTAGAGAATCCTTTACATTTGTGAATTTTTCTAAATCCTTTCTATGTTTCTCATTTGACAGTTTCAGTTCTTTATTTTCCTTTAGTAGTTGAGCATTCTTTTCCTTTTCTATATCAAGATCAGATTTATGCTTAACACTTAAAGCATACTGTTTTTTTAAACCTTTGTATTTGTCTTTAAGCTCATTACAGGTTTCTTCCAACATATCACAGTACTCAAATAGTTCAAGTTTTGACATGTTTTCCAAATCAGAATCATCTCCAGAATAATATGAATTTAAAACAAGAGTGTCAGATGTTACCTCATAAGTATTTGTCATGAAACCCATGTTGGCTCGATTCCTTTCAGAGTCCGAAGATTCGGCTTCACTAGTGCTGTCTTCTGAAGCACTCCAGGTAGCCTTCATGGCTTTCTTATACTTATTGTCTTTGTAATCATATTTATTTTTGAATTTTAACTTTGGACAGTCTGCTTTGATATGTCCTTTTTCCTTGCATTCGTAGCAGACAACTTCATCAGTCCTGCCAGCCTTCTTACAATCCTTTTTCCATTTGCCTTGTTGATCATACTTTCCTTTGTAATTTTTTTTTCTAAAGAATTTCTTTTTCCTATAAAACTTCTTGAATCTCCTGGTTATTTGAGCCATCTTGGCATCACTTTCAGATTCTGAATTTTCACTCGTTGAACTCTCAGTCTCCATTTGTAGTTTATCCTTGTCTTTACTCTTAAAGGCAGTAGTTTTAAACACTACAGATTTTCTTTTGGGTTCCTCATCTTCTTCTTTATTTACTTTAAGCTCTTCTTCATACATCATCATCTTACCAATTAACTCCTTGACAGGCAGTGCTCCAATGTCACAGGATTCTCTAATTGAAACGGATGTACCTCTCCATCTATCTGGCAAACATCTCAGTATTCTCATAATTTGTTCTTTTGCAGGAACAATCTTTCTGAGTGAGCTCATTGTGTTTACTATCTCATTGAACCTGAGATACATGTTAGAAACAGGTTCATCAGGCTTAATTTTGATATTATCATATTTAATAGTATAAGTGTTTAATCTCATTTCTTTAACATTAGTTGTTCCTTCGTGAGAAATAGCCAAGGTATCCCAAATTTCAAAAGCAGTTTTGCATGAAGAAATTTTGTTGAATTCTTCATCTCCTAGAGCACAGTACAGAGCATTCATAGCTTTACAATTATTATTATAAGTAGTCTTTGTAGGTTCATCCCAAGTAGATCTATAAGTAGTGGGAATTTTGTATTCGGATTCAATAACAGTCCAAATATCAAAACTCATGCTTTCTAGATGAATTTTCATTTTAAGTTTTCATTGAGCATAGTTATTACCATTAAAGAAAGGTGGCCAGTTAGTAGCAGCACCCTCAAGTCTATTATCCATTATAAACAAAATTTAAGGAGATAAAAATTTAGAAATAACAGAAATTTTAAAAACTTTAAAATACAACTAAAATCACAGTTGAAAACAGAGTAATTTAGAAGATATTAACCATCCTCTGATACCAAATGTTGGTCGGAGTGGACACTCAAGAGGGGGGTGAATTGAGATCTAATAAAAATTTCTGTTAAAAACAATTTCTATTAAGATCCCCCAATTTCAAAAACAGATTAAACTGTAGTGAATTTATACAGATTATAAAGGTTCAATTAGTTTCTCAAAGATTGATTAGTTCTCAGTTAACATAATATTATGATTAATTTAACTTTTGAAACTAACTTACAGGTTTACAATAAATATAAACACTTGCGAGTTTAACAATCAAAGTAGCTTTAAAAATAAATTATATTTCAAAGTAATAGCAGCGGAATATGAAATAAATATGTACGGTGTGGATATAAACTTCAACTAAATACAAAGAGGAGTTAACCAAGAGGTTCAGTCTAAAGCCGAGACTTAGTCCTCTCAAAAGTTTATATAAAGATGATCCACACCCTGGATCGGGGTTCAACAGTTTACAACTGTCCAGGTCTAAGACCTCTACCACTGTTATTCATGGGAAACAAAACAACATCAACTAGTTGTCCAGGTCACACACGACCTATACCACTATCCACAGTGGGAAAATGAATGAAAAGATAGTGAGTGAGGATTTAAAAATCCTCCAGTTAAGGTTCAGGAGACAATGTGTGTGTAAAATACAACAGATAAAACACACTTCTCGTAATGTAAAAAGTAAATCACAGAGATAACGATTTAGAGTTTAGAAATGGCTCTAGTGATTTTCGTGCAGCTCTTGACTCCTTTTGTTGATTAGAATTCGTTCTGAGTCTTCATCTGGTTTTTGTCTGGAAAACAGAGTATCATCTGTTTCCTTATGTTCCAGGTTCGGCTTGCTTATCGGCTCAAAGAATGAAGAGTTTTTTGTAGTTCTTCTTTAGCATAGATTGCTCGATGTATGCTCTATGTTCTGGAGGCTGGTAGTAGTAGTCTCGTGAGTGCAAGTTCTCCAGTTGTTCTTGGCACGTTTTGAGCTTGATCGCAAGTGTGTTCTGTGTGCTCGATCTCTTCAAGTCTATTGTCTCTCACTTGTTTTTGTTACATACACGATGTCCGTTTTATGACTTTTTTTGTTTTTCTGAGAAGAAGGAATGATTATGATTTTGATCGTACTTGGTACGGTTTCCTGAAATGGCAACATAAATCATTTAATAACATTAAATGCATCAAAAGTAACAAATGGAACCATTAATATATAAAAAATAGTGTCGAGGATATAGTATTTGACTCCACAGTTCATTATAGGTAGTCGTTTGTTTGTAGACGAGTGCGGTTGACTCGGTATAGGATCTTCCATTGGTAGCTCTTCAAACTCTTATCGGTGGCTCTTATCGGTATCTCTTTGTCCATCGGTAGCTCTGTGCATCGGTAGCTCTCTGTCCATCAGTAGCTCTGTGCATCAGTAGCTCTGGCTATCGGTAGCTCTGGCTATCGGTTGCTCTGGCTATCGGTGGCTCTGGCTATCGGTAGCTGTGGCTATCGGTCGCTCTGGCTATCGGTGGCTCTGGCTATCGGTAGCTCTGGATATCGGTAGCTCTGGCTATCAGTAGCTCTGGCTATCGGTATCTCTGGCTATCGGTAGCTCTGTGTCTTATGCAAACCACATCTAATTGACTTAGAATTGTTTCAAAGCTTTTATAAACACGGATAATCGGAATTAACATAAATCAGAGATTATTTAAACATTATTATTAACTTGATCACTAATTTGAAAGAATTAAAATGTAGATCAACAGTAATTGAGAATAGCATAATATATGATCACATAATTGGGATTATTAAAACATATAAATACACAATTGGGATTATCAAACCAGGTGAGGTTAACACCATCGCGTCAGACAAAGCTGTGGGAATCGAACCCACAACCAAAGTGCGATTGGGATTTATCGCCTACCACTGGACTACGCGAGGTCCTTGGTTAGTGTGACTATTATTTTTAGTTAAATGTTTTTATTGATCAATAATAATTTGGTTTGGGATCTTATGTCTTATCAAATGAATACCCTTAGTATAAGACAGTGATTTGGTGATTAAGTGATAAATGTTATTTTGGAAGATGTTTGCTTTGTTGGGAACACTATATACCCAAGGAAAAAAGGATAGTATGGGATATCATTTGAGAAGTAATGGTAGATTTTTATCTATGTTTTTATTGTGGATTTATAGTGATTTGGGTTATTTAGGGAAATGATTAACCTATAATAGATAATATTTGATTAGGTTAATTAATTTTATGTATGTGGCTTTAAGAGTAATTGATGTCATTTGGAGATACCATTTAACGTGGAAGACTACATAACGAAATTCTTCTATGTTTTCAGTTTCAATATTATTTTTGATTTTATTAAAGGATTTTAAGGACAATTTTTTATTGAATGCTATTTATTTACCTTTGGGGTATTGTTGGTATAATTTTATAAATTAATATTAATGTTTCATTATCTAATGAAATAACCTTTTTGGGATCATCAAATCTTATACTAACCATTTTGGTTTTGATTAATCTCTAAAGACAAGGTAAATGTATAGCTTATTATTTGTAGATCATGTAACTCTATATGAATTTTATTGTAGCTCTTCTAGTGTGACCAAGTCTTCTGGAATACTCATTGTTTAAAATTGAGTTAGTAGTAGAAATTTATTAAGAATGAAACATTACATAAAAATTAATTATATATCTTTATGTTCTTATTCAATCCCAGAAATGAATTCCTCATCATTATGTAATGTAACTTAAACAAAATGTTGTCTGTTTACTTTTCCTACTGGGAAACTAATGACCGTTTGTCCCATCAGATGTTTTTGGTTTTCTTGATGTTAAATTTCTCCTGATAATGTTTTCCATCCCTGTCCATTATAACATGAAACTTATTTTATCATCCATATCCATGTTTTTTTACATGGAATCTTAGTATAGGTTATCTTGGATGACCTTTTTACTTCTCTTTCTTTTAAAGAGATAGTTTTATTGACTCTTTGTCATTTTTGGGAATTTCTATTATATTCCCAAGCCCAATTTTAAAAATTGTGAGGATGAAATTTATTTAAGGAGGGGAGAATGTAACACCCCAAGCTTCCATGGTATGCTTCTGACGGAATAATACAGTAGCGTGTGTTGTATGCAACTTCAAGTTCTAACACACACCACAACTAATAAAACTAGCCATTATGAATAGTAATACCCACTTTTTGAAATTTTATACACTTTATCATTCAAAATGGACTTCATTTTTGGATTCGTAATATTGAAATTATCCTAGGGTGAAATTTTGGTACTTTTCCGATAACTTTCATATTTTGATGAATTGTGAAAATTACTAAATTTTTATTAAAAACAACTTTTTTAATCGAAATAATTAATAATGATAAATTATGAATTTGAGTGGTTTTAAAGTACACATAGAATATATTTTTACCATTTAATACAATTTTGGTCATTGGACATAATTTCACATTTAAACCGGACATAAACAAGGGTCAATCTTTCGATAGTTATTATCTTTTAAAAACACACTTTTTGTTTTGATAGCAGGAATTAATTTTAAATTAATTTCTGCCACTTCTGTGTTTTGAATTTGGAAAAATTGACTCCATATATGGAATCAGGATGTCCAAATTGTGTAAATATTTAACTCTTATTTTTGAAATTTTGAATAATTACTTCGGTAAATATTTTATTTACCATGGTTGAAGGGTAAATCCGATAAATAAGGGTAAAAAATAATATTATAATAACATTAATTTACCCTAAAATGTGTTCTAACCATATTGGTTGGTACATGTCCGACGATGGGCATATTTGGGTCGATTTTGGGACCCCATGGAACTACTTGTAAGTGATAATGACACTTTATATTAATTAAGTTAATGTAAATACAAAAATGACATAAGCATATATCTTTTAGAAAAAACAATTTTTAAATAGGGATATATATGTTGTATTTTCGACTAAAAATATTCATTAGAAAGATAAAATTATTTCCTAAAAAATTGTATTTTATTTATAATTTTTATACATTAAATAAGTTAATTTATTTATGACACAATTATGATGAAAATATTACCTTATTAATGAAATATTAAATAATTGATATTATAAATACCCAAATAAATATAATTTGAGACTTTTAATGAATTCCAAGAATTTTATAGGTTAATATTACAAGTTATTATTGATTTAATTAACTTTTTTTCGAAGTAATCATGCTATTATAATTTTCAAAAAAATCAAATACCAAATAGTGTCAAAATTGACAAAAAAGAGTTTTTAAATCAAATATTATATTATTAATTGATATTAAATTCCAAGAAATCTATGGTTCATTCAAAGGACTTGTATCATGATATTTGTATCATTAATTGACCACTTTGGGGTCACTTGGAGGTATATATTATGTTTATTAACTATATAATATAAAAATACAAGGTGACATGGTTAGAGTCAAACTAATTAACTAAGAGTTAAAACTAAAAGATAAAGTTAATATAATGACACAAACATGTATAAATTCTATTGGTTGAGTGGTTTTATACCCATCCCCACATTAAACATTAAATAATAAACTTCCCTCAATTAATCCTAAAGCCCTTAGTTTGATCAAAAAGCCTTCCTAAGGAACCCTTTTAATCAAATTAAAAGGAAGAACCCGAAGAAGAGGTAATGTTTTCACCACCCTTTTCAAGTTCATTTCTTATTCCTATTATTCATTATTTGTTATTCCCACTCTAAAATAATAAATCCAGTATATCCTATATAATGTGATGTTATTATAAATATGTTATAACCATATTCAGTATTCTATCCATCCTTTGAATAACATGTCACCATACGTGCGTACGTACGGCCTACCGTCGCCACGTCGTGGTGTAATTTTTTTTTTCAATATATTATTATATGTATGGGTATAATAATGATGTTTAATTCGTTTAAATAATAAATTTAAAATGATAATTATTTTTTATATATTATATACTATCCAATTATATATATTTTTAATATCAAAATAATGATACTGTTGCTCCTGCGTATGTACGGATTACCGTCTCCACGAACGCGATGAGATTCATTCCCCATCATATCCATTCAAGACTAAATTTCATTTGATGAATAAAAATAATTTTTAGAGGCACGATATCATTCTGAATATGAATAATATACATCCCATCCATAATAAATACAGCTCTCATAAAAAATAATATAAAGGAAAACAAATCTGTTAAAACCAGAAATGACGATAATACTAAGATATTATTAACAAATCAATAATAAAAGATCATATATAATATCATATTAATGTAAATTATTTTTGTATAATTAAATAAAAATTATTTCACCATTATACAGGAGGTTAACCTACCTTCAACCAAGGAAAATGTACAAAGTAAGGGGTTTCTTATCTCACTTTTAATTTCGTGAGATTTCCATTGTTCACCACTTATTTATTGCATGTGGTGTGTGTACTTCCCATGATTGTATTCACTGTGTAATATAATTTAATTTGTGGATATTTACATCATCATTGTATTATCCTTATTTCAGGTGTGTATGATTGATAAGTTATCAAATCGATAAGGGAATTTGAAATTTTAATTTCCACTCATTCATATTTACGCATACTTCATTGATTATTTTACTCCAATATTATGTGTGAAATCACTATTCATTCGATTATGTCATAATTTACACTCCCCTTTCTGTGGATATAATTTTTATATACATAATCACCCCATTGATAAATTCTAAAGTCATCGGTATGAACTTGATGAGAGTAATTTTTACTCAATCTCGATTTGTTGAGTTAAACATCCAATTAGTTGGTGTTATTTTTACAAGAATATGTGTGAATGTCCTTTGATTTTTTTACAATAAATATCCAATCATATTGACTGTATTTATATTTGTCACACATATTTATTCTGTTGATTTATGCATAACCTATGGATACGACCTTTATGAGAGATTTCATCTAAATTTACATTCCATTGAGACTCCTTTGTTGTCATACACCAAATCACTTTTATATGGTGTATATAATGTACTTTGATATAGTATATCATTAATCTATTTATTTCCATGATATTACAATGTTTTTATTCCCTCAATTATTTGTATTCAAGTGTCTCTCTTTTGGTTAGGAACTCTAACAAAAATATAATTTTAAAATTTTATAAAGATTTATTATTCTAAATCCTTCTCATTAATGTGAATTTTTTAAAAATGGTTTTAAGGATTTATTTATATGGACATTAATGTTTTCAAATCAAAATTCCTTTTAAATTTTTCTAAGTGGTATGAGACACTTTGATTCAAAAATATATTTTAAATGGATTCTTGACAAATAGTGTGACTTTTAAATGTTTTCAAGAAAAAGGGGGATATTTTTCTCAATAGATGGATGATTATTTTAATCTATGTCAAAATCCATCATTATTCTCGATTGAGGTTAATATGATATAATACAATCTTCCATATTGTATCGAATGAGTTATTCTTTACTGTGGATGTGCAGTTTTTTTACCATTCATGGTTTGTGGTTAAAGTATTGGCATTTCGTATGCTAGTTTTAATACATATGTTTATGTTATGTTTCAAACTTTTCATATGAGGAATGCATTGGACATAGTAAGTGAAAGGTGGAGCCCGCTATAGCTCATCTATGCATCAGTAGGTCTCATGAGACAAACTAGTGTCTTGGCATGAGGCCTTGACAAAATCTTTTTTGTAGCCTTGGCACGAGGCCTTGGCTACGTGGTTATGATAGTCTGACATTATGCATTCCATTATTATGAAAGTGGCTATTGATATTTCATGTGATTAGTTGACTTGTAGAATATCCATCTGAATAAGTAAATGGAATTATTTCATTTCATCTTTTCTGTATTATGTTGAAATTCACGTTTAAAAGGCTTTTGTTTTAGTTCTACATTGCCTTAAATGTTTATGCTTATTTATGAATGTTTTCTCTATATTGTTATCCTTTCTAAGCATCTGATCTCACCCCTTTCAATGTGTTATTTTTTCCAGGATGTGAAGAAGTAATTTATGAATTACCTGTATGGATAGTATGTGGGGATATGAGTGTGGACTATGGAGACTATGTTATTGTGGATTTCATTTTTATGATGTAATGTAAGACTTATGAATATATCTAGTGTTTCTAGGGCTACTAAACTAATTGGTCTTTTGAGATTTGATCTTTATTGTGATCATGCCCATGATATCTAATAATTCACAGAATCTGGGTAACTGGGGTCGGGGAGTTATAGTTGGTATCAGAGGAAGTTTAGTACAAACATTGGGAGCTATATTTAGATAAACTCTGATCATATTACACAGCCCTAAGATAAACAATGAGTATTAGGATAGAATAACTTACTAGAATTTTGGTATTGTAGAGATTTTGTGAGTTTTTTGAGCAATACATCCTTGTCTGGATACGATCAGGTAGAGGTGGATCTGGCACAGATGTACCTTGCGGTAGAATATGAAAGCACCGCTTTGAACTAGACTCAAATGGAAACTGGCGCACGACAACGGGCCTTGTTGCACTCTTGGTTACAACACTCCCGGGGGACAGGCTTAGGATAATTTACATTTTCTTTAAAAACCTATTTGAAGTATTATATATAAGATGAGAGTAAATGACATTGGTTAATCCTAATGTGTTTAAAATTGAGAATATAGGGACATGATATTATTTATATGATTTTATGACTACTGTTACCCACACAATGCTTTCTGGTTTTAGTCAATGGCTAGATTACAATGAAGTCATAGTGACATTGAGAATGATGTAAAAGGTGCGATCAGTGGTGGAAATGAGCAAAGAAATGGAATGTTCATAGGCGTAAAAGATATATTCTTAATGTAAAATCAATTTTTCCAAAAATATGATCAACAATATATATATTAACCAATTCTCAGACTCAACAAAGAAGAGAGAGGTGATTAATGATAAGAGCTCCAACAATGGAGACCATGGAGAAAGGAATCCTCAATTTCCATCATGCAGGAAATGTGGAAGGAGACACCTAGGAATTTATCTCACTGGGACAAAGAAATGATTTATGTGTGGGAACTAAGGACATAAATTGAAGAACTGCCAAAGAAAAATGAAGAGTACTACGGAAGAAGATAAAAATGGTCCCATGAATCCATTTACAATCATTTTCCGTAAATGTAGGGGACCTGGACATTACCCGAGTGAATTCCCTATTCTATTGGATGTTTTCTTGGTCAAAGAAGAAGCTATGTGGAAATAAATGGTTTTAGAAATGTTTAAAATGTATTAGTGCTCCTTATTGATGGTTTTACATTGGAATGCTTTTCTCTTGTACTTGTAACCCTGCAGTTTTCCATGTTAGAATGATATTTTAGGATGAATTATCTTTTATCTTGTTGATATAGTTATAAATAACAATTTGGTTTTATATGATCATTGGGTTTGATGAAATTACAAGTTATTATAATTTGGGATGAAAATGCAAGGTATGAGATAACATTTGTGGTTAAATTATGTTATGGTTATTTTGAGAAATTTATCTCAATTTGTTAATGTTATAAAATAAAGTTTTTGAAAAAGGACAACATGCAGACCATGTGACAACCCATCACGTCGGACAAAGATATAGGAATTGAACCCACAACCAAAGTGCGATTGGGATTTATCGCCTACCACTGGACTACGTGAAGTCCCCGGTTATTATGACTATTATTTTTATTTAAATGATTTTATTGATCAATAATAATTTGATTTGGGTTCATATGTCTTATCAAATTAATACCCTTAGTATAGGAAAATAATTTGGTGATTAAGTGATAAATGTAATTTTGGATGATTTTTGCTTTGTTGGGAACACTATATGGCCAAGGAATATAGGCTAGTATGGGATTTCATTTGGGGAGTAACGATGGATTTTTATCTATGTTTTTATTGTGTATTTATAGTGATTTGGGTTACTTATGGAAATGATTAACATATAATAGAGAATATGTGATTAAGTTAATTACTTTTATGTATGTATCTTTAAGAGAAATTGATGTCATTTAGAGATACCATTTAACATGGAAGACTACATAACCAAATTCTTCTAAGTTTTGAGTTTCAATATTATTTTTGATTTTATTAAAGGATTTTAAGGACAATTATTTATTGAATTCTATTTATTTAGCTTTGGGGTATTGTTGGTTAAATTTTAGAAATTAATATTAGTGTTTCTTTCTCTATTGAAATAACCTTTTGGGGGATCATCAGATCGTATACTAACTATTTTGGTTTTGATTAATCTCTAATGACAAGGTAAATGCCTATTTTATTCTTAGTGGATCAGGTGATTCTATAAGAATTTAATTGTATATCTTCTAGTGTGACCAAGTCTTCTGGAATACTGGTCGTTTAAAAATGAGTTAGTAGTAGAAATTTATTAAAGAATGATACTTTTCTTGAAAATTATGTATATCACTTTATTTTCTTAGTCAATCCTAGAAATGAATTCCTCGTCTTTAAGTAATAACTTAAAAAAAATGTTGTCTGTTTACTTTTCCTACTGGGAAACTAATGACCGTTTGTCCCATCACAAGTTTGTGGTTTTGTTGTTGTTAACTTTCTCCTAATAATGTTTTCCATCCCTCTCCATTAGAACTTGACACATATTTTATCATCCATATCCAGGTTTCTTAACATGGAATCTTAGTTTAGGTTATCTCGGGTGACCTTTGTACTTATCTTCCTTTCTTTTAATGTGATAGTTTTATATAATTTTTTCCAATGTGGGACTTTCCATTATATTCCCAAGCCCGATTTTAAAAATTTCGAGGATGCAATTTATTGAAGGCGGGGAGAATGTAACACCCCAATATTCCACAGTATGCTTCTCGCTGAATAATACAGTAGTGTTCGTTGTACGCAACTTCAAGTTCTAACACACACCATAACTAATAAAACTAGCCATTATGAATAGTAAAAACCACATTTTGAAATTTTATACATTTAATCATTCAAAATGGACTTTATTTTTGGATTTTGGAATATTGAAATTATCCTAGGGTAAAATTTTGGTACTTTTCAGATAACTTTCATATTTTGATGAATAGTGAAAATTACTAAATTTTTATTAAAAATAAATTTTTTAATCGAAATAATTAATTGAGATAAATTATGAATTTGAGTGGTTTTAAAGTATATTTTGAATATATTTTTACTATTTAATACAGTGTTGGTCATTGGAGATAATTTCACATTTAAACCGAACATAAATAAGTGTCAATCTTTTGATAGTTATTATCTCTTAAAAACACGATTTTTGTTTTGACAGCGGGAATTAATTTAAAATTAATTTCTTCCACTTCTATGTTTTGAATGTGGAAAAATTGACTCCATATTTGGAATCATGTGTCCAAATTGTGTAAATAGGTAACTCCTATTTTTATACATTTTGAATAATTACTTCGGTAAACATTTAATTTCCATGGTTAAAGGGTAAATCCGGTAAAAAAGGGTAAAAAATAATATTATAATAATAATAATTTACCTTAAAACATGTCCTAACCCTATTGGTTGATAAATTTCCAACCATCTGCATCTTTGGGTCGATTTTGGGACCCCATGATTCCACTTTTAAGTGATGATGACACTTTATATTAATTAAGTTAAGTAAATACTAAAATGACATAAGCATATATCATTTAGAAAAACAATTTTTAAATAGGGTTATATATGTTGGACTATCGACTATAAATATTCATTAGAAATATAAAAAGATTTCCTAGATAATTTTATTCTATTTATAATTTTTAGACATTATATAAGTTAATATATTTATGACACAATGATGATGCAGTAATTAACTTATTTGTGAAATATTAAAATAATTGATATTAGAAATACAAAAAATAAATATAATTTGAGACTTTTAATGAATTCCAATAATTATATAGGTTAATATTACATGTTAGGATTGATTTAATTAAATTTTTTATAAGTAATCCTGCTGATATAAATTTCATAAAAATCAAATACCAAATAGTGTCAAAATTGACATAAAAGAGTTTTAAAAACAAATATTATATTATTAATTGATATTAAATATTTAAAAATTTAAGGATCGGCCAAAGGACTTGTATCATGATAGGTGTATCATTAATGGACCACATGGGGGTCTCTTGGAGGTATATAGTACGTTTATTAACTATATAATATAAAAATACAAAGTGACATGGTTAGTGTCAAACTAATTAACAAAGAGTTAAACTAAAAGATATGGTTAATATAATGACCCAAACCTATATAAATTCTATTGGTTTAGTGGTTTTCGACCCATCCCCATCTTAAACATTAAATAATACACTTTTGAGCCATTATAAACTGAATATAAATTTATTATAAAATAATATTTCTAGATTTTCCTAAGGTGCCCCTCCTCCCCATTATAAAAAGGCACCACTTCTAACCAATTATTCACACCTTCAAAGCCTTTTGGATTGGCCAACCCCTACCCAAATACTCTCTCAACTTCCCTAAATTCAACCTAGAGGACTTATTTTGATCATAAATCCAACCTATGGATCCCTTTAGATCAAATCAAAAGGAAGAGCCTGAAGAAGAGGTAATGTTTTCACCACCCTTTTTCAGGTTCATTTCTTCTTCACCTTCTTATTTCTTTGTTATTAACATTCTAAAATAATAACTCCAGTATCTAATATATACTGTGATGTTATTATAAATATGGTACAACCATATTCAGTATTCTATCCATCCTTTGAATGACATGTCACCATATATGCGTACGTACGGCCTACCGTCTCCACGTCGTGGTGTAATTGTCATTCAATATATTATTATTTTTATGGGTATAATAATGATGTTTAATTCATTTAAATAATAAATATAACATGATAATGATTCTGTATATATGATATACCATCCAATTATATATTATTTTAATATCAAAATAATGATATTGTCACTCGTGCGTACGTACGGATTACCGTCTCCACGAATGCGATTAAATTCATTCCCCATCATATCCATTCAAGACTAAATTTCGTTTGATGAATAAAAATAATATTTAGTGAGATTTTATCATTATGTATATGAATAAGATACATCCCATCCATAACAAATACGGCTTGCATAATAAATAATATAAAGGAAAACGAATCTGTTAACACCCGAAATGACGATAATACAAAGATATTATTAACAAATCAATGTTAAAAGATCATATATGATATCATATTAATGTAAATAATTTTTTTATAATTCAATAACAATTATTTCACTATTAAAGAAGAGGTTAACCTACCGTCATCCATGTAAAAAGTAAAAAGTATGGGGTTTCTTATCTCACTTTTAATTTCGTGAGATTTCGATTGTTCACCACTTATTTATTGCATGTGGTGTGTGTACTACCCATGATTGTATTCACTATGTAATATAATTTAATTTATGGATATTTACATCATAATTGTATTATCCTTCTTTTATGGGTGTATGTTTCATAAGTTATCAAATTGATAAGGGAATTTGAAATTTCAATTTCCACTCATTCGGCATTACGCATATTTCATTGATTATTTTACTCAAAGATTATGTGTGAAATCATTATTCATTTGATTATGTCATAATTTCCACTCCCATTTCTGTGGATATAATTAGGATACACATAATCACTCCATTGATAAATTCGGATGTCATCAGTATGAACATGATGAGAGTAATTTTTACGCAATCTCGATTTGTTGAGTTAAACATCCAATTCATTTGTGTTTTTTTACAAGAATATGTGTGAATGACCTTTGATTGTTTTACACTAAATATCCAATAATATTGAGTGTATTTATATTTTTCACACATATTTATGTCATTGATTTCTCCTTAACCTAATGATATGACCTTTATGAGAGATTTCATCTCAATTTACATTCCATTGAGACTCCTTTGTTGTTATACACCAAATCACTTTTATATGGTGTATATAATGTACTTTGACATAGTATATCATGAATCTATTTATTCTCATGATATTATAATGTTTTTCTTACCTCAATTATTTGTATTCCAGTGTCTCTATTTTGGTTAGGAACTATAACTAAAATTTCATTTTAAAATGTTTTAAATATTTATCATTCTAAATCTTTCTCATTAATGTCCATGTTTTAAAAATAGTTTTAAGGATTTATTTATATGGACATTATAGTTTTCAAATAAAAATTCTTTTTAATAGTTTCAAAGTGGTATGGAACACTTTGATTCAAAAATCTATTTTAAGTGGCTTCTTGATAAATAGTGTGATTTTTAAATGTTTTCAAGAAAAAGGGGGATATTTCTCTCAATAGTTTTATGATTATTTTAATCTATTTCAATATCCTTCATTATTATAGATGAGATTAATATAATATAATACAATCTTCTATATTGTATCTAATGAGTTAAGTTTGACTGTGGATGTGCTATTTTTATACCATTCATGGTTTGTGGTTAAAGTATTTACATTTCGTATGCTAGTTTTAATATGAATGTCTATGTTATTTTTCAAAATTATCATATGAGGAATGCATTAAACTTAGTAAGTGACGGGTGGAGCCCGCTATAGCTCCTCGATGAATCGGTAGGTCTCATTGAGACAAACTAGTTTCTTAGCATGAGGCCTTGACAAAATCATATTTGTAGTCTCGACACGAGGCCTTGGCTACGTGGTTATGATAGTCTGACATTATGCATTCCATCATTATGAAAGTGGTTATTGATATTGCATGTGATTATTTGACTAGTAGAATATCCATGTGAATAAGTAAATGGCATTGTTTTATTTTATCTTTTCCATATTATGTTGAAGTTCAAGTTTAAATGGATTTTTTTTAGTTATACATTGCCTTAAATGTTTATGCTTATTTATGAATGATTCCGCTATATTGTTATCCTTACTAAGCATCTGAGCTCACCCATTTCAATGTTTTATTTTTCCTAGGATGTGAATAAGTAATTTATGAATGACCTGTAGGGATAGTATGTGGGGATATGAGTGTGAACTATGAAGACAATGTTGTTGTAGTTTTTATTTTTATGAAGTAATGTAGGAATTATGAATATATCTAGTGTTTCCAAGGCTACTAAACTAATCAGTCTTTCGAGATTTGATCTTTCATGTGATCATGCCAATGTTATGTAATAATTCACCAAATCTGGGTAACTGGGGTCGAGGCGTTTCAATGGTGTACCCCTATCTACTATTTCTGATCATTGTCACCATTTTACATCAATATTTATGAAAAGTCTTAAAATATCTCTAGATTTTGAAATTCATTTAAGAACTTACTACCACCCCCAAACTGATGGAAAATTAGAATTGATTGTTCAAAACTTATAAGACATGTTGAGATCTTACTTACGTGACATTCATGGTTTGTGGGATCAGTATTTACCTCTGGTAGAATTCTCTTATAACAATAGATTCCATTAATGTATTAAAATGGCACCATATAAAGCGTTATATGGAAAGAGATGTTGTGCACCAACTTGTTGGGATGATGTTGGTGAAAGAAAACTTGTAGGGTTAGAAATTGTTGAAGAAATAATGGAAAAGGTAAAGATTGTCCAAAATCACAACAAAGCTGCTCAATGTAGGCAAAAGAGCTATGCCGATAACCAAATGAAGGATTTGGAATTTCAAGTAGGTGATCATGTTTTCTTGAAAGTATCTCTATTGAAGGGTGTTATACGATTCGGTAAGAAGGGAAAATTAAGTCTTAATTACATTATATCAATCAAAATTCAAGAAAAAAATTAGAGTTGTAGATTACCGTTTTGAAATGCCTCAAAGCCTCCCCAACCTTCATGATGTGTTCCATGTAACACTGTTGAGAAAATACATGCCTAACACAACATATATACTCACTTATGATGAAATATAACTGAAACCAGATCTGTCTTATTACGAAGAGAATATCAGGATTCCTGATACCATAGAACAAGTGTTGAGATACCAGATGACTCGTCTTGTAAATTTTATTTGGAGAATCCATAAAATGGAAGAGGCGGTGTGGGAACCAGAGGAAATTATGATGAGGAACCACCAAAATATATTAATGCAATAATATTCTAGAAATTTTGAGGGCAATATTATTTAAAGTAGGGGATAATGTAACACCACATGCTTCCATGATATTCTTCTCTTTGAATAATGCAATAGCATGAGATGTACGCAACGTCGAGTTTTAGCCCACCATGACGGATCAAAATAGCTGTTTAAAAAGAAGTTATGAATAATAATACCCACATATTGAAATTTTATAAATTTTATTTTCCAAAATGGACTTCATTTTTGGATTCGTAATGTCAAAATTATCTTAGGGTGAATTTTTGTATCTTTCTGAAAACTTTCATTTTTTGATGAATATTGACAAACATTGTGTATTTGTTTAAAACCAAATTTTCTTTAAATAATTACTAATTTTATTCAAAATTATTTTAATGCCAAATCATTTAAATAATACCTATATTAGTCTAATGTAATTCATTAGAGTCATTTTATAATAATATTACATATATAAAATTTTATTGAACTTTTTAACGTCTTTTACCCTCCTTCTATGCACATTTGCAAACTTGTATACAAGGTAATTTTAACGCTTCTATGAATTGAGTATTAAAAATATGAGAGACACGGTTGAAATCAGTAAATAACATGCGGTTCAATAGAATGAAAATTAATTTTTGGTGAATAGTAACTTTTGAATTTTATTTACAAATGTTAAAAGTAAATAGTGTATTTAAAGGTAAAAATGATATTAAAATTACTGTAACACAAGTCCTAATTCAATTGGATAATTTTATTTCGACCAAAATCAACCATATGAATAAAATATGATCCTTTTTTAACCACTTTATTTAGATTAGGAAATTTATTATATTTTATTAAAAGAAGAGGTAAAAGTGTTAAATTCTAATATTAATTACTAAACCATTTTTAATATACGGTTATACATAAGATAAATTAGACAATAAATATTCATTTGAAAGATAAAAATATTTCATATATCATGGTATTTTATTTATAATTTTGAGAAATTAAATAATTAAATTTATTTGTGGCAGAATGATGAAGAAGTAATTACCTTATTAATGATTGATTAAAATAATTGGTATTATAAATATTAAAAGAAATGTAAATTGAGACTTTTGACGCATTCCAATAATTTTATAGTTTAATGTGACATGATAACATTGGATAAATGTATTTGTTTTATAATTAATAAAGTATTTATGACTTTCTAAAAAACCAAATACTAAATAGTGTCAAAATTTTCATAAATCAGTTTTTAAAACAAATACATTTTTATTAAATGATATAATATTTGAAAAAAATTCAGTTTATGATTAAAAATAATATCTAGGAACAAAATATGATTCTAGACATGAATCATATACATCATATCCATAAAAAATAGGACTTATGTAACAAAACATATAACGGATAATGAATCAGTTAACACCATAAACAATGATACTATGGAAATATTTTTAATTAAACAATATTAAGGGATCTTATATGATATCATATTTATGATTGTGGTTCTGTTTTAGTTTAATAACATGGATTTATCTATTATACAGGGGGTTAACATACCCAATACTAAGGAAAATTACAATATAGGGGTTAATTTTACAATCTCTTCATTATCCGAGGTTGTTCATACTTATGTATCTACTGGGACCTCTTTAGCATCCACATCTATGTTTCATAATAATAAATTTAAAAACATTTTTACTATTTCCTATACTATGGTTAAATTCATTTATAATCTTTTTTGAGTTTTTATAAAATGTTTTGAAAGGAATATTTCTATTGTTTTCCAAACAAGGTACTTTAAGACCTTTTCGACAAAATTAATGAAAGAATGTTTTTTTAACTTACACAGTGGGTGCATCTATTTTCTTCCATTATTAAACCTTCAAATCTTCCCTTAACATCTTATAAGAATATTTTCAAAATAAACTTTTTATTTTTATAATTACATGACTTTTCTATAATTTCAAAATATAAATATATATTTCTCTTAAATATTTTTGATTTCATCTATGTCAACATCCTTTGTGAGATTTTATTCTTGTTTGAAGTTGATTTATTATGATAAAATCGTTCATATTATATTGGTGGTTTTGTGATATGTTAGATTGTGGATGTGTTATTTTTATACCCTTCATGGTTTATGGTTAATGTATTGACATTTCATAGTTTTAATATGAATGATTATATTATGTTTCCACCTTTTCATATGAGGAATACATTAGAAATAGTAAATGACTGATGGATCCTGTTATCGATCCTCGATGCATTGAGAGGTATCATGAGACAACTTAGTGTCTTAGCACAAGGACTATACTAAATTTTAATTTTTAGTCTTGGCATGAGGCCTTCACTATGTGGTTTTGATTTCTAGCATTATACATTCCATCAATATGAAATTATCTATTGATATTACATGGGATTATTCGACTAGTAGAGTATACATGTAAATAAGTAAATTGAGTTATTAGATTTTTATTTTCAATATTATTCTGAAATATGTTTTTAAGAGTATTTTGTTTTATTCTAATACGTTTCCTTAAATGTTTATGATTATTTATGATAGTTTCTGATATATTGTTATCCTTACTAAGCATCTAAGCTCAACCCTTTCTTATATTTTACTTTTAACCAAGATGCAGACAATTATATTATGAATTACATACAGAAATAGGCTAAGGGATATGAGTGTGTTCAAATTGGACACAATATGGTTGTTTTTTCATTTCGTAATTAATTGTATAAATTATTTATGTATCTAGTACTTTCAAGGCAACTAAACTAATACGTCTTTTGGGACATCATATCTTGGGATCATGCCAATATTGTATAATAATGCAAAAACTCTGGGTAACTGGGGTCAGGGTGTTACATATATTTTGGATGTAGGCTATAGTGCTCTTTCTTACATGGTTAATTTTATTTTAAATTGAGTCATTTTTTAAATAATTTTTTTTAGTAATTTGTGAATTTTGAAATTTTCAATAAATTTAATGTACAATGATCGTGATATTAGAAAATATTTTGGTGCGTATTTTTGGGAGAAAATTATTTTATTATTTCAGTATCAATTTCAAGGGAATTCATATGAATCATATTTACTAAAACTAAAAATATTTAATTTTCATGCAGATGATGGTGCTAGTTTTCTAGGATTATAACTGCTATTTTAAAGGAGGGTATGAATGAGTTTTTGAATAAGTTTAAGTATATTTTTTATATTTTCTAATATTTTAAAGATATTATTAGAAGAATAATTCTAATTATTTTAAAAGATTTTATTAGAGATTTATTCATGGAAATTATAAAGGAAATGTTGTTGTGAAATTCATGGACAAATTTATAGAATCTATTGAATTGATTTCTTTACAAATGAAGTGGATTAATTGAATCTATCTAAATATATATATATATATGTATTTATATATGTATATATATATATGTGGTTAAGAAATATATGTAGATGTGTTGAGATGTGAAATATCAATACAAAATAAGTTACTAAAAATATTCTTTTTTCAATCATTTTGACGAGAGAATTGATTAACTATTTATATCTATTATTCAATCAGTATGAGACAAATAAGAAAAAAGGAAACCATGTGATAAAGAATAAAAATTTTATGTTTCACGTTTTTAAATAATAATAAATCTTTTATACATTGAAGATTATTTATTTGATGATGTTCTTAATATAAGAGCAACTACTTATGTCAGTTTCTTTGAAACACTATTTTGAAGCAGTATTCAACTTCTCCATCTCACCTGCATTATATGAATTGTCGAATTCTCATACTCAGTGTTGGATTATATTAATCTTCCTGACTAAATTTTGAATATTTCAATTCCTTTTAAAATAAGTAGAACGCACTATAAAATCAATTATGTATGGTCTCACCTTCTTTCAGTCGGTTTTTGAGGTCTTTGGAAAAAGGGAATGCTAGTGAAAATCACCATGGTAACATAGAGAGAGTTTATGGAGGGGAATAATGGAATACAATACCCCAATACACTATACAACACTATTTACTATTCTTTTCTTTATTTATTTTCCACCTATAACACTTCTTTAAATTATAACAAAAGGATATAATTAATAAAATAAGAATGTTTTGAATATTCCATGATTTTTAGAAGGAAACAATTCACCCACCCCCTTGTTTCTTCATCATTTTTCTTTTGACAAAGTGAATTATATAAATTAATTAATGAAAAAATTATCCCATATTTCTAATTAGGGGGTTCATATATTTTTATTTCTTCAATTTAATTTTTGGTCATTAGTAAAAACAGTTATGGTATAAATTTGATTCCATGGTAAAGGTTAAATCGAGTTAATTATTATAAAAAATAAGTCTTAAGACAACAAAATTATATATTAATTAATATTTGATGATTTTTACCCTTCCCAATATATCATCTAAATATGATTTTTTATAAATAAAATGTCACATGATTAAGACTGTATAATTTTTAAATGTTCTAAAAATTTACATGTTTTACACGATTCTCTATTATAGAATGGTTCCTTATATCCTACAATAACCACAAATTTTTATCACTCTATTTTAATTTATCCTAACACAAATCTCCCAAAAGAAACCCTCCCCACATTTTAGAGATCCCAGTCTTCTTAAAATAATAACCCTAGAAGGGTTAATGTGTAAGACATACGGATATTTCATAAGAGAATTTCGAAGTCATAACCGAATTATTTGAAGTTTATTTCTTCTTTAACCAACATAAAATATTATTAATCCTATATAAAATAAAAAAATATTATCTTATGAGTCAATAAATTTCATTATTATTAGGGTAAAAATTTAATCTTGTTTTCCATCTTATGAGAAATGAAAACACCGCTTGAGTGTACATTTGGACTGTCACCCCTTGAAAGTGATGTATATTTTTCTCATAAAAGAATCATATTAACTGTTATAAATATAAAAAATATATATTTATGATATTTATTAAATAATTATTATTATTAAAAATTAATATAAAAAATGTCTTCAAACCCTTTCATCCATTAGAAATTGAAAACATCACACGTCCGTAGAAGTGTAATAACACCGCCACGAAGCGACGTGATTTGTTTTCACCTTATTAGGATAGTCATAAGAGTAAAAAATGAATAAATATGACATTTATAACATATATTAAATTATTAAATAGAAATATATTATCTATTTTTATTTAATTACCACCTATTATAAAAATGAAAATGTCGTTCATGGGTGCGTATGGATTACTCGGTTGATCAAAAAAGTGGTTATTTTTTAAATATTAAATTACATGATTGGTTTTATAACATTATTTAACATATAGAAATGTTAAATATTTTTATTATTATATATATAATTTAAAAATAACCCCTTTGACCATGGTCAACTCAATGATGTAATTTTTAGTAATAAACCAGACAACCCTAAAAATCCAGTATAGACATAACAATTTTATTAAGTAAATAAGACGTGGTAATAAATGAAATATAAAGAATATCTATAGTAAAACCTTCAAAAAATTTCATTAAAAACAATAAATGTAATATAATTTTATTGTTCACAATTTATATAACATAAGAAGCTAGATGAGACTTAAAGTAAGAGATTTGTCATATCGTTTTACTTCAATTAGGACAAATTCCATTTTCACCACATGATTTATTTTATGTGGTACATGTACTAAATTATGAATTTATATTATCATTATTTTAATTAAATAGGTGTTATTAAAATTCAATTTCATGTACACTTCTTGAACACCACTTTAATTCAAAATTTAAGGTGGTTGAAAAAGAGTTTTCCTCAGAACCTTGTTTAAAATATTTCATTTCAAATAATTTTCATACATGTCCACATTATTTAAAATGTTTAAATAATTTTATTATTTATAAATTAAGGGATTTTAAATTTTATTTCCCAAAAAATTTAACTTCCTTTACAAATATTTATAAATGATTTTTCTAAACATTGTCCATATGAGTCAATTTGGACTCTATTTATCAATGTGAAAAACAATTGTCGACATATGTGGAAAAAGAATAATTTCATTTCATAATTTATTTTTTTATAATATTATACTTCATTATTCCATATTTTAATAATTTAAATTCAATTCTTATTTTTTAGAATAATTTTATTTAAGGAATTTTGAAAAGAAATATATATTTCTTCCAATTTTAATAGGAAAATGGAAAAGTGAATTTTTTATGGGTTGAAATTATTTTCTCATAAATTTTATGATGAAGAAGTGAAATATTAAAATTTTTTATTCATGAAATGGTACTTTATAAATATAGGTGAAAACAAGAGGGCCCCATATAGCTCATTATGATAGGTGACTCTCATATAGCTCTCTAATGCATTGGTTAATCAATGTTCTTTGAAGGAGATAAATGAAATAGGTAATTTGGTATGTTACTCCTATTAATATGAATGGAATTTATAATATCTAAAATTGGTTAGAAATGTGTAAAAATGAGTTATGAATATTATGTTTTAGGTAATAGATATTATTATTTCAAAGAGTTGTTTTTATGAAATTATTTTGATTACAGAGTTAAGAAAAGCTTATCAACTTTTAATAGTGAATGGTTTTTTTAAGAATTTTTTTTGTTATACGAGATGCCTTTGGATAAGTTCCTGGATTTTTTTAATTCTTTATAATAGGTTTCAAGCGATTTATTTTTGAAAATAATTATTTTCACTTGTGGAAATATTTTATTTATAGAATCAATGTTTTCATACAAAAAAGGTAAATTTTATCCTGGGTTTTCATGTTTTTCGATCAACTAAATGGATTAAATTATTTTTTTATCCCTTATTGAGATCTATTTTACTCATCATTAATTTTCATATATCTTTCATAGGATGAAAGGATGAGTAAATATTTTATAAAGGAAAAAATTTCTACTATGGTGACTCATTTTAAATGATGAAAATGTCTATTGAGTGAAATAGGTATTAGAATATTGAGGTGTTTTGTGGAAAAAATGTATACCATGGGAGAGTGTCCACGTTTTTATGTATTTTTTTACTAATGATTTGAAACCACAAACCAAAAAATATCTTATAAATGGAACAGGGGGGAAAACGTTTTTTAACTTATTTAATTATGGGTTTAATAAGGCATAATTTGATATATACATATTAGTATCACATAAAGGTGATATAATATCCATGCTAAACATTACTACCATCCACAAAATATAAAATATCTATATCTAACTGCATAAGTGACTCAATTAGATATACATCATGATATTTTCTCCAACTTCTCAAAATTTCGTTATACTGTGATTGTATCAATGATTCTAGCCGAAATCATAAGGACAATACCAATCCCATATATTTGTCATCCCACTACCATTATTTGAAATAATCAACTCAAACTTCCACCACTATTAAAGATCACTGCTACCATTATACAGGACCATGTTTGGTTATTGTCTCTCGATAAATTCCACTTATAAGAACATAGAGAAAGTGGACCTTCCTTCATAGTCCAATATAAAACTATCGACCAAACCTTTTCTAACCAAATTTACAACTATATATCAGAGTACCCAACACAACCTCATGGGAATACAAAAAAATAACCTTTTATTAGGATTATATACTCACCATGTGGGATCTTCAAATTGAATTGAATGAGAATATTTGGTCATGAAAGATCATTAAAATTATATTTCAAAACTAGGTCTCCCCCGTATGGTGGTGTGTATAGGGTAAATAAGAACTAATTGAAGGTAATTGGAATCTCCTTTCCCATCAAAAACCATTTTCAACAATACTTGTTACTCATATATCTACTCAATCAACTAAGTACAAAATTCTATATAAAAATAATAATCTATCATCCAATATTTTTTATTATAATCTCATAAAACTTCATAAACACAAAATTAATTGGGATCAATTTCCACTATAATCTTCAAGTTGATATGACCATTAATAATGGTTCTCTCAAATCCACAACAAACATTGCTCATGTTCATTATACTATTCGTTCCCTCTGATAAATCCAAGAAAATAATAAAACACTAAAAATTATTATCAAGTTTCCCAAAAGTAAATGAGGGTTTCATAAATTAATAACACCAAAATAATGTTCACATGTCCCATTACCCTAATAGGTGCTATCATCATCCTCAATGACAATATCATAAACACCAACTATCTATAATGATACCTAAATAATGTCGTTAGATAATTCTCTTCATGAACCTAAATATGTTCATACCCAAACATAAGAACAACTTTTAAATCCCAATCCAATTATTTCCCCAAGAAAAAGCGTGTCACATAATGTTATGAAAACCATTCATAAAATGTTGTATGAACTATATAATAATCTCTCTATGATCTATTTGGCTACCAAATATATTATTGTAGATATAATTGTGTCATAAGAAACCAACTCAGTGAAAAAATAAATATTTAAGTATAAAAATATTTATTTTATTCCATATAAACAGCCTCATTTACCTTCTGCATTATTGGAAACCATTCCTCCACAACATCTACCATAAATAAATCTTAACTCTCCAACTAGTGGGTGATCAACAAAAAACTCATTGAGGGTAAGACTTAATCGTCACACATGAGGGTCCTAATCGGTATTGGAGGTTAATCTTATATCATTTCTTCATCATCATGAAACTATACTTATAAATATATACACTTATGAAATTGTGGAAAATAAATAATAAATCAAAAGGATTAACTCACATGGTCTTATATTGACACATTAA
This sequence comes from Viscum album, assembly GCA_963277665.1. Lineage (NCBI taxonomy): Eukaryota > Viridiplantae > Streptophyta > Magnoliopsida > Santalales > Viscaceae > Viscum > Viscum album. Next base: position 438,813,751 of record OY728165.1, on the reverse strand, counting down.
ATACATCAACAAAAAAACTAATATCACATTATCAATATATTTCATAATGAGGATTATCTTCACAAGAATGAGTTATGAGCCAAATATATTATCAAAATGGCTCTACTAGAATTTATAATTTCAATTGATACATTCAAAAATAAATATCCAACATTGATGACACCTAATATGAGTTCTAATAGAGGAAGTGGAAGAAATCAAAGTTCAAACCATATCACTTGTTCCTAATAGAGGCACTCCACCAGGTGAAGTTATGAATATACCTAACCATCAAAATCTTATTCTTTGTGGGGTCCAACTAGACCTATTTTTAGTAGAAGTAGAGTGAATAATTTCCAACCTCTTGTTGCTCATCCACTATAATATATTCATCTAAAATCAGCTTTTGTAGGACTAATGGACATAAAATATGAACATCATTGATTTCAATGTTCATTATTATAAAGAACTATTCATGAAACCATTCTATATTCCCTCTTGAATAATATTGAACTTGTTGAGTTAATTTAAAAAAATGATATATTGAAAATTATTTTTAATGAATCACAATACCCTCCAATTAAAATGTTCTTATAATGTATTATTTTTTCATGTTTCACATTTAGGATTGACTTTGGATTACATGTTATGGTAAACTAAATGATACTTAAAATCTATATAGAATTGTGAAATTAAACTCAATGGTTTCACTCAATGATGTAGAGTTCATAATAATGTGGTTATAGAAAAACCTTATGAAGATTAACATTTCAATTGGAGTGTGTATCCATGTAAAATATAAACTAGATTTACAATTAGATGAATTAAACTAACTATAATCCATAACTGGAATATTTTCATTCCCGAATCTATGAATCATATCAGTACTATTATTTCTTATAGTTATAGTGTTAGTTTTTGTGTTTAATAAGAGATTCATTGTGCAATGACTTATGATAAAATATAATATATTTACATTATGTAATCACTACTTTTAATACTTATGATTGAAGAGATTATAATTATAGAAACCTATCTACTTACAAACTATGATTTTTATGAAATCTAGTTTTAGACTTATTCCTACCGATTTTGTTCGTCGAATTGAATTTTTGAGATAGATCATCCTGATTTTGATTACTTCATCAAAAAATTTCCTTTTGTGGAACACATACCTTCCATTGGGTATTATAAAACAAATTTTATTCATGGAACTTGTAAATCATTACCCTAGTTACCAAACTACCTTCCACTATGGGATTTAAGTGAATATTTCTTATGAATTAAAAAATTTTGTAAATAATATCCTTCAAAATATTATTTCTATTGTAATCCAATTTTATGGGGTTTTTTACATTTTGAAATTATTTTCTTATTCGATTATTTTTTTACTTGTGATTATTTTATAAATTTTTTATAATTTTATTTCTAGTGTATATTTATACTTTGTGGATCCATGATTTTTCATAGTTTATAACGTCAATTAAATTTACATATTTTTGTGGGTAAAAATTATAGGATTGGATTGGGCTGTAATCCCCCCCCCCCCACTTGAATTTTTCAACCCTTCAATATATAAGTAAAATATTGGTATCATCTCCAATATCTATCATTTTTCTAAAATACAATATTTTATTATTTCAAAAAATTCTCTTATCTTCCATTATTTTATGGAATTTTATATTTCCATACACAAAATAAAAAAATTGATAGATATAATATTTATTGTAGAAGGGATACCAATCAGTATTTATAATAATTAGAATATAAGTTATCCCCTAACATTTAATGGATTTTATAATGACTATATATATTATCAGATAAAACTACTATAATTAACATTTTATTTTATCACTATCATATAATGAAAAAAATTATAGAATTATTGTGAATAAAATTATTAGTCTAATGGATAAGAGAATATGTGATATCAATGTAATTATAATGTATTAAAAAACATACTTTGATAAATCTAGAGAAAAATCTACAATTTTGTATTTTGGTGTGAAACTATGAATAGAATTCATATAAAGCTTACAATCAAACATTTTGAAACATATATGGATCTAGGTACTAGAAGAGAGATGCATAAAGATGGTTTTTAAACATATGAAATTCTAACTAGTGACTCAATGGAAAAAATGCATTAAATATTTATGAAGGTAGAAAATGGGATATAGTATCTTAGTGAAATTTAAATTATAGATGAGTGGTTGTTTTTAAAGGCTGTTGACATCATTTTAAAATGTATTCTTTGAAATAATCTTTGTGTTATATAAATAATCATATGATTCTAAATATAAATTAATTGATTGAGAGAATAATATGATATGACAATTTTTTGAAGTTAGGTGCTTCGAAGGATAAGTATGAGAATGGGTTTTCTTTTAATTTAACAACCAAATCGGCATCTTCTAGAGATAATGTGTCATAATCTAGTATGATTATTAATAGGTAATAAAAACATAAATTGTATATTATTTATTAGAAGATAGTGAAGGTGATCTTTTTTAACCCAAAATGTTTACGAATAATATTTATAGAATTAATGACCCTTGAAAAGACCCTAAGAGGGACAAAAAGATTAATATGAGATAAAGTAACACTTTTCCATTATTTACTATTTGTTTAACATTCCTATACACATTAGACCAAACTCTCCAATGATAAATAATTATGATATATTGTCTAGAAGAACAAAAAATAGTATATGGAAGAAGGTGATGAATTCCATGGACACCTTGAGTGCTAGTGATTTATTGTTTTCATACAATAGATTATTAAATAATAATGGTGACAACTGAAATATTACCAAATATAATGCTATGGTTCCAAAAGTAAAATATGATACATGTGAAAGGTAAATTTTATAGATCTTAATAAATTGTCTTTGAATTTTCATTAACTTTTTATTTGGATAATGATGAAGAAGAAACTAACTCATTTTAATAGATAACTACATGTTCCTGGTGAAATAGAAGCACGGTTGGGCCAACACCCTACTTCAATTTTTACCAAGACCAATGATTATTCGAAGATCAATAAAAGGAAGAACTCTAGTATCCATAGAATTGAATAAAATATTTAGATAAATAAAGAAGAGGCTTGAAGCCATTAGATAAGATCTTGAACATCATGTTTATAATTAATATAATTAATTTCATAAAGAAAAGAATACATGGATCATTAATATTTTCGTCATTTCTGGTTTTGATCATCCGGAATGACCCTTCTGAATTATCTGGTTGTTATTACAAGGATCAAAACTAGAATCCCATTAGCGGTGATCCACACATTCTCTGATGGCCTTTGATCAGCACCTCATGTTCTCTGGGTGCTATCATGGTGAAGAAAGATTATTTCTTATGTTGTTCTTAGTCAATTGTTCTTTGTCCATGATGAACGTCTCTCATTCATGAGAGGGGTGGGAAAAAGATTCTATAGAGAAGTTTATTAGCTCAAAAAATCTCAATTCATCGGGCGTGTAGTTTGGTATGTGGCACAATAGATGTATGTGTCTATCTATCAAAATGGGGCTTCAGTTACAATATTAAATTACTTAAGACAATTAAATATATTCATAACCATATTGAAAACTCATTATATTAATAATAATACCACATAATTATTTATCGTGCACCAACTTGAGCAAAACAGAACTATAAATAAAATTTCACGTCACAAAATAATAGTAGAATTATTATTATTATTTTAAATTCAACCAATAAATTAAAAACATATTTACCATCATGAAAAAAGTTATAATAATACCATACTAGCCTTGGTCCACTAAAATTCCACTTCCATTTATTAAACACCTTAAAAAATAACTAAATAATTTATTCTCTTAAATAATTTTTTTTATTTTCAAACTATTAAATAACTATTTATGAAATGGTCTATGAAATAAATAAATATATTTTACCCATAATCTAGTGAATAAATAATTATTTAATTTATGTATTCATTTTGACAAGAATAAAACTATTCCATTGTCATGTGGATAATATTTATTCCATTAATTAAATTCAAATTGTATTTATCCAAGACCACTAGAAACACTAACTTAATGACCATCTATGATTAATTATAGTTGGTATTAGGTGGGTTTTACTAAAGTCCAAGAGTACTATCTAGAAACGAGTCAAGAAACCAAATAGAAAGAACTTAAATCCAATGAAATGGAATACACATACGAATGTCCACTGTGTAATATAATCCCATTGTTTCAATATCTCATCAAGCAGGTTTATGATAGTGTCATAAAATTTTATACTTCATATGTCATTCTTTTACTAGTTAAAATAAACTTTTCGTTACACCATGGACACAAAATTTCACACGATGGTTCTATTTCAATACAATGGTTGAGATATCAACTTCCATAAATGGAAGGGAAAAATCTTTCCCCAACTTATCCATTATTAACATGCCACATGTGACGCACCAAACATACCCTACTTCCCACCAACTGTCTGTGTGACATTATTCATCAATAAATCAAAGTGTAAAATTCATGACACATTTTAATGATAATATTGACATCTAAGGGTCAATACACATGCTCGCAGATATGAATATCAGATGACAACAAAACATGCAGAATTCCAACTAGCGGGTCTATTCTTATAATCTCACATCTTGGAGATTACCAACTCGAATATTCATGAGAGGAAGTCCCATATACTTATGAGTACTCACACATGATGGTCTTTATGCTATGTGTCCTATCATAGTATGTCATCTAACTACAGAACTCTATTTATGAATACTGTTATATAATTTCAAGGTTCTCATCATAGCGGGGAACTTCCCTAACCTTATCAATGCAACAAATACTCTAGAACATTAGTACATCATAAACATGAAGAACAATTAATAATATGTAATACGGTGTTTAATATTTAAATACATAAAATATTAATATAATCAATGTACAAATAGTTGGTTGTAGGAGACAAACTCTAAGAAACACCCACTTTGGATAGAGGAAATTGATTACGACTTTTAGTTCGCTAGACCTCACATGATGATTATATTTCTTCTTATTCACGGATTTAATCAATCCATCTACCACTTTGTATTCTATGTAAATATTTCTCACTACAACATAACCTCTCTCAAAAAAGTCCCTCAAGAGATGATACTTTCAAAGTATGTGCTTCTCCCGCTAATTTGAACTTGGATCTTTTGCGAGAGCCACCATTGCAGTATTATCACATTATGGTGTGATGGGATCATTACTTATAGGTGTCACATCGAGCTCTTGTAGGAAGCTACACATTAAAACTACTTCTTTAGTTTCCTCAAATGTTGTGATATGCTTAGACTCTGCTTTAGATTCTATGACCACAATCTACTTTGAGCTCTTCCATCTTATTGCACCTCCATTAAATGTGAATATGTATCCTATTTGTGAAGTCATGTCATCTTGATCAGTCTAGAAACAAGAATCTATATATCCTATGATGACTAGTTCCTCATCTACACCATAAACAAAAAACATAACTTTAGTACACCTCATATACTTTAGTGAACTACCCAGATCAGTGTGAATCACTGAGAGGGGGAGGGCTGAATCAGTGATTCATTTAAATATTTTTAATAATTTATTATTTTAAATTAAACATTTATGGATTATTAAGCCTTAAATACTATATTCTTGTGTCTCTCAGCCTTACCTTGAATGATGCTGTAAATGTAAAGGCACTGAACAAAAGGATTTACAAGGTTCGGTTCGAAGACCTGCATTTTTTGTGTTAGTTATTCACCATTACATGAATTCTCAAATATAATTAGATTAGTAATTAAAATGGTCTATACAGAGTCCCACTATATCTCTCTTGAGCCACATAAGAGGTTCTTTATACTACTTCCCACTGTGTTACCAGATTCCCACTAGCCTGCTTTAGAGTCCCACTGAGGACTTATTCTGCTCCCCGAATCTCAAAGGGGTCATCTAGCTCTTGTGCCACATGAAAATATTCCTTATTTAAGTTCTTCTTTGATTCACTATAGATAATATTCTGATCTTCCCACACAATCTTTCTGAATAACACATTCATGTTTATCTCTTCAATAATCTTCAACAGCCTTTGGTAAGGTTTGTTGGCCTTGATCAATAATTTTGATCACTTGAGTTGATCAGTTCTCAGTATCATCAACTCTCAGTCAATTATTCCTTCTTCTGATGAAGAACTAGCCTTACATAGGTTTGTTCCAATGGTGAACACTAATTATACAAGTATATTAATATGCAAGAATGATCTTGCACAATATCATCACTGTCTCTCTTCCTGTATTCTCAAACATAGTCAACATAGATAAAAGATCATCTTTAATCTATGTCTAGCTTCATTCTAAATTCTTAGTCTCTTAATTAATGGATTTCATGGGATCCAATACCACTTGTATATTTATATCTCGGTCTCTTATTCTTTTGTGCAATAACTTAATGCACTAAAACTTCTCCTTGTTTTCTTGGAAAGAATCACCTTCACTTATGGGATTATTCAAACACTGGGAATCATCTCACTTGGTATCATCTGAATTCATTATTCTTCATGCATGATTTTCATTGAATTTCTTCTTCTTGTTTACACACATGCACAGGAAATATTCATTGTACATTTAAGTGTCTTCATTGGTGCATGTGAATGCATGCATGCTTGAACAATCTATTTCTTCTCTCTTGTTTGAAAACACCAATGGGTATAATTATTTAAGAGCACACACTTAATATTTCTTTTTCTCTCTTAATTTCACACACACACATATTCTTGTCTTTGGTTATTTTCACACACACACACACTTGTTATTTTGTTCAGGTTCAACACAAGTGTTTGTTTATTCAAACCTGAATGGTTTTAGCTCATATATGTGATCTTCTAATTTCTTTTTTTTTGGTACATTCCACCCGCAGAATTTATTATTTAATTAAATCGGTTTTATGTGTTTATGCATGGGTCTTCATCAAGAACAAATAAGTTCTAACCATATATCACCGTATTCTTGGACCCTTGGGGGCCTCAACTGATGCATACGAAAGCATGTGCATCATGTATGCACTCTCCATCCTCCTTTGTGAATACAAGAGGTCCATGGATTCTTTTTCTACAAATTGAACACATGAAAGCTTCGACCTTCATGTAACCACCTTATTCTTAAAAAAATAACCTTGAAAAATAGTATATATACATATAAATGTATGGGTAGAAGGGTGTTCTTCTTTGAGAAAATTAGAGGGCACAAGTTCCCCTTCTCACCCACGGTTAGTGTGGGTATCCTTCACATAAACAAGGAAGTGTTCTTGGTTTCTGTATTTATAATGGCACAACAAGGGTGAAAGTGCACCAGTTGTTTTACTCATGAGATACTCCTCACAAATACACAAAAAATGTTAAAAGAACCTATTGCGTCCTTGTGGGAACATCACACAGAGGTTCGAGTTCTTTCGAAAACCAGGGGGTTTGTGGTTCTTCTCTTTTTGTAAGGGATGTTTGAAACTACTTCACATAAGATATTCGAGACTTTCATTTGCATAGTATGTCTGCATTGAAATTGTATCTCCATGGTAAAATTTTCTTTTTAGAATGGGAGAATTATTAATTTTTTCAACCACTGGTCCTCGATTGAGGGATCTATATTTTTAGGAAAGGATCAATGCATATCTACACATTCAAATCCACAAGCTTTAATGATTTGAAATCTTGTGATCTTAGAGTTTGAATATATCATATGTGGGATAAATGAATTGCTAAATATCTCGGTTTATTTTTATTCAATAAGGAATCCTTGTTTCTCAGTGATTACATTAAGTTCCTGAGTTTAAGAAAGAATGTGAACCATCTCGTTGTAAATTGAATGGGCAGTGCACCCCTAACATCATTGTTTGCCTTGAGCTCCATAGATTTTTGTTATCTCGATGCATGAATGAAAATTTTAATTCATGCATGTGTTTAGTTAATCCAGAAGATTCCTATGGGCATGAAATGGGCTCAAAAGATTCCTGGAGTGATGAGATCATCGTTTGGCTTCGTCTTTGGTTCATGGGTGGATCTTGAGTGTTCGATGGTTGAAGACAACCTCGGTGGAGAGATCGTATGGTGCTAGTTGAATACCGAAATGTGTGATCAGATGGTTATTCTTGATTAGAAAGTGGGATGTAGGATAGAGTGTGCGGCGTAGATCAGGCATGGGATCAGATGGATAGAACAGATATCATCCACTTTTTTAAAATGTCATCCCTCATCGAAACACATTGTGGTTTTCATGTGGTTTATCCATCAAGTAGCAGTGGCGGCGGCTCAGAAATCTCCTCCTCCCCTCATGGTACTGCCTGGTACCGAATTCTCTGGGTGCACTCATAGAACCTACTATGCTTCCTCTTGGTGCGCTCCTTGTGCCCATGATCCATGGGTTCACCACCGTTTGAAACCTACAAACTTATACGTGGCCCGAACACACCATGCCTCATGCGGGTCTTACCTTGAGCACAGTTGACCCACAGATCCGGCATGTTCTCAAGGTGAGGTCCTCAGTTATCCCTCCATGGTTGGCCCCTTTCTTTTAATGTAAGGCCACATTATATGATTGGTTAAGAACCATGTGTATTGTACATGAATAATGCATGGCCACCTTCTTCATTATCTCTAGAATTTCAAATAACAAAAATTCTTCTCTTATTATTATTTTTCCTTTTGGAATTATAAATCCAAATATCTTTAACATTCCTTTAATCCATCCATGGATGATTCATGGATCATTTCTTCATGCCTCAAGCATTAAAACATAATGCATGGATTCTCCTTGTTGTGAGGGATGTGTTCTCCAATAACACATGTCTTGGAATTTGGATGGATGAATCATAAACACTTCATCCAATTAGTGACTATGGATAGATCTTCACTTCTTTCCTCATGAAACTTAGTATTTCATGGTCTTCTTCAAGTGTTGTAATAATTTATCACCTTGATACAAGTCTTGGAACTTAGAACCAGTTAATGAATTGTCAGATTTATATCCTCTTGGAGAATTGACCTAGTGTAGAATTCAATTATTTGAATCAGTAATAGGCCTCTTAGTCTACCCCAATTTCTTCATCAATATCATTGTTTCACATATTGACTTCTCATTGAGAACTTATTGACATATTACTGAAAACAAATGCAACTTCATTCTCAATAATAATCCCTTATGTATTTTATTGTCAGTATCATTTAAGAGAACTTTGAATTGGTCAATATGTGTGACAATATTTTATTCAACATATTGGAAACCAAATGAAAAGGTTTAGTGGGGTCTTTTCAAAACATGTTCTCCTCTCTTTGAATAATATATTATTGAATTTTTCTAAGATAAAGCAATGATGTCACATGGTTCTCATAGAAAATATCCTTTAGTTAATCAACTCTAAGTCTACTTGGGATAACCTATTATTGAAAAAAATTAGATATATGATCAATGTTTTCAATGGTTTACATAAACTACCAAACATGGGATATCATGCTCTGAATGGTTCAATTCATGACCAGGGGATCAAAGATAATCATATTTATCAATGAAATGCTAGATCTGATATATAATTCCCCAAACATATTAAAAAGATCAAGGTCAAACCTAAATCTCCCCATTCAATCCCAACTTATCGTCAATCTAACACACCCCCATTAATTGACCTGAAAAATAAAATCAAGAACGAGGGATGAAAGTGTGATTGGAATACCTCAGTTTCAACTTCATTACATGATATGAATTTCAATGTTTTTATTGGAATAATCTTTGATATCATCTCCTTCACGTTTTCTCTCCCTCATATGGTAAAATCCCTTTGATTCACCACGGTGGAAAATATCATCACACATTCATCAAGATATTCATGTTAAAAATCATTCAATGTGGAACCTTTCTTGTTATTATCAAATCATGAATAATGAGTCCAACTTGTTATTCGCCACATTTTCCCATTAAACTATCATCTTATGAATGACATTCATATTCAATTACCTGAAATGAAAGCACACATATAAAACAAAAAAATATAAGGGAATAAGATGGAACACTAGTGATCTTCTTAAAAAAAGTAGTGGGGCTGAGAATTTTCTCTAAAACCAGGAACTCCTTTTAATACAACTCTAAAGTGTTAGGTACTCTTCATGTTCGTGTCTCTTCTTCATTTTGACTTTTTATTTTGAATTTTCAACATGGATTTATTACTTCCATTCACCTTCAACTTGTGTGGATTGTTTGTCTTCACTTTTTTTAGTAGTAAAGTAAATTTTACTTGTGTATGTTGTTCAATTTTGTCCATTTGGCCAGTTAAAAAAGTAAAACATTTGTTTTCATGAGGTCTAGTTTTCTTGTACCTTCCACACGGTAGTTGTGAGACACTTCGATTGTCATGTGATGACAACCTCTCATGAAATTCGAATTTTTCCTTCATGTGAAATGACATGTTTACCCTTGGCCTTAGCTTTTTCTAGTACTTCATGTTCATCTCTTTATAGTTCTCTAAAAAATTTCAATTGATTAGGCCAGATAACTAAACAATCATTCTTCACATTTTCAAATTTGGATCTTCCACATGGCTTCTTCATTATTTTCAAGTTACCTTTATCAGGAAACATATTAATATTATCTTCTGTAATGTCTTCAGTCAGTCCCATCATTTTCTGGATTGATTCTCCTTTTAGTTTAAACTTGCTTAAATTTATTTCCATAGATTGTTTTCAGTGATAAATGGTATGACCTTTATTTCCATAGTAGAAGTGTCTTTCCTTGGTTGAGTTTACATTCTTGGAATTGGGTTCGAAAAGCTTCTTGGGAATAATTTCTTTCATTCATTTCTTGAATTTATTGTTTTTCATATTCACAATGAAATACTTTTCTACTCTTTTTACATTCTCCTATAATTGTAGGGGTCTATATTTCTTATCATTATATGCATGATTCATTGTGAAACTAAAATAAAATTCATGATAACTATGACCACTTCTATTGCACACATCACAAAAGACCCCAAGATATACCAAACTATTCTTAGTTGGAAGATTCTACTTCATCTGTGCATTCTTCTTCTACATTGTAGTTTTCTTCATTTCATCACATCTACGTTCCATGAATGTAGTCCTTCAACACTTTTCATATGCTAACATATTATTCCAAAAATCATTGGACTGATTCCCAAACTTCATTCAACACCCACAATAGAAAACAAATCTCATTATTTTACATGTATTATCAGTTTGGCTAGATTTATTGCATTTTTTCTCATGGAATTGACTTTCTTGATTTGGAGAATATATCTAAGAGTTTCTATTCATAATCATTTTGGTATCCACCCTTGAAGTTTTTAAGGATTTATTAACATTTTTATCAATCCAAATCTTCCTTGATTTTATCTTTGAATATGTACTTACAGAGGAAACAATATTAGTTGAAATAGAAATAAATGGGTTATGAGATACCTTCTTCTTAGATAATGATTCGATTGGATAGAGGATAATCATATGTTCCTTTTGGAGTCATATTCTTCAATAAAACCATTTGTGGAAATATCTATTCTTTTGTCTATTTGGGAAGTTCCATCTTGGAGTGATTGCTGATTCTTCAATTTCGCCTCCAGCTCAAAACAGATTAGGATGAGGGAGTTCTTCTCATCCTTAACTAATTTCATCTTTCTTTCCCGATTTTTATTCAGCTTTATCATTTGTCCTTCAGGAATATTTCTTTATTGTTGCAAGGAGATGTCATGATCCTTTACTTTTTGGCTCTATATTCTAATTGATAATATTTGACCACCATATAGACTTTGTAAAACTTTTTAAATGCATGGAAAGTTCTATAAATACCATTTCAAGGAATTCATTCTCATAAATACTTCCCTGCAATTATTCAGTAACTTGGGAATATCTTTCATTGAAATAGAGATATTTTTTCTTCCTTTTCCTTCACTAGTTTTTTGAGAGTATTGGATATACCTACCATTTTAGCAAATTCATCTTCCATGGCATCAGCTTCTTCTTCTAGATTTAATTTTTCATCTAAAAGAGAACTAATTCTTGCAATAATGTGCCTTGAAACTTCTCTATGGAATTTATCAGTCTATCAATGAGTATAGACTGAAGATCACTAATTTATCTATTATCACCACATCTTGGAAAGGCTTCATCATGGTAGTCATAATAATAAAAAGAATTATCACAAGTTGGACATTTCATGTCACATTCCGTAGAAGGTGTCTCCCCATTAGCAGTAAGCTTCTTCTTAATCTTCCTTGCATGTTTCTTCATTATATTCTTCTGAGTCTTGGAAGATATATCAATTTGAGGTTGTTCACTCATCTCCTCAAATATTCACTACATAAATACTCCCTTGGGTCTTCTAGTGGAATCCTCCCTCTAATACAAATTGAAGTTACTAGATTAGTGTGATTAACTGAGAGGGGAAGGGGGTGAATCTGTGATTACATTAAATCCTTTTACAAATTTATTCATTTAAATTAAAACTATATTTCTAGTTAAATCATCGATCCACTCATATTTTGTCTCTTAGACTTACCTATAATTATGTATTAAATGTAAATTTAACACACCAAGATTTCATAGTGTTTTACTTCTTCAAAATAATTCAATAACTTGCACTACACGCAACACCGAGTTCAAGCGCACCGTGACTTACCAAACAAGCCGTTCAAAAGAGGTTATGAATAGTATTAACTAAATTTTGAACTTTATATAATCCTTATAATTTTAGAATCCATATTATGAGTTTCTTAGACATAATTTAAAAACAAATTAATTTTTTTTGAGATAAAATAAGTATTTTTAAAAAGTGCACTTTTACCAACCCTTATTAGTGAACCCTATTTAAATCCAATATTTTAAACTTTTATATATTCTATTTGACTAAATAAATTGATTCTTTAGAATGGGACATAAAAAATTTACAATTTAATACCCCAAGCCTACATGGTACACTTCTCTTTAAATAATACGGTTGCGTGTGTTGTAAGCAACTTCGAGTTCTAACACACACTACAACCAATCAGACTAGATGTTATGAATAGTAAAACCTACTTCTTGAAATGTTATAAATTTTATCTCTCAAAATGGATAGTGAAAATTACTAAATTTTAATGAATATTGAAAATTACTAAATTTTTATTAAAAACAACTTTTTAAATAAAATTAATTAATAGTGATAAATTATGAATTTGATTTGTTTTAAAGTATATTTAGAATATATTTTACAATTTAATAAAATTTTGGTCATTGGACATAATTTCACAATTAAACCAGATATAAATAAGTGTCAATCTTTTGATAGTTATTATATCTTAAAAACACGCTTTTTGTTTTAACAGCGGGAATTAATTTTAAAATAATTTCTGCCACTTATGTGTTTTGAATTTGAAAAAATGGATACTATATTTGTAATCAGGATTTCCAAATTGTTTAAATAGGTAACTTTTACTTTTATACATTTTTAATAATTAATTCGGTAAATATTTTATTTACCATAGTTAAAGGGTAAATCCTGTAAATTAGGGTAAAACCAATAATACTATAATAATATTAAATTACCCTAAAACGTGTCCTAACCTTATTGTGGATACAATTCCAACCATGGATATCTTTTTGTTGATTTTGGGACCCCGTGGAGCCACATGTAGGTGATAGAGACACTTTATATTAATTAAGTTAAAGTAGATACAAAAATGACATAAGCATATATGTTTCAGAAAAACAATTTTTTACATAGGGTTATCTATGTTATATTTTCGATTATAAATATTCATTAGAAAGATAAAAGTATTTTTATACATAATGGTATTTTATTTATAATTTTTAGGCATTATATAATTTAATTTATTTGTGACACAATTATGATTCAGTAATTACCTTATGAGTGGAATATTAAAATAATTGATAGTATAAATACCCAAATAAATATAATTTGAGACTTTTAATGAATTAAAAGAATTTTATAGGTTAATAGGACATGTTAAGATTGATTTAATTAACTTTTTTGAGGTAATCATGCTGTAATTAGTTTCATAAAAATCAAATACCAAATAGTGTCAAAATTGACATAAAAGGGTTTTTAAAAACAATATTATATTATTAATTGATATTAAATTCCATAAAATCTAAGGATCGGCCAAAGTACTTGTATCATGATAGGTGTGTCATTAATGGACCACTTTGGGGTCTCTTGGATGTATATAGTATGTTTAATAACTATATAATTTAAAAATACAAAGTGACATGATAAATGTCAATCTAATTAACTAATAGTTAAAACTCCAAGATAAGGTTAATATAATAACCCAAACCTGTCTAAAATATATTGGATGAAAGGATTTGGACCCATCCCCACATTATACATTGAATAATCCAATTTTCATCAATTATAAACTGAATATGAATTGATTATAAATTAATACTTTGAGTTATTCTTAAAGATCCCCTCCTCCCCCTTATAAAAGGACCCAACTTCTAACCAATTATTCACACCTTTAAAGCCTCTAGGTTCGACCCAAACCTACCCAAATACTCTCTCAAATTCCTTCACTTCAACCTAGAGGCCTTAGTTTGATCAGAAAGTCAACTTATAGAGCTATTTTGATCAAATCAAAAGGAAGAACACGATGAAGAGGTAATGCTTTCACCACCCCTTTTCAAGTTCCTTTCTTCTTCAACATCTTCTTTATTTGTTATTTCCATTCTAAAATTATAACTCCAGTATCTACTATATACTGTGATTTTATTATAAATATGGTACTACGATATTCATTATTCTATCCATCCTTTGAATGACATGTCACCGTACGTGCTTACGTACGGCTTACCGTCTCCACGTTGTGGTGTAATTGTTATTCAAAACATTATTTTTTGGATGGGTATGATAATTATTTTTAATGGAAGTAAATAATAAATATAACATGATAATGATTCTGTATATATGATTTACCATACAATTATATATTATTTTAATATCAAAAAGATGATATTTTTTCTCGTGCGTACGTACGGATTACCATCGACACGATGCGGTGAGATTCATTTCCATGTTCACCATTCATTGACGATTATAAAAATATATATTACTAATAAGTACATAATATATGACATAATAATTCTACTGTAGATATATATATTTATATATACAAGTATTTATGTACTTACATATATCATATTCACTAACTTCCGTTCAATACTATATGAAAACAGAAACAACGTTTATGCGTACGGACGGACTATCGTCTACATGAACGGTGTTTTCCATTTCATATATATGCCTATTATACATATTTATATTCTAAATATATTTGATATAGTAATCATGTTTTATATTCTAGAATTATTTAAATCATGATCTTCGTGATACAATCAAGAGTAACAAGTTAAAACACGCACGATAAAGAAAACGATTATTACCCGAAATGTTAATATAACATGGAAATTATTATTAAATGGGTAGTAGAAAGTCATAAATGAATCATGTATGATATCATAAATATTAATATGGTTCTGGTATAATTTAATAACATACTACGATCTTCGTACAAGAGGTTTAACGTACCCTAAACTAAAGGAAAGTGCAAGGTAAGAGTTAATTCCTCAATCTCATCATTATCCGAGATTGTTTATGTGTAAGTATTTACTGGGACATTTGTATCATCCATGTCCATTTTTCCTAAAAATGATTCGAAAATAGAGATTTTAAGGATTTTTAAAGGTACTCTTTATCAAGATCATAATTTCAAATGTTTTAAAGATTTATCTTTCTAAATCTTTTTAATTAATGTCCATATTTTCAAAATGATTTTAAGGATTTATTTAAATGGACATTATATTTTTCAAATCAAAATTCCTTTTAAAATTATCAAAGAGGTATGGGACACTTTTTTCAAAATTCTATTTTAAATGGATTCTAGACAAATAGTGTTAATTTTACATATTTTCAAGAAAAGTGGGGATATTTCTCTCAATAGTTTGATGATTATTTTAATCTATGTCAATATCCTTAATTATTCTCAATTGAGGTTAATATGATACAATAAAATATTCTATATTTTATCCAATGAGTTATGTTTGACTATGGATGTTCTATTTTTATACCATTCTTGTTTTCTGGTTAAAGTATTTACATTTCGTATGCTAGTTTTAATATGGATATTTATGTTATGTTTCAAACTTTTCAAATAAGGAATGCATTGGACTTAGTAAGTGATGGGTGGAGCCAGCTATAGCTCCTCGATGAATTGGTAGGTATCAGGAGACAAACTACTGTCTTGGCATGAGGCCTTGAAAAAATCTAATTTGTAGTCTTGGCACGAGGCCTTGGGTACGTGGTTATGATAGTTTGGCATTATGTATTTCATCATTATGAAAGTGGTTAGTGATATAGAATGTGATTATTTGACTATTAGAATATCCATGTGAATATGTAAATGGAATTATTTCATTTCATTTTTTCCATATTATGCTCAAGTTCAAGTTTAAAAGGCTTTTTTTAGTTATACATTGCCTTAAATGTTTATGCTTATTTATAAAAGTTTTTGCTGTATTGCTTACCCTTACTGAGCGTTTGAGCTCACCCCTTTCTGTGTTTTATTTTTCCTAGGATTCCAATAAATGTATTGTGATTGATATTCTGGGTTAAGCCAAGGGAATAATGGTGTTTATAAAGATTATTTATGTTTTTTTTATGTCTTAAAGTGCAATGTAATATTCATGTATGTAATCTATTTTCCAAGACAACTAAACTAATCTGTCCTTCAGGACTTGATTCCTTGTAATCATGCCAATGTATTAAAATAATTCATTGAATCTATGTAACTGGGGTCGGGGAGTTACAGTTGGTATCAGAGGATTTTTAGCAATAACCTTAGAAACTATATTTAGATAAACTCTGATTAAAGAACATTACCCTAAGATAGACATTGAGGATTATTATAGAAGAACTTCCAAGAATTTTGGTATTGTAGAGATTTTGTGAGTTTTCCGAGAAATAAATCCATGTCTGGATATGAGCAGTTAGAGGCGGCTCTGGCACAGATGTTCCTAGGGGTAAAATCCTAAAACACCGCTTTGAGCTAGACTCGAATGGGAACTGGTGCACGACAACGGGCTTCACTGCACTCTTGGTTTTGACACTCCCGGGAGATATGATTAGGATAATTCTCATTTTCTTTACAAAATACAATGAAGAGTTTATGATTATATACCTCCTCAAAGAAAACATTTTTGTGATTATCGATTAGATCCATAAAATATTCAATTTATGTTAGGGATTTTACATGTTTGGAATTATGAATTATGATTCATAAACTGACTTAGTGTATGCCATTTTTTAGAAATGGTGCCCAGTAGAAGGAATAAGAACTCTAGCAATACGTACAATCCAAAGAGTAAGAAGGGTCACATCATTCATGGTATTAAGACAACATTTAGAAAGGAGATAGTCTCCCACTTATTATCATCATATGAATAAATAGTATCAAAAGATCAGTAAATAACTCTTGGAATCCTATAGTGTGGAGAAAAAGGACATCAAGTACGTGATTGCAAGGGTAAGAAAAAAGTTTTCAAATGTAAAATGCTTCATCTCCAAGCAGTTGGGACACTACACAAACCAATGTCCAAATAATCAGAGTATGCACCAAATGATGCTATTGGATAATAATAAATCTATGATACTACCACACATGATGAGGAATGACTAGTGTTCTTATGTTGTTATTAATGAATTATTTCATTTGAGTGTTTTATCAATGATGTAATAGTTATATGAATTATGGAGAAAAATAAGGATTATACTGCAGTACTATTTCATTGAGGATTTGAGATATTATGGTACTATAAAAAGTGACTCAACAGCATGTTAAACATTTCTTTGAAAATACATGGCTGAAGGAAAGGTGATCCTTAATATGGTCTTGATACTAAGGTAGTAATTTTGGAATAAGAGATGGTTGATTTGGATGAATTATATTGGATATTATTGACTACCTTGGCACTGATTAATGATTTTTTTCATAATTGTTGGAATATTCAACGTTTTTGGATATAAGGAATATATCGAATATTCTATAAGGAATAGGGGAGCATGAATGTAATCAATAAAGATTTATTATAATTCAGGGTGTTAACATATTTTAAAATAATACATGATGAAGGTGTTCACATGCTATTACGTGAAAAAAAGGATATTCATTGTGTTTACGTACGTTATAAATTTTGGACTATGTGTTTGGCCAGAAGTATTTTTGATAAGTCTAGTTTGATATTATTTTTGGATTTACATAAAAAGGACAACCCGGAGGTTGGGTGGCAACCCGTCGCATCCGGTAACGCCGAGAGACTTGAACACGCAACCGAAGGGCGACAAGGGTGTATCACCTACCACTGGCCCATGAGATGTACTGGATTAAATTATGTAGTTTATTTTTAGAAGGTCTAGTAGATATATTATAAATTCATTTTTTTAACCACAAAAAATAGGATAAATTGAATATATTTTTTAATTTCTATTATCTTTTTGAGTGAAAGATGAGTTTGTGGTAGAAATTTGTTAAAGGATGGAACTCAACTTGTCAAGTATATATTTTTCTTCTTTTATTATTCTATGTAGAAATTAAATCTTATACTTTTTTGAAGGGATCATAAATCCAAAAATGTGTTACCCTAATACCTTATGTTTTGTTAAACCGATGGTATTTTAAATCATCATAGATTGATGAATTTAAGGAAGTAAATTTTAAACTTGTTTGTGATTGATGACCTCAATCACATCCTATAAAAATTTATGTCATTCATCCAATTATATGTCTCTAATTTCCAACAATGTTCTCCAAATCAAGATCATAATTTGGTGGTGACCCTTTCTTTTCTCTTTTCCTCTTATTATGACTAAATTTTATTAACCAAATTTCTGATGTGGGTTTTCCCAGAAAGATATTTTCTATTTTCAACCTTTATTTTCATAGAATAATATCAAATTGCGAGGAATAAATTTAATGAAGGAGAGAATAATGTAACACCCCATGATTTCATAGTCTGTTACTTCTTCAAAATAATTCAATAACTTGCACTACACGCAACACTAAGTTCAAGCGCACCATGACTTACCAAACTAGTCGTTCAAAAGAGTTTATGAATAGTATTAACTAAATTTTTAACATTATATATTCATTATAATTTTAGAATCCATATTTTGAGTTTTTTAGACATAATGTAATTACAAATTCATTTTTTAGATAAAATATGTATTTTTAAAAAATGAACTTTTACAAACTTTTAATAGTGAACCCTTTTTAAATCTAATATTTTAAACATTTATATATTAAATTTGACTAAATAAATTTATTCTTTAGAATGGGTACACCAATAATTTACAATGTAACACCCCAAGATTCCATGGTACGCTTCTCTTTGAATAATACAGTAGTGTGTGTTGTACGCAACTTCAAGTTCTAACACACTACAACAAATCAAACTAGCCGTTATGAAGAGTAATACCTAATTTTTGAAATTTTATAAATTTTATCTCTCAAAATGGACTTAATTTTTGGATTAATAATATTGAATTTAGCCTAGGGTGAAATTTTGGTACTTTTTGGAAAACTTTTATATTTTGATGAATAATTAAAAATACTAAATTTTAATTAAAAACAACTTTTTTACTCAAAATAAATAATAGTGATAAATTATGAATTTTAGTGATTTTAAAGTATAATTAGAAAATATTTTTAACATTTAATACAATTTTGGTCATTGGACATAATTTCACAATTAAACCGGACATAAACAAGTGTCAATATTTTGATAGTTATTATATCTTAAAAACACGGTTTTTGTTTTAACAGTGGGAATTAAATTTAAATTAATTTCTGCCGATTTTTTGTTTTGAATTTGGAAAACGGATTCAATTTTTGTAATGATGATTTCCAAATTGTGTAAATATGTAACTTTTATTTTTAGACATTTTGAATAATTATTTCGGTAAATATTTTATTTACCTTAGTTAAACGGTAAATCCGGTAAACCATGGTAAACATATAATATTATAATAATAATATATTACCCTAAAACGTGTCCTAACCTTTTTTGTGGATACATTTCTGACCATGTGCATCTTTGGGTCTATTTTGGGACCCCAAGGAGCCACTTGTAGGTGATAGGGACACTTTATATTAATTAAGTTAAATTAAATACAAAAATGACATAAGCTTATATCTTTCAGAAAATCAATTTTTACATTGAGTTATATATGTTATATTATCTATTATAAACTTTAATCAGAAATATAAAAATATTTCCTACATAATGGTATTTTATTTATAATTTTTAGACATTAAATAATTTAATTTATTTATGACACAATAAAGATGTAGTAATTACCTTATTAGTGAATTATTAAAATAATTGATATTATAAATTCCCCAATAAATATAATTTTAGATTTTAATGAATTCCAAGAATTTTATAGGATACTATGACATGTTTAAATTGATTTAATTAACTATTTTTGAAGTAATAATTCTGTTATGATTTTCACAATAATCAAATACCAAATAGTGTCAAAATTGATAACAAAGAGTTTTTTAAACAAATTTTATATTTTTAATTGATATTAAATTCCGAAAAATCTAAAGTTCGACCAAAGTACTATAATCATGATATTTTTATCATTAATGGACCACTTGGGGGTCTCTTGGATGTTTATAGTATGTTTATTAACTATATAATATAAAAATACAATGTGACATGATAAATGTCAATCTAATTAACTAAGAGTTAAAACTTAAAGATAAGGTTATTATAATCACCCAAACCTATCTCAAATCTATTGGATGAAATTATTTCGACCCATACTTACATTATAATTTGAATAATCCACTTTTCAGCCATTATAATCTGAATATGAATTTATTAGAAATTAATACTTTAAGTTATTCCTAAAGAGCCCCTCCTCCCCCTTATAAAAGGACCCAACTTCTAACCAATTCTTTACACCTTCAAAGCCTTCTGTCTCGGACAATCCCTACCCAAATACTCTCTCAACTTCCCTAACTTCAACCAAGAGGCCTTAGTTTGATCATAAATCCAACTTAAGAAGCCCTTTTGATCAAATAAAAAAAATAACCCAAAGAAGAGGTAATGTTTTCACCACCCTCTTTCAAGTTACTTTCTTCTTAAACATATTATTTCTTTGTTATTTCCATTATAAAATGATAAATATAGTATATTCTATATACTGTGATGCTATTATAAATATTTTACTACCATATTCATTATTCTATCCATCCTTTTAATGACATGTCACCATACGTGCGTATGTCCGGATTACCGTGTCCACGTCGTGGTGTAATTGTTATTCAAAACATTATTATTTGGATGGGTATGATAATGATGTTTAATGGAATTAAATAATAAATATAAAATGATTATGATTCTGTATATATGATATACCATCCGATTATATATTATTTTAATATCAAAATAATGATATTTTCGCTCGTGCGTACGTACAGATTACCGTCTCCACGACGCGATGAGATTCATTTCCAAGTTCACCATTTATCGATGATTATAAAAATATATATTACTAATAAGTACATAATATATGACATAATAATTCTACTAAAGATATATATATTTATATATATAACTATTTTTGTACTTACATATATCTTATTCACTAACTTCCGTTCAATACTATATGAAAACAGAAACAGCGTTTATACGTACGTACGAACTACTGTCTCCATAAACGGTGTTTTCTATTTCATATATATGTCTATTATACATATTTATATTCTAAATATATATGATATATTAATAATTTTTTATATTCTGAACGTATTTAAATCATTATCTATGTGATACAATCAGGAGTAACAAGTTAAACCACGTACTATAAAGAAAACAATTATTACCCAAAATGTTAATTTAACATGGAAATTATTATTAAATGGGTAGTATAAAGTCATAAATGAATCATGCATGATATCATAAATATTAATATAGTTCTGGTATAATTTAATAACATACTAAGATCTTTATACTGGATGTTAAACGTACCCTCGACTAAAGGAACGTGCAAGGTAAGGGTTAATTCCTCAATCTCATAATTATCCGAGATTGTTTATGTTTAAGTATTTATTGGTAATTTTTTTTCATCCATGTCCATTTTTCATAAAAATGATATCGAAATAATGATTTTAAGGATTTTTAATGGTACTCTTTATCAAGATTAGAATTTCAAATGTTTTAATGATTTATCTTTCTAAATCTTTTTAATTAATGTCAATGTTTTCGAAATGATTTTAATGATTTATTTATATGTACATTAAAGTATTCAAATCAAAATTCCATTTAAAAGTTTCAAAGTGGTATGGGACACTATGATTCCAAAATCTATTTTAAATGGCTTCTTGACAAATAGTGTGAATTTTAAATGTTTTCAAGAAAAAGGGGGATATTTCTTCTCAATAGTTTGATGATTATTTTAATCTATGTCTATATCCTTAATTATTCTCAATTGAAGTTAATATGATACAATACATTATTTAATATTGTATCGAATGAGTTATGTCTGACTGTGGATGTGCTATTTTTATACCATTCTTGGTTTCTGGTTAAAGTATTGACATTTCGTATTCTAGTTTTAATACGGATGTTTATGTTATGTTTCAAACTTTTCATATGAAGAGTGCATTGGACTTAGTAAGTGATGGGTGGAGCCCTCTATAGCTCCTCGATGCATCGGTAGGTCTCATGAGTCAAACTAGTGTCTTGGCCCGAGGCCTTGACAAAATCTTATTTGTAGTCTTGGCACGAGGCATTGGCTACGTGATTATGATAGTCTAGCAATATGCATTCCATCATTATGAAAGTTGTTAGTGATATTGCATTTGATTATTAGACTAGTAGAATATCCATGTGAATAAGTAAAGAGCATTATTTCATTTTATTTTTTCCATATTATGTTGATTTTAAAGTTTAAAATGATTTTGTTTTAGTTATACATTGCCTTAAATGTTTATGCTTATTTTTGAAAGTTTCTGTTGTATTACTTACCCTTATTGAGAATTTGAGCTCACCCCTTTCTATGTTTTACTTTTCCCAAGATTCAAATTATTATATTGTGATGGATATGCAGGGTTAAGCCAAGGGAATAATGGCGTTCAAAAAGATTATTTACGTTGTTTTGTATGTCTTAAAGTGAAATGTAACATTCATGTATGTAATCTATTTTCCAAGACTGGTAAACTGAATTGTCATTCGGGACTTGATTCCTTGTAATCATGGAAATGTATTAAAATAATGAACCAACTCTGAGTAACTGGGGTCGGGGCGTTATAGTAAAGGCACTGAACAAAAGGACTTACAAGGTTCGGTTCAAAGACATACTCCTTGATATGTTGGATATACAACCTAACACGGATTCTCCACTATAATTAAGTTAGTAATTACAATTGTCGATAAAGAGTCCCATTGTATCATTGATCAGTCCCACCAAATGTTATTTATTCTTCATTCCATAGTGTATCCAGAGTCTCACTGGCTGGCTTTAGAGACCCACTAATAACTTCTTCTCCTCCCTAAATCTTACAGGGGTATTCCAGCTCTTGAGTCACATGAGCATATTTCTTCTTTTTTTTATTCTATTATTCACTGCAAATAATCATTGGACCTTACCACACATTCTTGATGGATCACACTTGCCTTTTTATCTCTTCAAGAATATTCAACAGACTTTGGTATGGTCTGTTGGACTTTCCCAATAATTCTGATCACTTTAGTTGGTCTGTTCTTAGTCTCAATAATGTTTCGGAAATTATTCCTTCTTCTGATGAAGACCCAGCATCACATAGAAGTGTGCCAATGGTGGACACTAATTAATCAATAATATTAATATACAAGAATGATCTTGCACAATATCAGCATTTTCCCTTTTCTTGGATTCTCAAACACTATCAACTCAGATAAAAGATCTTCTTTAACTATGTCTGGCTTCAATCTCAATTCCCATTCAATTCATGCATGGATTTCATGGGATCCAATACCTCTTCAATTTGTATATATCAATTTCTTCTTCAATAGTGAAATAACGTAATGCACTAATACTTATCCTTATTTTCATGGAATGAATCCCATTAAATTATGTGATTATTCAAACACTGAGGATTATCTCACTAGGTATGATCTGAATTGATTATGCTTCATCCATGAGCATCATGGAATTGCATCTTCTTGTTTACACATGTGCACAACCAATCTTGACTCTCCTTTTAAGTGTATTCACATGTCCATGTTCATGCATGCATGCATGCACAATCTACTTCTTATCCCTTGTGTGAAAACACAAATAGGTATAATTCTTTATGCACACACACTAACTCTTTCTTTTTCTCACTTAATATCACACAAAAACTTTCATGACCTTGGTTATTTTCACACAAATACTTATTATTTAGATCATTATCAACACAAGTGTTTGTTTATTCAATCCCAAATGGGTTCAGCTCATGTGTGAGTTCTTCCTCTTTCTTCTTTTGGGACTTTTCACACACACAATGTCTTATTTAATTCATTAAATTTTATCTGTTTATGCATGGGTCTTATTCAAGCCCAAATGAGTGCTGCCGACAGTTCACCTTATTCTTTGACACTTGGGTGCCTCAAATAATGCATATGTATGCATGTGAATCATGCATTCACTCTACATTATCCTTTGAGAATACATGAGGGCTCAGGATTCTTTTTTCATCAAATACAACACACACAAGCCTCAGATGTCTTGCGACCACATTATTCTTCAAATACTAACCCTTGCAAAAAATTATATATATACATATATATGGGATGAATGGTGTTCTTATTTTTGAAAACAAGAGGGAAAGAGTTCTCCTTCTCAACCACGGTTCGGGTTGGTCTCCTTCATAGAACCATGGAAGTGTTATTGGTTTCTGTATTTTCAAGGGAACAACAAGGGTGAAATTACACCAGTTATTTTACCTATGGGAAACTACTCAAAAAGACACAACAAGGGTTAAAAAAACCCACCACGTGCTTATTGAAACTTTACATAGAGGTGCAAGTTATTTGTGTGAACTAGGGGGTTTTCAGTTCTTCTCATTGTGCAAGGGATGCACAGAACTACTTGTCACAAGAGATGCATGACATTCCTTCACGTAGAATGGATGTGTGGAAGCTGTCTCTCCATGGTGCTCTGTTCTTTTGATTATAATAGATTTTATAATTTTATCAACCATGGATCCTCGTTCGAGTGATCGGTATTTATATGCAAGGATCACCACATATCTATGCATTCAAATCGATGGGGTTGAATGATTTTAAAGCATGTGATCTTTAATTTTGAATATTTTAAATGCGGGATAAAATATATGATAAATATCTTAGTTTATTTTTGTTCAATGATGAATTTTTATTTATCAGTGATTACATCACATTCATGCAATTAATAACGCATGTGAACTATCTATTTGTACATCGAATGGGCAGTGCACCCTCGAAAACATCTTTTGACTCAAGATTCATAGAATTTTCTTATTTCAATGCATGCATGAAACTTTAAATGCATGCATTTGTTCATTTTGTCCAGATGATATTTGTACACATGAAATGGGCTCAAATGATTCTTGAAGTGATGAGATCATCATTTGGCTTCATCTCTTGTTCGTGGGTAGAGATCTAGTGTCTAGAGGATGAAGACAACCTCAGAGGAGAGATTGAACGGTGCTGGTTGAATCTTGTACCGTGAAATGAGATGGAAGACCTTGATTGGAATATAGAAGGTGGGATGGATAGTGCAGCTCAGATTAGGTGTGGGATCAGATGGATGGCACAAATTGCATTCGTGTTTTTAAAATTTCATCCCACATCGAAATAAAAAATGGTTTTCTTGTGGTTTATCAATAAATTCATAGCCGAAGAAGCTATGAAATCTCCCCATCCCCTCACAGTACCACCCTGTACCGTGTTCTCTGGGCACACTCTTAGCTCCCACTGTGATTCCTCCAAGCACACTCTGATCGCCCACACTACATGGGTTCACCATCATGAAGCACCTGTAGGATAATACATGGAATGTGCACCCATTTCCTCATGCAGAGCTGGATTTAAGGTCTTCCCTCGAGTGTGGTTGACCCTTGGGTCCCTCATTGTCTTGAGGTGAGGTCCTTGGCTAGACCTCCATGGTTATCCCCTTTATTTTTATGTAACGTCATATTATATACATGGTTTAAAACCAAACAGTATAGTAGATGTATAATGCATGGCCACATTCTTCAGTATCCCTATAATTTCAAATCATCATCCTTCTTATCTTCTTCTTCTTTTTCTTTTTGTAATGGGAATTAAAAATATCTTCAACATTCCTTTAATCTGACCATGGATGATTTTTGGATCATTTATTCATGCCTCATGAAATAAGCATAATTCATGGCTTCTCCTTGTTGTGATGGATGTGTTCTCCCTTTACACATGTCTTGTACTTTAAGGACTATCTCAAACAATCATTTGATATCTTAAACATCATCCGTTTACATTCAATGGATGAATCTTCAACACTTCATCCACTCAGTGACTAAGGATGGATCTTTACTTCTTTCCTCATGCAATTGACTATTGAATGGACTTATTCATGTGTTGTAATAATGTATCACCTTGATAAAACTCTAGGAACATAGAAATAGTTCATCAATCCTCATATTTATATCCTCTTGGAGAATTGATCAAGCGTAGTATTCAATCCTTTTAATCAACAACAAGTATCCAAGGCTTCAACAAATTATTCATCAATACCTTTCATTCAGATATTGACTTCTCATTGAAAACTTATTGACATATTATTGAAAAAAATGCATCATCATTCTCAACATTTTGGATTTTCTTGACTACCATCCAAAGGAGGTCACCTAGGTTATCCTCATATCTACCTACCACACAATGCATGGGTGACATCCTACCTTGTACACAGCATGTCATACATGACTAACCGAATTGCTGATGTGTATGGAATCATTGACATTAACATTCTTTCCTTGTGTTCCTATGGGAATATTTTAATAGAAAGATTAATTCCTTGAGTTTTTTGCCACAATCCCCTCTTAGATTGTTCCATACTAAATCTCTTTAGTATCTTATCAATGTAGGAGATTTTACTTAGTCCCAACAATCTCTTGAATCTATCGTCATGGATCTTGATCCCAATATTATATGATTCCTCTCCCAAGCCCTTCATGGAGAATAATTGATTCAACCCTGCCTTAAAAGATTGTTAGATAGGTATCTAATTTCCAATAAGTAATATTCCATCAACTCATACTATTAGGAAAACTACGGAACTCCCACTAAATCGTATGCAGACATAAGGCTCACATTCGTTATTGATAAAACCAAATTGTTTTATGGATTAATTGAAACAAATGATTCATGACCTGGATGCCTTCTTTATTCCATAAATTTATTTATGCTACTTTCTACCTTATTAGAATCCTTCGAAATCATAAAACCCTCAAGTTGTATCATGTAGACATCTTCCTGAAGGTTCCCTTTAAAGAAGGATATTTTGAAATCCCTTTTCCAAATCTCATAGTCATTGTAAGAGGCAATGGAAAATAGAATTATGATGGAAATCAACATCGAAAATGGTTAAAAGGATTCAATGTAGTCAATGCCTTGACAGTTCTTGAACCCTTTTTCAACCAGTTGTTCCTTATAGGTATTGAATTGTCCTCCCATATCCAGTTTCTCCATGATTTCCCATTTTCAAATAACATGAATTACATCAACTGGAGGATCTACCAAAATACAGACTTTGTTTTGGAACATGGAATCAATTTCAAAATTCATGGCTTCTTTACACTTGGCTACATCAGTTCTTCTTACAACTTCCTTGTATACTGGAGGATCATTATTATCAACTAAAAAGGAGTCTCCATATTCAGTAACTAGAAAACCATACCGTTATGGTTCTCTAACTTCTCTTTTACTCCTACATAGTTCTAATGTCTCTGGAATAGTTTTTCCTTCCATAGATATTAGGGGAATTTTTTCTTGTATTAACTCTTTTATACCTGCATCCTTGACTTCATTAAAGTCTATCTCTCTCCCACTACCCCTTTTAGAGATGTTCTCCCTCTCAAAGAAATTTGGAATTTCTTACCACTATAACCGTTTTTATGAGAGTTTTTATGGGCAATATCTCTTTGTTTTCTTAGGGTACCCTATAAAGGTACACTTTGTTCATAAGGTTTCATGTCGGTTACCTAAAGAGGCCTTAAAAATGCATCGCTTCAACATGAATGTAAATTCAAAAACATGGCTTTATGTACACTCCAGAACACGTATGGAATAAAATTTATGGATTTAGTTGGTACATGGTTTATTATATGCACCATTGTGTGTAATGAATATCGCCAAAAGGATAATGGAAGACCCACATGACTCATCATTGATCTCACCATTTCCAAAAAGGTGTCGTTCCTCCTATCGCTCACACCATTCCATTAGGGTGTGGAAGGATGAGTGAGTTGGGATAGGATCTCAAACTCCTGTAAGAAATCAATGATGTCTCGATTAAGATATTCTCTACCTCGATCAAATTAGGGATTCATAATCTTCTTAGCAAGCTGGTACTCAACTTAATTCTTGTATTCTTTGAAATTACCAAATGAATCCAACTTATACCTCATTAAGTATATATATCCATATCTACTAAATTAATCAATAAATGTTATTATTTCTGAGTACCTTCCCATTGCATCAAATAGAAATGGTCCACAAACATTTTTATTAACCAATTCAAGAAGTTATTTTTCCCTTTCATCTTTCCCATTAAATGGGGATTCAGTCATTTTTAATTTTAAACATTCATGACACACACAAGGTTGTTTTTTTTTTGAATGAATCTAAATATCCATCTTGATTAACAATATCACGTTTTTCTCATTTACATGACCTAGTCGGTGTTTCCAAAGTTGGGTGTGTTATAAGTCATGTGACTTTTCTTATTTATTGATTTTCATTGCCTGGTTTGTGTAATCCAACACGTAAATACCATTGTATAAACATTCCCTACCCAAAATAATGATATCTTTTTAAAAGAAGCTACATTCATTTCCAAACATGAAAACAAATCCATTTTTATATAATATGTATATAGAAATAATTTATTTAGTAATAGATTGCACATAATAATAACCCCTTAACACCATGATTATCCCAGTTGGAAGCATGAGGTGATATTCCCTAATAGCTACTATTACATGTCTTGCTCTGTTGGATGCTCACAGGTCTACCTCCCCTATTTCAATATTTTTAAATCAACTCAGTTCCTATATTTGGGCACATATTTGAGTAGCACAAGCAGTATCTAATACCCAATTTATAGAAAAAATATATTTCATTCCATAACAATCACATATGATGCTTCCTCATGCTTCTTAGGTTGGGTGATGTTTTTCATCCAGTGGCCCTTCTTGCCACATATGAATCAAACCACCATCTCTTCCCTTGCCTCCCATTTGATCTACTTTTTTATGGAAGGGCGTGATGAATCTGTGGGCTTGAAATTTTTTCCTTCCCTTTCTTCTAATTAACCAAAAGGACATAAGGATTTCATCACATCATATCTTTGTCCACTTAAAAAATGAGGTTAAGAATACTATATAGAAACTTATCAATGTGGTTCATGTTAAAATTAACAAAAAAATCTTGAGAATCTCTAAGGTAGTGATTCAAGAATGAGATTGGTTTCTAGTTATCTAGAATGTTTAAACCCTAGAACCTATAGGCGGTAAATATAGTCAATGAGCTTGACTACATGAGGCCCCCCTTGGGAACCCTCTCCAAGCTTACTTTGAAAAAGTGCCTAGAAGATCTCAAACCTTTCCACTCTTTCTATCTCCTGGTAGAGACCACAGAGGTGCTCGAGCTTGCTATAAGTATACATGATTTTGTGAGACATTATGAGATCACTAGAAATTGATGATAACATTAATCATTGAATGTAAACAGCATCGTTCATATGTTTCTCATGGACCAGGAAATCCCCATCACTTGCCTCTTTGGAAGGTGGATTAGATAATGCTTACTCCAACACATAAGACTTTTGTTCATGATGTAGGATAACCCAAAGGCATCTAAAAAATTCTTGCAAGTTACTATCTGTGATGATGTTGTCTTTATCCAGAATTTATCATAAGGATAGTTTGGTTAAGGAGCATATAATTTAAATTCTATAATTAAAATAAAAGATCATTAGTACATTTTTTGTTGCATTTTATGAGAAATAATAAATTAATTTTATTAAGTCTCCCACTCTTTTATCAAGAACCAATGGCCCTTAACATTGAATTCATAATGTCTAATTTCTATTAAATTATAGTGGAAAGGATCCATATTCCCCTTTTCATAACCCCAAAAAGGGTTGGTCAAGCTATTTGAAGGTATTTAGGTAGGAAGGTCTTTTCCCACAGTAGGCTTATAGCTCCATGATCTATTGAGTGGACTTCCCAATCCTGAAATCCTAACATTGGATTTCATCAACTCTAGCATCCAATATTCCTCCATGTCTAGAAAGGGATACTGCTCTTGATGTAATACGGTAAAGTCAACCCAAAACCATTCAGAAGGGAATCCTTTATAAAATTAAGTGTCCCAACAAGGGTTGGTCAAGCATAAAGTTTTATTGATTTTTTCCCATAATCAAGAAACAGTATGCTTGGTCTTACATAATATTTTATTTGAGGGATTTTAATCTCTTATGTGTAAATTTTTTATTATCATTATCACATGATTTTCAATATTATGTTGAACTTACTTAAGTGATTAGACATATCTTGATAATATTTACTTATACGCCTAGATTTTTTTTTCAACATTAATGCTTGTTTAATTCATTAATTATTTGATCAGGACAACACATCCATAATGATAAACCATGCATCTATCATAAAGAAGATAATTTAAAGGGCATCATCAAGAGTTTTAATAATGTTTATTTCATCTTGTCATTGATAAACTAACCTTATCCTTGGGGAGAAACACCTTGATCCTTTTGGGTTCATGTTTGCAGGTTTCCACCTATCCACCTATGTACCTCCTAGGATTGGTTTCATCTTTTCTCTAACTTGAAGAACCTCTACTAGCTTGGGTGTTCCATCTATTGCATATTCCTTTTTTAACTCACATGCAGGTGAGGGGTAAAAGTGGGTTTTACAAAAAAGAATCATTGGGCACGTAGGTCCTTTATATTAATGAGGAGAAGACATGTAGGCCAGAAAAATTAATTTAAGTAAATATATGAAAAGAAACCATCCACAATCAAAGGTCTTGGTATAGATCATGATCATCCATACATGAAATGATAATTACGCATAAATAAAACTAGCATTCAATTATTAAATCATTATTGTTTAACATAAATCAATCTTGAATCAATTAATTTTCATCTTTAATTAATCAATATTTTTATCATAATCCATTTTCTGATTTTTTTTTTGACATTCTCATCTATTGTAATTTTAAACAAATAAATTCATTTAAAATTCTCATTGAGCATAACTTCTACCACAGAGGAAACCCGGTGAATTCTTTTTCATAACTTCTTAATAAGTATAAATGAATATTACTCAGAAGCTAAATTAAACACAAATATATAAAACACCTCTCACCTATTGGGCCTTATATTTACACGGTGATGAGAAGCCCAGATTGAAGATCTACACCTCTTCTGATACGAATATCTCATCCTAGTTTCTTTCATGTTACTCCTCTTTTCTTCTCTCTTTCTTTATGAGAATTTATTCTCTAGTTTCATAAGATATATACCTCACTTTGTGGATCTAGATCAATAATTTTAGATTTATATATGAATTTAAGAGATCTTGAGATTTTCAATATAGATTTATATTAAAGAACCGGATGGTAGTCTACAGAGTCACTATGCTTAATTTTGGGGATTTCAGTTAGGTGATCACTCATCAAAAAATCGAGGTAAGTGGTGTGTTATTCAATTCCCATAGTCATTATTTAAATTGTGTGTTTGAAACTATAGGATTTATATATTTCATTTGAAATTTGTTTCTAAAATTGAATTAATTAATTTATTTGATTAATTAAATAAGATATTTTCAATTTTGTTAAATAATTGTCTAATTAATTTATGATAATTGTTGAGATTATGAAATTTTGAATTGAATAATTAATTTTTTAATTAAATATAGAAATATTAACAGTATTTGATTTTTGGAATAATGAATTTTTAAAAAAATTATCGTATATTGAGGTTCTTTAATTGTATAATTTAAATTTTATATTAATTTATTATAATTATTGGAATTTTCTTATTATAATAATCAGAAAATTAATTATTGAATTAATTGTAATAATATTGAATGGAATTAATGGGATTAATTTATTTTTGAAAAAATTAACAGAATTTGATTTATTAATTTTTTAATTAATTAATCAAAGATTGTGATGGATAATTGTGAAATAGAGATTAACGTTAATTAATCTGGACTAATGTGATTTAGTTATAAATTGTTTCATAAATATGTGTGCGATATGGTCTGTTGCTTCCATAGAATACGTGTTATTGAGATCTTATACTACATCTGAAGACCATATTATTATATTTGTGTAGGAGATGGTTATCTACTTATGAATCCCTTAGTGAGAAATATGTTTGTGAAATGGTATGATACTTCCCAATCCTATAGAGCCCTAGGCATGACAACCTAGGCCCAAATTTTTGGCACTGTACTATGGTTCCAATTAGATATTTTATAAATTGAACTCAAATGGATAAATAAATCCCATCAATTTAATGAATTTTGGAGTGATAATGTGAAATTCTTCAGACTCTATCATGGGTCGAGCGGGTATTTAGGTTTGGGTATCCTTGGGAACACATGGGTTTATATGATTAAATAAAGAATATTTGATAATGTGATAATTATTTACCTAATCATTATAAATATTTCTTTATAATGCAACATATATTATTATTGATTATATTATTTTTTAGAGACTAACGATGGTGGCCTTCTATGTTATACTAACACCCTACCCTAAATACTATATTTTTATCCCAAGTGATTTCATGTTTTTTAGCACAGGAAAATGGAAAAGGACTTGTGTTTGCTTGATGAGTCAGGATGGAGCATTGTTGAGGGAACCATATGTGGTTCAACACCCACTACGGATTCATAAGTGTCTTTAATTTTGGTTTTTCCTTTTAGAAACTTGACACGTACATTGGAATGAGATATTTTCTTCATTACTTATAATATTGTATATCAATTTTTAGTTATCTTTTGAATGTTGTACTGATCTGTTTATGGTTATATGTTATTAATTTATTGTTTTTTTTATTTTCTTCTCATGTGTTACTCTGATAAAATATGGTATAGTCTTCCTAGGATTGATATTAGACCCTATCTAATAGTTAATATCATCGGTCATTTGGGGATGTGCACTTAAGGTTATGTGGGAGCCTGGATTGATGCACCAGAGCGTAGTACCCATGCCAGGACATTGAAAAGTGGTATCAGATATAGTTTTATACTTTTATTTTGTCTTACTTTTTTGGAAAGGTAGACAAGATACTAGAAGTGTATTTTCTTTGTTATGGGCTCATACATGGGAGTTACAAACCCTTATACGGGGGGAAATCCTAGTACCCAGTGTGGTATTGTTGTTATTGTTTTTTACTGTTGCGGTTGAATATTATTTCAACTTGTGCGGCACACTATTTTTGGATTGGATTATTTTTTTGGGAATTTTAAATAATTGAGTCAGGACCCTATGTGTAAATAAAGTTGAGTTGCAAGCATCATTATAGGCAGTCGAGGTTCTTATGAAACACAACATTTGAATAATGTACGGAGAAATGGGTTTTGGGGAAGTTGTTGACTATTAATTGTTTTTCTGTGATTTCAATATTGATATTGGTAAAATAATGATAAATATGTAAAAATGGGTTTCTAATGGAATGGTAATATTGATAATTTGTTTTACCCTTTTCATCCAGGACCTGGAAACAGGATTGTTAAGGCTAGTGATATTGCCTCAGTTTTGACTGTGAGGCATGGTTTGGGGAAAATATTTATTGTTCTATATTGTGTTCCCTCTTACGTAAACATGTTAATTTGGTGTACTATTTCCTAAGGTGTGTGTTTAAAATTGTAGAGATATTCCACTATGAGGATGCTTGTTGAGAGGATGTTAAGAGGATACAGAGGGAGATTCTCCCCCATTTGCGGAACCTGAGGCACTGATAGTTCTGGTTGAGGATTTAAGAGATTAGTTATGAGAGAAAATCACTCACATCATAAAATTAATGGAATAATATGTAGGGACGGGTGTGAAAATCATATATGATCTGACAATGGAGTTCTAGTTTCATCACCCTCCGACTTTTACTAGAGAGGGTGGACTAGAGGGTAATTAGTTTTGGATTGAGTCCATCTATACTATACTTGACCACTTGGATCCAAATACTAAGAGGAGGGTAAATTTGGATGCATATATGTAACGTGGTAAGGTTAAACATTGATGATAATTAGAATCTTAGGATAGACAGATAAAGACTACATAATGGATGGACTTTCAAGAGGAGTTAGAAGAGAACTTATCTCTGGAGAGGCTAAGATAGGGGATAGAAACAATGTTCATGATATTAACATGGGGGAATATGTTCATGACAAACTATGTGGGATACATCCCATATTTTCAGTTCCTTGCTATGTATTTGGTAGGAGAAGAGGCTATTTCATCTAGAAAGTTTTATGAAATTCTTAAATGAGAAATTAAGTACCATGGGAAAATCATTATGTTCAAGAATTTTTCAGATGTGGTGAGTTAGTATATCCTCTTAGAGGGGAACCTGAATGAAGATTTCGTTGGTGGATTTGTGGTTTCATGTGAATGTTTTGGAGGTTTGACTTATGAATACAAGAAACATAATTACAAGAATTTATTTCAGAGTAGTGGTTAGAAGAGTATCCCAGG
This sequence comes from Viscum album, assembly GCA_963277665.1. Lineage (NCBI taxonomy): Eukaryota > Viridiplantae > Streptophyta > Magnoliopsida > Santalales > Viscaceae > Viscum > Viscum album. The sequence goes on along the minus strand of OY728165.1, from coordinate 438,778,715 downwards.
GGATGGGTCAGTTACACAATACCTTACCTATGTGGTTTTCCACGACTGTGGAAGCATGGGATACTTCCTAAAAAAATTTCCATGGAAACTAGTGAACTAATGTGGTTGTGGAATTATCGTAAATCTAAAGATTTTATATAGGAACCTATGATATACATTATGTAATGGAGGATCTAGACAGAACCAAAGTGTGGGATGGTGGTTTTATGCCCCATATCAGTATGGAAGAAAGACTTCTACTAGATGAGGTGGTGGAGGTAGTGGACATGGTTCTTCTAGGAAGGATTGAACATATTATAAAATGGGTGATTCTTAGGGAAGTAAGACTATATCATAGGGAAGAGTGTCATGATATTTACATGTCATTCAGCCTACACTTGTGCATAACGAGGCAAGACCATTGACAATGATCGGTACTATTCTTATAGATTATACATTATCTACAACTTTTTTGGATATTAGTTCCTCTAATTCCATTATATCTATAAATTATATGAATGGTGTAACCCTATATATAGAGTTTTTTAGTGGGGTGTTGATGATTGTGACACCTCTGGGCGCTTAGAGACATGTTTTTGTGCAAGGGGTGTTCCCTCGAGGTTAATGTGTATTATTACTTGTGGGATATTTATATCCTTAAAATGCCCAAATTTGACATAATTCTATGCATTGATTTATTTTTATAATATTAAGGCCACATTGATTTTTACTAGAGAGTAATGACTTTGACATCTCTTAAGGGTGGACCTTACATTCACTGTATAGATTGGGATATCTAGGTATGCTGAGCAGATCCAATTACTAAAAAAATGGGAGGGATGAGAGTATAGATTTTAAGTCTATTGTGGGATTATGGAGATGTAAATCATGATGTATTTCCACCTATATCGGACCAATTCTAGGATGTGTTTCCCAAAGGCATCTCGGGGCTATCACCTTAGAGAGATGTGGAGTTTATAATTGAGCTCATGTTGGTCACTCCTCTAGTTCTTATTAAACCATACAGAATGGAAGGGAAAGAGAAAAAAGAGCTTAAGACTTAGCTGGGAGAGTTGGATGATAATGGTTTTATGAATCTGAGTAAATCACCTTGGGGTTTATGAGTGTTGTTTTAAAAGAATTATGACGAGACTCTACTAAAGTGTGTAAGAACCAGTATCCTATTCAATGTATTGATGATCTATTTTAATATTATATAGGAGCTTATGTATTCTCAAATATAGACATTATATTATTCTATCCCTAGAAAATATTTTAAACTTATGATATATTGAGGACGACTTTCAGGAGAAATTATGGCCTCTATGAGTTCAGTATAATTTCATTTGGGTTGATTAATTCACCTATAGGGTTTATGGACTTTAAGATTTGGATCATCCATCCATACCTGGATCAATTTTTGGTAGTGTTTTTGGATGATATCATGGTGCACTACAAGACTATTGAAGATCATTCCCAACATATTAATATCATCCTGAGTACACTAAGATAGAATTAGCTATACTCCAATCTATCTATGTTTCTATTTTGGATTCACCAAGTAGACTTCTTGGGTCACATCATCTCAGAGGAAGGTGGGTCAGTGGACTAAATACAGTTTAGGTACATGTAACTTGGAAGAATACATAATTTTTTTTATATCTATAGCTTTCTGGGAAAAGCAGTATAATATCATAAATTTGTCCTGTACTTTTCCTGATTTTCAGCACCGCTTACTGTCATGACCAAATAGGGATAAAATTTCAGTGGTTGGAAGCTTGTGAGGATTCCTACTATGATTTGTAGAAGTGGTTTACATCAGCACTTATCTTGATATTACTTGATATAGGTTAGAAGTATATTGTATATTGTGTCTCTTTTAGTATCACACTCATAGATTTGTTCACGTAAGGAGATCAAATCATGGTGTATGTGTAATGTCTCAAGCCCAAATGCCACTCATTAGTGCCCCGAGCCTGGTTGGATACTTATTCTAAAGAACATCTTCACAAATACCATTGGATTTTAACTAGTAGTGAGAGCCTTGGTGTCCTAGTGGGGGTATTATTCTCTCATCACTAGAGTGTAAAACAACAGAAATAAAATAAAATAAAATTAGTAGAGGTAGACACAACAAGAAGACAACTCATAAAAAAGAAGATAGGAAAATGCATATATATATATATATATATAATACTGAAAGTGTCTCATACACAATTATGATGATCTATGTCTCTACAAAACAACCAAAATAGATGTAAAGCAATGAAGTACAATAGATATATCCAAAAATCCAAAAAGACAAAAAAGTACAATCTCCAAATAGCATCATGAACCTCAAATCGATCATGTTCTCTATTTCTCTTAAGAATGGTAAAAACAAACCATTAAACTATGGGTTATTTCTAATATCCTTAACTAGATTCAAATAGTCTGTTTGGGTACCCAAAGGAATCTCAAACAAGGTGTGAGATATAATCCAATTGGGCTACCACCCAGAAGATAATACAATCTAAACTATGTAATATAACTTGTTAAAAATATAAATAGTAAATCCTTAATAAATGTAATGTTTCCATGGAATATCTGCCACTAATGTGTAATAATGAAAAATACCTTCAAGTAACAATGTAATTTATGGTCATTCTCCTATACAAGGTAGAAAAAATTAAAATCGATTAAGCACCACATGCTTATCATAAAAACAGCAGAACCATAGAAACCAAGGACATTCCATACAACCTGAAGTTCTTAGAACATCCATGACCAAGTCATTCCACAAAGAATATGAAATTTATCAAGTTCATATAGTATCTCAAAGTGTGTGACCATGTAGGGCCAGATCTGAAGTATTTAAAACCAAGGAGTCCCCATAGAATACCAAGATCATCTTGATGGAAGTTATGTTAAGAACTGGTCGGAGGCTTATGAGCATGTCATACCGAACATGTCCTGTATGATTCAAATAATTTTGGATCTAAGGGATAGAAAAGCCCACGGAATCCCTTGTAATAAGTTCCCAAGGATCATGCTCTGTCCAAGGTGTCCACTACCATGTCAAGATCTAAGGAATAAACTCCAATACATCTAAAGAATCATTCCCCATTTCATACCACTAATAATATTAAACCATATGTGTACACCCACTCACATAACAATTTCACATCCAATTAATATCATTAGTATATCCACTAATATATCAATTTTTTCAAATAAAAGATTAATGAAATTTTAAAATAAATAATGGGTATACGTACTCATATAACAAATTCAATTTAATCAATTTAACCAATTAAAACATGGAATATCAAAATAGCTTAAGGTGAGGAGGTAGGATATCTCCTAAATTAGATACTCAAATCCATTCAATTATAATTGGGCATGATTTATCTATTCAAGCATGAGAAAAAAATCCTTGCTGGTCCAAACAAGGTATAAAAATGAAATTTTATAAGGAACACCCAAGTGGGGTCCATGGTTTGGAAAACAACTATTAACACATCACAACAAACCCTAAGGGAATTTCTATGATATCACACTTATTTTATTTTAATTAAATAGTTCTAATCTGCGGTAGCGCTGGAATGTCTGTAATGTTTTATAATAGAAGGTATCCTCAAAAACCACAATACCTAAAAAGAAAATTATAAATCACCTCCATTAGATAATTAGTAGACTTCTCATCCAATATAAACACCTGATATGATTATTATAAGGAGAAACCTATATAATGGATAATGAACATAAAATAAGAGAAAAACTAGTACTCGCCTATCCTATTGCACATTGTATTCAATTACTGGTTTTCTTTTAATAAGATATTAATATTTATTAAAGATGATAAGAAATAGGAATGTTGAATAAATTTTAATTAGAAAGTAATGTTGTGTGATAGTGGAATAAGGGTGAATAGAATATGAATACACCATTCGAATAGTTGACAAATAAAAATGATAGATTAAATGTATATTAATTTCTAAATTTTGAGGAAGAAGATTTGAATTCATTTTCAATTTTGATTATATGAACTATAATACGGTCACTGAAATAAAAAATGAAAGATAAATCTAATATAATAGAGTGACTGTGATAATATAAATGAGAAATGTAAAAATAAACGAAATAATAATAAATTGAATGAGTGGGTTGTTCAGTAAAAAGGAAAATAGAGTGAAACTATTAATCAAGTATCTAGAATAATGTGGAATTAGGGAAGTATAGATTAAAGATAAAGATGAAATAGATGATGCAATTGAATAAAATAAATAGATGAAGAGAGAGATTCGACATCCACATCATAATACTTGACAACATGTAATTCAGTCAAAATAATAGAAAAAGGAAAATTGAATCTGGTCATTTCTTCACTAAATGTCCACAGTCTTGGGTTGTATATCTATATTTTGTACCCATCCCGTGCAATTTCATAGCATGATCATTTAATTACACATTCACTAACAGATAACTTATATTTTTTTCAATATGAATTTCTGGAAAATAAATGCATAAAAGAATAAACATATATTATATATAGGTTTATACTGGTAATGTGTAATGAAAAAACATTATTTTCTGGATCGCATATAGTTTTCATATTACATTTATATTTATTGTATGTGAAAGCTAATAATGCATATGATTGTTTCAATATATGTGAAAAGTGGTAATGGTGATAAATATATATTTATTTAACCTATTTAATCATATAAGATAATTAAAGAGTCTTTGACTGATGAAATTGAGAAAACAATGTCATATATGTTTTAAATATGGTTATGTGAATATATAATATCAAGAAATAAACGATAATAATTCTATATGTCTTATATGCAGTTTGAATGCAATTTCAAATAATATAAACACATGCATGACTATAGAAAACATAATGTATATATACATGTCATCACAAATTTATCAAACAATGAGATTTTACACATAAAACCTTTTATCATATAATGTGAATCAACATGCCTTTCTGTACATAAATTCACTTAGAATAATATTTGTTCATAATAAATATTGTTGTATACTATAAAAATATTTAAATTAAAGAATATTTAAATAGCTACATATTTCATACTCTAAACTAAATTCTTATGCATAAATTTATTAATATGAAAGCGTTAGTCTCTCTTATATATAAATTAATTACCTAAAATGTAATAATAGGACAGAAAAAATGTCCATACTCTTATATATGCGGCCAAAAAAGTGCATTTTATAGTGTAATTGCATGAATCTTTAAAATAAATTCCTAAAACATAAAAAGTATTGGAGGAAAACGGTTGGATATTAATATGTAATTAAGAAATTCTTTATTTAGACAGAGTTTCAATGTCAAATAAGATAAGGACTCTCTGTTCAGTCTTCCAGTAGCACAAATAAAAATCACTTTTAGATGGAGCGAGAGGCCATGCTAGATGACTTTCTGCTAGACATTAGATTATCTTCATAACCTCAACAACATTGTGAAGAGGGCATGCATTTGTTTCCCAACTGTCATCTCAACAAAAAGACCTCAAAAATTTATGTTATTACTGCAAAAACAAATATATCCGCTCTGGTTATCCGCATAGAAGAAATGAGAACAGAAACAGAGAAATTATCCATGTTTAATTAAATAATAGTCAGAAGTATAAGACAAATTCATCACAAATTTCAATCACATGAAATGGTTTATATACAGCGGACCTATAAAATAAATGGCATTAGACAAATATTTTATATAATGGGTATAGGTAATGGATGTGGTGGATATGATATATTCATATGCAACATATGCAGTGTGCATAAACACAGAATAGAGAGTAGTCAATATCCAAATATTCTCTATAGATTGGGAATATTCTTATAATAATGGGTTTTTAAATTGAAAAAATAAATGCTGGTTTCATAGAACATATGGTATCCAATAGAGTATCATGCATGACATGAATATGAAAAAATTACATTTAAAATAATACCTTTCCTGCAAATCATTTCACCTATCCATTACGAGTGTAAAACCTGATGGAATAAATAATTGAACAACTCAAATGGTTATTATTAACGAATATTAAATAATTTAATTATTCACATTGAACTAAAACATTTTTATTAATGCATAAGTGTATGAAAATTACATAGTCATGAGTTATGGGAATGAATACTATAAAAACTACTTATACTCGATGAACCTATAGACTATTCTAATGAACTCCGTAAGCTTGGCAGACATGGTGCACTTATTCATGCACTTAGTAACCCTAACTTGGGTATGTGAAGAATTACTACATGGGTACTTGGGAAATGTTGTAAAAAACAGTACTATTGAACCAGATAATGGATGTGGGGTCCCTGACAAGTCTAATAAAAATGGTGAATTACAGTTCTGTTGAAGAAGCAATTAAAGCATTATATTCTATTTCAACCCTAATTAAAAGAAATTTATATGGTCGAGAGTTATTATATACAGAATCTGGGCACATACTTCATTAGGAAAATATCTTTAACTTAAGCATTAAAGAACAATATAAAATGAAGTGTTTCCCTAAAGAATGTTTGGAAATGGAAAAAATGGATATGGTAAGTAGAACTAAACTAATATAATGTAATAATTTATTTTTTTATGAAATTAAAATGTGACTATAATTTCATTAAATGTATAAATATACATACCTTGTCCCTCTATTAACTCGAACAACCTTTAGAAAATCCATCAATGCTAAAAGATTATCTGCAGTGAAAATCATTAATGTTCCACATCATCTCTCAGATTCATGGACATTGTGGATAAACTACTACAAGAAATTAGAAACATCTATAAGAATTAAATGGATATAAAAGAATTCAAAATTTAAAGGGAACTTATGCTTTTCAGTTTTAGTTGTTTAAAAAATGAACTAACATTTTCAAAGCGATGAAAAAACATCAAAACATCTTGCACAAACATCACAATATTTTTCACATAGAAATAATGATAATCATAGGGAGAAAACAATAGAAATGATTATAATTTAAATAACTACCCACAAAATCAAATGAATTTAGGAATTTAAAAGACAAGGCCCTCTCATTACAAAAAAATTGAAAACGAAAATATAAAAAACTCTCTCAAGATCCACCCTTTAAATCACTTTTTGGAAATACCCAAGGTATATCATAATTTGAAACCAGAATCTAGATTCACAACATCAAAACATTGAATGTCCCGGATGAAATTAGAAGAAACATAAAAATATATATCACCAATCATAACACAACATAATTTCATCAATAAATTAATAACCATGAAACCCATAATTCTAGATGCCACTCCTTGTGGAGATAAAGAGAATCCTAACATTTTAAATGAGGGAATATTCAGAAGAGGGAGATCCTACCTCTGATACAGACTCATTAAAAAGAATGAATTATCTCTCCATAGAGGATTGAGATGGATCCCTGGGATTTCTAGAGATTGGTCCTTCCCCAGTTTTTCCAACTACAAACCTACAACCACAGTCCAAAAATCAGTACAAAACCTATTGAATAGCAATGAACATATGAATAATGTTAAAAATTGTATTTGAGTGTCATTTCATTTCCACCAATTTAATGAAACAGAAAAGTTATCGTCTTGAGATTTTATATTGGATTCAATCACATCCTTTCCCTCAAAACCATCAATTTCCCATGTAATTAATGTATTTCAATACATGAAATACTATTCAATAGTTACAATTCATATTTTATTTTCAAAACAAAAAAAATCAAAATAGAATACATGTATTGTGAATCAACTAATCAAACTACAACAAAAATCTTGTCTTTTTATCAATAAATAAGAACTTAATTTATATTTAAATATGTAACATTACAACTATTGATAAAAAATAGAATGATTTTTTTTAATTTAAAAGAAAATCTAGAAACAAAAAAGGATGTTCAATTATGATTAAGTAAACATCAAAAATCAAAAGATACACCTAATCAAAAAAATTAACAATATATGGAATTCCCTATGTGGTGGTGTTAAATATGTTGGTAACAGCCTGTGGGGGTGTCAAGAATGGAATAGTTTAAATATATCCAAGTGACTGAGACATTATTTCTTGTAAAAGAGTATTCATCATAATGAAAATCAAAGTAAATAATGAAGATAAAGTAGGGGTGGATGTACCAATTAAAGAATAAATACTGTGGAAGAAACGCCTATCAAAATCCCTAAAAGAATCCATTAGGAAGCTATAACCCTCTTCGTTTATTTTCCACAGATTGAACATGATATTTATATGTGATGACAGTGCTTTTAACAATCTTTACAGTAATATATAAAATACATGAAATTTATCATTATTATGGATTTTACTATCATTATATAATATAATTCCAATAAATTTAGTGGATTGAATACATTATTATATATAACTATTGTCATTAGGTTACTATAGGCCAGAACTATCATCACCCTGTAGTTATTGGAGTAGATGAGGTTACGGTATGGTTTCATACTACATACTACTTGTCGTTTCATGAGGCCACCTACTCTTGGCTATCCAGAGACCATGAACCATCTCCCATCATCATGGGAACCCTATCTAAAAAACCATTTAAATAAATGGAAAAAACACACATCTTCAGTTATAAATTCATAAAAAATAGTATGGATTCACTTCTTATAAACATAAAGTGTGATAATAGTTTTTTTATTAGTTTTATAAAATGGAACAACAACAATAGTGGAGTGAACCAACCAAAGAAATATTTACCTGAATAGTTTCACAAATTTCCATTATAGGGTGCACTAAATCACATCTAGGATAACAATGACCTGATGCCTGCACATTAAATTTCTTCTAAAGAAACCTGCACATTAAATGGGTAATGTCTCACATACACTATAAATAGGGCTATGAAAAACATCAATACCATTTAAAACATAGTAGAAACATGAACCTGGAGGTTTGTTTATGCTTTCAATAATAGTATCATTTGATCTTTAATAGGTGCGTGAGGTGATGTCCAACTTTTTTTGAGCCGATAAAACCCAAAAAATTGTTATTACATAGTAAAATAACTAAAAGAAATAATATAAAAGTTAAGGGACAAGAACTATTTGGTTTTAAACTTTGAATAGGTGTTTTAGTTAACCTGTCAACAACTGGACAGTTCCAGGTGGTTAACCCCATTCTATTAACTGGTGTGGTCTTCAGAGTAAGAACAACCACATCTTGTTTCTATTCAGTACTGACTGTAGAATCTCTTGAACTTAATCATTATTGAATTAAATATGATTTCCATTAAGACCTCTCACCATCTATTCCCCATATACACCCCCTTAGCATCATCAAAACTACTTAAATGACAGTTCTTATATAATAAACAACTAGATCACAATTGTTTAATATGATAAAACACAAGAGCAGAGATGGGTATATAAGAGTTCATACAAAAAAGGATAAATCCAAGAATTATTGGTCTACTACCATCAAATTACGCATAATTAATGTACTTCTTAATTGTGAACCATAATGAAATAGAAAAAATGAAATAATTCATATCAAATTTTTTAATCCAGATAATTGTATGTACATATTTTTCAAGAAGTTCAATATGGACAACCACAAGAATAAATAATGATAAAAGACACATCTAAAAATAAAATCATTATTATGTTAATAAGAATTAAATGAACATTCCAAAATTATTCCTTCAAGCAGAAGGGCGCATTAAGAGTATATTGGTTGCATATTTCTTTTTCTTCTTAAGCCAATATTTTTCCTACATGCTGTAAATAAAAGAAAGTTGAAGAGAAATCAAAAGTAATATTGTAGAGAATAAAAAATTGTTAATAAATATATATGAATTTTTTTTCATGAAAACACACATGTATCCCACAAAAACCCAACATGCAAGAACAAAAAATCAATGCTTACATGGGAGAATAATGTTCTGTTTTCAACAGTTGAACTATTTGAAATCAGAGCAATGATTATTTCATTCTATATTTCATAACCATTTGTGTTTTCTGGGTTATCTAAAATAATTAAAAGAGAGAGATCACTTGGTGCTATAGTTCATAGAGGGAAATGTCCAGTGGTGCAGGATGTTAGATATGCTTGTTCCGGATAATGAAGAAGTTGTAGGGGCATAAAAATAACATATGTGGTTGAATTCACTAATGAGATAACCATGGGGCATATATGCCTAGTTCAGAATGAGTGCATTGATTATTTTGTTCTTCATAGGAAATGATGTATGGCCTAGGCGAGCATCAGGGCCTGGGAAGCACACCGGATTATGGATGATCTCGAGAACACCACTTGATGAGCTTCATGTCTTCGGACAACTAGGAGAGTGATTTTTGTCTAAAGATGCTTCATTCCTAATATGATCTAATGAATGTAGAAAATAAGGGAAAATGAGCCAAACAAATGGATATGAGAAAGAAATGAATATTTTTCAATCATAAACTTGCAATATAAATAATAGTCAATAAATAGTACATATATATACCTAAGTGGATTAATTCTACATAGTTGATTTAATGAACCCAACATTAGTGATACGACATGGATATAAAGATCTATCATCTTGATACTCATATGAAATAAGTATAGAATAATTATTTCAATGTAATGGTAGTTTTATTTTTATAAATGAAATTTCATAATTTGAGAAAACAAAATAATACCTATTACAGTCATTATTTAATTTAAAGTGTATAGAAAGGAGGAAATTAAAAAATGGGAAATAAGATAAAGACATGGATCAACCTATAAAAACGTAACATTTTAGAATTAATTAGCGGATAAAATTTTGGAATTGAAATGGATTTTAGAATTCAATCTCAAGGATTCTTGTATTAAGAAATGCACAATGGAAACCGAACAACGAAGGACCATAAGTGTTCCTAACATGAAACATATTGTAAAAGAAAATTAGTGTTATACAGTTATAGAAAATACATCTAATAAATAATAAATTTTTTTCAATACATATAAATTTATTGAAAAAAAAAATTTAATTCAATGTTAAAAAACTAATAATGATCAGTAAACAGTGAGTTAAATGATTTTTAGTAAACATAATTCAAAAAGATAATGTATTCAAAAAAACAAAAAAAATGAAAATAGAAATATTGATTGGTTGTAATGGATTATATTAATTATATAATTGAATAGAACAAATATTGAAAATAAAAATTAAATGAAGATAAAATATTAGCATAGTTGAAAATAACAATGCATGGATTAGATAATAGAATACACATAGAGTTTAAAATAACAATTATAATTTTTCAATAAAAAGTTGTAGTCCATCAACAGTGCAAATGTAAACCTGAGTGGATGAAATCTCGATGGATGCTTTATCAAACCCAATATTGAGATTGAGTTGAAAACTCAATACAAATTAAGAAGTTGGTGGAATTGAAGTACTTGGTTACATATAAAATATCAAAAAAATGACTCCATAATTCGATTTCCATAACATTATCTTTTGATCGTCCATCCGCATTTTCCATTTTTCAAAATGGAACCAAAAATTGCAACATAGTGGGTCACAATCAAAACTGTATATTAGTCATCTCAGTGAACCGACCAGGGCATTTTCCATGTTACAGAAAAATAAAATTTTAACACATGAAATATAAAAATAATGAAATGAACAACCCATCATAAATGATCGTTGTACACATGGAAAAGTGAAAACCAAGCACCAATACATCGGGAAAACACAACTATTTATCCCATTTATATTTTTACCCGAAAAATTTATACAAATATTTATACATTGACATTATCTTTTCCACAGAGTATTGTTTTCATAGAATATAAGATATAGTTAAGAATTCAGTTGTGTGGAATATTAAAATCATTGAATTATAGTTAGATTTGGAATCTTATCTTGATCACGTCAAGGAGTGATGTTATAGTCCCAGAAACACCATTCAAAATTCCCCTCGATGCCTCAACAATAAACGCATGTTTATGATGGTTTTTATTCATGATATACTCCATAGGCGTCGAAACCTACAAATAAACATTCACAATTTCAAAATTTATTGTTAATTTCATATAAAAATATTGTAAAATACCCAGAAATGGAAAAAAACTAGGAAGGATATAAGAAAACAATGAAGACAATAAATTTAAAGAAATAAGTCATATCAGATGAAAACTGGGGGATGAGTTGACGGTATTTGGGAGGGGCTTGTAGTGTTGATGGAGGTAGGGGTAATAAAGACTCCGATGGAAGTATCTGTGGGATCGCATTGTATGTGAAATATAGTATTGATTGATGAGTAGACAGAGTTGTAGGATGTTTTAGATTTTCTAGAAATGGTGGATGAGTGGAAGAAAGTTGGGATCCATTTGAATTTGGGGTTCTGGTAGTGGATGGATGACAAGATTAATGTATCCTAAGAAGTGAATCTGATCCATCCAAAAGTGGCACTTTGTGACCATAGCGTATAAAATATGATCCATTAGTGTATTCAAAATTATCTCAAGATGGTTGAAATTTTCATTTTTATTTTGAGAAGAAACCAATATATATTCTATTAGAACCACAAAAAATGAATCCATATAAGGATGGAACACTCGGTTCATCAGTTCCATGAAAATCACTAGTAATTTTACAAGACCTAATGTTATAACCAGATACTCATATTGACCATACCTACTAAAAAACATTTATGAGGAATATTTGAAGGTTGAATATGTACTTAGTGATATCTTGGCCTGAAATAAATTTTTTAGAAAACATAAGCTCCTCAAATCTGATCTAACAGGTCATCAAGCTGTAGAATGGTATATTATTTCTCTACCTTCATCTCATTAAACATTCAATAATAAAAGTATATACTACGAGTTTTATCCAACTTTTTCACAAAAAAAGGACTAGTGAACTCCATAGAGAAGTACTAAGTCAGATAAACCCATTTTCCTCCAAATTCTCTAGAATAGTCTTGAGATCTTACAACTCTATCATAGCAATCATGTTAGGAGGAATGGATACCTATGTATCTCCTAGAACTAGCTCAATTGGTAATTCAACCACTATCTTAGGAAGTAAAATAGAAAACTCATATGGCAGCACATCTCTAAAATGTTAAAACACATGAGGAAATTCTATATGACACATTCTTAGGTCATCTAGATACAATCTAGTGATCTTGGCTACCATATCGCCCATCCAACGATGATGTGGTCTATCATGGCTAGCCTAAAAATCTCATTCACCCTTGTGAGTATAAATTTCACCCTATGGTGATTTGAAAGTCACCCTATGTCTATAGAATTAAATGTAATCTCAATAAGTTACTATCCAGTCCATCCAATGTATGATGTTAAACCTGGTCATCTTGAGGACATAAAGATCCCAGATAAAGTGACACCCTCCAACATCAAGGGGAAACCCCCTACACTAGTGCACATCTTTTGTTCTGATTCCCTATGGTGTGTCCATCATCAATATTCTCTTAAAAGAATAAATAATGAGACTGAGGATTTTCTTCAAAGGTGTAGATATGAAACTATGTGATGTACCTATATCAAAAAATAGTATATGTGATAGTAGAGTCTTATAAGATCATACCTCTCACTATAGATGGTATAGAACACTACTCCTTAGGGGTAGTATCTGTAAAATAGACTTGGACTGATCGAAGACCCTGTGACACAACCTCATTTCTGAGAGTTGTCCTACTCTAATGTTTCTGTGTAATTGGTCTATGGTTGCCTCATCCATGACCACTACTACCTCAAACTGATCACCCATCACTACTCTAACTCCATACCAGATATGTATAATAGAAACCTTATCTTGATCCAGGTGTCGGAGATGACCCCCTACCACTAACCACTAGAGGTATGGTCTGGCAGAAATGCTACATGTGTCCCATCCTTCCACAAGCTCGTCACTTCAATGGGTCATGATCACAATGAATCTTTATGTGGACTTTTCTGCCACACTGATGGAAGAACACTGACCTACTAGTAATCGTAGCCTGACTTGTATGAATCTCATGGGAAGCCTCGAAATATATCTTCTTTCTGGAAGATGTTGAACCACTTGGTGAAGAGACTACACTACCCTACTCTATGCCCCAAGATTCTTTCAGGTTCCAATCAATAATGATACCCTAATTCATGATTTACGGGACAAAGGTCATCTTGAACACATTTACATATGACCTAAAAGCTGGTCGGAGACCTTCCTCGAAGAATATCACCCTCGATAATTCTTAAATATGGTACATTGGCATAAAATAATGCTACTCTGTAATTCATTTCGAGTACTCCATAAATATCATTAAATTTTGATTCAAAAGAATGAAATCACTAGCCCACTCTTCCCATTGATTCATAGGGTAGAAATGATCATAGAACCTAGTTTTGAAATCAAAACAAACCATATCTCATTGCCTTTCATCCTAGATTAAATCATCCAACTAGTTATTTTCTTCTCCACATTGAATATAAGCCCCAATCGTCAAACTCCTCTTAGGAGGTGTCTCAAAGTGGACAAATATTGAAATTGTAGTCTCTATCGATAGATCAGTAGCCAATGGACCGACATCTCTAAAAAACACAGGGGATGTTCCTGCTGGAACATATTCGTGTCAACTCATCCATTAATTTTGAGGGGTTCGATGCTCCCTGAAAATGTTAATGAAGTGAAATAATCTGTAGCACAATTGTGCCATAACACCTATGTCCGGAATAGGAACTACTGCTGGACATTTCCCTAAATGTGGATCCCCTGGTATACCATCTCTGACAACCTCTAGTGTGTGGTAATCCCATCCCTCTAGGTGTATTACTGGAGTTTTTCATGGTGTCATTCCTATAAAATTCCAAACACACACATCATAAAATAAAGATATCAATATTCAGATATCAAATTTATAGGATATGTTAGAACCATCCTAATACTAGGTCATACAACGCATAATTGTCATAAAACATGAATTATAAAAAGAAACTATCATAAACACCACTTGAAACACTACGTCTTTCCCACTCAAATGTTGGATATAGGTCAAGTATACATTTATCGTTTCAAGTTTCCATTTCAATTCATATTTGTTTCCCATTTAATTTGTATCATTCATTCATTTTAAATTTTAACCAATTTTTCTCCACGTTCTAGTCCATGAGAAACCGTAACACCTCATGAATGAAAATTTGGTGCCCATATATTTTATAAAATATCAAATTCACTTTGAATAATTGGAAAAAATTTACTTCATTTCCTAGTCTATAAGGTATCATACTACATATTAATTGAAATATGGGATCACATTCCACTATCCACTTGAAAAAATATATCACATCTAAAGTTGTATCTATCACAACATCTATCACAATAGTATGAAATGAGTAATACAACAAAAATATCATGGCATAATTCATGGAATGAAATTTTTTAAAAGTGCCTAATACGATGCATGAAATGGTATACCATCATCTCATTGGTTTCATACAAAATAAAATCCATTGTAATGTCAATAATAACAACACGATGCATGTTTGTCACCCAATAGTGGAATAAAATCAACTGTAATAGCCAAAATATAGAAAATATAAATTTCATTTGAGGTAATTTGGATTTTTTCTATATATGAGGTATCTAATCTCAAGATATACTTCATTTAAAAACTTCTATTTCTTTATATACCTATATTTTGTCACTAAATAGAAAGTGAATCTATAAAATAACCATGTTCAACAACTTTTTAATGTCATAGACCTAGATATCACTCCAAATTTCCCTAATACTGGTTGGTTACATTGCCTCATGCCCATCTCCCAAAATTCCAGAGGTTGTTGACTAGTAGTGAAGGCCTTGGTGTGTTTGTTGGCAGACTATTCCCTCATCACCAGAGTGTAAGACAACAAAAATACAATAATATACAAGTAGAATAAGTACGCACAATATGAATAAAATAGAAAAGTAAACAAGATAACATATATTTATATATAACAATTCTTGATTTGTCTCATACACAATTATGACAATACATATCTCTAAAAAACATTAGAAATTAATACAACTAAAGAAAATACAATATGTGTATCCGAAAATCCCAAAAAACTAAATAGTTCTATCTCCAAAAAGAATCACGAGCCATATCAATATCTAATGATCATTTTCTCCAATACATGGAAAAAAAGCTATGGGTGATTTCACCAGTCACTACATATATCTAAATAGTCTATTTTCGTACCAAAAGATAGCCCATATAGGGTGTGAGACATAATCCTATATGGAAACAACCCAATGGTCTATAATATCATGACTATGCAATATAACAAACTAAGAAGGTAAGCAATAAATTAGCAATAAATGTAATGTTACCATGAAATATCTACCACTATAGTGTAATACTGAAAAATACACTCAAGGATCCCTTCAATATATGGTAAAGCTCATATATAAGGTAGACATAAGTAAAAGTGAGTAAGAACCAAAACCTCAGTGTACATACCATATATGCATAGAAAACACGAAATTTCCTTCAACCTCATGTTCCTGTAATATCCATGACCAAGTCATTCAACTAAGCAGATCACAATTCTCCCAATTGTGTCATTTTTAAATGTTTTAGACCCTAAAGGGGTGGATCCAAGTTATTGAAGACCATGGAATCCGCATCAAATTCCATGAGCATCATGATGGAAACTTTGTTAGGCAATGTTTGGAGTCCTCGGATCATATCATATCGATCATGTCTTACTTGAGGCCATGCATGCCTGATCCAATGGGTACAAAAGCCCACGACATCCTAAAGAATCATGACCCAATGATCATTCTCTATCCAATTGGTCGACCACCACATGAAGATCCATGTAATAACTTCCATGGAATCTAAATAATCATTATTTATTTCACACCATTTAAAATTTCAAACCATATGAGAACACCCACTCACATAACCATTTTTCATTCAATTAATCTCATGAGTATACCCACTCATATATCACTTTTTCTAAATAAACCATTCAATCAATTTAAAAACATAGAATCAGTAAAATTACTCATTTAACCAATTCCATTTAATCCATTTAATCAATTGAATCTACTAATATAAAAAAAGATTAAGGCGAGGAGGTAAGACATCACCTGAATAAGAGAATCAAATCTATTTAACTATAATTGGGAATCTAATATCTAGAAATCATTATTACAGACCCCTTGGGAGGTTCAACCAAAATATAATAAGGTAATTTCACAATACACATACTAGGGGTGGACATGGTTTGGGAAACGACCGCCAATGCAACACCATAGAATCTAAGGGAATCCTTAATAGGTCTAACATCATTTATTTCAATTAACCTATTCAAATTAAGGGTTACACCTGAAACAATGGCAGGTAGAATAACTTCTAGAAGCCTAAATAATATCAAAAATTCATTGAAATTTTACAGACTACCTACTGTATCTTGGTTGTAAATTGATCATCAAGTATCGACTCTGGATTCGACTCCAATCGAGAAAATCTAATGAACGGACGAAGAACCAAAAATTAAAAAAATTAATCATGCACTAAAATAGTTCACCGATAAGAAGAATAATAATGAATGATAAAATGAAATATATTACTCACTGATACAGATCCAACAATACATTTCATGCCTGAATAGAAGATCAGAAGGAGAAAACACCTGAAATATTAGGCCATTCATCAAGGGAATATTTCAAAAATTATATTTGATGTGCATAGAAATATAATGAAATATTAGTTTTAATAGGTATTTAATTTAATTAAAAAAAATTAATTTTCCAATTAAATAGTGGTTTTATAGTTTAGGCACACTCTTTGACAAACCATGCACCAAACCACACACTTATCTCTTGGAGGATTTCACCAGTATGTTTTCCTCAAATGGTTTGACGAATCTTATAGAATCCCTGAAAAACTACTCTGTTAAAATAACAAAAGTTGTTTAATAGTTGTGTTTCTCAAATACTATGGTCCTTCTTAATGGTTCAGCCTTCTCCTAATGTCATCCAACAACTTTAGTGGTTTTTTAAACCATGTTTCCATCCCCGCAAGGATTACACAAACTGTGTACCAGATTTATTTCACCCCATACCATGGGTTGCAGTCTCTGAACAATCCTTGGACACCCCTAATACCTTTGTGACCACAAAGGGAATTCATTGAAGGATATAATTAAACATTAAAATTTAATTTAATGTTATTTATACCTTAGACAAAAACTCGTCTTCATATAGTATAGGTGTCGATAGTTTAGGCCACATCAACGAAACTACCCGATGCATGACCACAAGTTAGTTTAAGTGGTTTATGATTTAATGTGTTCGTGGTATTATATGTTGGAAGTAAATTTTAATGTGTATGAAGATCATAATATCTTAAAGTATTTATTTTCACATTGAGATTTAAATCTTCGGCAACACAGATGGTTTGACTATATATAGTCATTTGATTTTGAGTAAGCTTATACACCTGGGAAAGGAAACATTTTAGATGATTATTTGAGCAATAAAACTCAGACTCATATAGTGAAAGTGTCTAATGATGACTTAAAAACGATGAATTTACTAGAATATATTCATGTGGTGGTTTATATGAGTCAGGATCATATGTCTCTCATGTCAATTTTAGTGGAGTCTAAACTTTTTATCTGGATTATTGATTGATAATATGATGATTTGGAGTGTTTTACTTAACGACCATTCTTAAAGATGTAGATTCACCTTTATATTAGAGCATAGATGGGGATGACATCATCTATGTCATGAATCCGGTTGTTGTGCCTATGGTGTTGAGATAGGATTTGAATATGTAATTTCATGCCAGGAATTGGGCGGTACATCTAGGTTTGAACGAAATTTATCATGACCTACGATGATAGTTTTGTTGGTCAAACATCAAAAATGAAATAGCAGAGTATGTGATTCAATTCTACACCTACCATTAGGTGAAGGGTGATCATCAACAACCTAGATGATTACATTATACATTGCCTATTATGAAGTGTATGTTGTACCAAATGACTATATAATTTGTAGAGTGTATCCCAAATACAACTAAAAAGAATGATTTTATTTTGGTGGGTATAGACTATTTGTATATGGTAGCTCATATGTTACTAATACGAGAGAATTTCACTATCTAGTAGCTGGTAGATTTTTATTTTCAAGAGATAGTTCATCCAAATTGGGTTCCACAAACTATATTTCCATATCTTGAATCACGCTTCACTTCATGCTTTATAGAAGGGCGTGTTCAAGTCTTTTGGTACGCAGTTTTTGTTGAGTATGGATTTCCACCCATATATAGATAGGCAGTCAGAGCGTACTATATATGTGCTTGAGTATATGTTGTGAACATGTTTCCAATACGTTAGATGATCATCGAAAAAGAACCTAGCTTTGGAGGAGTTTTCCTATAACAATATTTATCCTAAAATGTTATAGATGGAACCATATAAAGATATTTATTGTAGACTATACATATATACTCAATTATAGATGGAGGTTGGTTAGTCAAAATTGTTTCGATCGAGTCTCATGCAGGATATTTTGAAATAGGTTTACCTGATTCTAAAATTTACTACTTTTTCTCAATGTAGATTGAAGTTGAAATGATAATAGATATAGATTTCCCTTAGTGTTTCTAAAGGGTAATAATTAATTCTTTTGGGGGTCTCTTACTATGGGTCACTACAGGATATGGTGTTAGGGAATGTTAGCACATTTCTTTATTATACAATTTGTTATTGTGGAGAGAATCAAGTTGGCGGTGTACTGATTGTCTCTTCCATATAAATATAGTGTTATACGTGATTTTATCCATGTCTTATAAATTCAGTGGTATCACCCTAATCCTTTCATGTGGTCGAGGTGGATGATGTTGATCTTTAGATAGATGTGTCCTTTGGGAGAATTCGATAAGTGTGTTAGATCATAGTGAGAAAGTGTTTCAGGTAATGACAATATAGATAGTTTGTGTGTTTTGGAAACACAGTAATATATAAAAAACATGATAAAGTGAAGAAGATATTTTTTCTTAGTGTCTCAATCTAATTAAATTTGAATCTTATATATTCATGGTACTTTAACATAAGGATGAGAATCTATAACGTGAGGAAATTTTATGATTTAAACCTTTTCTAGAGTTGTTTTGGGTTTGTTGCAGGTAATCTTTTTTCTTATGTTTAGAAACTTTTATTTGGGCTTTACCTTGGGATTTATTATGGAAATTTTAAAAAATTGAAGAAATATGGTAGTGCACGGTCAGCGCATGGTTTTCCATAACTGTGTGCTCCATCCTTGAAAACTGTGGAACACTAGACAATGGTGTTTCTAAAATTTAGTACATGGTTTTTCAAACTATGAATCCTCTTAGGAGTAATTGTAAACCCCTATAAAATAGTCACATGGTTTAGGCACATGTTTAGATGAAAATGTGTTCCCCTACTCAGGAAACAGTGCACTGGTATTAAATTAACCTGAAAATTAGTTTTAAAAATCTACACGCCCCTATTTTAATCCCTAATCAACCCCCAGTCAATACTAATGCCTATTTCATAATTTCAGATACTTCTAGAAAAATAGAAATCCCTACCAACCCTTGTTCTTGGTGATTCAAAGCTCAAATCGAAGATCTACACCCATCCCAGAAAGAGGATCTCATCATGGTTGCTTTCCCAGTCCCCCTCCTTTCTTCTCTCACTCTTTAAGGAAATTATTATATAGTTTGGGTAGATCTATAGCTTGTTTTTTAGAGCTAGATCTATGATTGTTTATCAATATATATATATATATAATTGATCTTTTACTGTTCTATCTTGATTCAGGTTTTAGATACATATATTTATCTATGCCATTACTCCACAAAATTTTGGGGATTTCTGTTGGGCAATCACTCATTAATGAATCAAGGTGGATGGTATATTATTAAAAACCCAATGTTATGATTTTAATTAAATTTTTATAATTATATAATTGATATACTTTTCTTAGAAATTATAGTTTTTGAATTGAATTAATTAATTTAGTGTAATAGTAAATTAAGCGATCGTGAATTTTGCAAATTAATTGTTGAATTAATTTTCATAATTATTGATAATTTGATATTGTGGATTGAATATTTAATTATTTAATTATTTATTTAATTATTGAAATTGTGGTATTTGAGGAATAATTAATTATTGATTTAACTATGGAAAATTGATACTATTTAATTATACAAATTAATTGCTAAATTAATTTATGAGAGTTATTGATATTTTCGTGATTATGAAAGTGGGACAATTATATATTTAATTAATTGTTAGAATATGTAGTGTACATAATCAGATTAATTTATTGTTGAAATAATTAATGAACTTGGATTATTTAATTCACAAATTAGTAAATTGAATATTATGATGGTTAATTTTTGTAAGAGGATTAATGTTGATTAATATTGGCTGATGTGATGTAGTGATAATGTTTTCGATAAATTTTTGAGGGACATGGTTTGATGCTTCCAAAGATCATAATAATAAATGTCTCTAGGACATGGACGTGTGCTTATAAATAATACAGTAATAAATATGTGTAGGATTTGGTTATTTTATTCCCAAGCCCATGGGGCCATGCGCACGATTACCTATACCAAAATTTTGTGGCATTAAACTATGTTTCCAATTAGAAATTTCATAAATTGAAATGAAATATATATATAAATCCCATCATTTCAATTAATTGTTGATTCATAATGTGAATAGATTCAAACTCTAGAAGAGGTTGAGTAGGTATTGAGGTTTGGGTGTACATAGGAACTCAGGGGGTTTATCTAGTTAATTAAATTATATCTTATAATATTAAAAATATTTACTTGTGCATAGTAATTATTTTTTTATACAACTGCTTACACTACTATAGACTGGATATTGTTTTCGACACCATTAGTCGTGGATTACTGAGTTATACTAACCCTTTACTCAGCCTTCATGATCAGAAATCGAATAGATTTCTTGTTTTCATGATAGGATAAGGTAAAAGGTCATATGTAAGATAGAAGATTCGGTGCGAACAAAATTTGAGAGAAAAAGATGTGGTTCGGGACCTTCTTGGGTGTTGTCAGTGTATTTACATTTGGATTTTCAATTTAAACACTTGACACGTACATTGGCGTGGAATATTTTCTTCATTACTGTAAATATTGTATCTCCAGTTTTGGTCATCTTGAGAATGTGTTACTGATCTATTTAGGGTAATATGTTTCTTTGTTATTGTTTCTTAGATTCTGTTGGTGTTTTACTCTGATAAAAGAGGGTATATTCTCCATGTGATCTATATTAGACCCTCATATCTAGTTTGAAGCCTCTAGCCTACGGGGAGGCACGATTAATGTCATGTGGCGGTATGGTTTGAGGCTTTGAGGCATGGTACCCTGGTCGTGACATTACATCATGTCACCCTAATGAGGGTCCAACAACTACTATTTTCAAACTAAACTTAAATTCCCATCATAGAACTCCTCCCTATAATAACCCTAAAACTCCATCAATTGTAGATAAACACCATAATTTATTTGTGTAAATAATATCTACCAATGGATCACCATAACATCTATAGGAATTCTTGATAGATCAAAAATCTAACTAGTGGGTTTTTTAATTGATAGAAAATGTAAATCATTGACTTTATAGTTTCATGACTAGACTCTCCTTAAAAAATAGGAGGCATTTTCCACTGAAATGTGTAAAATTAATTTAGGTTATTGGTAGTCACTTAAGCTTAGTGTAAAATAAAATCCATTATACAAGAGAATATATTTTAGGGGTAAAAAAGTTTCCTACTGATCCTGGGGAAACGATACCTCTCAATCGAGTCCCTAGATCATCATCTTATCCCTTAACTGATTAGAAGAGGGAGGTTTAATCACTAGAATAGGCTCATTTTAAACCATAACATGATTATGAGATTTGTGATGGTGTTTTAATACATTTTATAGGATGAACTCATGATTATAAAATCATATCTATTTGATATAAAAGAAGAAAGACACAAAATATAACAACTGACTATCGTATGTTTCATATAGAATGTCATATATAATTGAAAACTAGTTCCCTTGAGGTTTATTCCAAAAAATAGGTTATTATAACACAACTAAATTGATATTATGAACATAATAAAAATATTGGTTTTCTTAATTTTGAAAATTAAATCAATACTCCTTGAAATTATGTCCATAAATTTCCTGACAAATCCTCATAGGACTACTAAATCCAAACACCATCCCTTGGAATTAATAAACTAAACACCATTTAGAAATTACCTGAATATCTAGGATCCAATCTAGGCCAACAATAAGCCAAATGTTCTACCCTAATACCACCTCTAATAGTCTAATGGTTAGTTACAATCACCACGTTATAAAAATAAACATAGGATGCATTTTCATGTAACATCCTATAAAATATATTCCACTCAATTTCTCATACACTTAATAACCACTAATGATGTATTCATTAATACACATTATAATAATTTATATATGATACATTAACTCTAAAAACTAATTTCACATAAAAAAGCTCCAATGGAAAATATATAAGTTGATATCACTATGTTCAAAAAATATATAAATATGAAAGCTTTTTCTTCTCTAGAAGGACTCCTGGATCAATCTATAATAGTAACTAGATTGTTTATGAACAACGTCATTCCATTAAAGACCATATCTACCAGCTCCACATCAACCAATTCCACTATTGATCTAAGAATTTTCTTCATAGGAAAAAACATTCTGGGAACAACGAGACATTCAGGGTTTGTATAAATATAAAGAGTAGTAATTCATTAAAAAAACCAAATATGGAATAATAATTCAGTAGAAAATATGATAAAACCCAGATATAAAATTATTATTAGAAAACCTGAGGATATAATGAATCCAAAATCTTCACAACTCTTCCCTATTAAATATTTATCCTAATAAATATTTAGATACACTCGTAATAATATAAGACACATACATTGTTGAGATAATTGTTTGTATGTATATCTTATCTTGAAGGAATCCAATGATATAAGAAGAATCTCAATTCATCATAGCCTATATCCATAAATATCATATACCAATAAAACCTATGGTATCATTGAATCCATGATTTTCAAACTAACCAACATCTCATGACATTTATGTTGCCTCTATAAGACAATAGTGGGAGACCCACACCTCACTAGGAGACGTGTGCTGATTGAGAGGGTTATTGAGGCTCCCTAGACCCACAATCCCCATTCCAATTATAAAAAAACAAACTTTATTTATATATTTTTTACCCAATGGGATAATCTAAGACAAAAATATATTTATTTTATAACATTTACAAAAGATAAACATTACATCTACCAAAAAAACCAAAATAAAAAAAACAGATCATTTTTTATATTTGAGGATCAGTTACATAAGGAACATATTTGGTGATACTTGTTTTAATTTAAGTATAGTTGAACCACACTATATTCCCTTATAAAATTATCATAATATATACTCATCTTCCAAACCAGAGAATTGGGAAAAATAAGAAAGGTGAGATCTTAAATACTTTGTAAGGGAAAAACTTATCAACATGTAATTAAGGGTAAGATCAAAAGCATAGGAAATTCATGTTCATGGGGGAAATAACATACTATAAATTACATGAAATAGTAATATTTTCCTATAATTCAAGATAGAAGAACATTAAATCTAAAATTACCAAACATATACCCCTACATAATAATATTATACAATAAACATGATTTATAGAGCATAACCATATGCATATGACATAAATATATTGAATTTCATTTAAAAGTACCCTAGTCATGAATTGTGGTACAAAACATAAGCATAAAAAATCATAACATTTTATGAAAATTCAATCAAGAATATATAATATGTTTTGAACAAACAAAATTTCCATGCGTCATATTGTGAACAAATAAAATGTACACGCTTCCTATTACGAAAAAAAATTCCACACTCCATGTTGGGAAAAAAATGACAGTGCTTCATGTTGTGAACAAAAAAGTGTTGAAATTTCATATTATGAATAAATAATGTTGACATATAATCCTGGTAAAAAAATTAATGTTTTATCTTGTGAACTAAAAATTACCATGCTTCTATATGTGAATAATCAAATTAACTACAATTAACAACAATAAATCGTGGAATATAAATAATAAACTAATGAATTATAGGGAGATATAAAACCCCACAAATAAAAATAATTAAAACCTTAAAATAATTTCCTCATGATCATAAAATAGTTAATCATTTAATAATTACTTAATTAACTCATTGTAATGAATTTGGTTTTCAAAAAACATCATTGAAAATTTATCATCATAATGAAAATAGATAAACAAGGGGTAGTATCATAAGATCTAATCTCATGTGTGAGATAAGTAATATTAAACTATTTTGATATTAATTAAAATCTCCCATTTTAATATTAATTGATAAATTACTTAGTGATATGATCATAAATATCAATTTTTTTAAAATCATTGATACCCCATTATAACATTTCTTTTAAATTAAATACTTTGTCTTTGAAAAAAATTAATTTTCACCCATTTAAACCCAAAAAAAGGTTTCTATAAAACATATTTTATAAAATATATATTTTTTCAAAATATTTCTTTAAGAAGACATAAACATTCATATTTCATTCAAAAAACACATTTCTTTAAAATCCCCTTTCAAAATTTATGAAATAATTTTAAAAATCAATATTTTAAAATTGAAAAATATAAAAAAAAATTCTTTCAAAATGATAAATTTTAATTTGGAAAACATTTTAAGAATATCTAAAGTATGGTTATTAAAGAATAATAATAATGGTAAAATAATGAGTTCACATAAAAAACATTCAAAATATATGCTTATGTCAAAATGATAAATGTGAAAAATTTCCTAAAATAAATTTAAAACAATTCAATAGGTGTTATAATAGTATAAAATGTTTTCAATAAATTAATAAATTTTTTAAATAATTACCAAAAAATTAACGTGTTCATAGAGGAATAAGATTATCATTCGAAAAGAACAAGTGGGTTTATTTTCACATGAAGGATTTAGATTGGGTAAATTTCAGACCACGTAAAATGAAATGGGGAGTGGATATGTAAACCCAAAATAATAACCATATGAGAATAAAATGGTTCATTTTTAAGATATAAAGGACAAAAAAATTATAGTATACCATTAATTTCATACATAGACATTAAATCATAATAGATTAATATTCATTACATAACATTACGATTAATTACAAAATCATATAGGTTTTGTTTCATTTGAAACATGTATACATAAACAACTCGTTCATGAGAGATATATATAATCTGCCACCAATTTCTTCTTAAATATCACCCTTCTTAGATATATTTCACCTAAAACCTTTCTTTATATCAAGTGGAAAAGAAACATAAGAAATGGTGATCACAAATTCTTAGTAAGGTTAAACAAGGGAGATATAAATGATAACTAAAACATAACATTGTCTTAATGGTATAAAAATATGATAATAACTTAGAAATATACCTTCTATATTAAAGATCATAATATTTAGTAATTTTATTAATATCGTTAGTTCATAAGAAATGAATCATAAATAAATCAATGGACATGATCCTTGAGGGAATAAAATTGGTACAAAACATAATTTTGGGACATGTACAAAATCATAAAAAATCTTTTCCTTGGACAAGGATCAGTACCGATTCTATCATTGTGGGTTGGGATTAGTCACCATTCAATCATTTCCTTACTCAAATATCACTAAAAATACTATCATATTATATAGATTCCCTTATTTAATTTTTTTCACACCCTATTAAATTCTTTATTATCTTATGAGAGATCTATCATTGCCCAATGCATTAAAGAGATATATAATTATGGGCCCACCCATAATATAATTAAATTTATATATAGCTTTTCAAAAATATTATAAAATATTCATCACAATATAACTCTTGGAAATGAAATGGGTTTAGAAATTATTTCATTATTCCATCATATTATAACCCATAGACAAGAAATACAGTTCACAATCATTTCATCATTACATCATATTTTAACCCATGAAAATTAAATCCCCTTCCCAAATATATTCTCATCAAAATAATAAACCTTATAAAAATTATTTAGTATGTTATACATGGATTACGACAACATTGAATCATAATTTACACCTGGATGTTATAATAAATGAAAAATGTATTTAGAAGAGCCGTGGAAATTTCCTGAGGAAAATAGTATTTTAACTATAAAATCTCATACGAAAAAAAATTCCAAAATATTAAGGGAAAATTTATCTTAAAAACAAACCTTATAAAATTTTAAATTAATCTTTAAATCATTTAGTGTTCATGGAGGAAGGAAATTATTTTCATTTCATGTGTTTAGAAAAAAATTTTCTTTAACATTTTTGATGAAAAATCATAAGTAATTCTTTCATAAAATAATAATATGATTCCATTTAAACTATTTTTAAAAATTTAAAACATAGTTAAAATTGAAATTAAATGATCATAAGAGTATATTAAACAATTTATGAAGACTTTTTTAGAAAACATTGAAATACAAGAAAAATGATTAACAGAAGAAGATAGATATAAATATGGTTTTCCTTAAAAAAAAAATCTGATTTGAGTTCATAAAGATTGTAAAATAAAATTAATACATGTTATCTCTAGAAAAAACCAAAGGATAAGTAAATTCATGAGTTTCTTGATATTTATATCACAATATTTTATCATAGAAAAAATAATCAATAATAATGAGATCGTAACATAAAACACTAACCACTTAGGTAACATTTGAATAAAATCCTCATAAAGGTGATAAAATTATATTATTATCTATACACAAATAATTTTAATGAAAATAATTATAATATTCATTCATGGTTATTATATACACCATTTAAATAAAAGAGTTGTGAATATGTCTTGTGTCACATTGAAATAAATATGAGATAAAAATCTCTTACTTTGAGTTCAACAGGCATTGAATAAACTGTAAACTATATTATAATAAATTAAAATTTAATATAATTCTATAAAATAATCATTTAAATACTTATAATATCATATTTGATCATATCATAACATTTCTAAACCCATTTTTAAATAATTATTTATTAAAATCATCACTTCTAGGTGTTAACTGTTTAGTTTTTTATGAAAGCTTCAGTTTGATTGTCATGGTACTTATACATTCATCATGATTAATAAATAAATATATTGTTAAAAATGATATAAATGTCATATAAATTAATTATATATATGTATATAGTCAAGAAAAAATTATATATAAAAGGAAAATGAATTCCATTATTCATGGAGATGGTTGGTCTTACATACACATGCACATTGATTTCACTTTTCAAATGATGGAATGAAAGAAACATAAATAATAAATCAATTTTTTTAGAATCAGTATGATGTAATATATATCATATATAATCATTAAATGTATCATTTTTTCTATACATATAAATAATAAATGAAAAACAAATCACATTACTTCAGGGAGGTGGTAGTCCACACAAACTTAATAGAGACATTATCATTTTTTAATAGATTAGAAGGTTAAAATGTAGTATGATTTTATAAATATACAATCATAATTTCATAATTAATATTATATATAAACATTAAAAACCTCATAATAACCATTGATAAAATATTATTTTTTAAATGAATAGTTTGACTATGTAGAGGTGGTAGTCCACAGGTACACATGAGCAATACCTACACTTCCCAATTGATTGAAAGGATGGAGGGAAATGGTAGTTTCATAGAAATAATAAAATTTAAGTATATTTATTATACTTAATTTATCATTTTATGATTAATAAAATAAATTTATAGGCAGTAGAACAATAAATAAAATTAAAATTGACAGGTTATAATATTTTTGCTTCTTTAGTAAGCCTCATTTAGGTCCCTTCTTAAGGAACCTTGGAATGGTCCTTTAATAATTACTAAATTCTAATTCAAGTATATGGGAGTTTATAAAAGATATTATCATGTTTTGGCTGATATATATAGGTCTAGTATGTATTATGAAAAGTGGTAATGGAGTATCTTTATTAAGTGAGGGATTGGCTAGACTTGGAATTTCATAAATGTTTTAAGTATAATTAATCTATTTCTCAATTATAACGCTTCCAAGTAGAAATTAAATCTATTAAAAGGATTATATGTTAAATATAACTGCATTTAATGTAATATTTCTAAGTTTTCATGTAATTTTGAACTATACATATTGTTTTAACCCCTCCATTAACTAATTTGATTCTTAACAGTGGTAACTACTTTTTCAACAATTAATGGTTTTAATTTTAATTTTATGTTGTATATTGACCATAAATGTAAATGGGGGAAAATATTAAAAACTTTCTCACCATAATTGCCCCTTTAGTGATTTATATAATTTTAAATGATTTTATAAAATTTTATTTAATAAAAAATACCATTATCTCATTTTTGATATTATTCAGTAAATATTAAATTAATGATGTGTATATAGTAAGTTATTTCAAATATAAGACACCCCTAATGAGTAATATTAAATATATATAATACATGGGTAACTATAAATTCCCCAAAAATATAATATTTTCAATTTTTCAAAAATATTTTCAATATTATTTTACTTAATCCACAAAAATTATGTCAGCATTGTTTAAAAAAATAATATATTTATTTTATTAATAAAATTTTAAAATATATTACCATGATAAAAAACAATATTTCATATTTCGAATAAACATTTAAAACTCTCTTTTTATTATTTTGATCCTTATGACAAAAATAAATATATTAATGTAAAGAGATTGATATTTGGTTATTGTAGTTACTTGTAAGATTAAATTTTTCAATATTAAAGTAAAATTGATCCGAATTTCCAATAATTTAATAAATTGAAAAACATGGACGAAATCCATGTAACACCTAGAGCTTTTATGGGAATGTTTTTCTAGAATAAATTAGATTTTTATTAATTTAGTGAACTACATAACTCAAACATTCATGTCATACATAAGTGACTTGGCATACGATACAAAGCACCAACTAGATGTACATATCAAGAAATAAAAACCTAGCATACGTTGCACGCAACTCTGATGTTTCAAAGAAACATTATTTAATTGTTATAATTATTTAAAGTTGTTAACAAAAAGCTAGAAATTAAACTTTGTAATATGAATAGTAATAACTACATTTCAAATATTTTTTATACTTTTTTGATATAAATAAAAAATATTTATAATGAATGATATGATTTTTGGTAAAGTCATTTTCTGTTTAAAAATGTCATTTTAACAAATAAACAAATTTTAATAATAAAATTACTTATTGATTCATAAAGAAATTTAATTTGATAAAATAAACTTTATTTTTGAATTTATAATTTCAAAATTAACTTATGATTAATTTTTTGTATTTTTATGAGAAACATCATTTTTTGATGAATAACGAAGAATACACAATTTTAATTCAAAATTGATTTTTCATCTAATTTATTTTTTATGGTTATGTTAAATTTTAATTTTGTTTAAATTTTTAATTAGATTATATTTATATAAATTAATCCAATTTACTTATTTATAACCAATTTCACATTGGAATTGGGTATAAAAACATAGAAAACTTTTGATCATTTTTACTTAAAAAACCCACATTTTTTATATGACTATGGGATTAATTTTAAATTAATTTCTCCCAATTTGCGATTTAAATTTGGAAAAATAGATTCCATATATTTATTTATAATAATTTATAATTTCAAATAAGTTCATTTATGTTTTTTAACAAAAATATTATTGAATGTGATTCAAATTAATTACATCGATTAATGTTAAATTATGCTTAATAAGGGAATAACGATAACCTTATGGACTAAAACAACTTGCACACATGTCCAAAATACATTTCATGGTCATATTATTATACTATACCACATTTTATTTCCTTTTTATAATTATTTTATCCGCTTGCAACATGAAAAACATTGGTGGAATTTTCTCTTCAAATATTAACAACAGTACCACTCCTCCTTCCCTATAAAAGGCCACCACCTCTCCCTCCTCTATAAACAAACCAAAACACTTATGTTTGTAAAATATCATCCCAATAAGCATCCCTAAATCCATCCCGTAATTATATATACCTCCCCTTGGGTAGGAATCTATCCATTGAATCCTTTTGGCACTAACCAAAAGGAGTTACCTGATTAAGAGGTAACGTGTTCTCTCAAGTCCTCTCTTTTATTTTCATTCCACCCCTCTAGTATTTTTTCATTATTTTATAAGAATCCCATTATACTAAATTTACTACGATTGTTTATGATATGGTTTCAACAAACACTTACACACACATCCATCCATTGGATAACAAACATGTTGTTTATATGTACGGTGAACACATGTCTTTTTTACTTTCCATTTTGTTGTAAATAAGATAATTTCATTTGAGGAAATGTGGACTACAGCCCAATCAAAGTGATATGATTTGTTCACACACGACACATAATGTATTTAGGATGGGTTAAGTGAAAATTTATTATATAAATATCATTATAATACTACTATAATTCTATTATATACATATATAAACATAGTTCATCTTCATTCATTCTTTCAATATGACAATAAAAACGGAAATAATGTTCAAGCATATATACGGTTTACCATATCCATTAACGGTATACTCTATTTCATTATTATATATTATATAGATTACAATAATAAAAATATAATGAATATAAATTATATTTATTTCCACGTTTACATTCTATAATCCTGATATAATTATAAGGACCAACGATAAAAAAATATTTAAGACACATGTGAAGAATGAAGTGAATATTATCTGAAGGGAAAACATAAAAAAGTATGGTTAAAAAATGGGTGATATAACGTCTTATTAAAACAATATATGGTATTACATATATAAATATGGGTTTTAAAAAAATTATAATAAATTTATATATATTATACAGGTGGTTTGAACATGTATGATGAGAGTCAAGACACATAGTAAGGGGATTTAATCTCACTTTCTATTTCTATGAGGAACATCCTATGTTATACACACTTTTTGTGGTGTAATTAATATCCATGATTGAATTTAATGAATATTATACATAATTTTAAGGCTATTAACAAATCCATTTTCTGATCTTTCTTTCATGGGGTTTATGTTTCAAAATTTACCCATTTGATAAAACAGTTTTGTCTCCATTTTCCTTCTTTGAGACTCATGTATTGTTATGCACTAGAATTTAATTTTCAGGTTCATCTACATAAATTTTATATGACTATATCATGAATTTTATTTATTTCATGATATTTTATGCATCGAGACTTTTTTTTATTCTTACATTCATGGTATGATCCCATGTTACCAAGTTATAAGTGTTTATTGACACAATCTTATCTCTTTTCTAGATTAATTATGTTTATTCTTCTTTTTAGGCAATACTATGATCCATATCTCAAGAACACTCATGATTTTTCTTATCATATTTTTATTATATATATATATATCCCTATATTGGTACCATTTTTCACTTATTGGTACTTAATATTATGTTTTTAGTAAATATCTGACCATCTCCCTCTGTAGTTTGAAATATATTATATTAAAAAACCATGTGTTCTGAAATGTTTTCATAATTTTTTTAAAAATTTCCTTGAATACAATTTTAATGGAAAATGATGTAAAAAATGTTTTATTGTTTTTAATTTACCCTTTATATGTTTCTGAATCTATTTTCAAAGAAAACAGATTTCAAAAAAATTATGTTTTATAATCATTTTTCAATTTAAAAAGGATATTTTCCTCAAGAAATGTTTTTCAAATATAATTCAAAATAATTTCCCATCTAAGATAACATACATTTGTGTTATTCATTCCTTTATGTGGAAATTATTTAATGTTTACATTCATATTATTTATTTGAATGGATGATGTTTTGATGTAAATATCTTTACAAACATTTTTTATCATTCATGAGTTATATGCTTTTCAATCCTGCTTCATTTCAGGGGTTATGTTTATAAAAAATAATTATTAGAATTTTTAATTTCCATAGGATATGATATTATTACATGTTTATAATACCCATTTCATTTCCTGGGTTATTATATTATTATTTATGTTTTTATGGAACATGTATGTATTGTTTGATTATGAGATGGGTTGGACCTATATCTCCCTCTAATTCATTGGTTAATGATTGATATCTCATAAGATAGACAAATATGGTCTTGGGAATGAACCTTGACTAGTAAGATGACCAAGGGGGAAAACCATGACTATTTGGATAGTATTTGGAGTGAACTCATTCAAATAAGATGGCCAGGGGAGTGAACCAAAACTACCAAGTTGAGATGGGAATTTCACATATAGTACCAAGATGGTAATGGTAGTGATTCCATGGATACTATGGAAATCATATTATATGTGTGTGTATATGTTCCACAATTAAATGTTCTATTCCTATGTTACCCTTATATGGCTTATGTTCTCTATTTAATTATTATTCATGACTTATGAACTACCATGTTATATTATATTATTCATATATATGATATTTGATATTATGGTATGGTCTTTTATATTCATGATCATGTTCTCATGCCCTTTTATGCAAACATATGTACCTTGTTTACTCTTATGGTGAATTTCAGCTCACTCCTTTTTATATTTCCTTACCTAAGTTATAAAGATATGTATTATATTTAATGTGCCTAAGAAGGGTACCAGTAAATATGAACCTAGTGGTAGATAATTTATCTCACTTCTGTATCAGTTTTTATGTTTACATGTTTACAAAGGCTCTAGACTGATACGACCTTTGGGAACTTGTTTTTATAATGTTTTAAATATTCCACAAAATCAATGTAATGTTAATTGATGAAAAGTTTGTTAATCTATAGTTGGTTTCAATGAATAGTTTGAGTTAAACATTGGAATCTAGGATGATAAAACCGTAGTAAGAACCCTAAGGTCATGTATTGTGATATGTATATGGATAAAGAAAAGTATAGGAAAATTTCAAGTAATTTTGTTAATGGATAGAGTGAATGGTTTTATGGAAATACATACTTTTCTTGATACTACTAGTGGAAGTAGATTTGGAATGGTTTTACCTAGAGTTAAAAACACCAAAAATATTTTTTAGTCTTGACTCGGGGTAATCTGGTACATGAAAAAGGGTCTTACTACACACCTGGTTTGACACTGTCGGGGGATATGATTCTTATATTCAAAAACACTTCACAAACCATCATGGAAGACATAAATAGAAGTTTCCCATGAATAACCTTATAAAAACCAAATCTGTCATATATTATGGAGGGTTTCATTATTTAGACATCTGTTAAGTGAATTTTCATGATGATGTGGTTCCCCACAATGATAATTGTTTCTTACTCTATAATTTTTTTTCAGTGTTTAGAACCTAAAAAAATTATGTTAATGGTAATTCATATGTACAATGAAATGATTATCCTCCTGAGAAACCAGATTCTACGGGACATGGATTATAAAACCTTATTGTTATTCTCACACAACATTCTCAGGCTATTAATTATAGTGGAATTACAAATGATCAAAGGAGAGAAAAACATTCTATTGAGTAATTCATTTAGAAACTCCCACCTTATTTCAAATGGTCTGCTGATTGACTTGTTCATAAAAAATGGATCAGTACTAATAAAAATATATTCTCCCTTATCCAGAGTTCATATATTAAGAAGTTCATTCTAGATGTCTATCAGTTTGAAAATGAAGCAGACGAGTTGTAGACTCTAATCAAGAATATGAAGCAACAAGATGATATTAAATCTATGTATTGGGATTAGTTCAAGAAGTAATTTTTCAATAAGTACTTTACCTTTATTCTACATACCAAGATAGGGAAATAAACCCTTCAGTTGAAGAAAAAATATTATGAATATTTTGGTACCTATGAGGAAAATTTCATGAGTCATGTGTGGTATGCATCCTGAATTACCATACATCCTGAAAGTAGTGTTCATAGTTTCTTCAGTGACATAAATCCATGTCTCATAAGAGAGTTGGACATTATAGACTTTAGTAGCTATGAAGAGATTGTGTATTGTTCAATCATGGTTGAAATGGAAGTTTGACTCACATAACAATCTCATGGTTCTGACAAGAAGAGGATGATGGAGTTTATAAAAAATCTAAAAATCATGAAGAGAAAACTATGAGCTTCCCTTTATTCTCTAAGTGTAGAAACAATCATGGAGTAGGTTTCCTTAAGGGGTATAATAAATTTTTTATGTATGGAAGGGAAGTCCACCTGTAATTTGGTAGTTAAAATGATTGGAAGAAGTTATCTAATGTCTTGAATGTGGAAAATCGGTATAGAATGCACCTCCCATGATTAAGTGATACAAGTGCATGGAGAACATCAATTATGCTAACCACATCCCAAACCCAAGGGCTAGTGATGAAGATCAACATTTACAACCTTGGAAGGTGAGAGAAAATGATAAATCTCATCAATTTCCTATTTTTAATGAGGTTTACATTAATAATGTGATGAAAGGTAAACACACCATACACTCTAGAAGTGCTAATGTCATATTTGATTCTAGATCTACCCACACATTCATATCTAAATAATTTTCTATGTGAATTATTATTAAAACAAACTAATTAGGTGTTGAATTAGCAGTGAAACCCATTAATGGTATGATTATTTCATATCAAGTCTATGATTACTCCAGGTTTGATGATTTTGGGATTGTGATTCTCAAAAATCTTGTCATTTATTATTTGGCATAATTTCATGTCATCTTAGGCATAGATTGGATGTCTCAATAAAAATCACACATCAATTTTAAAGTAAGGGAAGTCACTTTTGATATTTAAAACCCTCCTATGATTTTCTGTCAATGTTATGATAAGTATGAACATACTATGGAGATTAAATCTAGTGTATAGATTTTAATTATTTTTCATAATTGTTGTTTATATCAAATGGTTGGTGTAAAAATATACATTAATGATATACCAATTTTTTGGGATTTTTTCGATGCCTTTCAAGAATAGCTTCCTAGTACTTCACCAAAATGTGAGGTTGAGTTCACAATATAACTCATACCTACTTCCATACAAATTTAATAGACTCCAAATAGAATGTCTCTGATTGAGTTGAATGATTGGAGGAAGCTAATCCGAGAAAACCTTGATGAGGGATTCATTTGTCCAAGTGCGCCCCCTTGGGGTGGACATGTTGTTTTTGTTAAAAATAAATATGGATCACTATGGCTCTGCATTGATTATCAAGATTTGAACAAAAAAAGATCAAAAATAAGTATCATCCCTTTGTAATGGTGACTTTTTTTATCAACTCCCTAGATCTCAATAATTTTCCAAGATTAACCTCCATTATGGATATCATCAATTGAGGGTCAATAAAGAGGATATACGAAATACATATTTCCATGCAGGTTATAAAAACTATGAATATATAGTTATTCCTTTTCATCTTACTAATTCCCATCCAATCTTCATGGATTTAATGAATATATTATTTATATATTAACACGATCAGTTTTTGGTAGTCTTTATAGATGATATTTTTATCTATACGAATTGCAAAAAAGAGCATCAAAATCACATGATAATTGTATTGTATAACCAATGCAATGAGAAGATATATGAAAAATTTTATAAAGTGTTAAATTTAGTTTCAAAAGGATTAATTTTTTGGGTCACATAATCTCTAGAGAGGGTATAGTAGTAGATCCATCAAATACAGAGGCTTTTGAATGATGGACTAGACTAACAACAGTGACTGAGATCTTTAGCTTTCATGGTTTTGCTAGATTTTGTTAATAGTTTTTGGAATATTTATCATGACTATCTAATCTTATGACCACGTAAACTTGGAAGGTTTTCCTGTTCCTATAGACATATAAATATGAGGAAAATTTCATGGATTTGAATAGAATGTCAGATAGTGAACGAGGGCTTAAATTACTCTATAGTGGATATGTGTTTATAATATGTATAAATGCATCCTCGAAGGTATTGGTATGTGTTATTATATAGAATAACATGGAAATCTCTTATGTCATGTTACAGTTGGAGATTCATGAGCAAATTTACCCAACTCATGGTTTCGAGTTAGATATAACAATTTTTTTAAATATATGGAAGCATTATCATTATGGTGAAAATTTTGATATATATACTGATCAAAAAAGTCTAAAAAATTTATTCACACAGAGGGTGTACAACATGTTCCAGATAATATCATTATCGTTGATGAAGTATTATGACTGCTCAAAACATTACAACCTAGGAAAAGTGAACAAGGTGGCATATGATTAATTTTGGAAGGATCCTGTTATCTTATCCATGATGAAGATCACATAAGATACAATATTTATAGATTTTTGAAGGATGGATCTTGATTTACTAATGTAAGGTAAAAAAATATTATTTTTTCTCAAATAAATGTTCAACCCTCTATCCATGTAAATATTAAGGAGGAACAAAAGGAAGAAAAATATGTGAAAAATAAAGTCAAAAATGATCATGATATTAAACTTGTTTAGTACGGAACGATAAGGTTTAAGAACCGTCTATGTGTTCCTTCTATAGCGGATTTGAAGAAGTAGCTGTTAGAGGAAGCTCATAGTTTTCTACTACTTATTCATTCTATAAGTATGAATATGTATTGATACATTAATGAATACTTTTTGTGGTATGAAATGAAGAGAGATAACTTAGAGTTCGTAACTAAGGGATTGGTATGCCAACAAGTTAAGGGTGAAAGACAAAAGTTAAAGGGAATGTTTCATTCATTACCAATACTAGAATGGAAATGGAAGAACATCACTGTAGATTTTTTAACCGGACTACCAAAAACCTATAAAGGGTTTAATGAGATATTTTTGGTAGCCAACTACAATACTAAGTCATCAAACTTTATCACTATCAAAGAAGACTTCAATATGGATTAGTTTTCCAGTATATACATTATGGAAGTGGGAATGTTTCATGGAGTACCACATTTTTTTGATTCAGATCGGGATCTGACATTTACCTAAAAGATCTAGTGAAGTATTCATCAATAACATGATATATAATTTAGTTTCATCGCTTCTTATTATCCTCATATTTTTGGTCATTCTTAAAAAACAATTCAAACCCCAGAGGATATGTTGATATCATGTTATCTAGAGTTCAAAAGTGGTTTGGATCAAAACCTTCCTATAGTTGAGTTTTCTTACAATAATGGTTTTTAACCAATAATTTAGATGGAACCATATGAATTAATCTATTAGATGAAATATAGATCTCTAATGTGGTGGGATAAGGTTAGATAATGAAGGCTATTGGGGCCCGAGATCGTTCAATAAATGGTCAAGAAGGTTAGAACTGTTCATAATCATATCAAGGTTGCTCAAATTCAGTATAAAATTTATGTTAATAACATTCTACGTTATCTAGAATATGAATTTTGGGAAAACGAATTCCATGAATATCACCCGAGAATAAATATATGATGTTCGGGAATAATGTGAAACTAAGCCCTAGGTATATCAATCACTTTGAGATTCTTGATTTTATCAGGATAGTATCATATCACTTGAAACTTCCTCCAAATCACTATAAATTCCAGGATGTGTTCCTTGTATCTCTTCTAAGAATGTACATACCTTACCCTTCACATATACTGAACTCAGATATGATACCGTTAAAGTAGGATCTTTCTAACGAGGAGCAAGGTGTTGAAATTCTGGACCGACCAATGAATGTTCTACAAAACAAGACCACTCACCCGGTTAATGTTTAATGGATAAATCATCAGTTAGGGGAAGCTACATTATATAATGAAGTACAATTATCCTCATTTTTTCCCAAGTGGTGAATTTTGAGGGGGAAATTCATTTTAAAGGGGGTAAAACGTTATACACAGTCGTTTTACAGAACTTTTTATCGAATAAATTAAATTTTCATTTATCTATTACTATAAATAAATTCAAACATTCATTTCATATAACACTGACTTGGTATACATTACATGAAACCAACTTGGAATAAAAAACAGAGAACATGATCTTGGCCTACGTTACACGCAACTCTGATGTCTCTACGAAACATCATTTTTTTATTATAATTATTTATATGATATAATTATAACCTTTCCATTATAAATATTTTTATGAATCATAATAACTAATTTTCAATTTTTTTATAAATTTTTTATATAAATAAAACTTATTTACAAGGAATGATATGTTTTTTTGGTAATTTCATTTTATGTTTAGAAATAATGTTTTCTCAAATGAACCAATTTTAATAATAATAAAAATTAGACAAATTCAAGAAATTAAATTTAAAAAAATAAAATTCATTTATAAATTTATAATATCAAAATTAGTTATTAATTATTTTGTGATTTTTTTGAGAAACATCATTTTTGGATGAATATTGAGGAATATCGGATTTTAATTAAAAAGTCTTTGACATCTAATTTATTTATATGGTCTAATTATATTTTAATGTGGTTTACAAATTGAATTATATTATATATTTATAAATATATCCAATTTATGTAATTATTAAAAATTTCACATTGATATTTAATATAAAAACATAGTAAACTTTTGATCATTTTTATTTTAAAACCTCGCATTATCAACCCAACTATGGGATGAATTTTAAATTAAATTACGCAACTTCTATGTTTGAAATATAAAAAAATGGATTCCATAGTTTTAATAATCATAATTTCTAATTTCTAATAAATAAAAATTATTTTATTACCAATAATATTAGTGAATGTGGTTAAAATTAATTACATCGATTAAGGTTAAATGAAGCTTAATATAAGACTAACTATAACCTTAATTTCAATGATGACATGTAAACTTGTCAAAGTGAAATTATCTAGACATATTACGACCCTATACTCCCTTATCATGGATTTCTATTATTATTGGATCCACCTTCAACATGATAAATTTGGGTGGAATTCTCTCTTCAAATTTTTACAAGAGTCCCACTCCTTCTTCCCTATAAAAGGCCGCCACATATCTATCTTATTAAAACCTCTAAAACATCATATGATCGGCCAATATGTACCTAATCAATATTATAAAATCCATCCCTTCCTCCAAGAACCATCACTTGGGGATAAATATATCTAGGGAATCCATTTGGCTTAAACCAAAATGAGTTACCCAATTAAGAAGTATTGTCTTCTCTAAAGTCCTTTATTTTATTTTCATTTACCAGCCCCTATACTTTATTTCTTCCATTAATTTATAAAAAAAATAAAGTATCCTAAATATACTATTATGTCTCTATGATACAGTTTCAACATAAAATTATATACACCTTCATCTAATGGATCACAAATAAATTGGTTTTGTGTACAGAGAACTAACACCTCACAAAATGATGATTGTTCAGTTTTCTGTAATGCCTCTCATGGTGGAAATTATTATGGACACGATATTTATATTTTTTATATTATAATTATTATTCATTTATACTTATTTATTCGATTTACAGCACATGTCTTTTTTATTTCCATTTGGTTTAAATTTGATGATTTCGTTTGTGGTAGTATGGATTACCGCCCCCTCAAATCGATGTAATTCATTCACACACTACATGAAATTTATCAAGGATGGTTATAGTGAACATATATTATATATAAATATATATAATTATAAATTATTTTTATTATATACATATACACACACAAGTCATTTTATTTATTTATTTCAATATGGCAATAAAAACAAAAACACTGATCATGCATACGTACGGCTTAACATCTCCATGAATGGTGTATTCCATTTAAAAATAATATATTCTATAAATTATTATAAAAAAAATATACTGAATATAAATTATATTTATATCATATTTTTCATTCTGGAATCATGGTGTATGTATAATGAATAAAGATATAACAAATTAAGACATGTGCGAAGAACAACCCAAATATTATCTGAAGTGAAACCTTAACATATGATGGTTAACAAGATTGTAATATATGTTCATAATCAAACCATATGGGTATTAGATATAATAATATGGTTCTATAATTTAATTATAATAAATTCATATATATTATACAAGTGTTTTAAATGAGTATTAAGAGACTCAAGACACAAGGTAAGTGGATTTTTTTCTCACATTTTCTTTCTTTAAGATACATTCTATGTTCATGACTATTTCCATTTGTTTCGTGTATATACTAACAGTGATTTTATACTATGTATATTATAATTAAATTTATGGTTATTAACATATCCATTTTATGGTCATTAATTCATGGGTTTTATGTTTTAAAAGTAAACAAATTGATAAAATAGTTCTGTCTTAATTTTCATTCTTTGACAGAAATGTTTTTTTATGAACCTTAATTCTCTTTAGTGGTGTTTATACATACATTTTATAGGTTATATGAAGAATTTAAATTCTTTAATGATATCATAAGTTTAATGTAATTTAGTATTCTTAAATTTATAAAATTTTTCCAAGCTACCAATCTATAAGAGTATATTGAGACAATCTCATCACCATTCGGTATTTTTTATGTTTACGCTTCCTTTAATGAAATATTACTATCCATATCTCTATAAATCTGATAAGTTTCCTTCTAATATGTTTATTCATGATATATCAATGTATGAGTACAATTTTTTCACTCTTTGGTAGTTAATATGCGGTGTTTGCGAAAAAAATTTCCATCTCTCTTTCTATTTGTAAATTTGTTGTATTCAAAAACAATTTTTTCAAAGTTGTTTTCTACCAATCCATGATGGCCAATTTCAATGAAAAAACTTTTTAAATTTTTTAATTTTTTTTGAAAGCATTATTTATATTTTTTCAATGAAGATTTTAAATAAAAATGATTTCAAATGGTTTTACGTTTTAAATATTGTTTTTAATGTAGAAAGGATATTTTCCCAAAGAAATGTATTTAAAAGACTGTTCATAGATATTTCCCATCAAAGATCTCATCTATTGGTTTTATGAATTCCTTGATGGGGAAGTTATTCAACATTTCCATTCATATTATTTCTCCAAATGGATAATGTTTTTATGACATGTTTTTTATGAAACCCATTTATCTTTTAAAGGTAATAGGCTTCTGAAACATGCTTCTTTTAACAGGTTATGTTTATCATGAAAAGATTTTAAAAATTGTCTATTTCCACATGTTAGGATATGATTACATATTTATAATACCATTTCATTGCATGGGTAATTATATGATTTTTTTTATTATTTTTCGGCACATGTATGTATGATTTGATTATTATATCGGTGGGACCTATATCTCCCTCCAATGCATTATGTAAAGATTTACATCTCATGAGATAGATTAAGATGGTATTCAGAATGAACCTTAAATTGTAGGATGGACATGGGAGTGAACCATGACTACCAAGATGGTATGAGAAGTGAACTCATTCTCCTAATATGGAAATGTGAGTGAACCATGACTTCCAAGATGGTATGGGGAGTGAACATATATTACCAAAATTTTCCTTGTAGTGTTTCCTTTTCTACTATGGAAATCATATTATATACTATTATATGCCTACCAAAATTCCATTTTTTATTACTATGTTAGGATTTCATGGATAAGGTTCTCTATTTCCATATTATTCATGTCTTATGTACAACCAATGTTTATTACATGATTTATGTATATGATATTTGATATATTGGGTATGATCATCTATTTTCATGATCATGTTCTCATTCACATGTATTCTTACATATCTCCCATGTTTACCCTTAATAATCATTTAAGCTTTCCACTTTTTATGTTTCCTTCCCTAG
Source organism: Viscum album (assembly GCA_963277665.1). NCBI lineage: Eukaryota > Viridiplantae > Streptophyta > Magnoliopsida > Santalales > Viscaceae > Viscum > Viscum album. The sequence continues at coordinate 438,735,866 of OY728165.1, read as the reverse complement.
GTAATGAAGATATGAATTATTTTTTATGTTTTTAAGAAGGGTTCTACTCTAGAGGAACCTAGTAGGAGATAATCTAACTCACTTATGTATCAGTTTTTATGTTTCCATGTTTTCAAAGGAACATGACTAGTACAGTCTTTTGGCATATATTTGTTTATTGTTTTATGTAGTCCTCAAAAGTTATTTAATGATAATATTTGAAAATAAAGTATCACTATACTCCACTAACCCAGTAAGATAATGTAATGTGTTATATAAATTTTAATGTCTTATCACAATTTTTTTAAACATGTTTTACCGGTTCTTCCCTTGCTGATACAGAAAATATTTACTATTATTTTGGTTAATAATGACCAAGAATAAAAGATACATATTTAAGAATATTTATCCACCTAATTAAAAATTTTAAATAAATATGTCATAAATCAATTTCTATAAGGGTTGGAAATTTTTTTTAAAATTAGTGTGCAAAACATGTTGAAATATTTTTTAAAAATTAAATTTCTCAGTACAAAATAAGTTTTATTCTCATTATATTCCTAGAAAAAACATTCCATGAGCGCTAAAACATATTTTAAGTATATATTCTTTAAATTTCACTAAAATAAATCACTAATAGTGATTATATTAAATAAAAAATCATTTTGAGCATAAAAAATCTATTTCCAAAAGGAACATATCTATTACTTTCAAATGAATTTTTTTATTTTCATTTGTTATCAATTAACAACCAATGAATTAATTTTAACTTAAATTAGAAATAAAATTTTAATTATTTATTTAATACTATTCATACTAAGTAATCTAATTCCTATGGACTAACTATCACATTAAATAATAATATTTCAATATTATATCTCAATTAATTAAAACTCATTATTTTATATAGAACAATCTATTAAATAAATAAAATTTATTTATAGAAACGTATATCATAAAATCTTTGCGTGTTACATCTTACCCCCATAAGAATGAATTTTTTCCTCTAAATTATTTGAATCTCACACAAATAAATGAAGATATATCTGCTCGACCACAACCTCATGTTCCCAAGTAGCTACTCCAAATTTTGAATTCCTTTAGGGGACTTCCACTGGGTGAGTTGTCTTGTTCCATAGAACATTATCACTATAATAAAGAACTTATTCTAGTTTTTCATCATATGAAATATAATTTTCTAGTGGTATAAACTCTTAGTTCAATAAATGTGAAGAATCAGCTATGTACTTCCCTAGGAGTGATACATGGAACAGATCATGAGCTTGGGAGTGGTTTGGTAGAGTTACCAACATATAATCTACCACCCATAATAATTCCAGAATATCTATGTGGCTAATGTACCTAGGGATTATATTTCCATTATTTTTTAATTTCATAACATTCTTGTATGTGGAAATTTATAGGAATACATTATTACCAAATTCAAAATCAATATCTCATGGATTATTATCATTATAACATTTTTTTGACTCTGAGCTTCACTTATGTAATCTTTAATGGATCCTACTTTCACTATTGTTACCCAAGATAGCTCATGTTCCAATATATTTCATTATTCAACATCATTATAACAGAATATATTTCTACATTTCATTCCATATATTGATTTATAAGGGTGCATACTAATATTTTATTAAAATAGTTTTTTTCTAAGAATACTAAAATATAGTAATCTATGGATCTCATCCACATTTTAATTCCATAGAAAAATATCTCATAATACCATATGGGGTGTGATTTATTCTATCAAATTTACTATCTCTATAAGGATAATAAGTAGTACTAAAACTCCACTCTTTATCTACATCATGTTTAAGACTTCTCATGAAATTTATGGTAAACATCAGATCCTGGTCAAATATAATAGAATGATACACTCCATACAACCATACCACTTATTTAATATATATTCTGTATAGTTGAAAAAGAGAAAAAAAGTCTCTAATAATAATCCATTGTGTTGACTTTGTATGGTTATCATCTATAACCCAAATAGAATTATAGATTTCATGCATTTTGGTGAGTCTGAACAGAAAATCCATCATGATGATTTTCCATTTTCATTATGGTATGATTCATGGTTATGAAATCCCTTAATACTTCTACATCTTAGCCTTAACATAATGACAACCCAAGAATCAAGATACATACTCTTCAATATCTCTCTTCATGTATCCCAAATACAAATAATAGTTCAGATCTTTATGCATTTATTTACTTCAATGTTGAATACAAAATATTGAATACTAAGATTTATCAAATCACATATTATTAAAATAAAATATTAATGGGAAAAATAAATGGTTCATTAACCTTATTCTTCCTTCACAATCATGGTTGATGTTAAGAACATTTTTGAACTTGTTTTGTACATCTACATATTCTTTTTGTTCCTCTTTAATCCTCACATAAATAGTTAATTGAACACTCATTTGAGAAATATAAGATTACCCCCATTAATTAAATATTTTTTGATACATCCTTTTAAAATATATAAATATTAGATATTTTGATATCCTCGTCATTAATAAGCTATAATGATCCTTTCGATGCATAAAATCTTCCACCTTGTTTACATTCCTAGGATAATAATTTATTCATCAATTAAAATATTCAATCAGCTGTAACAATATTATTTGGAATGTATTCATCTCTTTTGGAGTGAATATATACTTTGAGCATTTTTTATGAGTGTATATATAACATCGTTCCCTATAAAGGTAATTCCATAATATCTTCAATATAAAAATTACCACAGCTAACTCTAAATAATGATTTAGGAAATTTTTTCTTAGGAGAAATTAATTATAATAAGGCATAATCTATTACTATATAATTTTTCCTAAGGATGAATCACATTACATTATTCAAATAATAATTTCAGATTGTGATGCATTCCCCATAGTTTTTTAGTATAATAAAAGGTTCACTGATAAACCTTCTCTTCAGTTCCGTGAAATTTTCCTCCCATTCATCTACCCAAAGGAACTTAGATACCCTCGGAGTTATCTTGGTGAGTATATTAGGATTTTATGATAAATTCAAAAAAACATTGATAATATCCATCTAAATAAAGTAAACTATGGATCTCAGTCACAGTGGCCGGTCTGGAATAACATTCACCAAAAAAAAATTTATGGATCCACCAATATTACTTCACTTTGAATTATATTATACAAATGTGAAACTTTCTATTTAAAAAACATCACACATAGTAAATTTTACACATAACATCTCCTTCTATATGTTCTTTAGTAAAATACTTTAGTGATATTCCTGATATTCATTAATCTTGGAATATATAATAATGTTATATATAATGACTAGATTAAATGGACCACAAAAATCATTGAAGGATTTATTCATTAACTCTATTAAGTATTGGGGGGAATATTAAGGAAAATTAAAACACTATTATTTCTTAGTTTCCATATAAAAAATAAAAGGACCACATGGTTATGTATTCACTTCTCGCCCATATCTAATAGTATTAATATTAAATTATAATCTTCAAAAAAGAGTTTGCCCCTCATAACTGATCAAAAAAATAATATAAATGAGGATGGGGTACTTATTCTTGATTTTTATCTTTTTAAGTTCCTGATAATCAATGTAGAGCCTCATTGATTCATATTTCCTCGTAAATAAAAAACATGTGCTTCCCATGGTGGTTAACTTGACAAATAAATCCATTATTATGATTCTACAGGAGTTTAATCTTCAATTGCCATAACTCAATAAAGACTATTCAATATAGTGTCTTTAATATAACTGTTGTACTAGGTATGAGTTATATTGAAAATTAAAATTCATCATTTCAAATAATACAAGGAAAATACTCATAAAAAAAATAAAAAGACTCTTTTATAATATGAATATATTTGATGTTGAGTTTCTCACCAAAAATATTAGATAAACACCCCTTTTGAATTGGAATATGAACCCATATAATGGATCTAATCTCTATTGGAAGTTCATATATATTATTTTACTGATAGATGGTCATAAGATGGTTTAGAATATCAATTGTGGCATCAATTCACTAGTATTTTATATTTTATTTATCAATATAAATCCTATACATTTTTAATATAACATCAAATTCAACTAGATGAAGAATAATGATATTTTTAGGATTTAAATTCCCATAAAAATTATTCATATATGAATTATATACATGATAATTAATCATCATGCCATTAAAATTTTTTATTTCTAATTATAAATCTATTTTTTATGTGGTATTTTGATACCATTATAAAATTATTCATATATAAAGGAGTGGGTGGATCTAAAATAAAATAATACATTAGAGGTTTTAGAGAGGTTGGTTTGTGTATCTTTCACCACATTGTTACCACATTAATAATAGTGATTATATGAGATTTACATTTACCTCTAGGCTAAAAAATTTACTGACTTCAATATTAATCAATAACTTTTAGATTTGACCACTAGTTAAACTAATAACTATAATCCATGCATTTGAAACCCTGTAATATGGGTGGTGATTTATTGAGTTATTTTTCCTCATTATTAGAAGACTTACTCTTCTAATTACTTTGGTATTTGATTTCTAGATGACATTCCTTTCCATACATAAAATATTTTCCAGCCCCTTTAGGATAATTTACTCCAAGTTTAAATCCGGGGTATAAGTTTAAAAGAACTCTCATCTTCTCCTCTCTGGGGTTTTTAGAATTTCTTTTGAATTCCACCATTCATTTCATGTTGAAACCATGAAATTTATTGGTAAATTCAATCACAATATCTTCCTTAATACCACATAGAATGATTTTTGTATTGACACTAAAGTCTCTTATGGATAAATCACTTTGAAGATTTTATTTTTATCCACTAGAGAATTAATCAATATTACATTCAAGTTAAATTATGATAACATAAACATATGTCAAATGTCTTGAGAAATTTACCTCATATGTACTAATGGATTCATTATCCATCTTATTTAGCTTAGGTAATTACGTATCTATTTTTTGAATACATAATAAGAGAAATGTACTTGGTGAAAAGTAATATCTTAAACTCATCCCACATCATGAATATAATTTCTTCATGTTTCCTCATTTTATTGATCAGTTTCCACTATTTATTAGATTATACTTTAATATGATAAAAAACTAAATTAACACTTTCATGTTCCAAACACTATAGAAAAATATATATATCCTATGGTACTGATCTCTTTCTCATAAACTAGTAACTATATGATAAATAACAAATAATAGTTGTTATTTATTGGTTTAACGACAGTTTTAAAGAAATACATAAGGTTTCACATTAGTTTTTTAGAACCTCTAGAAAATGGTATATTGATATAAATTTAATGATGGTATATTTCACAATAGTTTTTTAAAATAAAATGTCTATTTACAGTCATATTTTTATAAATTTTCAATGGGTTTTCACTATTCAAAAAAATTGGTGATTTCTATATTTATAGGTGGTTATTCAAGCAAAATAATATTTTGTTTTGATTTCCCAAAATAGAAAATCTTTATCATCACATTAAACCACCTCTATATATTTAAATTTACCAAAATTTAAGGCACCTTAAACTATATATAAGTGATTTATAATGCTACAAACCACCAAAAAAAATTACATGTGGTTAAAATCACATTTAGATATATATCTTTTGAAATAAGATATCTTGGTACCTTCTCGTCTTCCAAATCATAGTACACATTAAAGATATTAAAAAATATTAGAGATATCATAGTTTAGAAAAGCGTCATTGTATATAATACAACCATTTTATTAAATTTATTAAAATGTTAAATTATTTCATATCTTACAAAATATAATTAAAATATATTTTTTGTTAATCTACTAAAATACATTTACATCACCCTCTATTACTCGGTCATGCAACTACCCATCATGTTGTTCCACACTTCTTGCCTATATTACCTGCATTTAAAGTATTTTAACACATGTTAATAATGAGAATATTTGATAAATAATACAGGAATTAAAATTCAAATACTATATTATCATCTCTACATTCAGTTTCAGTAATGGTATGATAATGAATAATTTTTTTTAATCCATACGAATTATTTCCTCAAAACTATTAGTATTATAAGATCATTAGGATTTTTGGAAAATTACAGTGGATTTATTCATTAAAAATAAAAATTCAAATAAATCCTCTTCTCTCAAGATCATAACATTATACCTTTATTATCTTAGATACATCAATTACATTATATAATAGGGTTAAAAATGCAAAGTTCAAAGTAAAAGGTCAATTAAAAAATCGTAGTTCAATGTAAAATTTCATTTGAAAATTTTTATTCATTTCCCAAAAATAATGAAATGTTGGTTTCACTAACATATTAGAGTGAGAACTAATATCATAAATAATTTTTCTATTCCCAATTAAAAAAAACCCCTATATCTTGTAATGTGTAGATAACTCTCATAGAGATATAAAAATTAGTTGTTAAATTTAATAGATCATATGATCATTGTATCTCAAAAACCAATATATTATGATGATAAAGTCACCTTTTTCATCTAAAAATCCATTAATATTTAAGCATCACCCATAATAATATGTAATGATATTAATTTAAACAATGTATCATTTCCCCATCCCAATGGGTTATTGATTCTCGTTGAACATAGAACCAATTGAATTCACAACCCTGATTGATTAACAACACATGAAGATTTAAAATAATGGATTTTTGTCTCTTTTCTGATGGATAATCATTCATCCCTAAGATTATAAACTAAACTTCTTTTTTATCTAAAGGAATTATTGATCTATGCATCAATTATTATGCTTACCAAGCATCCCCTTAAGAAAACATTTCACAAAACAACTTTAGATGAACCTTTTTTTACCAATGGTTAGCTCTGGGTGAAATTATGTGATGTGACTCTACATGGTCTATTATACCACATAGATAACATAACTATGTATAATTTTATTGAGAAAAAACTGAGGTCATCCCGATATATTTTTTTTAGGAATTTATATTTCGATTTCTATAAAATTCATGAAACTTTTCCCCCGCTATTCTATATATGGAAAATATTAATTTTATAAACATCCCTCGTGTTATCCTCCTCCATTTTATAATTCATAAGAACCTATATATATATATATTAAAGAGTATAATCCTATACTAAATCACTAATTAATGCCTAATCGAAAACCAATTATCATTATCACTTTCATTTGATAGCATTTTTTAATTAAAATTAATGAGATGTAAAAAATAAGAAACCTACTCTATAATTTATAAACTCCATCACTAGAAATATTAAATGTTGGAAGCCTCAATAAAAATTCATAACATCTGTATAAAACTAATTATTAATAATCTTCTAAAACCCCACCTAGAAAATTCCCTCGTGAAACTTAACTTTTATCTTAATCTTCCCCATTATATTCTCTTACAACATCATTATATAGTTTATAGTAACAAAAATATAATATCACAAGTTGAAGAAATCCTATATGTAATCGTAATTATAACAACAGTACGATGTGGATTATTTGGATAATTTAAATATAATTTTAATGGAAATTCTAATGAAATATTTATATTCACTTAACATAGAATATTTACTAAACAAAAAAACTAAAACTAAAATGAATAATATAAGAGAATATTTATGAAATTTATGAATCTTTTAACCCTGATGACTGTTTCTATTTCTTAAGTAATAGTTATAGCTATCTTTTGAAACATAATATTCAAAGAACTCTCTAATTTTGAGATTCAATCATTTCGGGTATTAAAAATTAATTCATGATATTTAACTGTATTATTCCATGCATTAATTTATTTTTGTGAATAACGATCTCCAAATCTTGTATCCCCCCTTCAAACATGCATCATTAACAAATATATATATATATCCAACCAAACACCCTTAACAGAGATGGACTACAACACAGCTCTCTAAAATAACCAGAATACTCTTTTCCAATAACATGAGCTATGGAATCATCTATGTATACTGACACTAATAATTTTGGGTTAACATTCCATTTTCCTTTTATTTTACACTATATATTTAATATTATTACATTATACTATAATTTATTCACAAAAACTAATAATTAAAAAAAATTACCCAAATATTTTCTAGATGGTTGTTTACATTTCTACCATCCTTTTTTAATGATCATAAAACAAAAATTTTATCCTTCTAATGGAATGGCGTACCTCCTTCACATATTGTAAAAAATAAATAACTAATATTTATAAAAACTAAACTAATTGAAGTGTTATTGATATCTATTTTAATAAATTTAATGACATATTTCCATGTTTTTTCCTCACAAAATGCATTGATCTACTATTTTGAGGAATTACTTTCTTCACTTGATTGACATAATTTCTCAAAGAAATTACTCAAGAAATTATTTATCCATAGAATTGGATATTTTATTAAACATTATTATTATTCTACAAAAATTTAATAATGGAACTTATGGTTTTCTTCCTGATGATGTTAAATAAATATTTTCCATTGGCCTCAAGGATCATTTTTGGGGACATTCTCATAAATATCTGACAATGATAGAGATGTGTCTTTAAATTCATGCCATAATCAGCACATGAATTTTTTCCATATTTTTATAAATTTTAAAGTTCTAGGGATGTGAAATTTTCTCAGGTATATAAAAATATAACATCATCTATTCTGAAATTAATTAAATTCATTATTTTATTTAACCATTAAGTTATAATTTTTAATTTAGTTATATACGAATACATAATAATGAAAATATCCTTATTTTAGAATCAAACAACTTGTTTTTTCCAGATAACAAAATGTTTCAGAAATATATATATAATTAATATGGATATATGTCTCTTCAAATGTTGAACACCCTAAGAATTACCCAAAAATGTGTGTTGTGACTGTAACAGCCCGAGATTTTATGAAAAATATTCATTTTAATTTTATTAATGTCTTGTGTTGTACGCTACACCAAAAGGAGCTTGCACAACACGCATCCTTGACTTGCCTTGTATTACATGCAATCGCGACCTTCCTCGATAGCGTGTGTAGTACGCAATGCCGAGTTTCACTAAACAACGATATGCTATTAAAATATTATTAAAACTAGCCGTTATGAATAGTAATAACCACCTTTTAAAATTCTAGAAATTTTATCTCTCAAAATGGACTTCATTTTTGGATTTGGAGTATCGAATTTATCCTAAGGTGAAATTTTGGTACTTTTCGGATAACTTTCATATTCTGATGAATAGTGAAAATTACTAAATTTTAATTAAAAACAATTTTTTTTAATCGAAATAATTAATAGTGATTAATTATTAATTTCAGTGGTTTTAAAGTATATTAAGAATATATTTTTACAATTCAATACAATGTTGTTCATTGGATGTAATTTCACATTTACACCAGACATAAACAAGTGTTAATCTTTTGATAGTTATTATCTCTTAAAAACACGCTATTTGTTGTGACAGCGGAAATTAATTATATAATTAATTAATGCAACTTATATTTTGGGAATTTTGTAAAATAGAAATCATTTTTGAATTCGGAATATCAATTATAGCTTAGGGTGAAATTTTTGCATTTTTCTGAAAAACTTTAATTATTGATGAATAATGAAACCACTAAGTGGTAGGTTAAAAACTAAATTTTGAATAAAACTTAATTTTACCGCTTCTGTGAATGGAATTTCAAAAATCCGAGAGACGCGGTTAATATCAAGGACTAAAATTTGGTTCAATGAGATGAAAATAATTTTTGGAGAATAGTAACTTTTTACTTTTATTTACCACAGTTAAAAGTAAATAGGGTAATTAAGGGTAAAAATGATATTATTATTACCATAACACATGTAAAAATTCTATTGGATAAGTGTAATTCGACCAAAAACAAGCTTAGCAATAAAATATTACCATTTAGGCCCACTTGGATTAGATTAGAACATTTATTATTATTTAATTCAAAGAAGAGTTAGAAAAGTTAAAATCAAAGTTTATTTACTAAAACATTTTTAATATAGAGTTATACATAAGATAAATTCGACTACAAATATTCATTAGAAAGATAAAAAATCTTTCCTAAATAATTCTATTTTATTTGTAATTTTAGATATTAAATAATTTAGTTTATTTATGACACAACGATGATGCAGTAATTATCTTATTAGTGAAATATTGACATAATTGATGTTATAAATACCCAAATAAATATAATTTGAGACTTATTATGAATTCCACTAATTTTATAGGTTACTATGATATATTAGTGTTGATTTAATCAACTTGTTTTGAACATATAATTCTTTTATGACTTTCACAAAAATCATATATCAAATAGTGTCAAAATTGACACAAAATAGTTTTTAAATCAAATATTATATTATTAATTGTTATTTTATTCCTAAAAATCTAAGGTTCGGCCAAATAACTTAGATAAGGATATATATAATAATAATAAACTATTTGGAGTTCGTTTGGCATGTTATAGTAAGTGTATTAACCATATAGTGTAAGCAAACCAAAAGACACGGTAAAAGTTAAATTATTTAACTTAGAGTTAAATCTGATTGATAAGGTCAAAATAATAACCTAAACTTGTCTAAATCCTCTTGGTTGATAGGCTTTCGACCCCTCCCCACTTTACCTTCGAAATAAGACCCTTTGGATCCATTATAAACCGATTTTTACTTTAATATAAAATAATATTTTGAGATATTCCTAAGGTGCCCCTCTCCTCCCTTATAAAAGGGCACATCCTCCCCTCCTCCTCACACCAATTTGAGCACTCAATCTCGGCCAACCCCTGCCAAAATACCTTCTCCACTTCCCTATAATAATCCTAGAGGTCCTGGTATTCTTCAAAGACCAATCTTAGTTCCCTAAGTGGTGGATTCAAAGAGGCGTTTCAAAGAAGAGGTAATATCCATTAACGATCTTTTCAATTTCTTTCTTTTTTTAACTTCTTCTTATTTAGTTGTTTCATGATAAAGTAATAACATCAGTATTACATACATACTGATATGTTATTATAAATATGAAACAACCCTAATTCAACTTCTATCCATCCTACGAAAAAAGGAAATCACCGCGCGTGCGTACGTACGGAATACCGTCTCCACGTCGTGGTGTAATCTATTTTCCACCACCACCTTAATAGGATGGGTATAATGGTGTAATTAGTAACTATATATGATTATTATAAAGTGATATTGATACTGAAATAGTCTACATACACTTCAACACAATTCCACGACCATGGGAACGATATCATCGCCCGTGCGTACGTACGGACTACCGTCTCCACGACGCGATGAGATTCATTCTCAATGATTATCCATTCCTGAATGATTATAAAGTATATATAATAAGTACTAATGAAATATATGACATAATAATGATACTGGATTTATGTAAATTTATATTTATGTCATCTAATTAATTCCATTCACTTCAATAAGGAAACGAAAACAGCGTTCATGCGTACGTACGGACTACCGTCTCCATGAATGGTGTATTTCATTCCATTTATCGATATTATATATATATATTCTGAATATATATTATATATAAATAATGTTTTACATTCTGGATATAATTAATCATGATCCAAGTAATCATATTAATAATTACAAGTAAAAAACACGAACGACAAATGAGACGATTTTACCCAAAACGCTACTTTAACATGAATTTACAAAAGAACAGGTAATATAAAGTCATAAGTGGACCATATATGATATTATAACAATGAATATGCTTCTGGAAAAAGTCAATAACATGATTTAAATCATTATACAGGAGGTTCGGACACTTACAAATCAAGTCGGACCTAAGGTAAGGGAAAATATCACGATCTCATTTTTATCCGAGATTGTTTATACTTTCGTATTTACTGGGGTGTATTTTATCATCCACATCTATGTTTCCTCAATATGTAATGTTATTTCCATCCAACTACAATTGTTTAAATCGAAATTTACCCTTCGGTGAGTTTTTAGTAAAAGATATCAAAGGAATCTTTTTTCGTTTTTCGTACGAGGTATTTTTTGACTTTTCTGACAAAAGTATGAAGAATGTTTTTTTAACTTATACGGCATGAATGGATTTTTAAAACATTATTTCCAAGAAGCTTCCTTTAAAAGTTTTCAAGTTTATTTTTAATCAACTTCTTTTAGTTTAAAATTTTATGACATGTTATGAAAGGAAAAATGTTTTTGAAGTAGAAAGGATATTTTCCTCAAGAATGGAGTTCAAGTGTTTTATCAAAATTATTTTTCATCTTAGATAATAAAGGGTTCTATTTCTATCCCTATTATTACATGGATTTGATTATGTTGTGATGGAAATATTTTTATGAATTCCTTTATCTTATATGAATTGTTTTATGATGTCGTGTTGTTTAAGAATCCCATTTTTATTACATGGGTTATGCTATGATGTATGGTTTATAATTTTGTGGCACACATAAGAATGGTATCATTATGAGATGGGTGGGACCTATATCTCCCTCCAATTCATTGGGTAATTATTTTATATCTCATGAGATAGACATGGCTGGAATGGTAGGTTATACCGGTTCAGTGAAACAGGACTGAAACGAGGGTTACTCGATTCAAAAATGGACTTTGTCCACTAAGATAGTCTTGGCAATGAGTCTTGACTAATAAGATATGATTCTATATGATTATGTGTGTATGCCACAAAGTTTCATGTTTTAAGTTATGATTATTGTGATTACATGTCACTGCCATGATTTACCCCATGTTATGAAATTGTGATCTCTTTTGCAGGTTAAGATTTCCAAAAGTGATGTGCTTATGTATATGATGTGATTGATGTTTCTTTTGTTTACCCTTACTGAGCATTTGAGCTCACCCTTTTATGTTTTCATTTCCCCAGGATATAAAGAAAGGTTTTAGGTAAAAAAGTAAGATCTTTATGGGAGATGTTGAAGATCTTTCACCAGGATTAGAAGATTATATTCCGAGTATCCAAAGACACTAAACTATTACGATCCTTGTTGGTGTGTTTTTGTTATGTACTAAGTCTTCCGAAAATGTAATGTAATGTCAATATACGTCAAGCTTCGGGTCTCTACAGTTGGTATCAGAGGAAAGGTTTAGTCAACCTTTGGAAACTAGGATGCGAGAACTTTAGTGAGATCCCTAGAGATATTTCTTAGGTGTGTCTAGGGATGTCTCTAAGGTTAAGTATACGTATAGGTTATAGTACTATAATTACGCTAACGATCATAGAATTAAACCTAAGATGTTAGATATTGAAGGTACTCCCCCTTTATTATGTTGTTTTCCCTAGCATGATTTTTTCCTCTCACACTATTCTTTTTGGGTTTTAGACGATGGCTGGAACCCGAAGGAACCGTGTTGATCAATGCAATGGACAATGCAATGATTGCCCTCCTGAACAAACAAATGTTATGGGAGATGGAGTGAAAAATCTTATTGCTATACTTACACAAGCTATGAATCATTCTAGACTTCCAAATGAACAGAGAAGGGAACAATATTCTATTGAGTCCTTCATGAGGCAACGTCCACCTTCTTTAAATGGGTCTTCCGATCCACTTGTTGCTGAAAAATGGATCAGTACCACTGAAAAGATATTTTCAGTTCTTCAATGTTATGAACATGATAAAGTCATCTTAGCAGTATATCGTTTGGAAGGTGAAGCTGATCAATGGTGGAATCTTATCAAGAATACGAGGCCAAGAGATGAAATTGAGTCCATAGAATGGGATGAGTTCAAGAACTTGTTTTTCAGTAAGTACTTCCCTCGTATTCTTCGAACAAAGATGGAAAAGGAGTTTCTTGAGTTGAAGCAGAAGGATGATGAATCTGTTGGTATATACGAAGCAAATTTTACAAGACTTGCAAGGTATGCATCTGGCAGTATCATCCAACCTGAAAGTAAAGTTGATCGATTTTTCAGTGGCTTAAAACCAAGTATTCTAAGGGCATTAGCTATAAGAGACTTCAGTAGCTATGAAGAAATTGTGTGTTGTGCTATCAAGGTAGAAATGGAAGTTGGTGTTACATATCCATCTCATGGTTTTGACAAGAAACGAAAGATGGAGTTCAAGGAGAAATCTCAGAATAATGGTGAAAAGAAGATGAATGTTTCTTTATGCACAAAGTGTGGAAAGAAGCATGGTGGAGATTGTCTTAAAGGGACTAGAAAATGTTTTAAGTGTGGAAAAGAAGGTCATCGAGCAGCTGAGTGTCGAAGTAAGGGAAAAAGGGTTTCTAATGATGTGAATAAAGAAAAAACTACAGAGAATGCACCACCAACACTTCAATGCTTCAAGTGAAAGGAAATGGGGCATTATGCTAATAAATGCCCTAATCCAAGGGTTAGTGATGACCAACATGAGCAACCACTTAAGGCAAAGGACAAAGGGAAGAGACATGCGATCACTATTGGCGATGTTGAATATGACAACGATGTGGTGGAATGATTAAGTGTTTATGTAATGGGATTCCCAAATAATGTTGTATCATGGAGTATTGGAATATTTATGTATTGGTCTAATGTGGTATTCAAAGTGATTGAGATATTTTTGGAAATAAGAAGATATGCACATAATGAAGGGAAAATGAGAAAATGAAATTTTTAACAGTATTCATGAGCTCATGATTGATATAATAACTAAGTGATATCATGGTTTGAGTATATAGAATTTTGAGGATTTTGGTATTTGGAAAGTGTTAACTTTTAACTGCATTCATGTTTTCACTAAGGTTCAATGGGTATTCAAGAGAATACATGATTAAGGACTTTGAATGTTTAGAATGTGACCAACAAGACAAATCTTATGATATATGGGGATCAACGATGGTATTAAATATCTGGTAATTGTTTTCACTATATTATGAGAGTGGACTGCAATATTATAGGTAAGACTAAAGATTGTAATGGATTATGTTGGACATAAGTTAGTATTGTTTAAGGATAGAAGTTTTTCGATATTATTAATGGGATGTTATAGTAATATAGTTTTAGAAAAAGGACAACCTGCAGGACGGGCGACAACCCATCGCGTCGGACAAGGCTGTGGGAATCGAACCCACAACCGAAATGCGACTGGCCTTTATCGCCTACCACAGGCCTACAGGGAGTCCCTGTTTAGTAGAAACTAGTTTTATTTTATTAAGCGGTATGATATATGAAGTATATGTTCATTTTTGGAACCATATACGATTAATCTAACCATAAGATGAACTTATAACTTTTCAAACCTTTTGTTTGAGACAGATGGAATGACCCATCATTCTATTACATGATCTGCTAACACATCAGGAATGAAAAATTCAACTTCATTTCATTAAGAGATGAAGTGGAAATTGTCCAAAGAACGACCAACGGTGAGACTATACCGAAATCACGAAAGTATTTCTTCTAATTCCAATGTCATCAACTTTAGGGAAACGATCTTGAAAACCAAAAATGTCGCCCTAGTGCTCTTATATCTAATTAATCAGATGGTAACTTAGATCGTGACAAATTTATAGATTTGTGATTGTTAGATTTTCCATAGCCATGTTCTCTACCACTCTCCATCAGAACATGATGGTTAGATTTTTCTTCCATATCCATATTTTCACCTATGTGGAAACCCAGTGATTAGTTTATTTGGGGTAACCATTACGTTTCATACCTTTGTTTTTAAAGATTGGTTTTGGTATTCCTTTTTATGATGTGGGTTTCTATTAAAGAAACTTTCGAATAGTAAACCATTTATAACCCAGATGAATTTCGAGGGCGAAATTCATTTTAAGGGGGGTAGAATGTAACAGCCCGAGATTTTATGAAAAATATTCTTTTTAATTTTATTAATGTCTTGTGTTGTTCGCTACACCAAAAGGAGCTTGCACAACACGCATCCTTGACTTGCCTTGTATTACACGCAATCACGACCTTCCTCGATAGCGTGTGTAGTACGCAATGTCGAGTTTCACTAAACAACGATATGCTATTAAAATATTATTAAAACTAGCCGTTATGAATAGTAATAACCACCTTTTAAAATTTTAGAAATTTTATCTCTCAAAATGGACTTCATTTTTGGATTTGGAGTATCGAATTTAGCCTAAGGTGAAATTTTGGTACTTTTCGGATAACTTTCATATTCTGATTAATAGTGAAAATTACTAAATTTTAATTAAAAACAATTTTTTTTAATCGAAATAATTAATAGTGATAAATTATTAATTTGAGTGGTTTTAAAGTATATTTAGAATATATTTTTACAATTCAATACAATGTTGGTCATTGGATGTAATTTCACATTTACACCAGACATAAACAAGTGTTAATCTTTTGATAGTTATTATCTCTTAAAAACACGCTATTTGTTGTGACAGCGGAAATTAATTATAAAATTAATTAATGAAACTTATATGTTGGGAATTTTGTAAAATATAAATCATTTTTGAATTTGGAATATCAATTATGTCTTAGGGTGAAATTTTGGCATTTTTCTGAAAAACTTCAATTTTTGATGAATAGTGAAACCACTAAGTGGTAGGTTAAAAACTGAATTTTGCATAAAACTTAATTTTACCGCTTCTGTGAATGGAATTTCGAAAATCCGAGAGACACGGTTAATATCAAGGACTAAAATATGGTTCAATGAGATGAAAATAATTTTTGGTTAATAGTAACTTTTTACTTTTTTTTACCACGGTTAAAAGTAAATAGGGTAATTAAGGGTAAAAATGATATTATTATTACCATAAAACATGTTCAAATTCTATTGGATAAGTTTAATTCGACCAAAAACAAGCTTAGGAATAAAATATGACCATTTAGGCCCACTTGGAATAGATTAGGACATTTATTATTATTTAATTCAAAGAAGAGTTAAAAGAGTTAAAATCAAAGTTTATTTACTAAAACATTTTTAATATGGGGTTATACAAAAGATAAATTAGACTATAAATATTCATTAGAAATATAAAAAGAGTTCCTGCATAATTGTATTTTATTTGTAATTTTTAGACATTAAAAAATTTAATTTATTTATGACACAATAATGATGCAGTAATTATCTTATTAATGAAATATTGACATAATTGATGTTATCAATACCCAAATAAATATAATTTGATACTTTTTATAAATTACACTAATTTTATAGGTTACTATGATATATAATTGTTGATTTAATCAACTTGGTTCGAACATATAATTCTGTTATGACTTTCACAAAAATCATATATCAAATAGTGTCAAAATTGACACAAAATAGTTTTTAAATAAAATATTATATTATTAATTGTTATTTTATTCCTAAAAATCTAAGGTTCGGCCAAATGACTTATATAAAGATATATATATTAATAATAAACAATTTGGGGTTTTTTTGTCATGTTATAGTAAGTGTATTAACCATATAGTGTAAGGAAACAAAAAAGACACGGTAAAAGTTAAATTATTTAACTTAGAGTTAAATCTAATTGATAAGGTTAAAATAATAACCAAAACTTATCTAAATCCTATTGGTTGATAGGATTTCGACCCATCCCTACTTTACCTTCGAAATAAGACCCTTTGGAACCATTATAAACCGATTTTGACTTTAATATAAAATAATATTTTGAGATATTCCTAAGGTGCCCCTCTCTTCCCTTATAAAAGGGCACCTCCTCCCCCTCCTCCTCACACCAATTTGAGCACTCAATCTCGTCCAAACCCTGCCAAAATCCCTTCTCCACTTCCCTAGAATAATCCTAGAGGTCCTGGTCTTCTTCAAAGACCAATCTCAGTTCCCTACGTGGTGGATTCAAAGAGGCGTTTCAAAGAAGAGGTAATATCCATTAACGATCTTTTCAATTTCTTTCTTCTTCAACTTCTTATTCATTAGTTGTTTCATGATAAAGTAATAACATCAGTATTACTTACATACTGATATGTTATTATAAATATGAAACAACCCTAATTCACCTTCTATCCATCCTACGGAAAAAGGAAATCACCGCGCGTGCGTACGTACGGAATACCGTCTCCACACCGTGGTGTAATCTATTTTCCACCACCACCTTAATAGGATGGGTATAATGGTGTAATTAGTAACTATATATGATTATTATAATGTGATATTGATACTGAAATAATCTACATACAATTCAACACAATTCCACGACCATGGGAACAATATCATCGCTCGTGCGTACGTACGGACTACCGTCTCCACGACGTGATGAGATTCATTCTCAATGATTAACCATTCCTGAATGATTATAAAGTATATATAATAAGTACTAATGAAATATATGACATAATAATGATACTGGATTTATGTAAATTTATATGTATGTCATCTACTTAATTCCATTCACTTCAATAAGGAAACGAAAACAGCGTTCATGCATACGTACGGACTACCGTCTCCATGAACGGTGTATTTCATTCCATTTATCGATATTATAAATATATATATATATATATTCTGAATATATATTATATATAAATAATGTTTTACATTCTGGATATAAGTAATCATGATCCAAGTAATCATATTAATAATTACAAGTTAAAAACACGAACGACAAATGAGACGATTTTACCCAAAACGCTACTTTAACATGAATTTACAAAAGAACAGGTAATATAAAGTCATAAATGGACCATATATGATATTATAACAATGAATATGATTCTGTAAAAAGTCAATAACATGATTTAAATCATTATACAGGAGGTTCGGACACTTACAAATCAAGTCGAACCTAAGGTAAGGGAAAATATCATGATCTCATTTTTATCCGAGATTGTTTATACTTTGGTATTTACTAGGGTGTATTTTATCATCCACATCCATGTTTCCTCAATATGTAATGTTATTTCCATCCACCTACAATTTTATAAATCCAAATTTACCCATCGGTGAGTTTTTAGTAAAAGATATAAAATGAATCTTTTTTCGTTTTTCGTACGAGGTATTTTTTGACTTTTCCGACAAAAGTATGAAGAATGTTTTTTTAACTTATACGGCATGAATGGATTTTTAAAACATTATTTCCAAGAAGCTTCCTTTACAAGTTTTCAAGTTTATTTTTAATCAACTTCTTTTAGTTTAAAATTTTATGACATGTTATGAAAGTAAAAATGTTTTTGAAGTAGAAAGGATATTTTCCTCAAGAATGGAGTTCAAGTGTTTTATCAAAATTATTTTTCATCTAAGATAATAAAGGTTTCTATTTCTATCCCTATTATTACATGGATTTGATTATATTGTGATGGAAATATTTTTATGAATTCCTTTATCTTATATGAATTGTTTTATGATGTCATATTGTTTAAGAATCCCATTTTTATTACATGGGTTATGCTATGATGTATGGTTTATAATTTTGTGGCACAGATAAGAATGGTATCATTCTGAGATGGGTGGGACCTATATCTCCCTCCAATGCATTGGGTAATGATTTTATATCTCATGAGATAGACATGGCTGGAATGGTAGGTTATACCGGTTTAGTGAAACAGGACTGAAACGAGGGTTACTCGATTCAGAAATGGACTTTGTCCACTAAGATAGTCTTGGAAATGAGTCTTGACTAATAAGATATGATTCTCTATGATTATGTGTGTATGCCACAATTTTTCATGTTTTAAGTTATGATTATTGTGATTACATTTCACTGCCATGATTTACCCCATGTTATGAAATTATGATCTCTTTTGCAGGTTAAGATTTCCAAAAGTTATGTGCTTATGTATATGATGTGATTGATGTTTCTTTTGTTTACCCTTACTGAGCATTTGAGCTCACCCTTTTATGTTTTCTTTTCCCCAGGATATAAAGAAAGGTTTTAGGTAAAAAAAGGAAGATCTTTATGGGAGATGTTGAAGATTTTTCACCAGGATTAGAAGATTATATTCCGAGTTTCCAAAGACACTAAACTATTACGATCCTTGTTGGTGTGTTTTTGTTATGTACTAAGTCTTCCGCAAATGTAATGTAATGTCAATGTACGTCAAGCTTTGGGTCTCTACAGTGACCTAAGTGGGTACCCTGAATTCATAGAAAGGAATAACTAACATAATGTTAGTAAAATTACAAACATATTGACAATTTATATTTGTCACCCATTTATTATTATTTTAAAAACCATAATATATAATATAAAAATTAATATAATTATTTTTGAAGCTAATATTGTCACATTTAATTACATACTATTGACTATGACCCGCTAATAACCTCACGATGGAAACTAATTTTCAGCTGGATTACAATATAGATCCATATTTTGTGCCTTGTCTGATTCCTCGATGTCATCAAGAGAAGTAAAACAAGTGGATGGATGATTATTATGATAATATTACATGGTATCAAAAATGTGTTCCATTAATGTGATGAGTTTTACCTCATTTCATATACATAGACTGAGAACCTTGTGATTTAGGGTGGGTATTGTCACTAAACCACTTCTATCATGGCATACAGACAAAAACACCATATATAATCGATTTCCTACACTGTAAAATATAAATTACTATTATATTACAATATATAAATATAAAATACATTTAATTTAAAAAATAAGGACATTTTTATTTTTTTAGTTTATGATAAACATATTAAGAAACAAAATTTGGTCATTTACATGAAATTTTATTTATGACTTTATAGAGATATATTATATAACCCATATAACTTGAAATAAATGTATTTTTAGAAGTTATATACACAATTTATACCCAAGTAATTCATAATTCAACTAAACTACAAGAAATTATGGAGTATTAAATAAGTTAAATTACTAAACATAACCTTATTTCACATTTCATCTTCACAATATCTCACAAAGTCAACTATATGTTATTAGAGTGAATCAAATTTGAGATATATCACTCTAAATCATTTTAATGGCCCAGTTTTCAAGACAATGAGAGTCAAACAGAGAGTGGGATCTAATGTATGGGTGATAGCGATGCCGTTCTAGCATTGTGTGATGTTGAGATGGAGTATTAAAGGTAGTTTGGTGTCGAGAAACACTATGGTGATGTCCGGGTGTGGTGTGGCCCATATAAAAGAGTGGGGGTTTCTGAGGCTAGATTGATATCCACTTACCAACATCTAATACTGGTTACATGGATTTACTAAGTGGCTCTGACTAACATCAAATAGCATTGAGGGTGTCCGTGACGGTTTCTAGTGGGTGGGTGGGTGTGTGGGGTTGGGTTTGAGGTGATTTATTTTGGTATAAAATATAGTGGTGGTTTTAGAGAAAATTGAAATTAACTTCCTCAAAAATTTATTTATAGATTTTTTAATATAAAACTGTTGTTAAATACCAATTATTTAAAAATAATCATTAAAAATGGTCATGATATAATTTTTTTCCTGTTAATATGTGTTTTAAATAACCACCACTAAAACCACTAAAATTTACTACATTTTATTTAATGAGTGGGTCAATATATTAACTTAAAGAATGATGATGTTTCCTCATGAAATACTCAACAAAACATTAATCCATATTTTTCTCATTTGTAATATCAACATTATTCTTATCTTGAAAATTTTATGTAAAAAGGATACATTATTTTCAATTCTATCTCCAACAACACTTGGTTCCTCAAGAGGAAATTCATTTCTTTGTCCATAACATTCAGTACTAACATGGTTCCTCTGGGTTCCATCCATTAACTAAAATCCATAATAAAATTATGAGTGATAATAATAATATTGGGAAACCACATAATAATGAAAAAAAATATTATGTTCTCTAAATAAAGACACCTTATTTTTAATCTATGAAACCTTATATTTGACCAAGGATATCCACAAAAATTAATAAAAAATATGATGATATCCAATACTTATAAATTTATGACATGATTTTCTCTTAAAATTTGGAATCCATGTTTACAAAGGTAACTAATCCTTTCTCTAATACCAACTATAAAGACTCATACTTTTCATACATTGATATTACCTTGTAATGGATGAATCATCATTTCATAATGTACCATATTGGTTTAGTGTCTTTGGATATTTGGATACATAAAAAAATTTAAATTAGAGATCTAAATCATATACAAAAGTGTTATTCCTAAATAAAAACCTTATTATACATATATTTCTTAAAAACATTATTCGTAACTTGGGGAACAGAATCATAAGAAAGGGTGAGCTAAGATTCTCGATAATAGTAAATAATGGATATCTCAATTATTATTTAAACATAACATGAGAAAAAGTTGATGAGAATATGATCCTTACATTTAAAAACCTTTTCTTGAATATAATATATCACAATATTTATTCATGGAATAAATCATTTCAATACATAAGACAGGAATCTTAAATAAATAAAACAATATGATCCATGATAGAATAACATTAGCATTATAATTTTTTTAGGAATACATAAAATCATAGAAAATAAATTCTTTAGTAAAGGCTCACTTTCTAGAAAATCATAGTGGATTGGGCTCTTCCCCATTTCATCATATTCTTAGTCGATGTTCACTCCCAAGTCTTTCATGGTGGAAAGAGACTATAACTGAAATTAGTTCACGTCCCATTTCTGTATATATAAACTCATGAGATATCCAGCTTTATCCAATAAATCGAAGGACTATAAAATTCTGGGCCCACCAATCACGTATTGAAATTCACAAATAGTTTTTCCATAAGATCATAAAACATTAACCATAATATAATAAAAATAAATGAAATGGGTTTCATTAAAATTTAATAATTTCATCAAAAAAACCCATGTAAATGAAATGGGTTTTTGAACACTCCATCATTACATCATAGAATAAATCATGGAAAATAAATAGGTTTCACAAATAAATATCATCATAATAATAAACTATCTAGAGAAATTTTAAAGATGATATTCTTATATCATAACCTCATTAAATTATAAGTAACATCATTGGATTTTATTAAAGAAGAAAAATACCCTTAAATGAACAATGTAATGTTTCTTAATGAAAATAAACATTTTACATTGAAATAACTCATTTTAAATAAAATAATTATGAAATATTAAGTTAAATATTTTCCTTAAAAATTAACTTTTAAAAAATTAAATATAAGATTCATAAAATTGAATTTTTATGATTGATATAAATTTGGTTCATTCCTTATACAGAAAAACAAAGAATATTTCAACAATTTTGATATAAATTCAAATATACCTCATGTGTAAAAATACAATATGATTCCTTTTAAATAATATTATAAAAATTAAGACATGGGTTAAAAATACTTTAAATAAAGATATTGTAATAGTTAATCATTATTTTAAAAAAATTATAATTCATATACAAGTAATAAAAAAGTTTTTTTAGGGAAGACAGATATAAAGTCAATTATCCTTAAAAATAGTCTTTTGGGATCTTTAGTACATAAAGAGAGGAATGTTAAAGGAAATTATATATTCTCAAGAAATTAAAATAGGATAATAATATTCATGTCTTTATTCATATTTATATAATAAAATTTCATCATAAAAAACATAATCATAAACAATCTCAATAAACAATGAGATTATAACATAAAACCGTGAACATTTTAGTAATGTTCAAATAAGAATGTTGTGACTGTAATAAAATTATATAGATATGTATATAACTATAATTTTCATGGTATTAATAATAATATAATTTTATGGGTAGTATATACACAAAAAAAATAAAAAAGTGGTGAATATGACATGTATAGCATAGAAATAAAATTGATTTGAAAATACATTACCTTGAGTTCGGATTTTTTAGAATTTAATCTAACCATTTGGGTAATAAATCGAAAAATATTTCAATTATATAACATATTCATTTATATTATTTTGATATCATATATTATCCACCTATACCATTTCAATTCCTTTTTAATAATAATTCATTATTAAAATCATGGTTTCTATGTGGTAACTATTTCATTTTTTGTGAGAGTATCAGTTCAGAAGTGCTAATACTTATAATTTGATCATAGTTAAATAATAAATGTATTGTTAATATGGGTATAAATAAAATATACATTCATTTTATATATATATATATAGACATCCATAAATTATAGAGATAAAAGATTAGTATCACCGTTCACGGGGATAGTGGGTCGTGCGTATACCTGAATATTGTTTTCACTTTATGATGGATGGAATGAAAGAAAGGTAAAAAATAATTTACCTAAAATGAATATATATAATATCATAATATATATATATATATATATTAATTCAATCCTTTTTATCAACTATGTAAAGTGTAAATGAAAAATTAATCACATCACTTCCTTGAGGTAGTAGTCCACACGTACACACAAGTGATGTTATCATTATCCAATTGATTAAATGGTAAAAAGTTATAAAATATATTAAAATTAAAATGAATAATTAAATTATTAATATAATATAAAAACATTATTTCCATTATAAAAACCATCCAATAAATTTGATTATTAAAAATGAAGTTCATCACTATGTGTAGGTGGTAGTCCACATGTACACATGAGTAATACCTTAACAACCCATTTAATGGAAAATAGGGTGTATAATGGTATTTACATAATCATAATAACAATTTATTATATTTTAGAAAATTAATTTATTATTTTATCAAGAATAAAAAATATTTAGATAAGGTATAAGAATAAATAAATTAAAATAGGTTAGGTAAGATGATTATTGCTTCTTTGGTATGCCTCCATTAGACCCCTTATTAAGGAAACTTGTAATGTCCCTTAAATAAGAACATAAACTATAATTATTGTCGAGAAGAATTTATAAGAGACTTTTTAGGGGTTCGGTCATTGTATAGGGCACAAGAAGGTCTACATAAAAGAGATAATGAGTGTACTTTTATAAATAAGGGAAATGACTCACATTTAATTTCCAAATAAATTTACAAAGAATTTATTTATTTATCCAGTATAATGCCTCAAAATATCTATGAATTGAAATGCAAATAAAAAATAGTAAAAATATCATCATCCAGTGAAATTTAGAATGGTTTTTGTTAGTTTTTACACTATATCTTTAATATTAACCCTTTTGTTATCCACTTTTAAGCCTAACTGCTGTAACAAATATTTCAATATTAAAAATTTATAATTTTATATATAAGTCTACAATTATCTAATAAATGAAAAATAGGTAAGATTTTAGACCATTTACTATCCTAATTTTCCGTTTAAATGAATTTGAAGATTTTTAAATATTTTAGTTAAATATTATTTAATATAAAATATTCTTAATGTGGTTTTTGACACTATTAATTGAATTTTAAATTAATAACATGAAGATAGTAATGAAATTTGAATTTAACTATTTAACACATCCATAATATGATATATTTTGTTAAAAATTTTAAGGATCATTATAACTCAATAAAACAATTTTACTTTTAGAGTCTTTAAAATAATTACCTGATTTTTCTACTCATATCACAAGAATTGTGTTGAAATTGTGTAAGAATTTAAAGAAATTATTTCATTAAAAGATATTAAAAATAAATTTCCATGTTAAAAAAATAAATACATTTTTAAAATTAACAATTGGAACTCAACTCATACCATTTTTATCATTTTTCTAAAAAAACCAAGTTATTAATTTCAAGAGGATGTTATTTTTTGAATTTTCATTTCATAAAATAATATAATAGTAAATATATAGGAAAAATGATACCAAAATTCCATATTTTTAAATCATTTTATTTTCCTGGCCAAAATCCACTCATACAATAATGTAAAGGTAAGTTTTAATGAAATTGAAAAGTATTATCCAAATGTTTTAACCCTGTTTTACATGTTTTACCCTTAATGAGGTGACAAATACTTATCAATATTGGTGTTTATAATGAACAAAAATGAAAGTTACTTATTTTAAAAAAATATCCACTAGATTACAAATATAGAATCCATTTTTCATGAATTAATTTCTATAATATTATGAAATTCATTTTAAAATAAGTGTGGAAAACATGAAAACAAATAATTAAAAAAATTGAGCATAAGACTTGATTAATTCTTATCTCATGCCTAGAAAAACAACATTTTTTGAATTAAAAAAAATATTGAATATATAACATATAAATTTCATTAAAATCATTCAATTATAGTGGTTAATTTAATTATGAAAATGCGATTTCATCATAAAAATTGTTTTTAGAAAAAAATCTTTTAATTTCAAATTATTATTTTATTTTCTTTTAAAATAAATTTATAACCAATAAATTAATTTTATAAATGTGTAAAAGATAAATTTTTCATAGTTTATTTAGTCATATTCATACCTATTAATCCAAAGGCTTGGGGTAAGAAACATGTTCATACTTACGGTATTGATCCTTTAATTTCCTTCAATATTCATTTTAATTGTTTAAATATGGAAATATTTGAATGCCTGTTGAGGTCATGGAGGTGTCAGGGGTATCTGAAACTATTTTGGGGCCTACAAACCAGCATTTGGGGTCATGTGGAATGTAGAATAATTAGAAGAAATCATGAAGGGCATGCTGAATGGTTAGAAAATATTGTGCTAAATTGGATAGTGGGAAGCTACAGGACACACGGTTAGATAAAACCGTGCGATTTTGGGGGCATATTCATGTTGCCATGTCAATAGTTTTTATATTATAGTTTTGAATGGTAGGTTTATGGTTAGTAAACCTGTCCTAAAAAATCATGTGATGTGTCGTTCCTTATATCATAGCATGTACGGTTAGCACAGAGATAGGAAAACTGTATGGCCAAACAATGAAACCCAATAAATTGGGTGAATTCAAATAATTCCCATAGTTAAATATAATTCAAACTTATTTTTATTCATTTATTAATATGTTGCACAATCACCTTTTATGATATTTTCTTTGGTTCCTATTTAAGGATTTTTAATCGACCCTCTGTTCGAGCTCGGATTCAAGCACTGCTTGTCTCCATTGATCTACATTGATGATTTATTGATTTCTTCTATGCCATTACTCATTTGGTTTGGTATTTATTATACTATATAGGTTCAAGATAATTTTCCGTATTATTATATTCTTTATCCATTCTTCAATCTTCTCCTAATCTAGGTTGAATTTGGAGCTTATATTGGGTGATATATCCATTACAAACATACGATAGGTGGCCTCTTTCCTTTCATTAAAATTTTAAGATATTATATATTTTTTATTGTTCCACACACCCAATTCTAAAAACTACACCCTTTAAATAGACTTTAATCCTTGAATTGAATTTTAAGGCATTGACTATGTAATTAAATAGGTTTATCAACGAATTATTATAGGTTTAGGACCTTGAAATTGGAAAAACCCCATGGGAGTTTTAATTATTATAAGTGGTATATTATGATGGAATATGATTTTTGATACCTTTAAGGTGTTCCCTTTTACCCCTTATCATGAAATTATTAATTTTTATTTTTCATTTGTAATAGAGGCGAATAGTAATTCGATTGAGATATAATATGTATTTTGAATTGGGAATTTAGTTGATTAATGGAATGGTATGGATGACCCTACCCTTGTCTTTTTCCATGCGATATCTTGTTAAGGCTTCAGATTCCCTTATAATGAAATTCTCTCATGAGTCTAATTTAATACAAATCCTTCTAAGATTAATCATGCCTTGAGTCACCTTATGATGTGAGATTGACTTCGAATGTTCTTTGTTATGACTAGGAAATCATTAAATGAAATTTGCTAAATGAATTTGATATTGTTATTGAATTCTTATATTCCATGGGTGACAAATGTATTCAAATGATGAATTCCACGGATGGACAGATTTGGCTTCCCTAATGCTTATGCCTGGGAGACACATGGGATCCTTTATGGATTGTCAATGATAGAATCATAGGAGAATACTATTATATGTTGAGTGATAATTCGATTATATATGGATTTCCAAGTATATACTCAATGGTGATTGGGTTATATATTATGTGGTTGTTAGATTGGATCCCGTAGTGGACCTCCATGGATGGACTTGAAGGGAAAAGATGTTATACCACACCTAGAGAGATACATGGGTTCTTGGTAGGATCACCATCGATGGGATTGTAGGATGTTGGTTTATACTATACCCAGAACGGTACCTAGATTATAAAATATTAATTTCATGTACAGGTGCAGGTGCATTAATAAATAATGAATGGAATGGGTTATATGATGTGTCTTCCATAACAAATCACATTCTTGGATTCAGTCATAGAATTAGACTTTAGGGACGACATGTTTTATAATCCTTCTGTCATACCATTTGATAGGGTACACTAGTCTTTATAATAGGTCTCAAGAGTTACTTATTAAGCGTAATTGGTTGATTAAATTAAAATAATTATAAATTTGAACCTGAACAGTATAGAATTTTTACTTTGAGTACTTCCTTTACATATTATATTGCTCCCTGCACGCTGTGACTATTAAATTCTCACTGACTGGATGGATGAATACCTTGGGAGGTTTTCTACTAGGATTATCTCTCATAACCTATTTCGGCTACCCTTTGGTGCTGAAATGACTATATTATTACAGGTATGAGTAATGGAAAGCACCATACAATAGGTTATTTGTTTCTCCTTATAAGTAGAGGTGCATAGTACTATGGTAAGGCTCATGATGTTTTCTATATTCTTTTATCATTTTTTAACATTTGTCCCTTTACTTTACTAAATCTGTGTATACCTATTTTGGAAGATTTTCAAATACATTTATCATCATCACTATATATGGGAATCATTTTGTTATTGCAATCTATTCATATTGTGTAGCTATTAGTTGTATGATTTAGTACTTTTGATAATTATGTTTTATTGATAGTATGTTTTTCTATACATTCGTGCTTAGAGAATAGTCTCCCCATAAGCACACATAGGCCATCACTTCTAGTCTGAAGCCTCTAGCGATTAGGGATTTACTCTTGAAGTCATGTGTCCAACTGGGCTTGGGGCACTGTTGAGTGGCATCCCAGTATTGGGCATAACAAGTGGTATCATAGTATTATTTTCTTGTTTGATATATTATTTGGAGGTAATAGAAAAGGATGGGAAGGGAGTGGAGTTTGGTAATGGGTTTTTCCTGGACACAGCTTACCCACATATTGGAAAAATCAAAATTTCTTCAAATGTAATTTCTATTCTAGATTTTTACTATTATAGTTTATTTGATCAATTATTGGGTGATGAACATGGTTTTTAATGTTATTATTCATATTATATTGTGTTCTATTGTGTTTCAGTAGATGATATGAGGGTATTTCATATAATGAATCATTTATAATTCTTTTATAAATCAAATTCAATGAGTTATGTCATTTCCTTTAAGATCCATTACATTTTATATGATTTTTTGGGATAGGTGTCGTAAAGATATACGAACTATTATGATAGGTATTCTGAGAAGTGTTATGGTGTGGAATAGGTATGTTCCACATTTTGATTCATGAGGTGTATGGGTCCTTATGGAGAAATATTCGATGATCCATTGGTTCTACATTTTAAAATTTACTATGACAAAGATTTAAAATGTATTTGTGAATTCATGTTAAAATGAATTAGAAATTGAAAATATTATATCATAGAACATGACTCAGACCCAACCTTAGTTGTGGGAATTATGTAGTATATCATTCTAATATATTATTTTTATGTCACCCAAACTTTACTCTAGGAGTAAGAAGAAGGGTCTGTACTTATATAGAAAGGATTATACTTATCCTATTCACTTATATTTATTTTAATCTCATATATTTTCATTGTATTCCCTGGGTTATCCTATGCAGATCTTAGAGCTCAAAATAATTTTTTATCTAATTATGGAAGATTAATATAATGATGATGTATTATATTTCAATGCTTTGAATTTTATGTACCTGGTTATGAAAATACACTACACTTTATGATCCTTCTTCTCTGTGTGATGGATAGTTATTCTTACAATCATGTAATAATATGTGTAAAAGTCTCGGGTCACTATAAAAAAAAGAGTATGTGTTTCACAAGGAAAGTAATGTCCATAATATGAAATAATGGATATCAGCTAATTTTTAGTCAAACCAAACCTCATCCATTCATATTAAGACATTTTTATCATTTTTTAGTACCTTTACCCTTATCTAACTCCTCTTAAACATAAAATACCTTAACCAAGATAACAACATTTTAACCTAGATAACTAATTTTTTGAATAAAAATAAAAAACCTTATTATCTAATTCTAAAAATATTTTTTCTAATATGATACTCATTTATCAAATAACATATCAAAGGTTGAGAAAAAATAATTTAAGTATTAGCACACACAATATGTAAAAACCCATTTGTAAAAAATTTATTTTTAAATAAAAAAATTATGTTTATGATAAAATTATCAGTTTCATTTAATTACAATAAATTAATTATTTTATTATAAAAAAATTATATGGCTTAAAATATAATCCAAAATATAATTCTACCATATGGCATCATTAATAAAAAAACCAGAAATATATTTTAATTTGAATAAATGATTTTTTACTTTAAATTGTTAAACATAGGATTTCTGAATTTAAAATTGTATTTTTACTTGAACCATTTTATTACATTAATATTTTTTTTAATGGAATAAAATTTATTAAGGTTTTAAGTCTTTATTTTATCAAGATAAATACAAAAATGTTTGGGTTCTAATAAAAATTTTACATCTCTTTATTCACCTAAAAACAACTATTTCAGGAAAATCATAAATTTTTACCATAATCAAATACTATTATGTATATTCAAAAAAAAATATATATATATATATATAAATACAAATTATTATAAATAAAAATACAAAATTTATAAATTCAATTTTTCTGTGAAAATATAAAATATAAATATTAACTACATTTATAGAAACAGATCATTTAAACTCTAAATTTTTTTAATCTAATTTCATATTCATTTATAATTAAAGTAGTGTTAATAAATTATTTTATTAATTTAATTATTAAATAGTATCATAATAATCTATTAAATGTGATCAATTTAAATTATTAGGATAAAATACAACTCACTAAAAAAATAGGTCCTATAAAAAAAATTCCATTTTCAGTATTAAAATGTTCCAATCGCAATCCATTAATTATTTTTCACATAACCAGTAAATTTTATAAATTAAATTATATTAAAATATATAAATATTTATTTAAAAATAATAATACCATGTAATGATTTAAAATATATGTTTTTATGATAAGGATTTTTATTATATTTTTATTTATATGATATTTTATTCTTATTATAATTCAAAATGAATTATTTTAATAAGGTACATCATGGGTTATTTTATTCATTTTTCATTTTGAAAAAGTTAATTAGTGGAATATTAATACAAAAGTCTTAGAGTGTTACATCACCCACCCATGAAATAAATTATTCCCTTATAATGTTAATTATCAATCACAAATAAAAAGTGATAAGGGTGTCAAAAATATGGAAATTAATTAAGATATAATTTATATTGATATATAAATATAAATATATTTGGAATGAAAAATTAATTTTCTATCCAAAATATTATTATTTATGCTTTTACAAAGGTATACAATAGACAAAGTCATTTTCATGATCATGTTCACAACCAAATAATAAATTGAAAATGGATATGATATTATTCTATAAAATAAAAAAATGATTTTACGAATATTTAAACTCAATATTAAGATGCATTCTCTAACTAAAACTTAATTTCAAACAATGATTCATTCAGTTTGACTGTAATATAATTTCATCAGCCTATAACACCTTTAATTTAATCTAATTTCTCATGCAGGCATATTCCCATTAGTTTCTCTATCCTAACTAGATATATATTACATCATTAAATTATATTGAAATATTTAATACTGGTTCATGAAGAGTATGTGAATCAAAAATGTTCTTCCCATATATTGGTCAACATAGGGGTGTAGTTAGGACTCTTTACTGTGCACCAAGTGAGGATCAATTTAATATTAAACTATCCCTTTTTAGGTGATTACATCTAGTTTCATGTGTACCAAAGGATTCATCAACTTATAATATCCAAAAAAATACTTCATTTCTATAAAACCAAAAACTCTATACGTTACAAAATTTTAGGATTTTATCTTATACATTGAGTAATTATTATGGTTTCACTAACGTTTTCTAATCCTAATCCTCAAAATATCTAATCTGATCTCCAAATATAACTAAATTACTCTTTAAAAATAACTAAACTATCCTCTGATACAAAATATTTTCCCTTCGGCATGCACTCTTTGGCCTGATACTAAAAACATAAATTATAAGAATGATTTGATACTAATAGATATGACTCAAGAAAAACATGTCATTATTTTATATCATGTACATAAGTTGAACAATACATCTCAAAAAAATCTCACAATATTAATAATATATGGTTTAGTTTCTCTAAGGATCCACTACATAAGAAACTATTTTTTTGAAACTTCTAAACACTTCTCTCTAATAAAAAAATAGACTCCCTTCTAGACATTCCATAAGTTATACTCATCTACATAACATTGGGAGTGGAAAAGATAAGAAATAGGTGAGCTCAAACCCTCAAGAAGGGAAAATTATATTTTCATGTCATCGATGGTTAGATCATTATAATATGGAATACTTGTGAATGACAAAAATACATTATTAAAAATAATATATCAAACTAATATTTTCCCACAATTCAGGATTTAATTACATGAAAACTGAAAAGACCAAACATATAAAATGGAATAATAGTGTGAAATAAAAACCATGATCAGTGGTGAATAATCATAGGCATTTGACAAAAAAATGAAATGTCATTAAAATGTAGACCATGAGGAATTGTGGAAAAATAATAATAATACAGAAATCATAAAATTTTGATAAAAATCAATTAAGAACATTTTTTATGTTGTAAATAAACAAAATATCCACGCATCATGTTGTAGAAAAACAAAATTCCCATAGATCTGGTTGTGAAAAACTAAAACGTCCATGAATTGTGTTATGAAAAAACAAAATCTCAACACTAGACATTTTTTAAATAATAATAACCATGATTTATTTCCTGAACAAAAAAAATTTCATTTCTTCAGGTTTTGAACAAAAAAATGCACATGCTTTATATTGTGAATGAACAAAATATACACGCTACTTTTTGGGAAAAATTAAAATTTTCATGGATAAAAATATTTCCTCTTGAAATATAAATCCTTAACCAATGAATTGGAGATAGATATAGGACCCAATTAATCACCATCTTCAAAAAAATATTTTTTTCCTGCAAGGTTATAAAAAATCATCATTTCAACATAGTTTAATTATGTCATGGGTGAAAATTGGTATCATGAAAACTTCCTTAAAACATTATCATTAAAAGTTAACCCTAGAAGGAAGTTTTTATTGTATAATAGTGACATGTACAATGTGTAACATATGGTACATTAATTGTTATTTCTGTTGATGTGAAACTCACTTATAAAGATTATATGACAATTTTATTTGAAAAGGAGAATAAATATCTATATTTTTAATTATTAAAAATTCCAAAAAATGTTTTCCATAAAAAAATACCTTTACCTTGATGAAATATTTAAATAACCACTTTAAAAAAGGATTATTGAAAATTTATTATATAAAATAAATATTTTTAAATTATATTCCTTCCGAAGAAACAAAAAATATTAAATATTTCCTTCCTAAAAGAAAACACCTTTAAAAAACCTAATTAAAATCATGAATTATTTTTTATTAATAAAAATTTTAATTTTTTGAAAAAAAATAACAATTATTTCAGAATTAATTAAAATTCCTTCGGAAAACCAGTTGAAAACATGAAATGGAAACATTTTAAAGAATAATTCTTATAGTGGTGAAAGAATGCATTCATAGAGAAAACATTAAAATAGTTGTTTTTTAAAAATCATAAGTGTGGGAAATGTTAATACATTATTTTAAGATTATTATAAATAATTTCAAATTATAATGAATTACCTTAATAAATTATTTAATCATATATAGGTACATAAATAAAATTTAGGTGGACAAAGAGGAGTAAGATTTGTGACTGAAAACAAGTGGTGGTCTAGGTTTCACTTACAAGTGTCACATTTGGTAAATTATTTACCATGTGAAATGAAATGGATAAATAAATTTTAAATCATAAATAATAAAAATAGGATAATAAAATTATTGGGGTTCATTGAAAAAGATCCTTCCAAATCCCAATATGGTTTATTATTCAAAGTTATTTTTGAATAAAAATGATATTAGTGATAAAACCCTAAAGGCTTTGGTAACCCTTGAACCAATAGTACAAGAAATATAATTCTTGAGTTTTATTATTAATAAATTTTATTCTCAATTAATTTATGATAAATAAACATCCATGATAATTATATATACTAAAAAATAATATAATTAGTGGATATAAAATTAATCTGAATGTAAAAAAATTGACAAGAAACCATTTTCATTGAATTCAAAATTTATCGAATGTGCTCTAAATTTATGTTTAAAATTAAATATCATAATAACATATTTAATAAAAATATTCATATATATTTAGTATTAAAATATTTAATTAAAATTATTTAATATATATTTTCTATTTAGTATTACTTTATTTTCATCATCTTATGTTTGTAATTTTAATTGTTTCGCAAATTCTTTATAATGTCGATGTCAAATTATATTTTTTAATACTAATTTCATAATTAAATTATTATTTATGGTAATGGAATATTTTTTTAATGACTTATATGTTTTCATTTTCATTTCAGGAGTGATTCTGTTTTGGTCCATGTAGACGAAATTGGTGGCATTCATATTTATGTATCTTTCATCTATAAATGGGTGGTATATTAATAATATGTGAAATATTAAAATAAACTTTACATAAACATAAACAAAATATTATTTTATAATTTATTTTTAATAATAAATTCATTTCTATTTCCACATTGATCCCTGATTTAATTTCAAACATTGTTTCTCTAGGTGGTCAAAACTACCCAAATAAGAATATATTTTAATCGCTAGGTGAGTATGGTTAAGAAATTGATTCTTTTATAATAATATGATTATTAAATAATAATAATGATATTATATTTATGTTGGTAAAGGGTTGAATTATATTTTTAGATTGTAATATAGAGAATAAAATACTTTAGATATGGAAAACTAAATAAAACACAACATAGAACCAATAGTTTGCTAGTACACATAAATGATCATTTCATTTTCCATTGAATGAGAGAGTGATAGAAAATGGATTGTATTTTAGACAATGAAAATCATAGAATAAATATAATATTAATTAACTAAATAAAATTTTAGAGACACCTATGTTTGGATCTATTGAAAAACCGCACATGTCGCTCTATAAAGTCTGTAGTCCACATGTATACCCAGAAGATATTTTGATGTTTCATTGAATAAAATGGAGGTATAACATGGTTTCTAATTTAATAATAATAAATATTTTTTAAGTACCATTTTTAATCAATAAAATCACTTTATAACATAATATTTATGATGGTATAATAAAATTAAATATTTCACTTGAAGGATGCGGTATTCTTCACTCACGCATGATTGGTGGACCCAATTTTCTATTGGTAAACGGTGGATGATGGTTATTACATTAACATAATAAGAATTTATTATATTATTCATAATTAATTAATTATATTATAATTTTAAAAATCTATTTTTCGAATAAATATGGGGATTAAAAGTGTTAGGAAGTGATTATTACTCAAGTTGACAGTTTGAACCTCCTCTAGGAGAAACTATTAGAAATAGAGGATTTAGTTATTTTTATTAGATTAATTGTATTTAAAATATTTTATAGATTTATTTTGGATTTAAAAATATTATATTTTTAAGAGGAAATAAAAAAAATTTGCAGTTCCCTCTAAGGGGTCATGGAAGGACCCTTTTATAAGTTGAATAAACAGTATTTTTGTAAATATGGATAATTAATATAAAAGGAAAACATGTTTCACAATAAAAGTGAAATCATAAGAGGAAAATAATGGAAATGGGAAAACGTTTTGTCAATATAAAATTCAAAAACACATTTTAATACTTATTGTTAATATGTTTTTGGTCTTTATCCTTTAGTTGACCCCATTTTATAATAAATTCTATTTACCTCTGTAACTACACTTTCAACCTTAGTGACTAATTTTTATGACTAAATATGAAAGGAAACATTTTAACTATTATGGAAATTATTACTTAAAATATAGAACCAATTTTATAAAAAAAATTATATGTGTAAGAAATATTAATTTGTAAATTATCGCACTCAACATATAAAAAGAGGGTTTTCAAAAAAAGTGTATTTTTTGGAATGAAAATAATATTTATGATATAATTATAAATTATGTTTATTGAAATATAGTTAATTATATTATTATTAATATAATAATATTTTTATTGTTGAAAAATAAATAAATAATAGAATTATTCCTTATGATATCATAATTAAAAAAATTCTTTTGTTAGAATGAAGGACTATTTATGATTAAAAATGTTAAACATGGGTTTTCGAAATTCCACATAGTATTTTTAAAATAATGATTATATTATTTAAATAAATTCATTATATGTAAAAAACAAAAAAGTCTTAAGTCTTTCTTAGATCATGTTAATGTAAAAGGCCCTATGATATTAATAAAAACTATATCTCTCTATTCGCGTTTAGATCAACTATTCCAGAAATATAATAGAAATTTATACAAAGATAATATTATTATTGTGAATCTATTAATTAATTAAATTATTTCAAATTAAAATTATAAAATTTATAAATTAATTTTTTAAATAAAATTATAAAATATTATGAGAAAACTGTATTTATTGGAAAATAACCTTTCAACCATTAATTTTTTTCAATCTTCTTTAATAAAAATATTAATTTAAATGAGTGTTAATAAATTAGGTCATAGATATACATATTATATATTATCATTATAATATTATAAATTTTATCCATTTAGATTATTATGAAAAAATACACATCAAATTAAAAACAACCCTTTCAAAAAATATCAATGTTTAATGTTAAATATTTTTAATCACTTTTAATTAATTATTTATCTTATAACCATTAAATTTACTCAATAAAATTCTATGGAAATACATAAATTATTATTTAAAAAAACTATATGGAAGATTTAAAATATATGGTTTTCTTAAATATCTTGTTGTTATTTTTTTATTTACATCAGGTTTTATTCATTATTATAATTAAAATGAATTATTTTAATACGGTTTGTAGTACTCCATGATAGTGAGATTTTTTTTTGAAATTAAATTTAATAATTTAGATATTTTCATCACATGAAACACATATTTCAACTTATTATACATGCAATTATGATTATAATATTCGTTATCTGAAACACCGAGTTTATCTTATGTTACATACAACAATAACAGCGTGCATGACATGTAACACCGAGTTTCAGTGAAATATGAAATTGTAATATCTTAAATATGGTGATTATAAATTTCACATTATATGTGCAGATATGAATTGTATAAACTAATTTATGAAATATAAATATAATTTTCCTACTCAATATAAATTTATTTATAAATTCATAGTAAATAATATAGCAATTTTTTGTAAAGTAATTTTTTTATTGAAAAATATGTTTTCTTCAAAAATGAATTCATTTTATTTTTTATGAGAAAATATTATAAGAAATTTATAGATCTATAAGAATATATATTTGATAAAATAAACATAATTTTTTGTATCATCATATTGAAATTATAATATTGTGATATTTTGGGATATTTCGTAAAATTTTGATTTTTCAATAAATAGTGGAAAATACTGTTATTTGTAAAATTAGAAATTATTTTCAATAAATTAATTAATTTAAATAACTAATTATGTTATAAAGTAACATAATTATTCATTTTTTTATGTTTAATCTAATTGATTACATTTAAATCAACATTATATTTTATTTTAGTGTAAGTTTATTTTTTAAGGGTTCTTTCTGAGAACATTATTAAAGTGCATAATGTTTCTCCATTTTTATTTATTTACATAATACTTAATTAGGAATTAATTAAATGAAATATATATATTATAATATAATAAACTATAATATGTATTCATAAAATTACTATTATAATGCATAGAGTTTATGTAATCATTTTAAGCTTAAAAAACAACAAATCTCAAAAACCCACCTTTTCATCGCATTTATGGGTTTTTTATTAAATTTTATTTTCAACACATTTATAAAAGGAATTATAAAATATTATGTAAATTTTTTCAATCAAAATATCAAAATCATCTTAGGTTTAACTTTTGTGAATTTTCTAAAAAGATAAATTTTTGATTAATAGTAAAACATACTGAATTTTAATTGAAAAATGCATTTTCGTTTAAATTATTTATAAAGATAAATTATATTTTAAATTTATTTTTAAATAAATAATTTTTCCATTATATATCTATTTTTTTAATTTTTTTCATTGTAATCTATTTCATCTAGAAATTTTAAATAAAAACATTCTAATGTTTTGAATATTTTTCCTTCCAAAACATGATTTCTCATCACGTCTATGGGATTAATTTTAAATTAAAATTATCCAATTATATGAATTTAATTTGGAATAATGGATTCCATATTTATATTTTTATGTTATTTTAACATAAATTTTTACCAAAATTAATAGTGAAAACAATAAAAATTAATTATCACGGTTAAGGTAAAAAGATATTTGTTGGGGGTTAAACTAAAAATATAAGTGTTAAAAATGACCTAAAAACATGTCCAACGCCAATTATTTGGATATTTTATGACCTTATCTCTTCTATTTTCGATAATTTTCTATTTTTTAGGTTTTATTTCTGATAAAAATATGTGTATGATTGAATCTTTTCAAAACAAATACAAGTGTTCCACTCACCCCACATATAAAAGGCCACCACCTATACTCTCTTCTTCACATCATAAAATCACTTTTGTTCAGAAAAGACCTATAAAAATATAATAAAATATTCTCTATTATCATCCTAAATGACTTATTTTTGGCATAATGACATCCTAAAATGGATTTTTGTGCAAACCTAAGGAAGATATCTGAAGAAGAGGTAACATCTTCAACAAGATTTTTTATTTTCTTATTTCTTCCACCAACGTGAATTATTATTCTAAAATTTTTATACAAACCATAGTGTCATAAATATACTAAAATGTTTTATTGTAATTAAACTATCTAAAATCATATCCAATTCCATAAAATGGGTTACGAAATCATCATTCTTTTTTACGGTAGACTACAGCCTCACGAACTGATGATATAACTTTTTCCGTTACCACCAACAAAGGATGGAAATAATGATATATTTATTATATATATATGATATTTTGAAAAAATTATTCTTAAAAATTTATTACACATAACATAATTTTTTCTATTTTTGGAAATAGTGTATCATCGCTCGTCTGTATAGCAGACTACGGCCTCACAAAGTGATGTGATTCATTCATGCTTTACATCAAAGGTATTAAAAATGTAATAATGAAAATATTTGAAATATGTTACATAAGAAAGGATTCAGTAATGATTATATATATTATGACTATATATTTCATTCCATATAAAAATAAAATGGAAATAGTGTTCTTGCTTACGTATAATGTATCGTCTCCATAAACCTTATATTTCTTTTTTTATCACTAAATTTTATGTATTGCTCTAAATATATATATAATGAATATATATGATATATATATATAATTTGAAACATTTATAGATTATTAAATCATTATTTATTTAATATTACCAAATATTAAAATTCAAAATATACATGAAATACCGAGCAGTTATTTCTAGAAACGGCACTTTAACATGGAATTGTTTATAAAATGGTAATAAAAGTTCATAAGAAACCATATATAGTATGATATATATTAATATTGTTATATTATAAATTTATTATAAACATTACTTTATTATATAGAGTTTTGAACCTAAACGAAAGGGATTTAAGACATAGGGTATGGGATTTCATGTCGCTCTTTTATTTTCGCGAGACTTATTCCATATTCACCACTCATTTATTTTGTGTGGAGTATGTAAATCCCAAATTACTTGTTATATATTGAATATATTTCATTTAATGATATTTAATGATTCATTAAATGATATATTTTTTATGTGTATTATGATTCCATGTTACCAAAGTGGTGTGATTTTAATTTTACAATATCATAATTTATCAAGATTGTTTGTGATTATGCTTCAAATGATAAAATATTATGATCTAGCTATCAAAAAACTCATGAATTCTCTTATCCTATATTTATTTCATGATAATAAAAAAAATACCTTGTTTTCCCTCCAATTATATACTCAATATTTCATAAGTATATTCTTAAGAAAAATTAGCCTTTCCATCAAAAACTCTTTTTTCCCAAAACCATGTTTTATAAAAATGTTTTAAAAACAATTTTTAATATTTTTCACATGACTTATTAAAGAAATTATTACACATTTTTTACTTTTTTTTAAATTTTTTTATTGTAATCCTCATATCATTTTCAAGAACAATTCATGTATAGAATTTACCAAAAATGAGAAAATAATTTTTGTTTTCTATCATGCATGTTATACATAGTATTTTGCACTTTGATGACCTCTCAATGATTTCAATTTTGCTTCTCATTTTTTAAATTATATTTTAATGTTAAACATTTTTAATAAATAGTTGGAGATTTTTTAGATAATAATAAAAATATTTCAAATGAAAAAGATATTTTGAAAAAAAATTAAATTTTGATTTTCAAATCAAAAATGATATTTTCATCAGGAATTGTTTTAAAATATTTTTAAATATTCTTTTAAAATTTTCAAGATTATTTTCCAATAAAAGTTTTTTCATAAAATTTTTGTTTAAAAAATCTAATTGTTGAAATGCTATTTTCCCCAAAAATATTCCAAGTTATTTTTTAAAATAAATTTCCATCTAAGATGATATGAGTTAATGTTACATATGATTTAATATGGATATGACACAAAAATACGATTATTATTTTGAATCTTTATGTTTTATGTTTATGATGATGAGATTTTCTTGCAACTCATTTCATTCCCTCTGGTTATGTTTTGAGGAAATGTTTAATGAAACCCACTTCTTTTCATGGATTTTCAAGTGATGAATTTTTTATGAAAACCATTAATTTTCATTGGATATGATATAATGAATTTCTTATGATCTTATTGTACACTTATTTATAGTCTTCATTTTTTTATGGTGGTTATGTTATAACAAAAGACAATGGTAATGATATAACCCAAGATTTTAGGGACCAATATATCCCTCCAATACCAAGGGTAAAGATGGATAGCTTGTAAGTAAATATGTTATGTGGGAACCTTATTACATGATCATAATGATATATGGGAACCTGATTACATATTCATAATGTTATATATGAACCTGATTACATGTTCCTAGTGTTATGCATGGCCCTATCATTCACGTCTATAATGTTATGTGTTGACCTCAATGCATGCCCATATGTTTATACAAGTTCCTGATTACATATCCTTAATATAATGAATGAACCTATTTATATTTATACTTTTTCACTGTGTATTAAAATTATTTTTATTCCAAAAATATATGTATTATCCCACATTTTTTCTATCATGTCTCATTTTCATTAATCCCTTATGAATCATGTCTTATGAACATGCAATCAATGTACAAGGACTCAAATTTCTGATCTAGGATAGTCTGGGTGTGAAATTCATAAGTTATGTTCCATATCATGTCCCCTTATTCTTATCAAACTCTTTTATATTGTCATATATTGATATCACTTATAGTTTCCATTTTTAAGAATCTCATATCACCCTTTCTTATGATTCTTTTCCCTGATTTACGAATAAATGATTAATGTTGGTAACATCTATGAAGAGTAAAAAATGGGATGATCGTTATGGGAAACATTGAAAATGGTCACTATATAAGAATATTTTGTTACAGTTTTACAATAGAACTGAACTATTATGGTCTACGGTTATATGTTTGTGTAAAGTAATGAATATTCATCTTAAATTAAGTAATATTCATATTTGATAATCCTGGGTCGTTATAGTTTGTATCATGGGAAAGGTTTAGTTAACCATTGTAAACTAGGATGAGAAAACATTAGTGAGATCCCTATGAATATTTTTAATGATATTTCTAGTTATATATCTTAGTATAAGTATTATGATGAGATAATGTATAGGAAATGTTTTTTAATATTTGTAAAGGTTATAACAAGTGATTTAAAAGTAATTACATACTTGTATGAATACTATCATTAGATGTGAATCTAGGGAATAGGTTCCTTAGGGTAATAAATTTGAAAAGGGTTCATTGAGTTAGACTCGATTGTTACATAGTGCATGATAATGGGCCTTGATACATTCATATTTTAAATCTCCTTGGGGATATGGTTTTCAAGATTAAGAAATATTTATGAACCATCATGAAATATTTAAATATATAATGACATTAATGAACTAGGATAAGTATAAGGTGTCAATGATTAAAAATAAAGAGTGATGATTTTGAAATTTTATAATTTA
Source organism: Viscum album (assembly GCA_963277665.1). Classification (NCBI taxonomy): domain Eukaryota; kingdom Viridiplantae; phylum Streptophyta; class Magnoliopsida; order Santalales; family Viscaceae; genus Viscum; species Viscum album. The sequence goes on along the minus strand of OY728165.1, from coordinate 438,693,248 downwards.
TTTTTCATTATTATGTCACTATGAATAGTATTTCTCTCACTATTCTATTTGTTATTAGTCAGTGGTGGGATGTATAAGAAATTAGGTTAAAATTAAATGTGATGGAACATTATTTTATGAGATGTAAAATGGAATGATGACTGAAGGGAAGGATAGTGTGATTTTGAAAAATTAACTATCATAAATAATTTTTAATAGTGTCACCCTAAAACAACTCTCAGACTCCCCAAATAATATTTGGATAGATTTCACTAAGAGTTCAAGTAGTGGATAGTATGGAATAAAGAAGATTTAGTTTCTTATATGTCTATGATATGGGAAGAAGTACTCAAGGGATTGTCTCAGAGGGATAATAAGATATTTTTGGTGTGAAAAATAAGGATATGTAGAATGTAACTAAATTGGAAAAATGAAAACTTTGGTTAATGAAATGGATGATAAAAATGATCTACCAAAGGTATCATTGATGGTTGAACATTTCGAAGGTGAAATTTATGGAATTAGGAAAATTTGTGCTATAAAGAGAAATATCATGATGAAAATCAACTAGCTTGTTCAAGTAATTGTTATATTGTGAATTATGAAGAGACTACAAATGACATATGAAAAGAATAATTGTAAAGGAAGAAGATATTTAATCCTTGTTAATTGTTTATAATGAAAGTGGGATGACTGATCAATTTATGTGATGGAATTCAAAAAAATAATTTTTATCAGTGGTATTTTGATTATTAGAATCATGTAACATTAATTCTTTATTCGGTAGTAGTTTTTCATTGTAGATTTTCAAGAATATATTAAATGGAATTGAAATGAAATACATGTTATTTAAAGGAAAGGTAATATTTTTATTAATGGGAGATAACCATTAATATGCTCCTTAGGTTGAGAAAATGATGTGTAGTTTGGATTTAAAGATGATTAAAATGGATAATGTAAATTGGATAGTATTGGTGACCTCATAACTGAAAATGGATTTTTTGGAAAAGTGGATTATGTTATCATTTATGGTGTTTGCAACATTATTTGATCTATAGAATATATTCAATGATATGTGATTTTATTTATAGAAAGAGGAATAATGCATGTTTTCATTGAATTATTTGTTTAATTCATGTTATTACCATGCTTAAGGGAAATATATGACAAATGTATTCACATATTTGGTGTGTAAATAGTAAAATATCCTTAATTATATTTGGATGTTTAATTTTAAGTAGATTTTGAGAAATTTCTTTCCCTTATTTATAATTATTTTAAATTTTTGAAGGGTTTTAAGGTTAACAATTTTTTTGATTGGATTAACTTCAAATTTGGTTAATGTTTTAGAGATTAACATTTTACATCACCATATAAATATTTATCCCTATTTGATAACCAGTGTTTACTTTTTTAGCTAATCATATAAGGAATGATGTATCATTCTATTTATGGAACTTAGGATTTGGAGGTTCTTCAGTCACAACAGATTAACCTTTATTTCTAGGAGTAAGAGATGATGTGTAAATTGATCGAGGAATGGCCCATAGATGAGATAGTGCTTTTGAAATGGAATGAAATCATGTAATTATATCTTCTTGTGAAAATTATTTAACTTTTGTAAAATGATCTTGAAATAAAATATTGTCTTGATATCATCATTTTTCATGATCTTAATGGTCTTTTTCACTATTATTTGGTTTATGGAATTTTTATCCTTAACTTTATCCTAGCCAGGTTCTCTAAAATTATCTATTAGAATATGGGTGTTAGTTTTCTCTTCTAGGTCCATGTTTTCATTTACCACATATGTTCTCGTATTTAGAAACCTAGTGTGTGTTATTCCGAATGACCTTATCAAAACACTTTATCTTTTTCGAGAGAAAGTTTTATTAACCCTTTTCATGATGTGGGTTTCTATAAAGTAATTTACAAATTTCAAACCTTTGATGACTGAGACGAATTTCGTGTATACAACTCATTTTAAAGGCTGTAAAATTTCACACCCCAATGTTTTTGTGAAATATTTTATTCAATTAAATTTAATATTTTTGATATTTATCATTACAAAAAACACATATATTAGTTTGTGATACATGAAATACGGAGTTTATATTTAGTTATAAAAACACTGAGTTTATCTTGTGTTGCACACAACAATGTAGCGCTCATAACACATGGCATCAAGCATTAGTGAACCAAGAAATAATATTATTTTAAATATGTCCATTATAAAATAACCATTAAAAGGGAGGGTATGAATATTATTAAATACTTTATAAAAAATTTATATAAATTCCCTACTAAATATAAATTTTTTTAATATTTTGTAGTAAATAATAAATCAATTTTTAGTGAAGTAATTATACTCTTCAAGAATATTCTTTCAACAAAAATAATTTTTATTTTTCTGTGAGATAATATTATATTTAATTTATTAATATTTTATATAATTTATTTTATAAAATTTACTTCATTTTTTGTGTCATTGTATATAAATTAACTTATGTTGAAATTTTGTGATTTTCCAAAAAAATGTAGACTATTTAGTCAATAGTGAAAGATGCCGATTTTTTTACAACTATATATTATTTTAATAAATTAAGTAATTTAAATGACCCATTATGTTTTAATATAACAAAATAATTATATATATCTATTTTATTCACTTAATTACTTTTGACTCAACTTTATATTGGATTTTAGTATAAGTTTATTTTTCAGTTTAAAAAGGGATTTTATGAAAACTATTTTATGTTGCGTAATGTTTATACATTATAATAAATTAAAATTAAAAATAAAAAAAAATTATTGAATTATATAAATTGGTTATAAATAAATATACATTAATTTATATTTACATAATGATTATTAATAGACATAGATTTAATATAAATCATCTTATGCTTGAAAAATACAGAATAATTATTGAAAACACCATTGTCTTTAAAATTATTTATAAAGTGAAATTATATTTTAAATATGAGTTATCTGAATAATAGTTCATATATATATAATTTTAATTACATTCATTTTGAAATTGGATATAAAAACTTTGTAAACTTTTTAACACTTTATCTTTATAACCCCACATTTTTTCACAGATACTCGATTAATTATAAATTAAGTATTTACAATTATGTGAATGGAATTTAGAAAATTTTATTCTATATTTTAATCATCCTAATTTTTAATGTCTTATATTCTCAAAATAATTTTTAACTGAAATGAATAGTGAGAACAGTAAAAATTAATTAACACGTTTAAAGAAAAAATCAAATTTACATGCCTTTAAACTTAGAATATAAGTGTTAAAAATGAATAAATGAATTGTAAAATACCCATTTTCTAGAAATGTTTCTAAATTACCTCTTCTATGGTGAAATATTTCACTATTTTTATGGTTTTTTCATGATAAAAATGTGATTATGATTGAATATTTTCAAAAAAGTGTAAGTGTTCCTCTCACCCCAATTATAAATGACCACCCCCTATCTACTATTATTAAAAACATAAAACCTATTTTGGAAATTAAAGATATACCTAAATCAATTTAAAACATCCCTTATATAATTACAGAATCCTTATTTGGGGATTAAATCCCATTTATGAAGACTTTGGTAAATACCTAAGGAAGATACTTGAAGAAAAGGTTACATCCTTCATCGAATGTTTTTATTTTATTCCTTCATCCACCCAATTAAGGTATTATTATTAAACTATAATATAACAACCTCAGTATATTTTATATACTAATATATAGTTATTTCATGGTAATGATCTAAAAAACATTTCTACTTCCATAAATGGGCTACGAAATCATTATTTGCATGTATGGAAGACTATTATATCCCAAACCGATGACGTTCATTTTTTCTTTACCACCCATCAAAGAGAAAAATTAGGATGGTTATGTTGTTTATATTTTATATTAAAGATATATTTATTTTTATAGAATTATTATTTCACACATACATTCAATTCATTCCATTTTTTTTGGAATATGATAACATCGTTCGTTTGTATAGCGGACTACCACCTCACGAAGCAATAAAATTCATTCACACATTACATGAAACGTATTAAAGATTTTTCAATGAACATATGTGATGTATTTGAAATAAAAATATTTATTTAATGATAATATATATCATTTAATTTTATTTATTTCAATCTAACAAGAAAATTGAGACAACATTCTAGTGTACATACGACCAATCGTCTCCCTGAATATTCTATTTCATTTTCCATCACTAAATTTTATGGATTACTCTAAATAAATTCATACTGAATATATATAATATTTATATCATGATTATTATTATAGTTATTATTAAAATTTAATTTAATTAAAATTACCAAAAATATTAAGTCTAAACCTACACAAAAAACAAAGAAGTTATTGCTAGAAACATGATATTAACATGGAATTGTAAATAAACATGTAACAAAAAGACATAAGAAAAACATATGAGGTATTATTTATATGAATATAGTTATTTAATATATTAATAATAAAATTATGATTATTAAATAGTATTATTGAACATTTTTGAAGGGAGTATATATTTACAATAAAGGATTTCTACTCTCTCTTTTATTTTTATGAGACTTATGAAATATTCACAAGTCATTTGTTGTGTGTGGTGTAAATAATTCCCATTTTACAAGTTATATCATTAATATAATTATTTTAATGATATTTTTATTTTTATTTTTACTTTTTGGTTTTTTTATGTAGATTACGATTTAACGTCAGTAAATTTGTAAGAGTTTTATGTTACAATCATATCATTTGTCAAAATTGTGTATGATTATGATTACAATAATGAAATATTCGAATTTAAATATCATGAATCTTATTTATTTTCATATCCTTAGGTTATGCCAAGTTATTCAGGGTTTCCCTTCATTTTAACTCTCCTCATGTATATAAAAGTTCAAAATTATGTTTTTTAAGAAAAATCAGCGTTTGGGTTAAACACTTTTTCTTCCAAAACCATTATTTCTATCAATATTTTTATTTTTTTAGATTTTTAAAATGATTTATTAGAAACATTTTTAATGAGGTTTTACATTTTTAGAAAATCGGTTGAAATTTACCCTAATTGGTTTTATAAAAACAATGTCTGTTTAGATTTTTATAAAAATGTTAAAAGATTTTATGTTTTCTAACATGCATAGCATGAATAGTATTTCGAATTATAATGTCCACCAAAATGATGAAATCTTCCAATTAATCTTTTAAATTCCATTTCAAATATAAATTTTTCTTTAATATTTGGTAAATTTTTATATTTTAAATAAATCCATTCAATTTAAAAAAAGAGTCCAAAAATGTTTTAAAAAGTGTTTTAAAATAGGAAAGGATAATTTTCTTAATAAATTTTATTAATATTTCAAAACATTGGCTTATACATTTCTTTCGGAGAAAAGTATTTTAAAAAAATTTTCTGTTTTAAAAAAAATCAATAAAGGAAGAATATTTTCCTAAAAAACATAGCAAGTGATCTTTAAAAGTTATTTTTCATATAAGATGACATCATTTGAGGTTAATTATTGTTTACAATAGATATAATCAAAAGAAGAAATTTTTATTCTTTTTTTATGGTTTATGTTTATGATGTTGACATGTTCATGTAACCCATTTATTTCCAAAAGTCTAATATACATTGAATTTTTTTTATGATAACCATTTATTTTCATGGTTTTTAATATGATGAATTTGTTATGAAGATGACTTCTTTTAATGGGTTATGATATGATGAATTTTTAATGATATTTTGGTATACTTTTGTATAGTTTTAATAATGTGACTATTTTTTATTTTTTATTTAGGGATGGTTGTTATGTTACCACTACAGAAGGGTGGGACCTATATCTACATCCAATGCATTGGGTAAAGATGGATACTCATGGGTAAATATGTTAGTCATGAACATGATTACATGTTCACAATTTTATGTGTAACCTTGATTATATTTTCACAATGTCATGTGTGAACAGGTTTATATGTTCACTATGTTATGTGTGAACCTGATTTCATGTTCATAGCGTTATGCATCAACCTATTTTCCATGTACATAATGTTATGTGTGGACCTGGTTGTATGTCTATTATTTTTTGTGAGGTAAAAATTTCTATTCTTTAACAAAATGAGTGAACATATTTCTATTTATACATTCTCACAATGTTATGAGATGATGTGTATGCCACAAATCAAGGTATTTTTCTAATGTTATACTCTCTTAGATCAAGTTATTGGATTACATTATGATTCATATCTTATGAACTGTCAATATTTATACCATGGATCCTTTTTATAATCTATGATATGTTTTTATGAACTTTCTAAGTTATGTTCATTTCCATATACCCTTACTCATATCTTATTCTTTCATATGGTCATATATTGATATCTATTATGTTTACCAATAATGATCATCTAATCTCACCCTTTATTATATTTTTCTCCCTGAGGTTATGAAGACATTTTTTGTGTTGGGTGTGTATATTAAGAAACTAAATGAAAAGATTTTTTTGGAAAAAATTGATATCTTTCAATAGTTTAGAACATTGTGTTCCATGTTTCCAATGAAACTAAACTATTAAAGTCCCCAAGCATGTGTTTGTGTAAAGTAATGAATATTAATCTAAAAATAGTTAATTTCTATATATGTGTAGCTTGCTTCATTATGATATATATCATGGTTCATATTAATTTTATTTTACATGAAAAATATGTTATTCAATGGAATACTTATTCAATAATATCAAGGAATTACAGTTAATAACAACACATATGGGGGAAACATGGTGCTTCTCAAAAGGGGTTATCTACCTCATTAGTAAAATTTGGAACCTTTTTGAAATTTCAAAACTGAATATGGGGTTTACCAATGCCTAGGTATTATCCTCACATTGTCATGACTAAGGGGTTATAGACTCTATTTCTGAATTTTATTTTGCTCCCACACCCCCACTATTATTATTCATTAAGGGGGTTACTAATTCCAAACTCTACTCTACATATCTCTCCCACACCCTATCATTATCACCCCAAATCCATAGAACTCAATATTCCCTCCTTTAATTGGAAACAACTCCAATATATAAATAGAACCTCTCCATTACATTCCATGGTAAAAAAATATTTAGAATAGGTTATTCATTTATCCAATTATGAATCATTAATTCTATGATTCAAAGAACACCAAGATGTGGAAATTATATGAAATATACTTCTTTAGTACAAGGGATGGGTTCCCTAAACAGATATAAGGCATATACTGTCAATATCTATCAATGTAGTAAAAATAAATGTAACAAAACTATTTTTTTCATTGTAATATTTTGGTATAGTTTTTGGAACATTTTAGAGCTTATGAACCGAGTCATTATATGAATCTAGGGCCCACACAACCTAAGTGTGGATATATTAAAAATATTGAATATAATAAATGTAACATGCATTTTATTTTTTGGAAATAATATAATAACTCCATTATGATATCTCAGATCATAAATATGATACTACCATTAAATATGTAATGTATGATTTATCCAATGGAAAATATAAATTTTTAGTCTATTAGGCAGGTTTTATCGGGTTTCTATGGTTGGATTAATAAATAAATGTATTTTTTTATTTATTTAATTATAATTTATTATATATCCTAAACCAAATAATCTTATATTTAAACCCTATTATGAAAAGTTCTTTGAGGTTATCTTCATAACCGTAGAGGAAAAGTGAGGATAGAGAAATTAGGTTGAGATCTCGGGTGGGATTGTGTTCGAAGACACTCATGAGATCAAGGATTGGGAACAATTTAGATCATAGTCAATGAAGTATCACTTGGATCATTCCAATAACAACAATGTAGAAAAAATATTCATTAGAAATCAATCCAAAATTTAGGTAAGGCATCTAATTTTTTGGTTTTGTTCCATGTTTTATATTTGAGAATATTGTGAATTATTAATTTCCTAATTAATTAATGAATCAGTCTTCATTGATTTTTTCAATGTATACTTTCTATTCATATAGCGTGGATTTTGAGGATTATTTTCCAATTGAATCATGTGTATTTGATAATCATCAATCATTGGATTCTGATAATGAAAGAAAAATTAAAAGTTCTATCAATTGAATCACACTTGGTGTTATGTGCCTTTCTCCCAATGTTCATGGTGTTTTTCATCAGAAATCAATTGGTCGGTGATTTAATGATACCTGGGAGGAATGATTATTGTGTGTTAATCCTTTGGAATAAAAAACTGTGGTCATTAGATTAGTATTGGGTTTTAAAGACGTGATAGGGACATGGTGGTGAATATAAGAATCTGATGATAGATCAGTTAATAGTAGATTTCTTAGATCGATTGAGATAATATCTCTAGTAAAGCATTGTGGGTGATTACTTTTTAAGTGTTGGTTTGAATCTAATCAATGGTAGTGGTGTTAATCTAGTGATTGTGTGTGCAGAGGTTCTCCCACGAGTCAGAGCACGTAGAGATTGGAGATGGTGAGGCTGAAAAATTTCATAGAAAATAATGATTGGAATCTAAATTCCATTCATCCATCGATTTTGGAAAACTCTGTTATAGTTGTTACAACATCATTTTCATTAGGATTCCAATGTAGTAACAACACATTTATGAATACATGTAAATAGGTGGAGTGCTTCTATAGAATATTGGTATACAGAGTGTTCACTATAGAATAACACATGCAGTATAGTTCCTTTGCGGGGCACCTATGGTTTGTGTTGTGTTAAATATCACACACCATGTGGTGGGGCCCACATATTTGGTTATCCTTTTCTATCCATCTCAATATGAATAGGTAGTACACTACCTAGAATCCACGTGACCACACACGTAGTGTGGTAGGATCACAAGCCGCATAACCCCATTTTAGATGGCTCTAATTGTATAGGGAGTATGCACCCAGGAGGCCGTATTACCCCAAAAACTGTGTGTGTCAGGGTACATTCTATGTACTCCAGAAAGTGCATGGTACCAGGGATGACCAGTGTACATATTTACAACCATATTTCATGGGGACAATCCAGAGTATACGAGCATTGGTCATAGTATATGGGCATACCCTGGGTTTCCAACAGGCATTGGGTATACCCAATACACACTGTGCACCCCAATGATAATCATTTACCTTTCGTACCTCTATCTCCAAGACTCGAATTTAATCCCACAAGTAACCTATCTAGAGTATTTATCTACAAACAATGTTATGGTTTTATTAATTTTTTCCTCAGAGATATGATGTGAGGATATTTTAGTGGGATTGATCTATTATTGAGTCTAATCTGGTGGTAGTGATTGGGTGTGGTCATTGGAGTGTTACAGGGGTGGGTATTTCCATATCCTTCTAGGTGGTGGGTCCTGCATATCATTTTTAAATGTAGAGATAGAACTCCCCCAGGTAAGACATGGGTCCCCTTTCTAAGGATTAATATTCTTGATATTGGAACTCCCTTGTCCCTATTGAGGTGATGATGCCCCTATATCATTTTTTTAGGTAGAGATTGAACTCTCCCAAAATGGGTGTGGCTCCTCTATCTATGGAATAGTATTCACAATTTTGATACTCCACTATATCTATGTTGGTGTAAACACCCCCATATACTTTATATAGGTTGATATATAACTCCAACAAATAACAAAGGGTGTGGAACCTCTATATACATATTATTACTCCCCATATTTGTTTTTATAATGTGAGTGGGGCCTTCACTGGCATAGTGAACCCTGTGTTGTGTGACGTATTGGAAAGGTACTGGTCCCCCATAATTATTATCAAAAGGTTACACATGATTATTGGCTAGGAAATAGTGTTCCCTCAACATTGGAGTTGTAAAGACCCGTAAAATTCAAGGAAAACTTTTTCTTAATTTTCTTTGGGATTTTACAAGAACGTAGTTTCTGACGGCACTTGATTCCGAGGCCCGGTGTGCCAAGAATTTCTATCCGAAGTTTAGCTCAGGTAAATTCAGTGAACGAACGATCGGGAATTTATAACTTTTGAACCGGTCCTCGGAATCGAATTCTGAGTGCACCGATGGAACCGCAGCGCTGGTAATTGCTTAGGAACACCTGTTCCGGAGTTGCGTTATCACGAGAGTAGATGATAAAAATTGTGGAAGTTTAATTTATTATTATTCTACAATTTTTATTTTTCTTAAAGTGGTTTAAGACTTGGGTGGAAGTTGGGTAACTACCCAACATCCCAAGGGAGGTTATGAGGGTGGTGGGGCCCACACGAACCCCACCCCTTCAAATTACTAACTACCTCAACTTACCTTTAATGATAAAAACTTGGCTTGAATTAATTAAGTGGAATTAATTCAAACCTTCGAAATTCAAATACTTATCTTGTGTTAATAAAATATGACTTGGGATTATTTTATTTGGGGTTGAAACCTTGTGGTGGAGTTTTTGGGAGAATAGGCTAAGGACATGAAGATCTTCTTCGACTTCGACGAAGAACGCGACGAACACATCGATCTCCGACGAAGAACGCCGAGTCCTTGGAGACTGACTACGTGATGCCGTATACCGCGACGGTTCTTCCGTGACGTCTTCTTCTCTGATGTCTCTTTCCGAGACAGTTCTTCCGTGACGAATCCTCATTCGACGAACCTCCGTTCAAGCTATGCTCAAGGTAGGGGTTATTTAATTATTTTGTTCGTGTTTACCACCTTTTCATTCTTCATGAAAATACGACCAAATGCTATCGATTAATGAGAGGGGGCCAGACTGCACAAACACGACCGACCCTCCTCCTTTATCCATGTTTGTTTCTTTGTGGTTTGAAACGAGAATGGCGCGGAGCCGTCGCACCGCGTGTGAACGTGCGACAAGGAATGTGCGGCGCCGTCGTGCCACGCCATGGAAACGAACAAGGACATGATGCCATCGTGCCGCGTCGAAGAAACCTAAAGACATCGCGGCCGGAGCGGGGCCGCAGTGGAAGAGCACGGCGCCGTCGCACCGCACTGAACGACCAAGGCTGCGTCCGGTTCTGGTTCCGGGCCGCGGCGAAGCAGGGTGACCGGCGGCCGGAGACGGGTCGCCGGCATCGGAGCAAGGAGGGGACTGGCCATCACCGGTCCCGTGGAGAAAAACCCGGCCGGCCAGGGTGGGCCGGCCCGACAGGGGAAGAGCTGGGGGTCAAACCCTTGTCTGGCCAGCTGAGCGGCCCCTTAATTGGGGTCGTGTTTTCCGAACGGCGGGGGGTAGCGCCCCCCCCCCCCCCCCGGCATAACTGAACGGCGTGGCCATTTGGCCGAGCCAGCTGGTGCCACGTGCCAGCATGCCGGGCCATGCCCAGCCGGGTCGGGCCGGGCACAGCCGGGAAGACCCGATTCGGGCCGACCTAGGGGGTCTCGGGCCGAGTCGGTCTGAGCCCGAAACCCCCATTTTCGGACCCTTTTGGTTCTTTTGCCAATATCTCGGGCTACGGTCCTCCGATCAACGCATCGTCAGCAGCGATACGATCCTTAGATCGAGGCGGTCATTTCGGAATATCGCGATCAAGGTTTCGGAATACTTTGAGATCGGTCGTGTTGGTTCGTACACGAAACCAACCGAGCCCTTGGAGCGGAAACACTCATATCTTAAGCTCCGGCCGTTCGATTGACGTGCCGTCAACTTTGTTGGTTTCCTCTTAGTGAGACGGATCTTTTGACATATTCTGCCCGAGGTTTGGACGCAGGTGGAGTACAGTCGGGTTGGTTTTGCCTTAAAAACCAACTAGGCCCGTGGGACGAAAGAGCCAATAACTCTCAGACCGGGCGTCCGATTGACGCGTCGTCTGCGACGTTGAGTTCCTATTGGCGATAAGGAAATTTTGGATACATCAACTCTGGACTTTGTGTTAGTTGATGTATCAGCCTCTCGGCTCGTGGAGCGGACCCTCCCAAACGAGCTTGCTGTGTGCGGGGACCATAGAGCTGGCTGTGTTTGTGACTGTGACGATTATGACGACTGTACAGAGATCCTCAGTGGATTCGATGGAAACGACTATAGCACTCAGCGATCCTACGCGGATCAGTGCTACCGATCCTGTGTGGGTCCGATTCTGTGTGGGTCAGCGCTCAGTGGTTCTATGTGAGCCAGCGCCTACAGATCCGGTGTGGGTCCGATCCTGTGTGGGTCTTTGCGGGGGTTAGTTACCTATCGATCCTGTGTGGGTCAGACCTTTCCTAGGGTCATTGCGGGGGTTAGTACCTCTCGATCCTTTGTGGGTCCGACGAATTAGATGAATCAGTGCATATATCTGATCATCTCTATCGTCATACAAATTAGTATACCTGTGTGATTTGAATCCTGTTTTTCTTTTCTTTGTGGATTGTGTTGTGCTATCCTGTGTGGATTTTCACTTTGCTTTCCTATGTGGACTGGGTTGTACTTGGGCTCGGATGTTGGAGCCGAATGAGAATTGATGACTTAGGTATATGTATGGCCATATACCTAAGCAGTGTCGAATGTTACTTCATGATTACATCTTTCCATTGTAGATTATCCTTTGTGGATTCTGGGAGAGCTTTGGGGGTCTCAGGGGTCCCTACTGATTAACTTATACTCACCCATGCACGGGCTATGCCCGCACTACGTTGTGTTGGTTGCAGACGACAGAAAACACTGATCGTGGTTGAGGTTTGCGGAGCAGGACTGTACCTGGAGGTAGACCATTGGGTGGGACGTACTCGGAGTGGATGGCTGGACCCGAGGAGCTGTGGCGGCTATCTGTACTCACCCTTCAGGTGGGACTTTCAGTGGATGGATGGAGGCTGTGACTTTACTTTTCAGTTGCTGTTATCCCTTTCGAGTGGTACTTTACTTTCAGTTTGGGTTTGTATATTGGCCCACTTACTTTTCCGCACTTACTGTTGTACTCTGTATCTACTTAGTGTTTACTTCTACTGCTTGCTTACTCTATAGTGTCTGTTTACTTTACAAAGGCAATGCCTTCCCTTTTTACTGGGAATTACGCCTTGGTGCTAGTCGCCAGCCCCTGGCCTAAGGAAGGCGGGTTGGGGTAGTCAGGGCACGAGCCCCGAGGACGGGTCGTGACAAATTGGTATCAGAGGAGTTCGGTTCTACCGCAGAACTCTGGACTCTGATCTTCTCTATGTGAAGTAATAGTGTTAAGCGTATTGGGTGTGGTTATCATTCCAAGGAGTCCAGTGTTGGTGCGGCGGCCGACGTATCCGTACACCAGGACCCTGACTTATGATGTCCGACTTAATGCAGAAAAACATTGATTGCATGTGTGTTTCATGTTTTCTTTTTGATTACTTTGTGTCAGCGCACCAGGTATACTGTTTGACCGTGGCACACCTATTTCTTTTCAGGATGGCCCCATGATGGCAGCCAGCTAGGGTACCGAGAGTTGAGCATGACGACAGACCACCGAGCGACGAGGCCTCAGTGCAGGTCCCTTTGATAGATGAGGCACTGGCAGTACCTTTTCCCGCCGAGCAACCGATGCTTCCAGCCCCAGCTGCTGACGATGCACGTCTCCTTTGTGCACTGCATGAGATCCAGTGCCAGCGACTGCCCATGTTCCGTGGGGAGACGGACCCCCAGGCAGCCGAGGACTAGCTGGAGGCAGTGGTGAGAGTTTTTAGGTTTGTGAGGACACCAACAGACCTCATGGTGATCCTCACGGCGAGCCTACTGCACGCGGCAGTGGGCCGATGGTGGAGCTTTATGCTCCCGGTGCACGATGAGGCATCTCTCCTCAGGATGGACATTGAGGGCCTCTTCCGCTCGGAGTTCGTCCCAGCCACCCTCCGTGCAGTGCGCATTTAGGAGCATCTTCAGCTGCGGTAGGGTAGCTTGACAGTCGCCCAGTACTCGGCGAGATTTACCGATCTCTCACGCTACTCGATAGACATGGTACGGGACCCATTCTTCCGGGCCCGGACCTTTGAACAGGGATTGAGACATGAGATCAGGGCATCGCTGATCTCCCTCAGCATTCCGACCCAGGCAGGAGTACTGGAGCGGGCCCTTTTGATCGAGAGCTTTCTTGCTGAGCCTTCTTCAGCGGCGAGACCTACCGCGGGGCAGCACGTAGTAGAGTCTTCTCCAGCAGGCAGTTGACGGATGACTCGTGAGTCTAGGCAGACCACACCCTCAGGCAGACGACCTCAGGACACTGGCTCAGCAGTGTGGGGCACACAGCGCGGAGCTAGTCTTTTGAGAGGCATGCAGTGCTACTCGTGCGGCGGGCAAGGCCACAGGGCTCGTGACTGCCCGACCCGCCATGCCGAGGAGCAGAAGACGGTTGAGGGACCACCGAGGCAGAGGCAGAGGGTCGAACGTGGCGATCCACAGGGAGCAGGCGGACGAGGAAAAGGAGCAGGCCGAGCAGCAGGTGGTGGGCGCGCTTTGAGGCTCTACCACCACCACCACCACCAGGAGGTCCACCCCGGCCATAGGGAGCTGGCGGGCAGTGACAGGCACAGCTCCAGGCAGCGGAGGCCTACGACCACGGTGCGCCAGAGATGATTCGAGGTACTATCTGTGTCTATTCCACCCTTTCTTCAGTACTTATAGACACAGGATCAAGTCATTCTTTCATAGCCGCTGCCATTGTTCAGAGCTCGGAGATTCCGAAAGAGCCTTTGGCTCGATCCTTATGGCTAGAGACTTCTACGGGAGCAGACTCGACGATTACGCACTGGTGCCGGCAGGGTGAGCTTACTCTAGTAGGTGAGAGCTTTGGCTGGGATCTTCTTTTAGCGGCGTCGAGGCCTTACGACGTCATCTTGGGCATGGATTGGTTGTCCACAGTCCATGCACAGATTGACTGTATTAGGCGCAAGGTGTGATGTTTACGCACCGACGGGAGCAGGTTCACCTTCATCGGCGAGAAGGGAGCCTTTGCAGCACAGGATGGACTCTCACAGAGGAGAGGACAACCCATCACTCATCAGTTGGCTAGCCTCATCCTAGATTCAGTTGATGTGCGAATTCCTAGTTTTCCTGTAGTGGTGGATCAGTATGCGGATGTTTTTCCAGACGATGTTCCAGGGCTACCTCCTCCCAGAGAGGTAGACTTTTATATTGACCTATACTGCGGGACAACCCTGATATCGACTCCAGCGTATCGGATGGTCCCCGCTGAGCTTCGAGAGCTATGGGTACAGTTGGACGACTTGCAGGGAAAGGGATTCATCCGACCTAGTGTTTCACCCTGGGCTACCCCGATTTTGTTCGCCAAGAAGGCGGACGAGAGCTTACGACTTTGTGTCGATTATCGTCTCCTAAAACAGGTGACAGTGAGGAAAAAGTATCTGCTACCGAGGATTGATGACCTCTTTGATTAGCTCAAGGGAGCACGGTGGTTCTCGAAGATTGACCTTAGGTCAGGCTATCATCAGCTCAGAGTTCGAGACGAGGACGTGCAGAAGACGGCCTTCAGGTGTCGGTATGGCCACTATGAGTTCTTGGTTATTCCCTTTGGCAAGACCAATTCTCTAGTAGTTTTCATGGCCCTCATGAAAAGGATCTTTCAGCCATACATCGATCAATTTGTCATGGTCTTCATCGACGACATTTTGATTTACTCGACGACTGAGGAGGAGCATGCCTACAACTTGCGGGTTGTGTTAGACACACTCCGAGAGAATCATCTTTATGGAAAGATCTCGAAATGTCAGTTCTGAATACGCAAGGTTTACTTCTTGGGACACGTCATCTCTGATGCGGGAGTTGCGGTGGATCCTGTGAAGATCGAGGTAGTTCTAACTTGGGAGCCACCCGGGAGCGGGACGGAGGTGCGGAGTTTCTTGGGACAAGCTGGTTACTACCAGAGATTTGTGCCAGACTTCTCCAGAGTTGTGGCACCACTCTCAGCTTTGATGAAGAAGGGAAAACCCTTTGTGTGGTCGGAATGATGTCAGCAGAGCTTCCAGGAGCTGAGGAAGAGATTGACCAGCACCCCTATCTTTAGGTTTCCTAAGGAGGGAGTTCGGTACGTAGACTACTGCGATGCATCAGGGACTAGACTCGGATGTGTCATGATGCAGGAGCGGGCCGTGATCACCTATGGATCACGTCAGTTGAGGCTTCATGAGCAGAACTATGCTACCCATGACCTGGAGTTAGTAGTAGTGGTCTTCGCTCTAAAGACATGGTGACACTACCTGATGGGGGAGCACTTTACAATCTTTTCTGACCATCAGAGTCTCAGATACATATTATCTCAGAAGGACCTGAATCTGAGATAGTGGCGATGGCTTGAGTTCCTCCAGCACTATGTCTTTGAGATAGTCTATACTCCTGAGAAGGGGAACATGGTAGCCGATGCTCTCAGCAGGAGGACGAGCATTCAGCTACTTGAGGAGGCGACAGAGTAGCTAGCCTATTTGAAGATATCCTTCGTGGATAGAGATGGAGAAGGCTTCCTTCAGTCTCTCACAGTCACCCCTCCACTACTGCAGTGGTTCAGAGAGGCACAACATGGGGACGCTGACTGTGAGACACGGCGTGTACAGATATCCTCAGGACAAGCACCTGATGGTTTCTCCTTTGTAGTAGAGCACGAAGTCCTTTTCCGAGGACATAAATTGGTACCAATCGCTTTACGAGAGGAGATGCTGAGAGAGTTTCACACTTCCCCGTCAGCGGTACATCCTAGAGTGGAAAATATGTACCAGGATCTCAGACGACAGCACTAGTGGCCAGGCATGAAGAAGGTTGTGGCAGAGTTCGATTCTTGATGCCTCACCTGCCAGCAGGTGAAGGTAGAGCATCAGGTACCAGAAGGCTTGGTACATCCCTTGGAGGTCCCAGAGTGGAAGTGGGACGGGATATATATGGAATTCGTGACTGGACTTCCATGCACTTCCAGAGGTCACGACTCCATTTGGGTGATTGTCGACCGCCTCACCAAGTCGGCACACTTCTTACCAATCAGAGAGCAGGGCTCAGTGGAGATATTGGGATGTCTCTATGTTCAGGAGATTGTACGGCTTCACAGTGTGCCATCATCTATCGTCTCTGATCGAGATGCTCACTTTACTTACCGGCTTTGGAAGGGGTTGCAGGAGGCATTCGGGACACAGCTACGTCTGAGCACTGCCTTTCACCCTCAGACGGATGGTCAGACGGAGAGGACCATTCAGACTCTCGAGGACATGTTCCGCACATGTGTCCTCGACTTTGGTCACAGCTAGGAGGACCACCTACCCTTGGTGGAGTTCGCGTACAACAACAGCTACCACTCCACCATCGGGATGGAACCGTACGAGGCATTGTACGGCCGACCTTGAAGATCTCCTTTGTGCTGGACAGACCCTGGGGAGTCAGCCCTTGTTGGACCGGAGATGGTCCAGGCCACAACAGAGAAGGTCCAGGTCATCCAGGAGTGGATGAGGACAGCTTAGAGCCTGCAGAAGTCTTATGCTGACAGGAGGCGGAGGCCACTAGAGTTCGAGGATGGCGAACACGTCTTCTTGCGTGTCTCACATCGACATGGATTACAGAGATTTGTCCAAGGCGGATAGTTTTCTCCATGCTTCATCAGACCGTTCCAGGTCCTCAGCAGGATTGGCGAGGTAGCTTATTGCATGGCTCTACCACCTCAGTTGCACCGAGTGCACGACGTCTTACACGTATCTCAGCTGAGTAGATACGTGAACGACCCGACGCATATCATTGACCATGGGGAGCTAGACGTTGATGATGGGGGGACTTTTGCGGAGGTCCCAGTGGATATCTAGGATCGACAGGAGCGGGTCCTACGTGGACGGTCGATTCCTCTAGTGCGCATCAAATGGTAGCACGGGAACCTCTAGGAGATCACTTGGGAGCGGGAGGCTCAGATGCGTGCTCAGTACCCACATTTCATTCCCTATTTTATGATGTATCTTTACGGGGATGTAAAGCCCTGAGGTGGGAGTAATGTAAAGACCCGGAAAATTAAAGGAAAATTTTTTCTTAATTTTCTTTGGGATTTTACAAGAACGTAGTTTCTGACGGAACTTGTTTCTAAGGCCCGGTGTTCCCGGAATTTTTATCCAAATTTTAGATCGGTTATATTCAGTGAACGAATGAGCGTGAATTTCTAACTTTTGAACCAGTGCTTGGAATCGAATTCTGAGGGCACCGATGGAACCTCAGCGCCAGTAATTGCTTAGGAACACCTGTTCTGGAGTTGCGTTATCACGAGAGTAGATGATAAAAATTTTGGAAGTTTAATTTATTATTATTCTAAAATTTTTATTTTTCATAAAGTGGTTTAAGGTTTGGGAGGAATTTGGGTAACTACCCAACTTCCCAAGGGAGGTTATGAGGGTGGTGGGGCCCACACGAACCCCACCCCTTCAAATTCCTAACTCTCTCAACTTACCTGTAATGATGACAACATGGCTTGAATTAATTAAGTGGAATTAATTCAAACCTTTGAAATTCAAATACTTATCTTGTGATAATAAAAAAAGACATGGGATTATTTTATTTGGGGTCACAACCTTGGGGTGGAGTTTTTGTGAGAAAAGGCTAAGGACTTGAAGATCTTCTTCGACTTCGATGAAGAACGCGAAGAGCGCATCGATCTCCGATGAAGAACGCCGAGTCCTTGGAGACTGAATACGCGACGCCATATACCACGACGGTTCTTCCGCGACGTCTTCTTCCGCGACGTCTCTTTCTGTGACGGTTCTTCCGTGACGAATCCTCGTTCGACGAACCTCTGTTCAAGCTACGCTCGAGGTAGGGGTTATTTAATTATTATTTTCGTGTTTACCACCTTGTCGTTTTTCGTGAAAATACGACCAAATGCTATCGATTAACGAGAGGGGGTCGGACCGCACAAACACGGTCGACCCTCCTCCTTTATCCATGTTTGATTGTGGTTTGAAACGAGAATGGCGCGGTGTCGTCGCACCGCGTGTGAACGTGCGACAAAGAATGTGTGCTGCCGTCGCGCCACACCGTGGAAACGAACAAGGACATGACGCCGTCGCGCCACGTCGGAGAAACCTGAATACATCGCGGCCGGAGCATGGCCGCAGTGGAAGAGCACGATGTCGTCGCGCCGCACCGAACGACCATGGCCACGGCCGGTTCCGGGCCGCGATGAAGCAGGGTGACCGGCGGCAGGAGACAGGACGATTGTGTCGCAGCATGGAGGGGACCGGCCGTCGCCGGTCCCGTGGAGCAAGAACCGGCTGGCCAGGGCAGGCCGACCGGATAGGGGAAGAGCAGGGGTTAAAATCCCCGGCTGGCCAGCTGAGCGGCCCCTTAATTGGGGCCGCGATTTCCGAACGGCGGGGGGCAGCACGCCCCCCCACCCCCCCCCCCCCCCCCCGCATAACCGAACGGCTCAGCTCTTCGGCCGCGCCAACTGGCGCCACGCGCCAGCGTGCCGGGCCGCCGGGCCGGGCCGCGCCCAGCCGGGTCGACCCGGTTCGGGCCACCTAGGGGGTCTCGGGCCGCCGGGCTGGGCCCGAAACCCCCATTTTCGGACCCTTTTGGTTCTTTTGCCCATATCTCGGGATACGGACCTCCGATCGATGCGCCGTCAGCGGAGATGCGATACTTGGATCGAGGCGGTCGTTTCGGTATATCGCGATCAAGGTTTCAGAATACTTTGAGTTCGGCCGGGTCGGATCGTACACGAAACCAACCGGGCCCTCGGACCAGAAACGCTCATATCATAAGCTCCGGACGTCCGATTGACATATTGTCAACTTTGTTGGTTTCCTCTTAGTAATACGGATCTTTTGACTTAATCTGCCCGAGGTTTGTACGTAATTGGAGTACAGTCGGGTTGGTTTTTCCTTAAAAACCAACCGGGCCGCTGGGACGAAAAGGCCAATAACTCTCAGACCGGGCGTCCGATTGACGCGTCGGCTACGACGTTGAGTTCCTGTTGGCTATACGGAACTTTTGGATACATCAACTCTGGACTTTGTGTCAGTTGATGTATCAGCCTCTCGGCTCGTGGAGCGGACCCTCCCGAACGAGCTTGCTGTGTGCAGAGACCCTAGAGCTGACAGCGTTTGTGACTGTGACAATGACGACGACTGTACAGAGAACCTCAGTGGATTCGACGACGACAACTACAGCACTCAGCGATCCTATGTGGATCAGTACTACCGATCCTATGTGGGTCCGATCCTGTGTGGGTCAACGCTCAGCGGTTCTGTGTGAGCCAGCGCCTACAGATCCTGTGAGGGTCAGATCTTTCCTAGGGTCATTGCGGGGGTTAGTTACCTATCGATCCTGTGTGGGTCAGACCTTTCCAAGGGTCATTGCGGTGGTTAGTACCTATCGATCCTTTGTGGGTCCGATGACATAGATGAATCAGTGGATATATCTGATAATCTCTATCGTCATACGAAGAAGTATACCGGTGTGACCTGAATCCTATTTTTCTTTCCTTTGTGGATTGTGTTGTGCTATCGTGTGTGGATTTTCATTTTGCTTTCATGTGTGGATTGGGTTGTGCTTGGGCTCAGATGTTGGATCCGAATGAGAATTGATGACTTAGGTATATGTATGGGCATATACCTAAGTAGTGTCGAATGTTACTTCATGATTATATCGTTCCTTTGTGGATTATCCTTCGTGGATTCTGGGAGAGATTCGGGGGTCTCGGGGTCCCTACTGAGTAGCTTATACTCACCCCTGCACGGGCTAAGCCCGCACAACGTTGTGTTGGTTGCAGACGACGGACAACGCTGATCGTGGTTGAGGTTTGCGGAGCAGGACTGTACCTGGAGGTAGACCACTGGGCGGGACGTACTCGGAGTGGACAGCTGGACACGAGGAGCTGTGGCGGCTATCTGTACTCACCCTTCAGGTGGGACTTCCAGTGGACGGATCGAGGCTACGACTTTACTTTTCAGTTGCTATTTTCCCTTTTGAGTTTTACTTTACTTTTAGTTTGGGTTTGTATACTGGCCCACTTACTTTTCCGCACTTACTGCTCAGTCTCTACTTAGTGTTTACTTCTATTGATTGCTTACTCTATGGGGTCTGTTTACTTTACAAAGGCAATGCCTTCCCTTTTTAACGGGAATTATGCCTTGGTGCTAGTCGCCAGCCCCTGGCCTATGGAAGGCGGGTATGGGGTAGTCATGGCACGGGCCCCGAGGATGGGTTGGGACAGGAGTGAAGTAGCATGGAGAGGTCCCACTATTCATATTCTTTTGAGGTTGCATATGTTGGTTAACATCAGAGAGGGACATTTTTGGAGTAACATGATAACTTATCATTCATATCTTCCTATAGATTTGAAGACATCTATTATCTCTTTATTTGGGTTTCTTATTGATAATATCATGGTTATTATTGTTACTGTGTCATATACTGATTGAAATTCCTTTATGGTGATGAGATCACTAATCTCTCTTAATGATTTGTATTTATCGATTTCATTGTGCCTTGTTGGGAATGTTTATACTTACCTTTTGTTGATTCTACCTGTATATGACATGTATGATGTATAAGATGAGTATTTTATCTTATTAATAGGTAGACTAGTAGCATGTGGATTTTATTTTTTCTAGAAAGACGTCTGATGGATCCAAGAGTTTCCTTTTAGTAGCTTCCCCCTTATTGTTAGTAGGTTAGGTTCGTTATAGTTTTATTGGGCTTATATTAGGACATTTTATATTTGTTTCCCCCCTATGTTGTACTCTGATGTGGGATAGATTTTATACATGCATTTATAGTATATGTTTTTCTATCATTCCACATTACATTGTTGAATGGAGATGTGTGCATGTTTATGGGTACTTTAGGATAAAGACTCCCATGGGTGTGATATGTATTATTAGAGCTAGTGTCTAGACCGTAGACTATTAGAGGTGGAAAAATCGGTCCATGAATCATATAGAAACAGGTTGTCACTACGACAAAATGCGTATTTAGCAGCGGTTTTTTTCTGTGTCACAACAGTTTAAACTACCGTTAAATCGATTGGCAGTAGTTTTGAAAAACCGCCGCTTAATTGTGCATCGGGTAACTATTTGCGGCGGTTTTTAAAACCGTCGTAGAACGTTTCGTGGTGATTTTTTATTGTTTTTTTTATTTTATTTATTTATTTTTTTTTATTAATTTTTTTTTTATTTATTTTTTTTATTTTTTTTATTTTTTTTATTTTTTTATTTCATTTTTTTTATTTTTTTATTTATTTTATTTATTTTATTTTATATTTATTTATTTTATTTATTTTATTTTTTTTTATTTTTTTTATTTTTTTCATTTTTTTTATTTTTTTCATTTTTTTTATTTTTTTTATTGTTTTTATTTTATTTATTTTATTTATTTTATTTATTTTATTTATTTTATTTATTTTATTTATTTCATTTATTTAATTTATTTAATTTATTTCGTATTTAATATATTTCTTTCGTATTTATTTTATTTATTTAGTATTTATTTTATTTATTTCTTTTATTTATTTATTTATTTATTTATTTTATTTATTTACTTTTTATTAATTAATTAGTATATATTTCTAATTTATTTCAACATTATTTTATTTATTTCATATTTATTTTATTTATTTTATTTATTTTATATAATTTATTTATTAATATTATTAATACAATAAATAATAAACAACAAATAGTAAACAATAAACAATAAATATTAAATAATAAATATTAAATAATAAATAATGAATAATAAATAATAAATAATAAATAATAAATAATAAATAATAAATAAAAACAATAAACCACAAATAATAAACAATAAACAATTAATAATAAATAATAATAAATAATAATAAACAAATAATAAATTATAAATATTAGATAATAAAAAATAATAAATAAAAATAAATAAATAATAAAAAATAATAAACAATAAAAAATAAACAATAAACAATAAATAATAAATAATAAATAATAATAAACAAATAATAAATAATAAATAATAAATAATAAATGATAAATGATAAATAATAAATAATAGATACAAAATAATAAACAACAAACAATAAACAATAAATAATAAAAAATAATTAATAAATAATAATAATTAATAATAAACAAATAATATAGAAGAAATATTAAATAATAAATAGTAAATAATAAATAATAATAAATAATAAATAATAATAAATAATAAATAATAAATAATAAACAATAAATAATAATAAATAACAAATAATAAATAATAATAAATAATAAATAATAATAAACAAATATTAAATAATAAATATTAAATAATATATAATATATAATATATAATATATAATATATAATAAATAAGAAATAATAAGAAATAATAATTAATAAACAATAATAAATTACAAAAAATAAATAATAATTAATAATTAATAAATACTAAATCAAAAAATATTAAATAATAAATATTAATTAATAAATAATAAATAATAAATAATAAATAAATATAAATAATAAATAACACATAATTATTAATTATTAATAAATAAATAAATAATAAATAATAAACAAAAATTAATAATAGATAATAATAAAAATGTAATAAATAAGTAATAATAATAATAATAAATAATAAATAATAAATAATAATTAATAATTAATAAATAATAATAAATATATAATAATATATAATATATAATATATAATATATAATATATAATATATAATATATAATATATAATATATAATATATAATATATAATATATAAAATTGTAAAAATAATAATAATATATTATATATAATAAGTAATAAATACTAAATACTAAAAATATATATATAATAAATAAATATAAATAATAAAAAACCAGTAACAAATAATAGGTAATAAATATATTATATATATATTATAAATAATAAATCACAAATAATAATTAATAAATAATAAATGAAACACACGAAAAAGTTTGCAAAGGCATGATAAGAAATGAAAAATCATGAAAACGCATAAAAACGGACGGAGAAGCATGAAGAAGGAAGTATTAGAAAGCATGAGAACGCCTGAAAACTCATGAAAACTCTGGAAAACCCATTATGAATTCAACAAAATCATCATAATTACCCTCAAAAACCCATTGATAAAGATAACAAGTCATGGAAACCCAAATAAAAAGTAATAAATGGAGAAACCGTTAAAACCTGTCAAAATGGTCATAAAGTGACAAAAACATTGGACTCACATTAACGAAGATAACTTATGATACGATAGTCCGTTCTAGATCTGTGACCAATCAAATCAAAGATCCTGAAATGATCTTTGACTTGATAGGTGTAAGTGACTTAATGGACCGCCAGATCAGAAGTTACGACCATTTAAAAAAAGCTAACGGGGATCAGATTCTAGAAACGAGGCATCGAAAAACATAACAAACCCAATACCCACTAGAAAGGCCATAACATAAGATCTAGGAGTCCATGTGGGCACCGCGACCAGTCAAACCGAAGTTCATGGAACGAAATATGATCTCGCTGGTGGAGGTGTCTGAACTGACACACAGATCGAAAGTTAGGCTTGTTTGAAGACAAGTTCAATGGGACACCGGTGATGGAAACGTGGATTCGGAGAACTTCTAAGGGTTTCTTTGGTTCGAAAAACATGATATAAGCTTTCTTTGTCAAACCAGTGTGTAGCTCTCTCAGCTGGCTTTGATTTGATATGTGGTAGATCCCAAATGGACACCCGGAGTGAATGTTATGGTTGTTTGAAGCTGGGGAACTTTTTTCAACTTTCATAGAACACTCATATCTTTTTTACCTTAGAAAATCTCATATTTTTTATTATACTTGCCTCTAGATCTCTTCAAGATCATCGATTTGACTGGTCGTGGTGCTCCAATGGATGCCCAGATCAAAAGTTATGGTCGTTTGAGTGATATCGGGGTTTCTCATGTTTTTTAATTTTTTTATTTTCATTTCATGGTGGTTTTACCAAAACCACTGCTATTTTGAAGTTTTTTTTAATAAACCGCCACTAATCATCGAAAAAATAAAAAAAAATACTAAAAAAATTAACACATTCCACGGTGGTTTTTAAACCTCCGCAAAAAAATCGCCGCGAAATACCGACCTGAAAACTATTTAGCATCAGTTTTTAAGTCTCCCGCAAAAAAACATCCAGGAAACACCCGTTTTCAAGTTGTGTGTGGTTTCCAATACTTATTGAGTAATCTCCCCAAATATTATCTTTTTATAGTGGTGTATCTCAACTATCACTGGTTGCTTCCATGATGATAAACACCAAGGATACTAGAGATGTATCATGGCTAGGATATGCATTGTAGTGAGGCTTCAGTTAATGGACCTATGCTGGAGAGGGTTCCTTCGGGTTGATAGTGATCAATTTCTCCACTCATTAAAAAATATAATGACCCATCCCCAGTAATTCATGTGGATGCCCCCCATCATTTCTACTATTTCCTAGTTCTAGTGTTACTGAAAGATGGTGAATCTATGCTAAGTGTGAAATGTGAGTTTCAAAGTTAGAGATATCCAAGGATTTAGGGTGAGACAAGAACCCTTCTCAAGTGGTGGAGGAATTACTTAATCTTGTGGTGCAAGTGTCCCTCTTGGTTGGGACCCCTTTTGATTATGGTCCAATAAGTGAGACTTCTCCAAAGCAGTATAAGAAGTCAGTAGAGCCATTTTCTAGTTATGCATAATGCGGATTCAAACAAGCATGGAAGAAAGAAACTTCCCCCCACTAAAATGTGTTCATGTAACATGATTTAAAAATGTGGGGGTGATTCGGTGTCTCCCGAAATGGATAGTGTTGAGGTGTGGCAGATGAGTTTTTGACTTTCATGTATTAGTTTGTTTTAGTGTGTTAAGGTGTTTAACCAAGACCTGGTTTTACGGAAGAAGTGGGCAAGGTAAAGGATAGATTCATGTGGTATTGCCTTGTTTCCTAGAGGCTTCAAGTGTGGTTCTAGGTATGAAACATATATTATATACACCAACTGTAATTTATGTACATAGAATCAATCCATATTACCATGAATTTATCTCCAATTCAAGTCCTACTAATTTAAATTGAGCCTTTTATATTGACTATTGTGTTTGGATTCTCTAGAAGAGAATATTCTTTAATCATGCACCTCTTCTTATAGTGTGACCTGACTCTGGGAGGAGTGACGGGGGAATTGTATAGAATATTTCAGTTCCTGTAACGAGACCCTATGATATTTTACTCATTATAGATTATCTTTCTACCATATATTCTCATTTGACTATTAATAGTGGTGGTTTTAGTTTATCCAAGGTAGTAGGATGTAATTTTCTATATTTTGTGGGAAAAAATCTTAATAATACTATTATTAGCACTTTTTTATGATGATATATCCAATATATTATCATTTGGATAGTATAACTCCTGTAGAAATTGATGTTATGAGCATTCAGTTTCCTATAGTTTTTAAGTATCATGAAGATATATTCCCATTGGATGTTCCAGGCTATCCCCATGTTGAATGTTGTCTTCAATATATACATTCACCAATGATGGCTGGATATTTGTGCTATATAAATTCGGATTAACCTATGTAGTTATTATATATAGATGTATAGTTGGGGAAATCTACAAAGAATGGGATTTTATAGACCAATTTTGTTCCCCTAGGTAGCCCAATGTTTTTCACCCAGATGATAGTTGAGATCTTGAATTTGGGCATGGAATAATGTTCTCTGAATTATGTGACTATTAGGAAGGATTATATACGCTTCAGAATCAATGGCTTCTTAATCAATTAGTTAGGGGAGAAATTGTTCTCAGAGTTTTACCTCATGATAGGTTATCACTAGTTCCTTGTCTGAGAGGTTGATATAGCAAAGGTGGATTTCTAAAGACGTTATGGTTTCATTGAGATAATTGTGACAAATTTTAATTTTTGGATACCCACGTGGTGTTTTTGAGACTTATGAACTTGGTACTTTATCCCTTCTTGGATCTTTTCATGGTAATTCTCATAGATGACATCCTTATGTAATTAGTGTCAATAGTGGATCATTTGAGATGAGTGATAATGGTTCTAGACATTCATTGAGTGTCAAAAATTAATGGGAATCTACTGAATCATCAGTTATGTATTCTATAGGTCCACTTCTTATTATATATTTTCTTATACATGGGATTGTAAGTGAACCTTGAAAAAACGGATGCATCTCTATCTTGGGAGATAGCCATGGGCCTGGAAGTTTAGACAAATTCTCATAGAAGGGTCTTTTGTTCATTTTTATTTTTTGATATTGTAGGGAAGTTATCCTGTTTTTATTTTAACCTCAAGGATGATGATGGTGCATTGTACCAACGGTCGATTTTTTCTTCCCCTCTTCTTGTTCATCATGTTAGGGGGAATAAATTTGGGATATATTGCATGACCAAATATCCACTAGACATATAGCTGATAGATATTCTACAGGTAGGGAGGACATCAACCCTTTTTATGGGTTGATGATGACAGCAATACGACCATTTTGGGATGTACTAAGGAGGATTCATGTTTTGACATTCCAGTATATTAAGGAGATGTGAGGATGTACTAGGATCCTTCAACAATGGGTAGTATAACCAAGAATTATGTGGCATGATTCTATGTTTTATCTCAATGTATAACCTATCAAAAAGTTAAGGTCAAGGTAAAAAATAGATGAGGAAATGGGAAGGTATATTTATGTTTCACATTGTGTGTCTTTTGGGATTTTATATAGGTCATGATTATTTCTAATTGATCATAGATCGAATCCACAAGTCCGACCACTTACCAGCCATCATATATAAAAGTTTCTTTGATGGGTTTGGGATTCTTGTGAATGGAACAGGTAGTCAACTGTTAAGTAATATTATCATTTATCATTTTATACCATGATTCTCACTTCACATCATGATTATAGAGAGGGTTATAAAAAGGTATATGACTCGGTTTTTGTTAATAACCATGTTTCTACCCTTGATAGATGGATAGGAAAATCACACCATTCATATTATACAGGACATGCTTCAGTTTTCCATGATTGTTTTGGATATAGTTGTGGGTATCATCTACCATTGGTGGATTTTTTTATTATGAAAGTTACCCCTTCAACATTGGTTTAGCACCATTAAGGGAAATGTATGGGATACCGTTCATGTCATAGTTATACTGGTAAGAGTCAGGGGGAATAGTGTTATGATCCCAGACTTGTTGAAATTGATAGTTATAAAAGTTTTAGTTCATATAGGTGTGGATGAGGACTACCCAAAAATTTCAAGATTCCCATATAGACTGATGATAGAGTCCATTGGTGTTCGATGATGGAGATAATTTTTTAACATATCTCCCCTTGATGATGATTGCGGACATTCATCAAAGGCGGCATTCCATATTTGATGTTATTAGGCCCATTTTTCAGATACTATTTTTGGTTAGCAAGGTGTAATATAGCTTATCACTACTATCTTGGTTAGATATAATGTGAGATGTATTCTAGATGTCCCAACTAAGAATATTTGTGCATGACTCATTGCATGATGTTGAACAGGGTGACCTTAACATTGAGGGAGGATTTACATTTCAAGGAACCAATAATATTTCAAAACTAGTAGGAGAAGACCCTTTAAGGGAATATTTTTTCATGGATGTGTTCTTTTTGTAATAATGGGAACCTCTAGGTGATCTCGTGGGAGTGGGATACCCAAATGGGACATCATTAGCCTCACCTACAAGTAGGTTTTCATTTATTATGAAGAAAAATAATTGATAAAGGGGAGAATGTGATGAATATTTTTTCATTATAAGACATTGAAATATTATAAGGGATAGTTCAGAAGCTAGGGGCTAAGTCAACATGGGATTTCAATGCTCAAAGAGCCTCATTGTGAATGTCTTAAAATTATTGAATATTATAAATAACACAAACTTGTAGTTTTTTTATAATAATGGATTAAATCTCAAAAAATATCTCATATTAGAAATCATATACTATATTTAAATCTGTAATGTGGGTTTTTTCTAATGAATGAAATAATTTTTCCCAGTTTCAGGTGTTTGATTTAAGATTTGTCATGGGTGAATTAATATATACATATATATATTTCTATTTATTTATTTATTAATTATTTATTACATATTATAAAACTAATCCTATTATATTTAAACATCATTACAGGAAATTACCTGGGGTTATCTACATAACCCTATAGGTAATGAGAGTACAAATATCTTGGGTAATGATATGGGGATGATAGTGTATTGGTAGTAGATAAAGGGACAGAGGATCTTCTATTGCGAGGGCCATCTTCATTGAAGGATCACTTGGATGTCCCTAATAACGACATTGTTGAATCAATATTTTTAAATGATCAATATTCAGTTGAGGTAGGTCATGTGGTTTTGCGGGTTGATTCCACATTTATGGTTTTAGAAGACTGTGAATTAATATTTTCTTAATTAATTCATGCGTCAATCTCTATTGGTTTTTTGAACATCATTTATCTCTTCCTATATATAATATGTTGAGATTTATATTCCTATTGAATCTTGTTAATTTGATAAAACATATTATTTGGATTCTAATGAAGAAAGAAAAATGAACACATCCATTGATTGAAACTCGGTTTTTTATGTTCATTTATTTTTTAGTTCTTATAATTTTTCATCTGTAATTGGTTGGCCATTGATTTAATGATACTTGGGGGACCAATCATTGTGAATTTATCCTTTATCACAATGGATCATGGTCATGTGGTCGGTGTCGCATTTTAAAGATGTGACATAGGTACGGTGGTGAGGATTGGAATCTAAAAATGGATTTGGTAATTGGTGAATTTTTTAGCTGGATTGATTGGAACACTCCATTGGAGTAGTGATGGTAGATTTTGCGAAAAATGCTATAAAGAAACTAACCATTTTTTGGTTGTTGAGATCTGGTTATGGTGTGGAATTTGGTGTTCGCATGTCAGGGAATTCATGGAGCTTAGGGATAGAAATGATGAACAATTTTATAGTGAAGAACGGTAGGAATAAAACTTCTGATTGACCGTTGATATTGGTCCTCTCCATTATGGAAGTCATGGAACCATTTTCTAGTGGACCCAACAGTAGCAGAAGTGCATGGGTAAAGATGGATGAACAGTTAAGACATTCTATAAACTATTGATATACAAGGTGTGTACTACATAACAACACATGTCATGTATTTCCTCCTATGAAACATCTAGAGATTATGTGTTGTGTTAAATAACACACATCTTGTGGTGGTCCCACACTCCAGGTGATCCATAATAGGTCAGCTCATCATCTACAGGGAGTATGTGCCTTGGAATCCATGTGACCCTATATACTTTAGGTTGGGATTACATTCCATGTAACACCTTGTTATATTTCATGGAATGTATAGAGATTATATGCCCAGGAGGTTATGGGTCCCCACCTGTCATGTGAATCAAGGCACACGTCGTATAATTTAGAATGTTTACAGGCCCAGGTATGACCAGTGTACATGGGCATAGTCACAATACAAGGGAATAGGACAGAGTACATATGAACATACTAAAATACATGGTAAAAACTAAAATATCCAATACAGATCATTTATACCATGTACAAACCATGTACTCCCCTCATAACAATCTTCCTTATATATCTCCTTCTTTAAGACTCACATTTGGGTCTGTAAGTAGCCATTCCAGAGAAGTTTTTCACATAAAACATGATGGTGAACATTATTTTGGTATTAGAGATAATACTCTAGGATATTTTATTGGGATAATTCTATCATATATATATATATATATATAGCTATTGGTAGTGATTGGTTGTGATCATCAGATTGTTATGAGGGTTTATAAATATCCCTCCTTCTAGATGGAGAGTCCCAATATAATTTGTATAGGTAGATATGTAACTCCACCATAGTGGGAGGGGTCCCCTATATGTGGAGTAGTATTCGTGGGGTTAGTACTCCCCTATCTATCTCTAGGTGCTGGGTCCCCCATTTTTTTACAGATATTGAGATGAAACTCCCACAAATCGGGAACAAGTCACACATCTACAGAGTAGTATTCATGGGATAAATACTCTCCTGTCTCTATCTAGGTATAGAGTCTCCCATATCATTTGTATTGTACTATATATAAATCCATCACATTATATAGGGTGTAGGTCTTCCATATTTCGAGTGTTACTCCCTAAATATAAGATCATATTGTGAGTTGGTCCTCCATTATAGTAGTTCTCCCTTGTCTTTGATAAACATTAGCAATGTGTAGGTATTCCATTCTCAGTCTTGAGAGGTTAAACAAGACTCTTTTATAGGATATAGTTATCTAATTGTCTAGGAATGAAGTAGCAATGTTTGGACATTGCATTTGAATTCATGTGAGGTTGTTATTAGTGGTTGAAATCAGAGATATACCTTTGGGGGCTAAAGGACCACATATCTGTAACACCCCGAGATTTTATGAAAAATATTATTTTTAATTTCATTAATGTCTATTGTGGTACGCTACAAAAAAATGAGCTTGCACAACATGCATAATTGACTTGCCTTTCATTACACGCAATCGCGACCTTCATCGATAGTGTGTGTAGTACGCAATACCGAGTTTCACTAAACAATGATATGCTATTAAAATATTATTAAAACTAGCCATTATGAATAGTAATAACCACTTTTTGAAATTTTGTAAATATTAGTTTTCAAAATGGACTTCATTTTTGGATTCAGAATATCGAAATTAGCATAGGGTGAAATTTTGGTACTTTTCGGATAACTTTCATTTTCTGATGAATATTGAAAATTACTAAATTTTAATTAAAAACAACCTTTTTAATCGAAATAATTAATAGTTATAAATTATTAATTTGAGTAGTTTTAAATTATATTTAGAATATATTTTTAAAATTTAATGCAATGTTGGTCATTGGATGTAATTTCACATTTAAACCAGACATAAACAAGTGTCAATCTTTTGATAGTTATTATCTCTTAAGAACATACTATATGTTTTGACGACGGGAATTAATTATTAAATTAATTAATGAAACTGATATGTTTTGAATTTGGTAAAATAGACATAATTTTTGAGTTCATAATATCAAATATAGCTTAGGCCAAATTTTTGGTATTTTTCTGGAAACTTTCATTTTTTGATGA
This sequence comes from Viscum album, assembly GCA_963277665.1. Classification (NCBI taxonomy): domain Eukaryota; kingdom Viridiplantae; phylum Streptophyta; class Magnoliopsida; order Santalales; family Viscaceae; genus Viscum; species Viscum album. Next base: position 438,661,178 of record OY728165.1, on the reverse strand, counting down.
ATAGTGAAACCACTAAGTGGTAGTTAAAAAAATGAATTTTTCATAAAACATAATTTTACCACTTCTGTGAGTGGAATTTAACAAATCTGAGAGACACGGTTGATGCCAGTAAGTAAAATGTGGTTCAATGAGATGAAAATAATTTTTGGCGAATAGTACCTTTTTACTTTTTTAACCACAGTTAAAAGTAAATAGGGTAATTAAGGGTAAAAATGATATTATTATTACCCTAACACATGTCCTAATTCTATTGGATAAGTGTAATTCGACAAAAATAAACCTTATAAATAAAATATAACTATTTAGGCCCATTTGGATTAGATTAGGACAATCATTATTAATTAATTTAAAGAAGGGTTAAAATAGTTAAAATCAAATTTTAATAAATATATCATTTTTAATATAGAGATATACATAAGATAAATTCAAATATAAATATTAATTAGAACGCTAAAAAGATTTATTATATAATGATATTTTATTTTTAATTTTTCAACTTTAAATAAGTTAATTTATTTATGACACAAAGATGATGCAGTAATTATCGTATTACTGAAATATTGACATAATTGATGTTATAAATACCCAAATAAATATAATTTGAGACTTTTTATGAATTCCACTAATTTTATAGGTTCATATGACATGTTATTATTGATTTAATTAACGTTTTTCGAACTAAACATTCTGTTATGATTTTCACAAAAATGAATTACTAAATAGTGTCAAAATTGACATAAAATAGTTTTTAAAAAAAATATTATATTATTAATTGTTATTTTATTCCTAAAAATCTAAGGTTCGGCCAAATTAATAAGATGAGGTTATATATATTAATAATAAACAACTTGGGGTTCGTTTGGCTTGTTATAGTATGTTTATTAACCTTATAGTGTAAGAACAAAAAAAAGACACGAGAAAAGTAAAATTATCTAACTTAAAGTTAAAACTAAATGATAATGTTAAAATAGTAAACTAAACTTATCCAAATTCTATTTTATGAGAGGATTTCGACCCATCCCCACATTATCTTTGAAATAAATCAATTTTGAGCGATTTAAAACCGAATTTGGCTTTATAATAAAATAATATTTTTTGTTATTCCAAAGGTGCCCCTCTCCTCCCTTATAAAAGGGAACCTCCTCCCTCTCTTCCTCACACCACATTGAGCCTTCAATCTCGGCCAAACCCTACCAAATTATCTTCTCCACTTCCCTATAAACATCCTAGAGGTCTTGGTCTTCTACAAAGTCCAATTTTAGTACCCTAAGAGGGGGACTCAAAGAGGCGCTTCAAAGAAAAGGTAATGTCCGTTACCGATTCTTTCAACTTTATTTCTTCTTCCACATCTTCTTCTTTGTTGTTTCATTATGAAGTAATAACATAAGTATAACAAATATACTTATATGTTATTATAAGTATAAAACAACACTATTTCACCAACTATCCATCCTACGGAAAATGTAATCACCTCGCATGCGTACGTACGGAATACCGTCTCCACGCCGTGGTGTAATCTATTTTCCACCACCACCTTACTTGGATGGGTATAATGGTGTACATAATAACAATATATGATTATTGTAAAGTTATATTGATTCTGAAATAGTATACATACACTCCAATACAATTCCACGATCATGAGAACGATATCATCGCTCGTGCGTACGTACGGACTACCGTCTCCACGACGCGATGAGATTCATTCTCCACGTTAACCAGTCATGAATGATTATAAAGTATATATAATAAGTAATCATGAAATATATGATATATTAATGATAATGGATTAATGTGTATATATATGAATGTCATCTACTTAATTCCATTCAACTCAATAAGGAAACGAAAACCGCGTTCATGCGTACGTACGGCCTACCGTCTCCATGAACGGTGTATTTCTTTGCATTTAATGATCTATTATATATATGTATATTCTGAATATATATTATATATAAATAATTTTTTATATTCTGGAATTAATTAATCATGATCGAAGTAATCATATGAATAATTACAAGTCAAAACACGGATGATAAATGAAACGATTTTACCCATAACGCTCTTTAACAAGAAATTTACAAAAGAACGGGTAAAATAAAGTCATAAGTGAACCATATATGATATCATAACAATGAGTATGATTCTGAAATAAGTCAATGAAATTATTTAAATCATTATACAGGAGTTTCAGACACTTACGAAGCAAATCGGACTTAAGGTAAGGGAAAATATCACAATCCCATTTTTATCCGAGATTGTTTATACTTCAGAATTTAATGGGGAATATTTATCATCCACATCGATGTTTCCTCAATATATAATATTTATATCCTTCTAAAATATTTTATATCCAATTTTACCCTTCGGTGAGTTTTTAGTAAAATATATGAAAGGAATGTTTTGTAGTTTTTCGTACAAGGTACTTTTTGACTTTTCCGACAAAAGTACGAGAAGAATGTTTTTTTTAACTTATACGGCATGAATGGATTTTTAAAACATTATTTCCAAGAAGATTACTTTACAAGTTTCCAAGTATATTTTTAATCAACTTCTTTAAGTTTAGAATTTTATGACATGTTATGAATGGAAAAATGTTTTTGAAGTAGAAAAGATATTTTCCTCTAGAAGGGAGTTCAAGTGTTTTATCAAAATTATTTTCCATATAAGATAATAAAGGGTTCTATTTTTATCCCTATTATTACATTCATTTGATTATGTTGTGATGGATTTATATTTATTAATTCTTTTATCTTATATGAATTTTTTTATGATGTCATGATGTTTACGATTCCCATTTTTATTACATGGGTTATGCAATAATGTATGATTTATGATTTTGTGGCACACATAAGAATGGTATCATTATGAGATGGGTGGGACCTATATCTCCCTCTAATGCATTGGGTAAAGATTTTATATCTCATGAGATAGACATGGCTGGAACGGCAGGTTAAACCGGTTCAGTGAAACAGGACAGAAATGAGGAGTGAACTCAGTTCAGAAATAGAATTTTTCCACTAAGATAGTCTTGGAAATGAGTCTTGACTAATAAGAAATGATTCTCTATGATTATGTGTGTATGCCACAAAGTTTCATGTTTTAAGTTATGATTATTGGGATTACATTTCACTACTATGATTTATCCCATGTTATTATGATCTCGTTTGCAGGATAAGATTTCCAAAATGTTATGTTCCTATGAATATGATGTGATTGATATTTCTTTTGTTTACCATTACTGAGCATTTGAGCTCACCCTTTTATGTTTTCATTTCCCCAGGATATAAAGAAACGTTTTAGGTATAAAAAGAAGATCCTTATAGGAGATGTTGAAGATATTTCACCACGATTAGAGGATTATATTCCAAGGTTCCAAAGACACTAAACTATTACGGTCCTTGTGTGTGTGTTTTTTTATGTACTAAGTATTACGCAAAAGTAATTTAATGTCCATGTACGTCAAGCTTCGGGTCTCTACAGTTGGTATCAGAGGAAAGGTTTAGTCAACCATTGGAAACTAGGATGCGAGAACTTTAGTGAGATCCCTAGAGATATTTCTAAGGTTTGTATAGGGATGTCCCTAAGGTTATGTATAAGTATAAGTTATAGTCCACGAATTGCGCTAACAATCATAGAATTTAACCTATGATGTTAGATATTGAGGGTATTCCCCCTTAACTATGTTTATTTCTCTAGCAATATTTTTTCCTCTCATAGAATTTTTTTTCTCTTTTACTTAATGGAGGGAACCAGAAGGAATTCGGTTAACATTGAATCCAATGGAAAAATTGGTGACTATGAGAAACAAAATTGTGTAATGCCTAGAGAGAAAGATATTGTGATTATGCTGAATCAGTCATCGCGATATATGATTGACAAGGTGAAATTTAGTGGTATGCCTAATTCATCAATGAAGAGGAAGATAGACTATTATGCATGTTCACATGTTGAGGAGCATAAAGAAAGGAAGATTGATATTTCCAAAGAAGGGAAGGAGAACCTTGAGGAATACATCAAATGGAGGGACCGATGTTATCTGTGTGGAGAAAAGGGTCATAGAGTGACAGACTGTTATGTAGTTCAATGTATTATTTGTGGAGAACATGGGCATTACCCAACTCAATGCCCTGACCTAAAAAGTTACTTCTAAATCAAGGAAGGACTTATTCCAGGACAATAATTGAAGAGGATGGATTGAAGTGTTTATGTATTGGTATTCAAGAATAATTTTTGTGAGGTACTTTTATTGTGTATTAGAATATTTTTGTATTATTCTATTGTGGTTTTCAATAATTTTAAGGTACCAGTAACCATGAAAAGTTATTCAAATATTTTGGAAAGATGATTATATGCGCATAATAAAGGGATAAGAAGAAAATGAAATGTTTGACAGTATTCATGAGCTCGTGATTGATATAAGGACTAAGTGATATCATGGTTTGAGTATATATAATTTTGAAGATTTTGGTATGTGGAAAGTGTTAACTTTTAACTGCATTCATGTTTTCACTATGGTTCAATTAATGGGTATTCATTCTTCAAGAGAATACATGATTAAGGTATTCACATATTTTTAATTTGACCAACAAGATATATCTTATGATATATTGGGAATAAATGATGGCATTCACGTGATTGTTATGTGACATTTCAGGTAATCATTTTCTTTATACTATGAGCTTGGATCAAAGTATTTTAGACAACCCTAAAGATTGGAATGGATTATGTTGGACATAAGTTAGTATTGTTTAAGGATATACCTTTTTTGATATTATTGATGGGATGTTATAGTAATATAGCTTTAGAAAAAGGACAACCTACAGGATGGGTGATATCCCATCACATCAGACAAGGCTATGGGAATCGAACCCACAACCGAAGTGCGACTGGCCTTTATCGCCTACCACTGGCCTACAGGAAGTCCCTGTTTAGTAGAAACTAGTTTTATTATATTAATCAGTATGATATATGAATTATAAGTCCATTTTAGGAACCATATATGATTAATCTCACTATAGTTGGACTTATGTATTTTTTGATAACTTTTCTATCCTTTGGTTTCAGACAGATGGAATGACCCATCATTCAATCAGATGATCTGCTAACACATCACGAATGAAAAATTCAACTTCATTTCATTAAGGGATGAAGTGGAAATTGTTCAATTCACAAACAACAGTGAGATTGTACCAAAATCATGTAAGTATTTATTTAAATTCATCAACTTTAGGAAAATGATCTTGAAAACCAAAAATGTTGTCTTAGTGACCTTATATCCGATGAATTAGATGGTACCTTAGATCATCACAAATCTATGGCTTTTTGATTGTTGGGTTTTTCATATCCATGTTCTCTACCACTCTCTATCAGAACATGATGGTTATATTTCACTTCCATATCCATATTTTCACCTATGTGGAAACCCAGTGATTAGTTTATTTGGGTAACCATTACATTTCATAATTTTGTTTTTAAAGATTGGATTTGGTATTCATTTTTACGATGTGGGTTTCTATTAAAGAAACTTTTGAGTAGTAAACCATTTATAACCCCAACGAATTTCGAGGGCAAAATTCATTTTAAGGGGGGTAGAATGTAACACCCCGAGATTTTATGAAAAATATTCTTTTTAATTTCATTAATATCTTGTGTTGTACGCTACACCAAAAGGATCTTTCACAATATGCATCATTGACTTGCCTTTCATTAGAAGCAATCACGACCTTCCTCAATAGCGTGTGTAGTACGCAATACCGAGTTTCACTAAACAACGATATGCTATTAAAATATTATTAAAACTAGCCGTTATGAATAGTAATAACCACTTTTTCAAATTTTGTAAATTTTAGTTTTCAAAATGGACTTCATTTTTGGATTTGGAATATCGAAATTAGCTTAGGGTGAAATTTTGGTACTTTTAGGATAACTTTCATTTTCTGATGAATAGTGAAAATTACTAAATTTTAATTAAAAACAACATTTTTAATAGAAATAATTAATAGTGACAAATTATTAATTTGAGTGGTTTTAAAGTATATTTAGAATATATTTTTACAATTTAATACAATTTTGGTCATTGGATAGAATGTCACATTTAAAACAGACATAAACAAGTGTCAATCTTTTGATAGTTATTATCTCTTAAGAACACGCTATATGTTTTGACGACGGGAATTAATTTTTAAATTATTTAATGCAACTGATATTTTTTTAATTTGGTAAAAAAAACACCATTTTTTTGTTCATAATATCAAATATATCTTAGGCCTAATTTTTTGTATTTTTGTGGAAACTTTCATTTTTTTGATGAATAGTGAAACCACTAAGTGGTAGTTAAAAAAATGAATTTTTCATAAAACATAATTTTACCGCTTCTGTGACTGAAATTTCAAAAATCAGAGAGACACGGTTGATGCCCGTAAGTAAAATTTGGTTCAATGAGTTGAAAATAATTGTTGGCGAATAGTAACTTTTTACTTTTTTTACCTCGGTTAAAAGTAAATAGGGTAATTAAGGGTAAAAATGATATAATTATTACCCTAACACATGTCCTAATTCTATTGGATAAGTTTAATTAGACCAAAAACAACCTTAGGAATAAAATATAACCATTTAGGCCCACTTGGATTAGATTAGGACATTTATTATTAATTTATTTAAAGAAGGGTTAAAATAGTTAAAATCAAAGTTTAATAAGTATATCATTTTTAATATAGAGTTATACATAAGATAAATTCGACTATAAATATTCATTAGAAATATAAAACGATTTCCTACAAAATGATAGTTTATTTGTAATTTTTATACTTTAAATAAGTTAATTTATTTATGACACAATGGTGATGCAGTAATTATCTTAGTACTGAAATATTGACATAATTGATGTTATAAATACACAAATAAATGTAATTTGAGACTTTTTATGAATTACACTAATTTTCTAGGTTAATATGACATGTTAGGATTTATTTAATTAACTTATTTCGAACCAATCATTCTGTTATAATTTTCAAAAAAAAATCAATTACTAAATAGTTTCAAAATTGACATAAAATATTTTTTAAAACAAATATTATATTATTAATTGTTATTTTATTCCTAAAAATATAAGGATCGGCCAAATGACTTAGATAAGGTTATATATATTAATAATAAAGAACTTTGGGTTCTTTTGGCTTGTTATAGTATGTTTATTAACCTTATAGTGTAAGAACACAAAAAGACACGGTAAAAGTAAAATTTGCTAACTTAAAGTTAAAACTAAATGATAATGTTAAAATAAAAACCTAAACTTGTCCAAATTCTATTGGATGAGGGTTTTTCGACCCATCCCCACATTAGTTTCGAAATAAATCAATTTGGAGAGATTTAAAACCGAATTTTTCTTTATAATAAAATAATATCTTTAGTTATTCCAAAGGTGCCCCTCTCATCCCTTATAAAAGGGCACCTCCTCCCTCTCTTCTTAACACCATTTGAGCCTTAAATCTCGGTCAACCCCTGCCAAATTCTCTTCTCCACTTACCTAGAAACATCCTAGAGGTCCTGGACTTTTTTAAAGACCAATTTTAGTTCTCTAAGTGGAGGACTCAAAGAGGCGCTTCAAAGAAAAGGTAATGTCCGTTACCGATTCTTTAAACTTTATTTCTTCTTCTGCTTCTTCTTATTAGGTTGTTTCATTATGAAGTAATAACATAAGTATAACTCATATACTGATATGTTATTATAAGTATGAAACAACCCTATTTCACCATCTATTCATCCTACGGAAAACAAAATCACCACGCGTGCGTACGTACGGAATACTGTCTCCATGCCGTGGTGTAATCTGTTTTCCACCACCACCTTACTTTGATGGGTATAATGGTGTACATAATAACTATATATGATTATTGTAAACTGATATTGATTATTAAATAGTATACATACAATCCAATACAATTCCAGAATCATGAGAACGATATCATCGCTCGTGCGTATGTACGGACTACCGTCTCCACGACGCGATGAGATTCATTCTCCATGTTAACCATTCATGAATGATTATAAAGTATATATAATAAGTAATCATGAAATATATGACATAATAATGATACTGGATTTATTTTTATATATATGTATGTCATCTACTTAATTCCATTCAACTCAATAAGGAAACGAAAACAGTGTTCATGCGTACGTACGGCCTACCGTCTCCATGAACGGTGTATTTCTTTCAATTTACTGATCTATTATATATATGTATATTCTAAATATATATTATATATAAATAATGTTTTATATTTTGGAATTAATTAAACATGATCTAAGTAATCATATGAATAATTACAAGTCAAAACACGGATGACAAATGAAATGATTTTACCCAAAACGCTCTTTAACATGGAATTTACAAAAGAACGGGTAAAATAAAGTCTTAAGTGAACCATATATGATATCATAACAATGAGTATGATTATTGAATAATTCAATGAAATTATTTTAATCATTATACAGGTGGTTCAGACACTTACGAAGCAAATTGGACCTAAGGTAAGGGAAAATATCACAATGTCATTTTTATCCGAGATTGTTTATACTTCAGAATTTACTGGGGAATATTTATCATCCACATCCATGTTTCCTCAATATGTAATATTTATATCCTTCTAAACTAGTTTATATCCAATTTTACTCTTCTGTGAGTTTTCAATAAAAGATATGAAAGGAATGTTTTGTTGTTTTTCGTACAAGGTACTTTTTGACTTTTCCGACAAAAGTATGAGGAGAATGTTTTTTTAACTTATACGGCATGAATGGATTTTTAAAACATTATTTCCAAGAAGCTTCCTTAACAAGTTTCCAAGTTTATTTTTAATCAACTTCTTTTATTTTATAATTGTATGACATGTTAATAAAGGGAAAGTGTTTTTGAAGTAGAAAGGATATTTTCCTCAAGAATGGAGTTCAATTGTTTTATCAAAATTATTTTCCATATAAGATAATAAAGGGTTCTAATTTTATCCCTATTTTTACATTGATTTGATTATGTTGTGATGGAATTATATTTATGAATTCCTTTATCTTATATGAATTGTTTTATGATGTCACGATGTTTAAGATTCCCATTTTTATTACATGGGTTATGCAATGATGTATGATTTATGATTTTGTGGCACACATAAGAATGGTATAATTATGAGATGGGTGGGACCTATATCTCCCTCCAATGAATTGGTTAAAGATTTTATATCTCATGAGATAGACATGGCTGGAACGGCAGGTTAAACTGGTTCAGTGAAACAGTACTGAAATGAGGAGTGAACTCGGTTCAGAAATGGACTTTGTCCACTAAGATAGTCTTGGCAATGAGTCTTGACTAATAAGAAATGGTTCTCTATGATTATGTGTGTATGCCAAAAAGTTTCATGTTTTAAGTTATGATTATTTGGATTACATTTCACTACTATGATTTATCCCATGTTATTATGATCTCTTTTGCAGGATAAGATTTCCATAATGTTATGTTTCTATGAATATGATGTGATTGATATTTATTTTGTTTACCCTTACTGAGCATTTGAGCTCACCCTTTTATGTTTTCTTCTCCCCAGGATAGAAAGAAAGGTTTTAGGTAAAAAAAAGAAGATCTTTATGGGAGATATTGAAGATCTTTCACCACGATTAGAGGATTATATTCCTAGGTTTCAAAGACACTAAACTATTACGGTCCTTGTGAGTGTGTTTTTGTTATGTACTAAGTATTCCTCCAAAGTAATGTAATGTCCATGTACGTAAATCTTCGGGTCTCTACAATATCATTATTAAATGGATGTGGAGATTTAAATCCCCTTTATCCCTTTGTTTATGTTTATTTTTTATCATATTTATTTTATTATATTTATTTTCTCTTATTCGGATTGACGTTCTTCTATTGTGATGAATTGGACACTCTCTCTTGAAGATTTCTGTTTGGTGATTTCATGTTGTCCTAATGGTTATGTTTATACCCACTCCCACATATTCTCTTCCCATACATGTCATGCCTGATGTAGATAATAGGTATTTAATTTTATTCCAATGTGGAACTAGTGAAGGTGGATCTTAGTTATTCTATACAGACCTAAGATCGATCTCGGAGTTACATTGGGTGACTTCCCCATTTTTTTCTAGTACGATGGGTTCTTTACAGTTTTCTTTATTTTATTTAGCACTTTTGTATTTCATTATGCCTTCTATTATTCTCTAATGTGGGATAGTTTTTATTCCTACATTTATGATATCATTTGTTTATCATTATTCATTATATTGGTATATTGATATGTTTTTTTGTATGGGTTTATGGTAAGAGAGAGGTTGGGATATGACCTTCCATTTTTTGGATATGCCTTCTAGATGCTAGTAGTAAACCTCTATCCTATTGGGGGTGGGATATGAGTTTCATTCGTAGGATACCTTCATCCTGGTGGGCCATTGTGTGTTGGGTCGTGACAACATACACAATTGTTTTCATGTTACTCAACATGTTCTTTGTAAGGGTCACTTGGGAATATACCTCATGGGCTATGGCATGTGACATAAATATACATATTGTGTCCTCTAACCATGAATCACATGTGGTACTTGAGATTTAATCAATATATATCTCTCCAAGGACTGATTCATTTCGCTCACTAGGCATGGTGTGTACTCTTAAACTACACAACATGTGGATTAGATTAAAATTTTGAGTGTTTGATCATAAAATCATGTTATATCCCCTAGACTAACTTGATGGGTCTCTATGCTTACAAAATCTGTAAATAACAATGTAAAATTGGATTTGTACTCCAGTAAACATAGTTTTAATATACTTTATCCATGCATTCACATGCCCATGCACATGCCCATGCCCATGCCCATGCACCTGCCCATCCACATACCCACGTACATGCCCATGCACATGCCCATGCAATATAAAGAAATACTACATTTGGTGAGATTTGAACCCCTATCCTCTTGCATATTTTTCAAAAACATTACCACTCCAGCAAACTCATCATGTGTCTAATAAACAGAATTTTATATACTTATATATACTAATTGAAAAAACAATTGATACATAACTAATAGATATAAACTCAATAATAATAAAACAATAATCAATAATTAATAATCAATAATTAATAATTAATAATTATTGATTATTGATTATTAATTGAGTTATTTATTTATTTATTATTATTTACTATTAATTATAATAAATAGCAAATAAATTATAATAATATTTACATAAATTATAAAAGTAAAATTATAAAATAATAAAATTACGAAATTCAAATAATAATATAATAAAATAAGAATACAATTTATAATAAACAACAAATAGTAAAAAATAAACAATAAATAATAAATAATAAATAATAAATAATGAATAATGAATAATAAATAAAAAATAAAAAATAAAAAATAAAAAACAATAAATAAAAAATATAAAAAATAAAAAATAAATATTAAATAATATTAAATAATAATAATAAAATATTAAATATTAAATATTAAATATTAAATAATAAATAATAATAAAAATATTAAATAATAAATAATAAATAATAAACAATATATAATAAATAATAAACAATAAATAATATATAATATATAATAATAAACAAATATTAAATATTAAATATTAAATATTTAATAATAAGTAATAAATAAAAAATAAAAAATACAAATCAATAAATAATAAACAATAAACAATAAAAAATAAACAATAAACAATATATAATGAATAATAATAATAAATAATAAACAAATAATAATGAATAAATATTAAATAATTAATAATAATAAATAAGAAATAATAAATAATAAGTAATAAATAATAATTAATAAATAATAATTAATAATAATAAATAATAAATAAATAATAATAAATAACAAATAACAAATGATAATAAATAATAAATAATATTAAACAAATATGAAATAATAAATACTAAATACTATATAATATATAATATATAGTATATAGTATATAGTATATAATAAATAATGAATAATAATAAATAATAAATAATAAATAATAAATAATAATAAATAATAAATAATAAAGACAAATAAATACTAAATACTTAATAAAGAAATATTAAATAAAAAATATTAATAATAGATAATAAATAAAACATAAGAAATAAATTATAATAATTAAATATAAATAATAAATTATAAATAATAAATAATAATAATAACAAATAACACGTAATTAATAATTATAAATAAATAAATAATAAATAATAAATAATAAACAACAATTAATAATATATAATAATAAAAATATAATAAATAATAAATAATAATAATAAATAATAATAATAAATAATAAATAATAAATAATAAATAATAAATAATAAACAATAAATAATAAATAATAAATAATAAACAATAAATAATAATATATAATATATAATATATAATATGTAATATGTAATATACAATATATAATATATAACATATAAGATAAAATATATTAATAATAAATAATATATAAATATAAATAATAAATAATAAATAACCAGTAACAAATATTTTTTTTGTTAATAATATTTTATTATTATTATTAATAAATAATATATAATAAATAATAAATTTTAAATTTTAAATAATAAATAAATATAAATAATAAATAACTAGTAAAAATTATTGATTATAAATAAATTATATTATATTATAAATTATAAATTATAAATAAAAAATATTAAATATTAAATGAAACACATGAAAAGTATGAAAAGTCGTGATAAGAAATGAAAAATCATGAAAACTGATGAAAACTGATGGAGAGGCGTGAAGAAGGAAGTATTAGAAAGCATGAGAACACATGAAAACTCATGAAAACTCTAGAAACCCCTTATTAATTCAACATAATCATCATAATAACCCACAAAAACCATTGATAAAGATAACAAGTCATGGAAACCCAAATAAACAATAATAAATAGAGCAACCGTTAAAACCCGTCAAAACGGTCATCAAGTGACAAAAACATTGGACTCACATTAACATTGATAAATTATGATCTGAAAGTCCATTCCAGATTCACGACCAGTCACATCAAAGATCCTGGAACGATCTTCGACCTGATAGGTGAATGTGACCGAATGGACCCGATGATCAGAAGTTACGACCATTTAAAAAAAGATGACGGGGAACAGATACTAGAAATGAGGCATTGAAAAACATAACAACCCCAATACAAACTAAAATGTCTATAACAGATGATATATGAGTTCATGTGGTCACTGTGACCAGTCAAACTAAATCTCATGGAAAGAAATATGATCTGGCAGGTGGAGGTGTCTGAACTGACACACGGATCGAAAGCTAGGCCCATTTGAAGACAAGTTCGATGGGACACCGGTGACAGAAACGGGGATTCAGATTCCATAAAAGGATTCATGAAGTCTATAAACATGATATAAGATTTCTCTATCAAACCGGTGCATAGCTCTCTTCGCTGGCTTCGATTTGATATGTGGTAGATCCCAAACGGACACCCGGAGCGAAAGTTATGGCTGTTTGTAGTTGGAGAACTTTTTTCAAATTTTTTATAACTCTCATATCTTTTGCACCTTAGTCTATCTCACGCTTTTGATTATACTGGCCTCTAGATCTCTTCATGATCATCGATTTGATTGGTCATGGCACTCCAACGGACGCCCGGATCAAAAGTTATGGTCGGTTTAGTGATTTTTGGGTTTCTAATGTTTTTATATTTTTTTCATTTCATTTCGCGGTGGTTTTACCCAAACCACCGCTATTTTGCAGTTTTTTTTAAAAATCTGCCACTAATCCTCTAAAAAATAAAAAAAATACTAACAAAAATTAACACATTTCACCAATTTTTTTAAACCACCGCGAAAAAATTGCCACAAAATACGGGCCCAAAAACTACTTAGCGGCAGTTTTTAAATCCGCAGCGAAAAAACTGCCGTAAAACGCCTGTTTTCATGTAGTTTGTGGTTTCTAATCCTTATTAAGTAAGCTCCCCAAATATTCTCTTCTGATATTGGTGTATCTCAACTATCAATGGTTGCTTCCATGATGACAACCAGCAAGGATTCTAGAGAGGTATCATGGCTAGGATATGCATTGCATTGAGGCTTCAGTTAATGGACCTATATAAGAGAAGGTTCATTTCGGTTGATAGTGATCAATTTCTCTACGCAATAAGAAATATTATGAACCATCCCCAACTGTTCATGTGGATGGACCCCATCATTTTTACTATTTCCTAGTTCTAGTGTTACTGAAAGATGGTGAATCTATGCTACATGTCAAATGTGAGCTTCAATGTTAGAGATATCCAAGGTTTTAGGGTGATACATGCACCCTTCTCAAGTGGTGGAGGAATTACTTAATCTCATGGTGCAAGTTTCCCTCTTGTTTGGGACCCCTTTTGATTATGGTCCAATAAGTGAGACTTCTCCAAAGTGTCATAGGAAGTTAGTAGATCCATTTTCTAGTTGTGCATATTGTGGCTTCAAAAAAGAATAGAATAAAGAAACTTCCACCCAATAAGATGTGTTCTTGTAACTTGATTTAAAAATGTGTGGGTGAGTTAGTGTCTCCCAAAATGGATAGTGTTGAGGTGTTGTGGATTAGTTTTTTACGTTCATGTTTTAGTTTGTTTTAGTTTGTTAAGGTGTTTAACCAAGACCTAGTTGTACGGAAGAAGTATGCATGGTAAAGGATAGATTCATGTGGTATCACCTTATTTCCTAGAGGCTTCAAGTGTGATTCTAGGTATGAAACATATATTATATACACCAACTATATTTTAAGTACATAGAATCAATCCATATTACCTTGAATTTATCCCCAATTCAAGTCCAACTAATTTCAATTGAGCCTTTTATATTGACTATTGTGTTTGAATTCTCTAGAAGAGAAGATTTATTAATCGTGAACCTATTTTTATAGTGTGACCTGACTCTGGGTGGAGAGAGGGGTGAAATTGTATAGAATATTTCTATTGTTGTAATGATACACTATGATATTTTACTCGTTATGGATTATCTTTCTACCATCCATGCTCATTTGACTATTAATAGTGGTTTTTTGTGTATCCAAGGTAGTAGGATGTAATTTTCTATATTTTGTGAGAAAAAATCCTAATAACAGTATTATTATAACTTTTTTATGATAATATAGCCAATATATTATCATTTCGATTGTATAACCCTTGTATAAATTGATTATATGAGCATTTAGTTTCCTATAGTTTTTGAGAATCATGAAGATATATTCCCATCGAATGTCCCAGGCATTCCCCATGTTGAATGTTGTCTTAAATATATAATTTCACTGGGGATGGCTTGATATATGTGCTATATATAATTGGATGAACCTATGTAGTTATTAGATATCGATTTCTAGTTGGGGAAATCTACAACGAATGGGATTTTATAGACCTATTTAGTTCCCCTAGGTATCCCAATGTTTTTCACCAAGATGATAGTTGATATCTTGAATTTGGGCATGGAATAATGTTCTCTAAACTATGTGATTATTAGGAATGATTATCTATGCCTGAGAATCAATGACTTCATAAAAATTAGTTAGGGGAGAAATGGTTCTCAGAGTTTTACCTCGTGATAGGTTGTCACTAGCTCCATGTTTGAGAGGTAGATATAGCAAAGGTGGATTTCTAAAGACGTTATGGTTTCATTGAGATAATTGTAATAAATTTTAATTTTTGGATACCCTCATGGTTTTTTTGAGACTTAGGAACATATCACTTTAACCCTTCTTGGATCTTTTCATGGTAATCCTCATAGATGTAATCCGTCGGTTATTAGTGTCAATAATGGATCATTTGAGACAACCGATAATGGTGTTAGACATTAATTGAGTGTCACAAACATAGGGGAATCTCTTGAATCATCTGTTATGTATTCTAGAGTTCCACTTCTTAGTATATTTTTTCTTAGACATGGGAGTGTAATTGAATTTTGAAAAAATGGATGCATCACTATCTTGGGAGACACCAAAGGGCCTGGAAGTTGTGTCAAATTCTCATAGAAGTGTCTTTTTTTCATTTTAATATTGTCAGATTGTAGGTATGTTAACCTCTTTTTATTTGAACCTCAAGGATGATGATGGTGCATCGTACCAACGATCGATTTTTTCTTCCCCTATTCTTCTTCATCATGTTAGGGGGAATAAATTTGGGATATCTTGCTTGAATGAATATCCACTAGACATATACCTGATATATATTCTATAGGTAGGGAGGACATCAACCTTTTTCATGGGATGATGATGACAGTAGTATGGCCATTTTGGGAAGCACTAAGGAGGTCCTATGTTTTCACATTCATTTATATTAAGGATATGTGAGGATGTACTAGGGTCCTTCAACACCAGGTTGTGTAACCAAGGATTATGTGGTGTGATTCTAAGTTATCTCAATGTCTAACCTATCAATAAGTTATGGTCAAGGTGACAAGATAGTTGAGGAAATGGGATGGAATATTTATGTTTCTCATTGTGTGTCTTTTGAGATTTTAAATAGGTCATGATTATTTCTAATTGATCATAGATTGAATCCACAAGTCCCACCAATTACTAGCCATTAGATAGAAAAGTTTCTTTGATGGTTTTGGGATTCTTGTGAATGGAAAAGGTAGTCAAGTGTTAAGTTATATTATAATTTATCATTTTACACCATGATTCTCACTTCACATCATGATTATAGAGAGGGTTATAGGAAGGTATATGGCTCAGTTTTTATTGATAACCATGTTACTAGCCTAGATAGATGGATAGGATAATCACAACATTCATATTATGCAGAACATGCTTCATTTTTCCATGTTAGTTTTGTATATAGTTGTGGGGATCATCTACCATTGTTGTATTTTTTTATAATGAATGTTACCCATTCAACATTGGTTTAGAACCATTCAGGGCCATGTATGGGAGACCCTCCATGTCATAGTTGTGCTGGTAAGAGTCAGGGGGAATAGTGTTATGAGCCTAGAGTTGTTGAAATTGATAGTTATAAATGTTTTAGTTTATATAGGTGTGGATGAGGACTACCCAGAAATGTCAAGATTCCCATATAGACTTAAAATATAGTCCTTTGGAGTTCGATGAAGAAGATCATTTTCTAACATATCTCCCCTCGATGATGATTGTGGACATTCATCAAAGGTTGAATTCCATATTTTATGTTATTAGGCCCATTTTTCAGATACTATGTTGGGTTATCAAGGTGGAATATAGTGTATCCCTACTATCATGGATAGACATAAAGTGAGATGTATTCCACATGTCCCAACTATGAAGATTTGTGCATGACTCATTACATAATGTTGAACAGGGTGACCTAAACATTGAGTGAGGAGTTACTTTTCAAGGAACCAATAAAATTTTAATACTAGTAGGAGAAGACCCTTTAGCGGTATATTTTGTCTTGGATGTGTTATTTTTTAATAATGGGAACCTCTGGGTGATCTCATGGGAGTGGGATACCCAAAAGGGACATCATTAGCCTCACCTACAAGTAGGTTTTCATTTATTATGATGAAAAATCTTTCATAAATGGGAGAATTTGATGAATATTTTTTCCATTATAAGACTATTAAATATTATAAGTGATATTTCAGAAGCTATGGGCTAAGTCAACATGGGTTTTCAATGCTCAAAGAGCCTCATTGTGGATGTCTTAAAATTATTGAATATAATAAATATCAAAAACTTGTAGTTTTTTTATACTAATGGGTTTTCCCAAGGCATGACATAATTTTTCCTAGTTTCAGGTGTTTGGTTTAAGAGTGGTCATGGGTGAATTAATATATATATATATACATGTCTATTTATTTATTATTTATTAAATAGTATAAACCTATTTCACTTATACTTAAACATCATTACAGAAAATTCTCTGGGGTTATCTACATAACCCTATAGGGAATGAGAGTGCAGATATCTTGGGTAATGATCTGTGGATGATAGGGCATTGGTAGAAGATCAAGGGACCGAGGATCGGCTATTGCGACAATAATCCTCATTGAAGGAGCACTTGGATGTCCTTAATAATGACATTGTTGAATCATTAATTGTAAATGATCAATATTCACTTGAGGTAGGTCATGTGGATTTGTGAATTGATTCCCCATTTATGGTTTTAGAAGACTGTGAATAAATATTTTCTAAATTAATTCATGAATCAATATCTATTGGTTTTTTGAACATCATTTTTCTCTTCCTATATATAAGAAGTTGAGATTTATTTTCTTATTGAATATTATTAATTTGATAAAACATATTATTTGGATTCTAATGAAGATGGAAAAAATGAACACATCCATTCATTGAAACTCGGTTTTTTATGTTCCTTTCTTTTTTAGTTATTATAATTTTTCATCACTAATTGGTTGGCCATTGATTTAATGATACTTTGGGGGCCAATCATTGTGCATTTATCCTTTATCACAATAGATCATGGTCATGGGGTAGGCATTGGGTATTAAAGATGGAAAAAGATATGGTGGTGAGGATTAGAATACAATAATGGATTTGGTAATGGTGAATTTTTAGCGGGATTGATTGGAACACTCCATTGGAGTAGTGATGGGTGATTTTGTGAAAAAATGGTAAGAAGAAACTAACCATTTTTAGTTGTTCCGATCGGGTTACAGTGTGGAATTTGGTGTTCCCATGTCATGAAATGCATGGAGCATAGGGATAGAATTGATGAAAAAATTTATAGTGAAGAACGGTAGGAATCCATCTTCGGATTGACTCTTGATAATATTCAACTCTATTAAGGAAGTTATAGAAACATTTTCTAGTGGACCCAACGGTAGTAGAAGCACATGGGTAAAGATGGATGAACAGTTAAGACATTCTATAAATTATTGATATACAAGGTGTGTACTACATAACAACATAAGTCATGTGGTTCCCCTTATGTAACATTTATAGATTATGTGTTGTGTTAAATATCACACATCCTGTGGTGGTCCCACATTCCAAGTGAATCATAATAGGTCAGCTCAGCATCTACAGGGAGTATGTGCCTTGGAATCCATGTGACCCTATATATTGTATGTTGGCATTAAATTCCAAGTAACAACTTTTTATATGACTTGGCATGTATAGAGATTATTTTCCCAAGAAGCTATGGGGCCCCACATGTCATGTGAATCAAGGAACACGTCGCATACATTAGAATGTTTATAGGCCTAGGTATGACCAGTGTACTTGGGCACAACCACAATACATGGGAATAGGATATAGGACATAGGCACATACCGCAATACATGGTGAAAACTAAAATATCCAATACACATCATTTATACCCTTTACAAAGCATTTACTACCCTCATAACCATCTTCCCTATTTATCTTTTTCATTAAGACTCACAATTAGGTCTGTAATTAGCCATTCTAGAGAAGTTTTTCACATATAACATGATAGTGAACTTAATTTTGGTATTAAAGATAAAATTCTAGGATATTTTATTAGGATAATTCTATCATATATATATAGATATTGGTAGTGATTGATTGTGATCATCAGAGATTTATGAGGGTTGATAAATATCACTTCTTCTAGATGGAGAGTCCCCATATAATTTGTATAGGTAGAGATGTAACATCACCATAGTGGGAGGTGTCCCCTATATGTGGAGTAGTATTCTTGGGGTTGTTACTCCCCTATATATCTCTAGGTGTTGGGTCCCCGATATTTTTTTTACAGATATTGAGATGAAACTCCCAGAAATCGAGAAGAAGACATATATCTACAGAGTAGTATTCCTAGGATCGATACTCTCCTGTCTTTATCTAGGTATATATTACCCCATATCATTTGTATTGTATGATATATGAATCCATCACAATATATATGGTGTAGGTCCTGTATATTTTGAGTGTTACTCACCAAATATAAGCTCGTATAGTGAGTTGGTCCTCTATTGTAGTAGTTCTCCCTTTTCTTTGATACACATTAGCAATTTGTTGGTATTCCAATATCATTCTTGAGAGGTTAAACATGATTCTTGTATAAGATATAGTTATCCGTTTGTCAAGGAATGAAGTAGCGAGGTTTGGACACTGCATTTGGATTCTTGTGAGGTTTCTCTTGGTGGTTGACATCATAGATATACCTTTGGGGGATACGGGCCCAGATATCATTATTAAATTCATGTGGAGATGTAAATCCCCTTTATCCCTTTTTTTATGTTTCATTTTTATCATATTTATTTTATTATATTTATTTTATCTTATTCATATTGACATTATTCTATTGTGGTGAATTGGACACTCTCTCTTGATGATTTCAGTTTGGTGATTTCATGTTGTCCTACTGGGTATGTTTATACCCCCACCCACATATTCTCTTCCCATACATTTTGTGCCTGATGTAGATAATAGGTATTTAATTTTATTCCAAGGTGGAACTAGTGAAGGTGGATCTAAGTTATTCTATACAGACCATAGATGGATACATGAGTTAAATTGGGTAGCTTCCCCCTTTTTTCTAGTAATATGGGTTCTTTATTGTTTTCTTGATTTTATTTTTCACTTTTGTACTTCATTATGCCTTATATTAATCTCTAATGTGGGATAGTTGTTATTCCTACATTTATAGAATCAGTTGTTTATCATTATTCATTATATTGGTATATTGATATGTTTTTTTGTATGTGTTTATGGTAAGAGATCAGTTAGGATATGAGCTTCCATTTATGTGATATGCCTTCTAGATGCTAGTAGTCAACCTCTAGCCTATTGTAGGTAGGATAGGAGTTTCATTCTCAGGATACCTCCATCCATGTGGGCCTTGGTGGGTTGGGTCGTGACAACATACACAATTTTATTCATGTTACACAACAAGTTCTTCATAAGGTTCACTTGGGAATATACCTCATGGGCTATGGAATGTGACATAAATATACATATTGTTTCCTCTAACCATGAATCACATGTGGTACTTGAGATTTAATCAATATATATTCCACCAAGGCCTGATTCATTTTGCTCACTAGGCATGGTGTGTACTCTTAAACTACACAACATGTGGATTAGATTAAAATTTTGAGTGTTTGATGATAAAATCATGTTATGTCCCCTTGAATAAGATGATGGTTCTCTATACTTACAAAATGTGTAAATAACAATGTAAAATTGTGTTTGTACTCTAGTAAACATGGTTTTTTATTCTTAGGTAAAACATGACATTTATTGTCTCTTTACACTATTTGATACATATTATGTATCTAGAAACAATATAAAAAAAATATTCTAGACCCTACATGTTCAGGGTGGTAAACATTGTGTGATTTTTAACTAAATAAATGAACCCTATTTTTATTTTTATAATGAAACATAGTGTGTGTTTTAGTGGTTGCACACCATATTGTAAGATTTTATTCTTTAAGAACCATTTTATCAACATTATCACCATAATGGATATCATTATTTGTTCTTACACCATTATAATGTTGATCACAGGTGATGATAATGGTCCCACATCTTTCATCATATCCACTAAATGGTGTCATCCCACTGACCATTTTTTCCATCATCCAAAATAAATTGAGTCATTAACCCAGATCTGTAACACCCCGGGATTTTATGAGAAATATTTTTTTAATTTCATTGATGTCTTGTGTTTTACACTACACCAAGATTAGGTTGCACTATACAAAACACTATATTGGCATGAAATATACTCAAACACTATTCGAGGCTTGTGTTTCATGCCAGAACAACCTTCCTCGATAGCGTTTGTTGTACGTATTACCGAGTTTCACTAAACAATGATATATTATATAAACTAGCCATTATGAATATTAATACCCAATTTTTAAAATTTTATAAATTTTATCTTTCAAAATGGACTTCATTTTTGGATTCGGAATATCGAAATTAGCTTAGGGTGAATTTTTTGTATTTTTCTGAAAAATTTTAATTTTTGACGAGGAGTGAAAACACTGAGTTTTAGTTTAAAACCAAATTTTTATTTAAATAATTATTTATTTTATTTTAATTTATTTTACATCAAAATAGATACATAATACCTATATAATTTCAATGTAATTCATTGGAGTCATTTTATAATAATTTTAGATATATACAAATTTTATTGAACTTTTTATCGTCTTTTACCCACCTCCTAAGAGCATTTCAAAATTTACATAAAACATAATTTTACCGAATCTGTGAGTTTAATGTTAAAAATCCATGAGACATAGTTGATATAAGTGAGTAAAATATGGTTCAATGAGAAGAAAATAATTTTTGGTGAATAGTAACTTTTAACTTTTATTTACCACGGTTAAAAGTAAATAGGGTAATTAAGGATAAAAATGATATTATTATTACCTTAACACATGTCCTAATTCTATTGGATAAGTGTAATTCGACCAAAAAAACCTTACAAATAAAATATGACCCTTTTGTTCCATTGGTATTAGATTAGGATATTTATTATTATTTAATTCAAGGATGAGTTAAAAGAGTTAAAATCAAAATTTATTAACTAAACCTTTTTTAATATAGGGTTGTAAATAAGATAAATTCGACAAAATATATTCATTATAAAGATAAAAATATTTCCTACATAATGGTTGTTTATTTATAATATTTATACATTAAATAATTTTTTTATTTATGACACAATGATGATGCAGTAATTACCTTATTAATGAAATATTAACATAATTGATACTATAAATACCAAAATAAATGTAATTTGAGACTTATGAATTTACACTAATTTTTTAGGTTAATATAATATATTAGAGTTGGTTAGATGTTTTTTTTCAAAGTAATAATGCTGTTATGAATTTAAAAAAAGCAATATACCAAATAGTATTAAAAGTGAGATAAAATAGTTTTTAAAACAAATATTATATTATTTATTTATATAATGGTCTTAAAAATCTAAGGTTAGGCCAAAATACTTATATAATAATATATATGACAGTAATGAGCCAATTGGGGTTCTATTGGCAGTTTATAGTATGTTTATTATCCATATAGTGTAAGAATACAAGAAGACACAGTAAAAGTTAAATTATTTTACTTATAGTTAAATCTAAATAATAATGTTAAAATGGTAACCTAAACTTTTCTAAAACATATTGGTGGAGAGTATTTCGACCCATCCTCACCCTATACTCGAAATGAGTCACTTTGGAGCCATTATAATTCGAATATGACTTTGTTATAAAATAATATTTTAAGTTTTTTCTAAGGTGCCCCTCACCTCTCTTATAAAAGGGAACTCCCTCTTCTCTCACATTCACTCCTCCCAAGCCATTTGGCTCGGCCAAAACATGCCAAAATACCCTCTCAACTGTCCTACCTTCATCCTAGAGGCCTCACATCAGTCATAAAGCCAACCTATGGATCCCTTTTGATCAAATCAAAAGAATAACCCGAAGAAGAAGTTATTATCTCACCACCAATTTCAAGATCCTTTCTTCTTCCACTTCCTCCTTCTTTGTTGTTTCCATTATAAAAAAATAACTCTAGTATATTATATAGACATTTATGTTATTATATAAATTTTACATCCATATTAGTTATTTTATCCATCCAATGAATGAAAAAGTCACCATACGTGCGTACGTACGGCATACCGTCTCCTCGTCGTGGTGTAGTTTGTTATTCAAACATTTCATCATTTTTATGGGTATAATAATGAGTATTAATGATCTAAATAATAAACATAACATTATTATGATTCTTTATATATTATATAACATCCAATTATATACAATTTTAATATCAAAAGAATGATATTGTCACTCGTACGTACGTATGGACTATCGTCTCCACAAACGCGATGAGAGTCATTCTCCATGATTAACCGTTAAAGTATGATTATAAATTATATACAATAAATAATCATGAAATATATTACATAATAATGATACTGGATTTATGTACATATATGTCTCATTTACTTAATTCCATTTAATTTAATAAGGAAATGAAAACAGCGGTCATGTGTACATACGGCCTACCGTTTCCATGAATGGTGTCTTTCATTCCATTTATAGATCTATCACATATATTTATATGCTGAATATATATTATATATAAATAATATTTTATATTCTGGAATTTTATAATCAAGATCTTCATAATCATATGAATAATTAAAAGTCGAAACACGTACGATAAATGAAACGATTTTACCCAAAACGTTGCTTTAACATGGAACTGATAAAAGAACAGGTAATATAAAGTCATAAGTGAATCATATATGATATCCTAAATAATATTATGGTTCTTTTACAAGTTAATAAAATGTTTAAACCCACTATATGGTAATTTTAGATAGGTATGAAAGAAACTGGACCTAAAGTAATGGATAACTTTTCCAATCTCGTTTTTATCCGAGAATGTTTATTCATAAGTATTTACTAGGGTTATATTTATAATCCTTGTACATGTTTTATAAAAATGGTTTCATATATGTTTAAAGTCCTTTTTCACATTTTTTACTAATACTACATGGTATTTAAGTAATCTTTCTTTTGTTTATCATATGAGGTACTTTTTGACTTTTTCGGCAAAAGTATGAGAGAAATGTTTTTTTACTTATACAGAATGTACAGATTTTTACAATTTCATAACACCTTATTTTATGGAAGCTTCTTCTACAAGATTTAATAATTATTTTCAACAAAAATCCTTTTCTTTTAAAATTTCATGGGATTTTGTGAAAAAAAATGTTTTTGAAGAAGAAATGATTTTTTCCTCAAGAATTCATTTCAAGTGTTTTATCAAAAATATTTTCCATCTAAGATGACATTATTTAATATGTTTATGTTTCAAGTATAATGTCTCTATTATTTACATGGTTTGATTTTTCTTATGATGAAATGATAACCATTAGTTTTATATGGATTATGTTATGATGGGATGATGTTTATGAAACCCATTTTATTCTTTGGGTTACGATAAATGATTTATGTTTCTTTTGTGGCATAAGAAAGAATGAATTCATTATGAGTTGGGTGGGACCTATATCTCCCTCTAATGCATTTGGTAATGATTTATATCTAATGATTTATACATGGATATAATGGAAAGTGAATTCGGTTCCGTAATATAGGGCTAGAACGACAAGTAAACCCGATTCAGTAATGGACTTTGTCCACTAGGATGGTCTTGGCAGCAATGACATGGATACTAGGGAAATCATAACATGTGCTTAATGGTTTTACACAATTACAGGTTTTTTTCCCTTGTAATTTTACCATGACTAATGTTCCTTTATGATATATGCCTTAATTTCTTCCAAGATTTATGTCATTGCTCAATATTTTGATGTTTAGATTTTATGTTCATGTTTTTGCATTCAAATGTTTATGAATTGTTTTATATTCTCTATGTCTACCCTTACTAAGAATTTGAGATCACCCATTTTATGTTTTATTTTCCCCAGGATATAAAAAAAATGTTTTAGGTAAGAAAACAAAAGCAGAAGATATTTATGGGAGATGTTGAAGATCTTTCACCATGATTATAAGATTATATTCAGAGTTTCCAAAGACACTAAACTATTACTGTCCATGGGTGTTTGTTTTTGTTATGTTTTCCAAAAAAATAATGTAATGTCCATGTACGTAAAGTTCGGGTCTCTATAGTTGGTATCAGAGGAAAGGTTTAGATAACCTTTGGAAACTAAGATGCAAAAACATTAGTGATATTTGTAGATATATTTCTAAGGTATGTCTAGGGAAGTCCCTAAGGATAAGTATATGTATAGGTTATTGTCCTAGAATTAATGTAATGATCTAATAATTAATCCTAAGATGATATATATTTAAGGTACTCCCTCTTTATTATATCGCTTTCATATAATGATTTTTTTCACTCAAACTATTATTTTTGGGTTTTAGAAAAATGGATGGAAACAGGAAGATTCATGATAATGGAGGATATTATGGACAATGGAATGATATTCTTCATGAGCAACCAAATGAAATGGCATTTGGAAGGTGAAACATCATTGTTATTCCTAATCAGAAATCTCATAATATGATCAACAATCTCAACTTTGGTAAGTTTCCTGACTCAGCTAATAAGAGAAAGATGGAGTTTCATGATGATCAAAGAGGAAATAAAGGTCAATTTCCCTCATATAAATCATGTGGGAAGAGGCATATAGGAGAATGTTTCAATGGAACTGGAAGATGCTTTGGGTGTGGAAAAGAAGGACACAAAGCTAGTAATTTCAAAGGAAAAGGTTCAGTTAATACATTGGACAAGGATAATGGTATTTCTAAGACATCAACAATGGTAAAATGTTTTAAATGTGGAATGTACGGGCATTATGCAAACCAATTCCCTAATGGGAAGTCTCATGAAGAGAATCAACATGGTCATATGGGTAGTATTTATGTGGATGATGATGAAGAGACTACAAATGATATATGAGATGAAAGAAGTGTTGAGAAATAAAATGATGAAGCTCAGTCAGTGGTTTAAGAAGGTAGTGGAATGATTGATTGTTCATCAAGAATAATGTTTGGAACTATGGAATAATGAAAAATATAAGGATTGTTACACTGTTGTCTTTCCTTGAGTATTTGAATGTATATGATGAATGGTACCGGTCAACATGAAAAGTGATTGAAATATTTTTGGAAAGAAGATGATATGCACATAATTAAGGGATAATGAGAAAATAATATATTTGATAGCATTAATGAGATCATGATTGATATAAGGAAAAAGTGACATCATGGTTTGATGATATAGAAATTTTGGAATTTTGATGTGTGGAAAAGAGTTAACTTTTGAAAGAATTCATGTTTTTCACCAAGGTTCAATGGGTATTAATTTTTCAGGAGAATACATGATTAAGGTATTCACATGTTTGGAATGTGACCAAAAAGATACATCTTATGATATATGGATGATACATGATGGTATTTACATGCTTGGTAAAATGACCTCTCTAGTAATCTTGTTCATTATACTATGAGATTGGACAGAAGTATTTTAGATAATCCTAAAGAATGTAATAGATTATCTTAGACATCATATAGTATTGTTTAAGTCTAGAAAGTTATGACATTATTTCTGAAATTTTATAGTAGTATAGTTTTAGAAAATGGAAAACTCGTAATACGGGCGACAACTCGTCGCGTCGGACAAGGATGTGGGAATCGAACCCACAACCATAGTATGACATGCCTTTATTGCCTGACACTAACCTACATGAAGTCCCTGGTTAGTAGAAACTAGTTTTATTTTATTAAGCACTGTGATAGATGAATTATAAGTCCATTTTAGCAACCATATACGATTAATCTCAGCATAGATGGACTTATGTATATTTAATAAAATGTGCTAATCTTTTTGAGATAAAGATAGATGGAATGACCTATCATTCTATCGTATGATCTACTAACACTTCAAGAATGAAAAATTCAACTTTATTTCTTTAAGAGATGAAGTGGAATTTTTTCAAGGCACGAACAACTGTGAGATTGTACCAAAATCAAGTAAGTATTCAAATCATTTAACTTTAGGAAAATTATCTTGAAAAACAAAATTGTTGTCCTAGTGACCTCATATCTGATGAATTAGATGGTACCTTAGATCATCACAAATTTATGTCTTTCTGATTGTTGGATTTTTCATAGCCATGTCCCCTACCACTCTCCATCAGAACATGATGGTTATATTTCTCTTCCATATCCATATTTTCACTTACGTTCTCCTATGTGGAAACCCAGTGATGAGTTGCTTTGGGTAATCGTTACGTTTGATACTTTAGTTTTTAAAATTAATTTTTAGTATCCCTTTTTACAATGTGGGTTTCTATGAAGGAAACTAATAAGTAGTAAACAATTTATAACCCCAACGAATTTCGAGGTCGAAATTCATTTTACGGGGGGTAGAATTTAACACCCCAAGATTTTATGAGAATTTTTTTTAATATCATTGATGTCTTGTGTTGTACGTTACACCAAGATTATATTTCACTATACACAACACCGTATTAGCTTTCAGTATACGCAATCACAATTCTAGGTGTCGGTTGCATGCTAGAGCAACCTTCCTCGATAGCATTTGTTGTACGCAATACCGAGTTTCACTAAACATTGAAATATTATATAAACTAGCCGTTATGAATAGTAATACCAACTTTTTGAAATTTTATAAATTTTATCTTTCAAAATGGACTTAATTTTTGAATTCAGAATATCGAAATTATCTTAGTGTGAATTTATGGTTTTTCTCTGAAAACATTCAATTTTTGATGAATAGTAAAAAACATTGAGTTATATTTTAAAACCGAAATTTTATTTAAATAATTATTTATTTTATTTAAATTTATTTTAGGTCAAAATAGATACATAATTCCTATATAAGTTCAATGTAATTCATTGGAGTCATTTTATAATAATTTTAGATATAAAAAAATTTTATTGAACTTTTTACCATCTTTTACCCACCTCTTAAGAGCATTTGAAAATTTACATAAAACATAATTTTACCGCTTCTGTGAGTTGAATTTCAAAAATCCAAGAGACATGGTTGATATTAGTAAGTAAAATATGGTTCAATGAGATGAAAATAATTTTTGGTGAATAGTAACTTTTAACTTTTATTTACCACGGTTAAAAGTAAATAGGGTAATTAATTATAAAAATGACATTATTATTACCCTAACACATGTCCTAATTCTATTGGATAAGTGTAATTTGACCAAAAACAACCTTATGAATAAATAATGTCCCTTTATATCCACTTGGATTAGATTAGGACATTTATTATTTTTTAATTCAAAGATGAGTTAAAAGAGTTAAAATCAATGTTTATTTACATAAACTATTTTAATATAGGATTTTACATAAGATATTTTCTAATATAAATATTCATTAGAAAGATAAAATGACTTTTTATAAAATTTCATTTTATTTATAATTTTTTGAAATAATATAATTTAATTTATTTATGACACAATGATGATGCAGTAATTATATTATTAATGAAATATTAACATAATTGATATTATAAATACCCAAATAAATGTAATTTGAAACTTTTTATGAATTAAAATAATTTTCTAGTTTAATATAATATATTAGTATTGGTTAGATGAATTTTTCTCGAAGTAATAATGCTGTTATGAATTTAGAAAAAACAAAATACCAAATAGTGTCAAAATTTACAGAAAATAGTTTTTAAAACAAATATTATATTATTAATTGATATAATGCTCTTAAAAATATAATATCTGGACAAAAGACTTATATAATAAAATATATGACATTAAGGAACCAATTGTTGTTACATTGGCAGTTTATTTTATGTTTATTAACCATATAGTGTAAGAATAGAAGAAGAAACGGTAAAAGTTAAATTATTTAACTTAGAGTTAAATATTAATGATATGTTTAAAATGGTAACCTAAACTTGTCTAAAACCTATTGGTTGAGATTATTTAGACTCATCCCAACCATATCCTTGAAATAAGTCACTTTGGAGCCATTATTAACCGAATATGACTTTATTATAAAATAATATTTTAAGTTTTTCCAAAGGTTCCACTCACCTCTCTTATAAAAGGGCACTCCCTCTTCCCTCACATTCACTCCTACCAAGCAATTTTGTTCAGAAAATCCCTGCCTAAATACCATCTCAACTATCCTCCCTTCATCCTAGTGGCCTTCCTTTAGTCATAAATCCATCCTAAAGAGCCCTCTTGATCAAATCAAAAGGAAGAACCCAAAGAAGAGTTAAATATCTCACCACCTATTTCAAGTTCCTTTTTTCTTCCAATTCCTCCTTCTTAGTTGTTTCCATTATAAAATTATAACTCTAGTGTCTTCTATATACTATGATGTCATTAAAAAATTTTACAACCATATTAGTTATTTTATCCAACTTATGCATGAAAAAGTCACCACACTGGCTTACGTACGGCTTACCGTCTCCACGTCGTGGTGTAGTTTGTTATTCAAACATTTCATAATTTTGATGGGTATAATAATGAGGATAAATGATATAAATAACAAAAATAACATTATTATGATTCTGTATATATGATATAAAATCCAATTATATATGATTTTAATATCAAAGGAATGATGTTGTCGCTCGTGCGT
The DNA here is from genome assembly GCA_963277665.1 of Viscum album. Classification (NCBI taxonomy): domain Eukaryota; kingdom Viridiplantae; phylum Streptophyta; class Magnoliopsida; order Santalales; family Viscaceae; genus Viscum; species Viscum album. The sequence goes on along the minus strand of OY728165.1, from coordinate 438,631,056 downwards.
ACGTACGGACTACCGTCTCCACAAACCCGATGAGATTCATTCTCCATGATTAACCATTCAAGTATGATTATAAAGTATATATAATAAATAATCAGGAAATATATTACATAATAATGATATTGGATTTATGTACATATATGTTTGATTTAGGTAATTCCATTCAATTTAATAAGGAAACGAAAACAACGTTCATGTGTACGTACGGCCTACCGTCTCCTTGAACGGTGTCTTTCACTCCATTTATAGATCTATCACATATATTTATATGAAAAATATATATTATATATAAATTTTATTTTACATTATGTAATTAATTAATCATGATCTATGTAATCATATGAATAATTACAAGTCAAAACAGGTATGATAAATGAAACGATTTTACCCAAACGCTGCTTTAACATGGAATTGATAAAAGGATAGGTAATATAATGTCATAAGTGAATCATATATGATATCATAAATATCATTGTGGTTATATTATAAGTTAATAATATTTTTAAACCCACTATACAGTATTTTCGTACAAGTAAGAAAAAAAATGGACCTAAGGTAAGGGATAACTTATCCAATCTCGGTTTTATTAGAGATTGTTTATTAGTAAGTATTTACTGGGGTTATATGTATCATCCATGTCCATGTTTTCTAAAAATGGTTTCATATATGTTTAAAGTCCTTTTTACCCATTTTTTTATTTTACTTCATGGTATGTAAGGAATCTATCTTTTGTTTACCATATGAGGTACTTTTTGACTATTCTTGAAAAAGTACGAGAAAAATGTTTTTTTAACTTATATGGAATGAACGGATTTTTATTGTTTCATAACGCCTTATTTTCATGAAGCTTACACATCAAGATTTTATGATTATTTCCAACAAAATTCCTTTTATTTTAAAATTTCATGGCATTTTGTGAAAAGAAAATGATTTTGAAGAAGAAATGATATTTTCCTCAATAATTCATTTCAAGTGTTTTATCAAAACTATTTTCCATCTAAGATGAAATTATTTAATATGTTTATGTTTCAATTATAATGTCCCTATAATTTACATGGTTTGATTTTTCTTATGATTAAATGACATCCATTTGTTTTATATGGATTATTTTATAATGGGATGATGTTTATGAAACCAATTTTATTCTATGGGTTACGATGGATGATTTATGTTTATTTTGTGGCACACGAAATAATGACTTCATTATGAGATGGGTGGGACCTATATCTCACTACAATGCATTGGGTAAAGATTTATATCTCTTTAGATAGACATTTCTAGAACAGTAAGTGAATTTGGTTTAGTAATATAGGGCTGGAATGGCAAGTAAACACAATTTAGTAATGGAATTTGACCACTAGGATGGTCTTTGCAGCAATGTCTTGGCTACTATAGAAATCATAACATGTTCTTGATGGTTTTCCACAATTACATGTTTTATTCCCCTGTTATTTTAGTATGACTAATGTTCCTTTATGATATATTCCTTACGTACTTCCAATATTTATGGAATTTCTCAAGATTTTGATGTTTAGATTTTATGTTCATGTTTTTGCATTCAAATGCTTCTAGATTGTTTTATGTTCTCCATGTTTACCCTTACTGAGAATTTGATCCCACACTTTTTATGTTTTCCTTTCCATAGGATATAATGAAACGTTTTAGGTAAGAAAAACATGGGAAAATATTTATGGGAAATTTTGAAGATCTTTCATCCTGATTAGAATATTATATTCTGAGTTTCAAAAGACAGTAAACTATTACAGTCCTTAGGTGTTTGTTTTTGTTATGTATTCCGAAAAAGTTATTTAATATCCATTTACATCAAGTTCAGGTATCTACAACACCCCATGTGACTTTCCAGTTGATTCCATATAAGAATGACCTCTAATTTTTGTTTTCATTTGCATGTCATACATTCCCAACTATGTCACCATCCATCCACAACTCTTGATCCTTTTTTTAAAAACATTATCCCCTAAGAAATCAATTTGTAGTCACTATATATGGGGAATAAAATGTATATGGTAAATAATAATGAGAAAATTCATCCCATGTGATTTTGGCCACACAAATATTTTCCATAATAATTATATCAGTGAACATGTAATTTAAATAATTCATGAAAATATCTATGAGAAAACATTTTTGGGGAAAATTATGATTCATAAATTGACATAAAAATATTTATTTAAATATATTAATAGTCCAAAAGCTCAAATTTTCTAAATTATGTAATCATTATGATTCTTTAGATGTAGAACAAGTAAATAAAAAGTATTCCAATATTAAAAAGTTTAGAAATAAAATTTTAAAAAATTCATCTATGGGATTTATATGGTGAAGACAATTAAATTTTATATAGAAGATTAGGAAAAAAAATATACCTCAATGGAACACTTTTCAAAAACCAAAACATCGACCCATCAATGCCACATGAATATACATTGATAAATAATTAGATGTTTATTCATAAAAAATAACTCTCGATCATTCCCTTCTTCATTTAATGTTTTTTCTTAATAATGAATAGTAAACCTTATTTTAGGGTACCTTATGGGAAATGTATATAACAACCATAGGTCAATGGAACATGAATCCACATTGAGAAATAATCTGATGTTTATTCATCAAAAATAAATCACTCTCGTTCTCTCCTTCATTTTATGGTTTTTATTAATCCTGAATAGTAAACCTTATTAGAGAGTACCATATGGGAAATGTATATAAAAACCATATGTCAACTGAGAATTAATTTAATAGATATTAATAATGTCAATTTAGGTATTAAATAATAGACTAATAAAATCAAACATTTTTGAATTAATCCCCATAATTTGGATTCAATCATTGTATCAATATTTCCATATGGGAATCTATTAAAGATATAACACAACTTATGTACATGAAAAAAAATTATTTATTAAACAAATGTTATATATCCTATAAAACTCAACTTGATAAGAATCTCCCCAAAAACTAATGTTGAGGGTAACAACATTTTTAGATATCTATATGGTAATAAAAAAGATGAGGTTATTTAATATGTTAAAATTACCATTATACACATTTAAGGGGCATAAGACTCCAAAACTCAAAAATTATTTAATCCGTGCCCTAGGGAAAACATGAGTCACTAATAATAGTCAATTACCAATATAAAAAATTGAATGAAGTTAAAATAACTATATAAGATTTTAAAGAAACTTCAAGAGAATACATAGTTGTCAATAATATATTTAATATTTTACTAGATATGATTGATATGAAGGAATAATCACTTGAATATTTCCATTTGAATTCATTTCCACTTCACAACTTTAATTCTATGCTGATTGAATGTGATATATGAAAATGTCATTATTTTTAGAAGTTAATTAATATATATAAATAGATTTCGTATATAATATTTATGAATGAGGATAATATGATAGGGTTAAAGTAACATGAAGATATTTCTATTTCATATGAGGAAATTAAAGTGTGATTTGATAAAATCATGTCACCGATTTTATTAAAAATTTTCAATGGAAAGGGAATATATCACAGTAAGTTAACATTATATTTTTTAAACAGTGTATTGGTTTGTCACTTTCCTATAGATTTTATTAATCGGAATGAAGATGATGATTATGATAATTGTGATTGATCAAAGTGGTTTCCAAGGAATAGAACATTGAAATATAATAAATAAAATGTTTCATTTGAAATAAAAGAGTGATGGTCATCCGAAATAAAGAAAAGAAATATTTTATCCAAAATGTAGGAAGATAATTCATCTCTTAATTATTGTAGAGAAAAAATATTTCCTACTAATGTGAATGTAAATGAGATATTCAATGATGGAGATAATGGATAGATCGACATGTAATTTATAAAGAAATAGTAATGGAAGGAATTTCTTAGGAATATATAAAATTTATAAATTGAATAATAATTTGGTGAAGGTATATCATAAACTAAATGTGGATAATAGAGATTAAAGTGAAAATAAGGTTTTGTTGTTGAAACTAGTGGACAGTTTAAAAGTATCACTAGAATAGTAGAGAAATATTAAATATTAAATTTAGGATAGAATAAAATTAACTAAAACAAATTTAATTTTCTCCATAAAATGTCTTAGATATTGGATATTATTGAAAGTATTTCATGTTTTATTTTGAAATATCCATGTAATAATTTGGTTATTACTTAAATATAATTAGAGAGAGTTATGAAACATAAAATAATTTTAATGATCATATTAATCAAAAAGAACATTATTATATGGATTTAAAATATATTAGGATTTACAAGAATAATGTTAATGATTAATCACTAAGAAATGGGAGTAATTATATATTATTAAAAGAGAGAGTATGAAACTTTTGTTCATTTATAATTGTATATTTAAATTAAATATATTTTATAAATGGATAAGATATATTTACATTAGAATGTCTAAAATATATTTGTATAAGTATATATAATCTTATAATTATGATTATGTGGATAGATTTAATAAAAATGATAAAAAAGTGTTAAACAAAAAGTATTTCAGAGCAAACAAATAGAAAGTTCTAGAGTAAAATATTTTTTTTTGGTTAGTTCTGTTGTTGTTGTGTTTTCAGTAACAAGGGAAACAATTTTAGGTTCAATGATATAAATTTATATGATTGTTAAATATATTAAAGTATTTTATGTTTGGAAAACCTACTCTAGGGGAAAATTAAAAGTTAGATATACTCTTTAAGTAAAACTGGAGATATAATTTAAATATTTAAATGAGATCTATGTAAGGTCTAGCTAATCATTTCATTAAATATAGGATTTCATTACTATCCTACTAGCATATATTAATATGAATAATTATTTTAAAGTGTTTTAGAAGAATAATAAATACAAATATATGTCTTGTTTGTTGAAGTTATAAAAAAGGATTCACAAATAGAATAACCTTGAATATGGAAAAGTTATTGATTATTTTACATTGTAAGGGTTATTATTCTTTTTAATAGTTTTGATAAGTAAAAAAATAGTTTTCTAATAATTTTTTTAAAATGATGGATCTCTCAAGATATGAAGTATTTTTTCAATATATATTAATGATAAAAACTAGTAATTAAATAAAAATCTATTTTTTTTATGGATTAAATCATAAATTACAGTTTTTATTAACTTTATTATTAAGTACATGGATTTATATTTCTGAAGGATTAATACTAGGTGTTCTTGTTAAATGATGGACATATTCTTTTATGGTATAGTAAACTAGATTAAAAATATTTCAGGTGGGAGATTTTGAAAACTCATGAAGCTTGAGTTTCAAGAAGGATGGTGAATTATGGAATTGAATACATGGTCACATTGGTGAAAGAATATTAGACAATTAACTCATGAATAAGTAGTTTGATAAATTTATATTCTAATAATATAAATTTAATGGGTCTATTCAATATGTTGGAAATTGAATATAGTAAATTTTTTACACAAGAAATTGGATATTTGAAAAACTAAACTCTTGGAGATGATTAAATATAATATATAAGGACAAATAAAGCATAAATAAATTCATGGAGATAATAAATTTATCTCATTTATTAATTGGTATACTTATATCACATGTATTTGGTTTATATTATATAATTCTGATGCTCTAAATGGGATTAGCATTTTTAGAATTAGTGTAGTTAATTAAGGTCGTTATTTGGTAAAAAAAATCAGATCTAATAATGGTTCTAAGTACACAAAAGGATATTTTGAAGCCTAAATAGAGAATTATGGAATTATAAATGACTCTAGTTCACTACACACCCAGTATAAATTTTAGTTTTTGAAATAAATAAAATAAATTTTGTGGATACGGATTGAACCATGCTGGTTAAACAAAGAGTGGTTCTTCAATTCTTATAAGAAAGTGATTGGAGTAGTGTTCCATATCCAAAATTAGTTTTAATTTCATCCATATCCTGAATTATATCTATATGATATATATTATTTGATAATATCTTGTTTTATGTACTTAAATTAATTCATATTTACTTGTTTCATCATGGTGAAGGAACCAATATTGTGGAAATTTGGGATGTATGGAGTTTATTGAATCTTTTTTGGGATATTCATCAAATATAAGATATTATAATTGTTATAAAAAATAATCCTGAAATATTATCATTTGGGACCAGAATATTTTATTAGTGAGAAATAACCTGAGATGTGGCTGGAATAAAGGTACAAAACTTGTTTCAATTTAATCAGCTTAATCACAAAACTTTTACAACCCAAAATGATATTTACTTAATTTTTTTTTTGGAAAATAATAATAACTACATTTAAGTTTGATCAAATAAATTTTCAATTCCCCCCCCCCCACCATAGTAAAAAAATTTAATGATTACTTATCCCACACTCACCGATTTAGGTCCTGTAGAAATTCTATATATCATATACACTAGACACAAGATTATACTTGGTTCACCTACACTTGGATACATCAATGGATCATAAAATAAATTTCTCCCAACAAACCAAAATACACTAAATTACTTTTATTTTTGTGTTTAATAATGTTCAATTCAATCCAAGGATCACTCCATTTAAAATTATTGAGGGATGATATATTACCACCCAAGGGACACTCTCTTAGTCTTCTCTTTATTCTTACTACACAAGAAAGTAAAAACGTTTGGAATACAAGTGAATACAAGAATAATATCACTATTTTTTTGTTGATAAATGATGTGTATATGAGTTCCCCTTGATCTATTTATATTACACCTCCTTAAAAATAAAAGTGTGAATATCAACCATAATATATATTTACTTTCTAGGAAACGATCATTAATTTATTTCCATAGAACAACTCATTTCTTATTTACAAATACCGTTATTAGGTTACAATGGTTTAAAATATATAATATGGTTAAAATAATATAACACTAATAATTCTCAATTGAATACTAACAATTTCCCCCTTTATATTTGTTATAAAATCATCACTAATTAAACAACATCTTCCAATTCTTTACTTCCTTAGAAAAACCTCATATTCAGGATTCTTCCTTCTCCCCATTTAACATTAACTCCAAAAAATATATAACAAATTATTATTATTGAAAATAATTCACATTTATTGATAAGGGATTCACATTGAACTCATTCTTAGATATTATCCACCCCATGTGTTTCTGATGTCACATGAAAAATATTATATAATCCATTGATACCTCTTTGTTTTTTATGCCAATTTCTCAATGAATGTCTCCCCATTTATCATTATAATGGATATGGGGATCATAAATATACATTATCCCCATCATTAACTCTGATAATTTCACTATATATCGGTACATTTGAATATCCATTTAGAGTACAATTTATATCTCCAACAAAAAATAATCATCATCGTCCACATATTTAAGATAATTCTATATGTATCTTTAATGATAAAAAACTCTATTTATTTTAGCTACACACTCAAAAATATCAAGTGAGTGAACTTATAACTTCTTAAATAGTCATAAAAAATCTTCTAAGTTTATAGAGTATGAACTATGTGTAAGAAAATAAAATTTATATTAATAGTACCAATGTGTTACATTATACCCCTTTACATCCATAAACATTATAAGGATTTCTAATTTAGCTTCAGTAAAGGGACTCCCGTTATTATTTTTATTACATTTTAAATATATAATAAGTTGATAACTATAAAACAGTATGTGTTTGAATCGTGAAATTTCAATTTTTTTAGGAATATCTTTTTACACCATCATGATTTTTATCTATTTCTGTATTAGTTGTCCTTTCCTAGTTGAATTTTATAAAATATTTCAAATATATGTGTTAAACATCCTTAAATGTCTCAAATCTATGTCCATTTTATTAGATAAAAAATAACACATTTACTTTTACCTAAACATTACCTCTTATCCATCAAGGTTTCGTCCTTCTGGGTGGCCTTGGAACTACTTATTATATGCCTAATATAGCTTTTTTCACCATGTTTTCTTGAAACCACATCATAATATTTTTATAAGGTTTTTAAAACTCATTAATTTAATATTTGTCTTTATATCTACAGTATTTCTTCAACACCACTAGAAATGTTTTATTTAGGAACACCCCGTCAATTTTACAGATTAAGCATTGATAATGATTGGTGCATTACTTGAAACCACTCATGAATTTAAATTTTCCATAATTTATACATGTTATTTCATCAACATGACTTTTTTAATTAATAAATTTCAATATAATCACCTTATACATCATATATAAACTTTTAATCCCACATCACTTCAACAAGAATTATAGAAATCATGTACATTAGGAAAGGGTGTCCTATAATTTCTTCAGGTTAAGGAAGATAATAAGTCACCATGGAAAAAAATTCTCTTTTATCCTTAATTTTTCAATCAATATTTTGATCTATAATGGTTTTTACAAAATTTCATGCCTCATTTTTCTTTGTTTTCACCCATTATTCATTTCCCAAATCCATATTTGTTTTTGTATATTTTCTATCCATCCTGGATTTCTCCACCTAACACTAATTTTGATTTTTTTTACGTGTATTTTTACCTTGATTATCATTTAAAGAACCATTATATTTCAAAAAAACATATCTTTATTTATTATAATTATTTTAAAATAGACTTATTTTCTTCAAAATAATGTTACATTCTTTAGTTTTTTCAAATCACATTCTTGTACTTTATGGAAACCTTTAGTTCAATTATATAATTTAATCTCCTCTTTGAACTACTTTCATTATTAATATCTAATTTAGTCACCCTTTGAAATTTATTTCATAAAAGCATATATTTATCACTATAATAATTTTATTTTTTTTATTTTTAATCCATGTACAATTATCATGTGATCTCTATTAGATTAATTATTATCAATGCAAAAATAATAGAATAATATCAATTAATAAATTTCTATATTGGGAAATTTTGTTCTGAAAAACAACCATAAACATCATACTAATAAAAAAATTAATTATTCTTAGTAAAATCTTGTAATACAACCATGCATTCAGCAATAAAATATCACGAATTTATACCTTTTATTTTTTAAGCTCATTAATGTGACTATATTTATTGTTGAAAAACTCTTGAATTTGTTTTCATTACATCCACTATTTTCCTATTTCATTATTTAAACTCTTATTACCATTCTCTAAAAACCAACCATGGAATTTTTCTCCTCAAATTTGTTGGGGTTTCCTTGTAACTTGTTATAATTTTTCCTCTATAATATGGCCTTTGTATCATCAGAAATTTATCATAATTATATTCATGTTTTGAGTTATTTAAATTCATTTTAATAGTTCATATTGATTGATAATAAAATGATAAATATAAAAAATATTTTAAAATATTATTAATCGTATAATTTTGTTCCACTTTAATTTTAATCAAGATCATTTCCTATTTGAGTAGATTTATCTTTTTTTATTATTACATCAAATTGAGAATTAATTTATTTCATGAGCAACCCCCATTTAAAAAATCCATTATTAAATGTGTAGGCATGATCATCTAACAAGTGAATTTATATTTCAATCTTAGTGTTCATATAGGAAATTAAATAATTGAGTTTTAATGTTTCTTATTTTGGACTTTGGATATTCTCAACTAGTTCTGTAATTTCTTCCAATAATTCATATCTCTTATATTTCAAATTTCAGACTTATTTTGAGATAAGATATTTCTCTATAGAGCTACCTTCAGTCTTCTACATCTTTGAGGACATCTCTATTAATTCATCATCATTGATCTCATTCATTTGTATTAGATTTAAAAATAACTCAATAAATCTTATGCTCTATATATTTTTATTTTTACCTCAATTTTTAGTCCTCCAACATGATTCTCATGTCCCTCATTATCATTTATAAATTTTAATACTTTTTCGTATAGTCCTGAATCTTTCTTGATCATTCGGTAAACTACATACACTTTTGGATTCCTTGATATCTCTTCATTATTATTAAATCCAAACATAGTTGGGTTAAAAAGATCTTTATCTTGTCCTATACCATCATTTAATGAATTAATATATTCAAAATAAGAATAATTCATTCATTTATTTTTAAATTCACCAAAATTTTTCATTTGAATATCACTATCACCAAATAATTTTCTATTATATTGAATTCAATTATAGATTATCTAATTTTTTTTAACTGTTTCCCATCTCCATAAAACAAAATATTGTAGGGGGGATAATAATAATAAATAATACATAACTCTAAAAAACAATCAAATTGATGTAGATTAAAAAAATACAACAAGAATAAAAGAATTATATAATACCACATGTTAATTCCATAATTGTATTTAGTTATAGATACCCTTAAAGGGGTGTGTTGAATAAAATTATAAATTTATTCCAACATAAATCACTTAATACTAAAAATAAAATTACCCTATAAAATCTTAAACTCATTTTTTTGGCTCTTAAAAAATTTATTCAACAATGATCTAATTATTATTACATCGATCTTTCTATTATTTTATTTTATTAGTGATTAATAAACATTCACACATCAATTTTTATCATATGGATGTTAATTAAATAATGAAAACAAGATAATAAAATTTATGTGGTTCTCTTATATTGGGTTTCACCTAAGGAGCACATAGTGGATGTTTCCCATATACTAATATCCACTAAATAAATTTTTGTTGTGGTTTTAGGAAATATCACTTCAAGATAATTTTCATTAATTTTAAAATGGTTTAATGGTGGTTTAATGCCTCTTGTGGTTAACTCCCTTAGTCTTCACTCTTTTCTCATTACACAATAAAAGAGAACATGTTAGAATATAAACCAATACAATAATAATATATCCATAGTTATTTTTGATGCACTAATTGTAGATTAGTTCTAATTGGTCTCCTTATTTTATTCATTCTTCATATAAGAATTGTGAATACCGCCTAGAATGAAACATTAAATTTCATAAAAAGTACTTCAAAAATTCTCTATGGAATATATCCTTCTTTATTTAGCTATATATTCAAGGAATTCTAATAAAGTCTTCTTTCACTTCCTTTTAAGCACTCATTCAATTATAGAATTATTCTCTCCATGAATCCTTCTATTTTTACCATAGTAAGAAAATCAACTATTTTTAGAGATATTATATATATATATATAATTCCAGAATTTTATTAATCAAAATATAGTGAAATTATCTAGGTTTCATTTGATTAAAATATTAAAATTTCCTTGAATATCTAGGAAAATATTTCCCTCCATAACATAAAAAACAAGTCAAACTCGTCTAATTATTGTGTAATGGTGTGTTTTATAATATAAATTTTTTAAAATGTATAATATATCTAAACAAACCTTAACCACATTACATTATATCCCTAAATTCAAGTCATCCTCAAACGATCTTCACACCAAATAATCACAACGTTCTTCTTTTAGGTTGATCTACTTATCTGAATCGGTCTTATTCTTCCTTTGGTACTTCCATATTTTCTATATAATATAGAATCTATAGGGATATACAAATAATATTTATATAAAATCATCTAATATTCATATATTTAACAATATATTCCATAAAACATTCACTTCAAATGCAAAAATATGATAAAATATTTTTATATTCAAAACCACCATATACCCTGAATCATGATACCTTGACAACACCAAATCATATAGGCTATCATGAATGGTTTAAAACATAAAATATTTTAAAAAACAAATCCAATGTCATAAATTATCATTTTCATTCTATCGTTACAAATATTGTTGAGGAAATTGTTTTTTGATAACTCATTTAATGATTATAGAAATAAGAATATTTCAATCGAAGGTAAAGAACATGATAACAGTTTATTTAAATAGAATAACATATATTTAAAAAAGTAAAAATATCAGGTAAATAGAATTGTGAGAAATATGAACCAAATTTTTCAGGTGATAAAAAGTGGTGTGATTTAATTAATTCAAGGCAAGGTAAAAAGGTGGAGGAGTATATTAACATTGGTGAATAAAATACCATGGTTCAAAAAATGCCATCCTTAAGGAAAAAATCCAAGCCTTAGTGGTTTATAAAGTAGGTAAAAATTATATGAATAAATCATTGGATCATAATGACTGGATATAAGTGATTAATAAATAATTGGATCTGATTAATAAAAATATCACATCAGTATCGGCTCTATGACCGAGATTAAAATTTTATTTGAAAAAATTTGGTGTTCCAAAAAAACACATTGAAAAAATTAAAGTGGAAAGAGAAAATGTGAGACTATTATTTAAAATCTCATTTCAATTTTAAGGTGTTGACTTTAGTGATTTATTTTCTATAATAAAAAGGTTTTAAACTGGTTAAACTAAGGGATTTGTTTCTTATTACATCCACAAAATCATCTTATAATTAATGAACATGAGACGCATAAACTAAAAATACTAGGTAATATAGGAATTCAATACATAAGGTTGAATCCATAGAAAATAGATTCAAAAAAAACATAAATTAAATAGAAAATGTATCTAATCTAAGGTGAAAGAAACTTCTTATTACTTGATGTGGAATTTATAAGAATGAAAAAAGAAATAAAAGCATCATATCAAGCATATAATCTTTAGTTTCATAAAATAGTATTATATGGGATAATTATTTAGTATTGTTTTCATACAAATTCAGACCAAGTAAACCCCTTGTTCTAAGTGATCACTTTATCTCCCACTAACACAACTTTTATTGTGGCCAATTACTTCAATAGATAGTGAGAGAGGTAACCCAAGACAATATTTTAAAGTATAACCCAATCCTCCCAATTTCCATGGAGAATATATTATCAATGTAATTTAATTATATGTGACACCCCCTCACTCAATGAACAATGGTCATGTATAGAAAATTAAATTTTAAATGTGAAGAAACTAATAAACAATGTTAAAACTCAAATTTGAACTAACCATAAACCAAAAACTCACTAGCACACTTATCCTTAAAATTAAATACATGGAAATAACTCATTATAATCATGACATGGTGGTAAAAACAATGAAAGAAATATCTATATCAGTTTGTATGCAGCATTGGATGAGATTTTCTTCCAAAATACTTCACAAACAGGTCTGTTTATGTGAAATTAGGTGTTTCATAATATTTTCATTTTCAAAAATTCCTTGTTTATTTTCTGCCATTTAAATTTAATTACTCCATATGCATGAAATATTATAGTTTTATTTTATATTCTAGAAATATACATTGGATTTTTTTGGACTGCTTATTTATACATACACGATTCTATTTTATATTGCACCCATCAGTTAGGTTATTGATTTTTTTGACTTATTCCTTCTAACTCATAGATCCATGGGGCTTACTTTTCTGGTCATAGATCAATATTATCACTATGTTTATCCACATTATACACTAGTTAAGTTCACTCATTAAATTCACTTGTTTTTTAATTTGGCAAAGACATTTGGAACTTATCGGTTGGTTGGGCTGTTTTGAGGTGTAGATGGTGTTGGGGAATTGATCACCCCTATATCACATCCATTCGTCTAACTCTCTCTCTCTCTCTCTCTAGAAACTATATTTCTTTCCTTATCTTGTTTTAGAAATACTAGCTTTGTTTTTTAGATTTCTCAATGGTTATTCTCCATGCCTTCCGTCCTCCAATGTTCACTAACGGTGTACTAATTTCGGTGAAGTCCATATGACAGAATAAATCAATCACCAAGATGTGTGGCTAAGTTCAAATTCAATGTAAAATGAGTTCTTAGAATAGGTGATTACTTCTTCGTACAGAAGGATCTATTATTATTTTTTATTTTGGTTAGAAGAGCTCAGGATTTATGGACCTGTTCATCTAGCACTATATGTTTTTTTCATTCATGTATCACAATTTGTGGTTTTTTCTATTTTAATATTAAATCATTATTTACTTAAACATATATACTATACTCTTTTTCTTCTCTGATAATCAATATTATTTTTTCATTCGAACACTATAAAAAAAATCATAATCGGTACTCTTAGTTTTTGTGTGAACAACTATTTCTAGTGTACCTTACCCCACATAAAGTGGTATCAAAACCCCATTTATTCTTATTTTATTTTCAAATATTACTCTTTTATTAATTTGGATTCAATTTTATATTCTACACCACAATATCATCTTAATTCATTATTTCATTCTTTATATTTCCAATTGAAATCATTTTCACCCCATATATCATTTGAATTTCAAAAAAACATATTTCTACAGCCTTGCATATCGAGTGATTTTTTATTTTTTGTTGGCAGTATGATTTAGTTGTCTCTAGAAACTCGATATTTGATATATATTACAAACAAGACAAAAACTAGATTTGAAAAAAAATTATAGTGATAATGAATTAAATCCTATCTAAATTAATATAATATATTGGATAGATTAGAAAAGATTAATTGATTACCTCTTCAATCCAAAGAAACTAATTGTTACTTTTTATAAAATTATAAAAATATCTACTCTTTATGAATATATATCTCCGGATATTCTTACTCATCCATAGTGTTCTTTTCATCATTATTTTGTGATAAATTAATTTTGTAATTTTATTTTGAAACTACTTATAATATTATGTGGATTAATATATAAACATTTAATTTTTATATTTAAAATGAAACCTATTATTTAAATTATATCCCATCAAAATAAATTCTATAAGGTGGGATTATATGTGACCAACATTAATGTAAGTGTTGATGATTAAGATCTAGGAATGACCCTCTTAATTTCAATAGATAACACATACATTTATTTATTAGATACAATGATGCAAGGTTAGGAATCCTTAACCCTAGAAGAGGTTTAGTATTCAATACACTCTATAGAACTATAATCTACACCTAGAGTTAAAGGTGAGGTAGAGAGTATTTTCATGAGTGGTAGAGCATGGTTTTGGGGTTAAAACAAAGAGTTTACTAAGGATAAATTAAAAAATAATAAATAATCCCTACCTATAAAAAAATCCATGAAAATAAAAATATTTCTTTCATTATTGTAATATTGGGAATACTATGGTAGAGAGTAGGGAGACCAAACAAGAACTTGAGAATAAACTACCCACTGACCAGTCCCTTATTATGGATTATGTTTATGATACAGTCGAAGTGTTGAGTAATTTTAACCATTCCTTCAACCAAGTGTGGGACCTTGACTCAGTATAGCCATTATACATGTGTCTTTTTCGGGATTCATTCCATGATTATATTGAAAGAGAAGTAGGAGATGCCTGAAATAATATGATGTATTAAGTAAAGGGAAGAGTATCTAATTTAATAGAACTTTATAACCTCACTATAAATAATTTTATAGATGATAGTTTGGTTTTTTATCTCCATTGAAACTAAATTAACTTAAGGATTCTCATCCAAAAGGGATTAATATTTAATGCTGAATTTGGATATCTAAAAATATCCAATTTCTCTAAAACTGTCATTAAAGTTTCTGTTATTAATGGTTTGTATTTCTTCTATGGAAACACCCATTCAAATAGTCTATTAGTGTGTATGTTACTAATACTAATATTACACAATTATGGAATAGTATATTGCCGCATGTAATATAAAAGGGAAAAAAATAACTTAATGAAACGGTCTTTTGATTAACAACACACGAAGAAAACATCTATTTTGTTGTGATTGTATTATGGGTAAGGCTAAAAGAATCTTCTTAAGTAGTTATATCTTCAATAAATCATGCAACTTTGAATACCTAAGTTTTAATTTTTTGGGACCATCCTAGGATTCCTCCCATAGTAAAGGTTCCTATATTGTTATGTTTATTGGTGAATTCTCAGGAAAGGTGTTGATTTAAATTCTGAAAAATAAATCTAATATTTTATATACAATTTAAATCTATAAAATCATTGAAGAGAATTAGTTTGGTAAAAATATTAAAACAATGAGAACATATAATGTCTTAGAATGCATATCAACTGAATTAATTCAGTTCTAGGAATTTGAGGGTATTTCAATATAATAGACTATTACAAAACCCCCCAAATAGAATGTCCTCACAGAATGAATAAATAAAACTATTTTATAGAGGGTATAATGAATGATTCCATGATAAAGAATGCATATATATTTCTAGGTAGATGGTGAAAATTTGATATTTTACCATAATAATGGGGAACCATAATTTTCTAATAACATTAAAAACCAAGAAAAACGTTCTAATTGAAAACACCCTCTTATAGTTACCGGAGAGTCATTGACTAAACTACTTATGTTCATTAAAAAACCTATAATCTCAAGCCTCAAGCTCTTAAATTTGTCTTTATGGGATATCCTAGGGGTATAAAAGGTTATATACATTTGTTTTATAAACACTATTACCAAAAATGAATCATTAGTAGATATGTGGTGTTTGATGTGTCATGCTCCCCCAAATCCAAATCTATCACACCTAACAATAGTGATCGAACTATAGATGAAGCTAAAGAAATAAAACCACTATCTCATTTTAAGGATATTGTCTTGCCTCCTCCACCTAATCCTAATATAGTGGATCGATTTGATTCAATCTCTATATATGATTGAGATTCAAATGTTTACCCACCTACTAATAATACAGACTCTCATTTAACTCGTGATAGATTTCGGAGCATTTCAATACCTCTTTCTTTATTTAGCCTATAAGAAATGTGTTATTATGCCTTCATATTTCCCAAGATCTTTTTTATGATGGTCCTCACACCTATAAGTAATCCCTTAAGGAAAAATATAAAAAATATTGGACCTTTTACATTGATAAATAGATGAATTCCTTATGAAAAAATCACACCTTTTCTATCATATATAAACCAATCAATTCTAAAGTAATTAAATTTAATAATATTTATAAATGAAATGAAGATAACACTATTATAAGTTCAATTAAATTCAAATAAATACTATTTTCTAAATAATTCCTCCAATGGTAAGGATTATACTATTCTCATATTTTATCCGAATTTTAATGAACTATTCAATAAGGATGATATGTCATTTTTTTATAGTCACCTTGATATGTAACAAATTGATGTAAAAACTACATTATTTTATGGTGACCATATTGAGAAACTTTACAGGAATCCTCTTGATGGTTCCACATAGTAATTCAAATCTAACCGAATTTTCCATTTAAATAAATCATTATACGGTTTAAAATAATCCTAAATGAACTGGTAGAGAAATTTTTATTCTTTTCTACTTGATAACCATTAAATTAAGAGCTAGTATATAGCTTGGGATAATTTTAAGTAAATTAAAAATAGAATGATTTACCTACTAAAGTATGTTGATGACATGTATGTTATTTTCAATAACATAAATCCCATTACTATTGTTAAATATAAATTAAAATAAATGTTTTAAATAAAGCGCATAGGTGTATCAAATACAATTTTAAGTGCAGAAATTATAAGGGACAGACCAAATAAACTACAGTATTCATAGCATTCATATGTTCTAAAAACACTTAAAACATGTCTTTTTAAATCTCTCAAATCTATAAATATAAATTTTTAGACAGTATTTTATGCATTCAATAAATCAAGAACCTATTATTTTTATGAGGTTTATTTTATGTATAAAATTACAAATTAAAATTTAGTTATAAACATCATAAATCGTACGGTCTACATAGAGCCTGATATAGCCTTTGTAATCTACATCCCTAATAGATTTTTGGTCAGTCCAAGAAATCCATGTTAGTAAGCCCCAAACTGGCTACATTGGTAGCTCTCTTGAATTAATAATTTGTCATTATGTTATGGTAATAAATCATATACTGGTAGATTAATTATTGGGTATTTATATGATGACATTTTAAAGAGAATTGATATCAAAAATTCATTGACTAAGTATGTCTAGGCTACTTTTAGAGGCTATATCTATAGGAAATGAAATATGAAATTTGTGGTTTCTATTTTAACCAATGAATCAGAATATATATCCTTGACTAAGCCGGTTGAAGGGGCCTTAGGTCTTAAGGGGTTTTCTGATAAACGCATTATTTTTAATTTGTTTAATATTGTGTATAGTGTTAGTTAAACTACATTAAATTTATCCAATAATTTTGTATGACATAGTAAATCAAAGAATATAGATATTTTATTAAATTTGTATAGATATGTTATAGAATCTTGACCCATGTTTGTCAATAATATACACAAATATAATAACTCAGCTGAAAGTTTGACTAAATTTATAGTGTTATCTAAATAAAGTATTGGTTTGTGGATATAATTTGGTTCCTATTCAATAACTATAGGGGAAAAAATCACTAATTTCAATAGAAATTTTTTAGGATTTGTGAATATAGGTGTTTCAAATTGTTTTCAATAAAAATTATGCCTTTATTATATTATTCCCTTTAAATTTTACTAGTTCACACGCATGAAAAAATAAATTTAATTTTATAAAACGAAAATATATATTTGATATTTTACAATTGGTATGCTTATTCTTTTTCTTGGTCTTCTGTATTAGGTTTCAGTTTTTTTACATCTTATTTCTCATTTTATCCAACACCTACTGACTCACTAATATTCTGATATTATTTTCCTAGCCATTGGTTAATCCTATCACCTGGTTCATCCTCACAATCCACTTGTTTAGTCACACTCATTAGTGTATCTTGGTTTCTATCTCAACATCAGCCAGTTTAACTTACCAGTTGGTTGTGTTGTTTCGAGGTGTAGATGATGTAAAGGGAATTGATCACCCATACGTCGCATACCTCCAACTCAATAACTCTCTCTCAATGCTCAGGTTTTCTCCCTCTCTAGTTAAGAAACCATATCTTCATTTTATATTTCATGGTAGTGATTATCCATTCTTATCATCCTTCATCATAAAATTTCGGTTTACTATATCTGGTGGATTTTCAGTGATGGAATATTTCTATCAAGAATATGTTTGGCTGAGTTTTGAGTATTTCTACATTTATACTCCTAAATTTATAGATTTCTCTATTTTCGTGTTCTACCATTATTTCCTAAAATATGTTTTTTGTAATCATTTTATTCCATGAGAATTAATAAAACACATCATTTGGGTTGTTTTCATTCATTTACGTCAAAACTATATTGAAGCACACAAATCATGGTGACTATTGGTACTAAATTATTTATTTTATCTTGATTGTTTGGTTTTTTTGTTTGATTAGAAGACTATGAACTAATATATCAATTGGTCCACTTTGTGTTTGTGTGAACTTCTACGTCCAGTGAAACACACCACTCAATATTTCTCTCCTAGTATTGAAAATATTTACCCTTTATTTATAATCCTTTGTGGTTTTCTACAGTGGAAAAAAAATTGTTAAAGTCATATGAGTCACACTATGAATCCATATCCATGGATCCTCAGTGACATCTATAATTTTTGGGAGTTCATATATTTTAATTTTTTATTGACAACACAACTCTTTATGTGTTACTATTTCTTACCACATTTCAATAATTTCTTCAAACTCTCTCTTACATATCCATGCGAGGCACATGACAAGTACATCCCAAACCAAGACATAAACTCAACCTCATTCTCCAATGCTCTTATATGTAGACACTGATTGTGATGTGAATATAGGTAATGTGGCTTGAAGGATCCTATTTATATGTTGGTATTTTTTTAATCTCCAATATCATATTTTGAATTCATCTCTAATTAGGAAAACCAACATCCATAACTTCTCGTGGTATATCATTCATCTTTGTCTTCTTCTTTTTTATTCTTTATCACAACAAAAATGAAATTAGATAACATGAAAACTAGATCCTATGAATCTACAGATTCATGTAACATCATAGTGTCCATGAACATTAATCGGATACCAATAAGTGTCTCATGAATTATTTCCTCAATGGATAGCCTTGGAACTATCTCACATTGACTTTTAAGGATTGTAGTGTGAGAAAAGTGTACAAGGATCGATGTAGCATAACATTACATGTCTAAAGTCCCTCAATGAATCATATGTAACTTTTTATCACTCATATATAGTATAATGTTGATTAAACTCCTCCTTTTATCATGAACCTTAGCTTCTCATCAATAATTAATCTTGCATGAGAACTCTCACATTTTAAGTGGTATATTCACTTTCCTCTACCCTTCTAAGAGGTTTGACAACTCAATAGCTAAAGCTAAATCTCATGTGGTGATCCCAGAGTGACTCTAGGATCATAGCAGCTTTATATATGTAATATCACACTTTTTAATGATTAAAATTCACTTCAATACAAGAAAGAGGCTCTAAAATAAGGTGAATAAAACTAATTCTACATTGATAGATTATTTTGAATAATGAATAAAAAAATATTAAAAAAATGTCCGGATAATATAATTTCCAATTTCAAGCACTATTAGTATAAGGGATAGTTATTTATCTTCATTATTGTCCGAATTTAGTCCTAGAGATCCCATTGGTCAAGGTGATAACTCTCTCTCCAACAAGCATATATTTTCTTAAAATCATTTAATTTAGTATTCAGAAAGAGAGGTAACCAAACTATAGGTTTATATGTAAAAAACTAACCAACCCAATGGTCTTGGAGAAGATATTACCCAGGTAATCTTGTTAAAAATTACATCCCCTTTCTATAAAAATACGATGATCGTGAATGAAGAAGTAATGGAGAGAAGTGAAATAGTTAATAAACAATGAGAAAACCCAATGACTAGAAATGAGTAGGAATGTCTCACATGATGGGAGGTTGTATCTTATAATACTTTTTTAGAAGCACACATCTCCGTACCACATTTCAAGGATCATAATAGATGTTGAAACTCTATAGTGTACAAAAATGAATTAAATAACCTCTAATTAAACATCATCATATATAAAATTGTCCATGTATATGTTTTAAAAAATGAACACCAAACAAATTGAATGTATCTCGACCCAAAATGACATTTGAGGAAGAAGGAGAGATCCTCAATCAAGATCTCAGGCACATACCACCATAGGTTTCCACTACCCCTAGTGAAACTAAACTCCACCTAATAAAGGTTCACCAAAGTCTCTTCAAATTTTTCTATCATATATATAACATAAGTACAGGTGAAGGAATAATAAATTAAAGGGTGATTATATACATTCCTCGTAAGGCAATATAATGGATCCAAAAAACATGGTTGACACAAAAAAATATTTACTTATTATTTCCTCAAATCTAGTTTATAATTTATAAACATAATAGACACAAACTAAATATAATAGGTAGTATAGTAACTCAAGACCGAGGTTCATTACCATAGAGAAAATTTTATGAATAAATGTAAATTAAATTTAAAAGTATTTAAACTATCGCAATTGGAACTCATTCTACTTAGATAGTGAATTTATAAGAACTTTGATAAAAGAAAAAACAACATGTTGATAATATAATTTCTATGTTCAACATCTATTAGTATAAGGTATAATGATTTATATTTATTAGTTCTGGAATTATATCCTAGAAATACCATTGGTACGAGTGATCACTCTCTCTCCCACTAATATGTATTTTCTTATTTTCAAGTATTTAGTAGTTAGAATTATAAGTAACCCAAACCATGGTAAAATGAAAAACATAACCAATAAAATGGTTATGGAGAAGATAGTATCCTAGTAATATCATTAAAAATAACACCCTCTCCCTCACAAAACAGAACGATCATACATGTATAATTAAAGGAGTTATGTGAAAGAATTAATAAACAATGTGAATGCCCAAAATTGGATTAAACATAAACCAGCAACTCACAAGAACAATTTTCGGTTTATTCAAATGATTTGAAAAAATAAATAACTCTCTCATTATATTTGTGAGAGTAAAAAATAATGAAAAAAAATTATATACAAAATTTTTAGTAAAAATGGTTGAAGACTCTATTGAAACAGTACTACGCACCCTTGTCTGGTTCACTCTCAATCACAGAAGTCGTTACCCTTTATATATAAGAACTTGCGGTTCCCTTCTATGATTAAAAATATTACATCATTTGAGTAGTACTTATAAATACACAACCAAAAATTCTTAGTTTCCACTATAATTATTAAGATATTTTATCTTTTAAATTCCAATTAACTACACAACATGTTTTATGCAGTTGTTACTTGTGGTGTGGACAAAAATCCTCTAAAATTTATTTTTCCTGGTAATGCAAGGAACGTGGAATATACATCTTAAACCATGACCTAAACTTATCATTATTATATAATTCTCTCGTATGAATGTATTTTTCATGATTTGAATATAGGAAACACATTTTGAATGATTCTTTTCATTTATTGATATTTTTCATATCTCAAATCCTACAATGTAATGTGATCTTCCATGACAGAAACCGACTTCCCCAACTTCTTTTTATGATGTTATCATATCTTTATTATTACTTCTTTCTTTATCATGGTGAAATTGATATAATATGTATTGATAACTAGATCCCAAGAACATATGTCATTCTTGTAGCCTCACTATCTCCATGAATATAACCAAAAACCAAAAACAGCCAATGTGAATTAAATCCTCTAGGGATGGGCATAGAACAATATCATATGGCCTCTCAATGTATGAAACATGAAACAAATTTCAATAGTAAGTAGAATTACACTTCTAAACTCCCACAGTGACTCAAACATACTTTTTTAAAACTTATATGTAGTCTTAACATAGTGTGAACTCCTCCTAAAATTGAGGAAAACATATTCGTATAAATACTTTATCTTCAACATTTATTTTCTGGGGAACTCTCATGTTATGAAGGGTATCTTCATTTCCTTCTAAACCTCAAAGATTCTCGACAACTCGAGGATGGGTAAGTGGGCCTCCCATGGTGAATCTATGATCTATGTGGCTTTATAAAGGTAATATTAGTCTTTTTAATGGTGCAAATGGAATAATTATAGTAGGTGATGCAGTGTGGGTGGGAAGTCAATGACATGAGAAATGGTGGGTTCTTATATGAGTGATGATATGAGGGTTGTGTGTAATATTGAAAATATTTTGATAACAATAACAGTTCCCACATGATTTATTAAACCACATCGAGTTTTCATGTGGTTGGTCAAAACTTAATTACTCATACCTGGGCCTCCACACCTTAATCGAGTCTCTTACGAACATTTATATACAAGAGAGTGTCATTCATTAACACAACCTGGCCCACCATGGCCCTATGTGGGTTGGTAGAAAGATGAGAGTGACAGCCTGGGTCTTCTATGAATAGGTTGGGTATTTTTTCCTACCAATGAGTATGAAAACCTCACATTATTGGAATATATATCCTATAATACATATATATTAATAAAAATCTCAATACCACATCGTTTGGAACATAATAAATGCATAAAAACATAGTGTAATCAAATTCATGCATTAAAATGTATGTATACATCAACGTATGGAAAAAACCCCAAGTACAAGATGGAAAAAATCAAACCCAAAAAATGACAAGTATATTGACTATAAAAGAATATTGAGGATGAAGGAGAGAGCCCTGCTCATGATTTGAGGAACTAACCACCATAGGTGGTCATAGTCCCCTGGTAAAACTAAACCCTACATACTATAGGTCCACCAAAGTCTCTACCAAGATTTATTTAATCTGTTTAAGGCATTTCATGTACATGAAAATTCAGTGCAAGGGTGCGTATATACTTAAAAAGTGGGGAACCCTGAAAAGAAAAAGTGATAATTAACAAGAATATTTTTATCTTATCTCATAATAAATCATGGTAAGGATACACAACATGATTATGTTCATAAAAAATAATCCTCAGTCAAATATAAATTACTCTTCATATATACAAACATCTATGAAAGATGATTCAATCCATACATCCAAGTGGTATTTTTTTTCTTGATGTGAGCAGTCCAACATTACCACACAAGAATATAATGGAGAACTCATTCCACACTAGAATATTCCTTAGTCGAGGGACTATTGGCTCTAGAATAGGACCTTCTCCATACTATATCTCGATGAATGGGGAGAACCAACTCCACAAATAGATGATCTAGACCCCATTAATGTGGGTTAGTGTCTAATCTACCTGTACATATGATATAGTGGAACCATTCCCCAAAAAACAAACTCTTATGGGACTACTAACCCCAGTATAACTCTAACATTCATTCTCAAGCCATATCATTCACCAAGTATCATTAAGAAAATTATCCCATTCATATCACCACAAATCATATCTCATAAGTCAAAATAAAGGTGTCAATCGCATCCTACGTGGTATTCTTATCAGAATGGTCTAATCATATGCCCAAATTTGGGTCTTGAAGAAAATGATACGAGAGGTATAACCATATAATAGAAGTGGAAAAAATGTCCTTTAATGTAAATATGGTGTAATCCCATGTTTAATCATATCTGTATCCAAATACTCCACTCATTATGTAAAGTTTCTGGAACACAACTTGTGTTATGATCAACACGGTGTTTGTTTCCATTTGGGGTCCCATGAGTGTACTCTCTATAAATGGTTTGTCTAACCCTCAAGGGTCATAATACATTTGGACCTTCCACATGGATGTGAGATATTTAAATCCACTAGAAAATATAGTTTCCATATAAATCATACTAAATGGACTGTGTTATTCAAGAACATGTGGTGTGTGGTCAATAATTTCATTGAAATTATATTCTAGTCTCCCAAATATTCACTAGTCTTATATTCTAACTAATTATAGCACAAATCTCATCATTTATTCCTCTATGTGCATCAATCATAGATCTACTACCACTAAAAGTTAGTTCTTATACATAACATTACTAGAATATAAATCTTTATTGATGAACCTCATTCCCATATTCCTAAAATTGGGAAAACAATAACTTAATACATCAGTTGATCACATTTTTTCCAATTTTCCATGAATCTACTAGAACCAAAAATGAATTTAGTTCATTAAAGATTTATCAATAAAAAACTCGGGGTTTGATCATGATTTTAACCAAACTAGAAGTAGTTAAATGACATCCTAGTATAGGGCCTATGTTAAAGAATTCAAAAAATGGTGGGAGAAAACAAAAGAAAAGTCAATATTAGAAACATTGTTAGCTGATATGGTTGCATCCAATGATCATCATTATGGAAAACATAGACCCAAGAACAATTTATCAAAAACAATTATTCCCAGAATTTAAATTGATATGGCTATGAGAATATAGGGAAATAAAATTAGAATCCAAAGTAGTTAAATCATTAAATTCTATAAATCTATAAAGATAATATGGAAAAATATATAAATATAAATCCCTTCTTTGAGAATAGATTTAACATTATTTAAGAATGTATTTTGTAGTGGTATCTTTTAAGGGTCTACATTGTTTATCAATTATCCCATGATTCCTTATGATTATAGGATGTTGATCCTCGATTCCTCCTTCATTTAATCCTAAAAGGTTATTCCTCATGGTAACAACTATAATACCTCTCAATACTCCAGGGTTATGCGGTTAACCTTGGATATTGGATATAAAGGGGTCACCATTAGGTTAAATTTAAAAAAAAAAATTAATTAATTTATTTTATTAATTTTAATACATCCATGACAATGTATCAATTTGAAGCCATGTTTTTATGAAAATTATGTTTTACCTAGGTTAAAACCCACATTCCGGATTCAATAACAATATCAGTTTTCCCATTTTAGACTCTAATCAATGGTAAAAACTCATTTACTCTGAAAATATGCATTCATGTGGTTTTAAATTTTTAATATTTGTAATTTATTAATTTTTGTGTCCTGTGACACTATTAAAATTAGGACAAATCTAAAAAATCTAGATATAAATATAGAAACATCTAACAGGTATAAAAATGAAAAAATGGAGTAGTTGCATCATCACCATATTCATGGATTTTCAACTCAAAAAATAAAAAACTTCTTAAAATAGTGAGGGTTTTGATCTCATATTTTTCTTTATTACTCCCATTATCTATATTAGAGGCTCCCATACTACCAAATAACATTCAATAGTACGACATATTTCCCATGAAGGATCCTATATAGTCATTGGGTACTCCAAAAAGGTGGCTTTGTCCTTGAGGTCTAGCTCACCCCATTCAGTAATGTGTAATGGTTCATGCATTTATCTCCTCAATCATGATAAGTGGAAGATTACATGAATCCATTCCAACTTTTGGTGTAAGGATTTATGATAAGAAACCTATCAAACTATATAAAGGATATGAAATGTCCTAAATGACCTTTGGGATAGAATGATTCTCCGACCAAACCTCTAGTAACCAGGCCATTCAGAGACCTTCAAGAACATGTTGGATCCCTACATAAAACACTAAGGGTTTACCACATAGGTATATGTGATAATTATTCTGACTCTAAGTTTTCATCATTCCATCGCACATCCATTGAAATTTATTCATTGTTTCTTGCGCCAGATCTAACCCAACAAAAAATGACTCACCAATCTTTATCCATCAAAAGGATGACATGTAGTCTCTCTCATGTCATGAATTAAATTTTTTTATTCTAATACTAGATTGATAGTTATAATTATTTGAGAACTCCACTAATGAAAACGAGTTCTCCCAACTCTAATCAAAGTATAACATGAAAGATCTCAACATATCCTCCAAAACATGGATTATTTTATCAGCTCAATCATTAGTTTGGGGGTGAGACATCGTAATAATATTTTATTATGATCCAAAAGACTCCCACCAAAAAATTCCATAAGCATGACCTAAACCATGAATCTTGGTATAAAATAAATATCAAGGTTACCACATGAATCTATATGATCTCCAACATATACAGTCACCCTCAAACTCTCAACTGAATTGTTCTCCACAATATAATAGGAATGATATGATATGGTAAGATGATCAACAATCACCCAAATTAAATCATCAAATTTCTCTATTCACAAAATACTCATCCTAAAATCCCTTCATATGATATCCCACTTCAATTGGGATCTCAATTGGTTGACTAAATCCTACTAGAATCAAATGTTATTCCTTCACATACTGACATGTGAGGCATTGAGAAACATACATGGGAAGAATTTTCTTCATACTATCCCAAAAAAACTATCTGTGAATGTCCTTATACATATATTTTATCCAAATATCTATCGCTATAGTGGATTTATGAAACTCCCTAATAACATCCTTTAAAACAAAATTAGAACCATTGTCTATAATCATAAAAGGTTGGAGTGCTCCAAAACATCAAAAAAATTGTTTGGTGCATCTTCTGATGATATTTGGTCATGTAGAACTACATAATAATTATAAAAAAACTCATTCTCCCCCACATACGTAAGAACTAGTGGAGTCACTATAACCTACCAATGGAAAGTTTTTCATCTCCCCTCAACCAGGTTCAGCTGAAATGAGGCCAACTGCTCTGATGCCTCTTCAAAGAATTAAGATAAGCATTTACTATAATGGGAATTTTTCACTACATTATAACTTCCCAAAGTAGATTCTATCTAAAATTAAATGACTTTTTGGAACTCTATCCAATTCCTTTATCCTAGGTTAATTTCTATTTTTTGAAAATGTATAACTAAGACATTTTTTCTCTAATTAAACCTAAATGTACTCTCTTAGAAGATAATGTCTTCACATCCTCAAGATGAAGACTATGAATGTTATCTACAAGTCACGGGTTATGTGTTTCTTCTATTGAGGTCTTAGTTTCCTTGACCACTTATAAATGACTATTTTCCTCTACATCAACATACACATGAACCTAGATCTAAAGGTATTTGGGAACACTATGTACTCAACGCCCCCACTAGTGGTCTTAGTATAGAGGCATTTTTTAACCTCTACCTCATCTCCTAGAAGGTTTTCTGAAATCACTCTGTCAAATCAAATTGATTCCCTTTGAATATAAAATCATTTAAATGGGAATAATTCTTGGAGGATTCTATCAAAAACCACTCATTATATGCTACCAATATAAGGAAACTCTACACCCTGGACATTCCATTTGGTGTTTCACAATATAGCACTACCTCTATCATAACTTGTTCCACTACTACAACATTTTTTGGAGAACACATTCCCTAAAAACTGAACCAATCAAATATATAACTGACATTTATATACATATTCATATAATTGGTTCTCTCTGAGTAAGTCCATGACCATTATAAAATTCTTTATGTTCTCCTCATCATACATAGTGTAAATGATAATGTCATCGATAAATAAAACCATTAACAAACCCATGAAATAATGAAATATTTGGTTTGTAATCTCTTGAAAACTGTAATGGAATTCATCACACCAAAGGTAATCACTAGGAATTTATATTTCCAATTGTGATATCAGAATGGACTATTTTAAACTTACTCCTTGTGAACCCTCAACTAGTGGTACTCAAACCTGAGATCAATATTTGAGAACCATCTTGAACATTTGTAATAATCAAAGAGTTCATCGATCCTCAATAAGGGGTAATTATTCTTGATCATCACCTTATTTAGTTGATAGTAATCAAAACATAGATTCAACCTCTAATCTTTCTTCTTGATGAAAAATAGTAGATTTCGACAGGGGGATACGTGAATAGAAAAAACTCATATATTTTAGCTTCCCCAAATAAACCCTATGCAATTAGACATCATTAAAGGAAATTTGTTAGTCCTTAACAAATATTTATGTGGTATATAGGTGTAAGTAAATGTAGAATTCGATCTCCTCCCTCATAGGTAGTCTTTCAATATCTTTGGTGAATACATCCATTTTATCCTTCACTACTGCAAGAATCTAGTTGTCTGAGGAGCCCACAACACCAAGGGATGAACTCCCCAGCTAATGGGATATAGGTTGTATCATTCAACTCATAGTCCATAACCATTCTTCTAATATTTCCTTTGAATAATATAAGGAAAAAATATCTCATCTACTCATTATCATCTAACGCTCCTATGGTGATAGTTTATCTAGTTTCACACTAAAGATAACCAATCCATACCTAGGATGAAATAAAAAAGCATTACAACAACCAAGAGGTCCCCTATGAAATTATCATTACTAATTTCTCATTCACATTGTCGATAGATGTGTGAAACTGTATAAGTACTCTTTTTAGGAACCTTCAGTCATAACTAATGGGGTAAAGACTCTAGAAGAATCTCCAAGTATCACATAGAGGATATGGAAATTATGTAATAACTCAGACTTGTGTCTAAAAGAACTAAATATAAAGTAGTTATGACACATATATTAACTTGAATCATCCCACGCATTACCATATCATATCCCTACATTGCTTGAAACTGATTGTTCCTTATACCACCAACTCTTTAGGACTATCATGGACCACCTAGTGTGGTGGTGGAAGTAGGTCACAACATCATCCTCTATCTATAAAAAATCCCCCTAGTGTTCTACCAATCCCCATGTTAGCACTTCCTCTCTAGAGGCCACCCTGATGACCCATGGTAGATATCTTCTCAAAAAACTGACATTAATGTAGTGACCAGTATAAAATATGACCACCATATGTATTGAATTGAGTCTCAAAACCACAAGACATGTCACCCCATTCATCACATGCATAGTATCATCCATCTCCTAGAGTAATGGATCCTTTGGACGATCCAGGATCCATAGATCCTCATGCCTAATTTCAATCATGGGTATAAATCTTATATTTATATCCTAAAATATGATTTCTGTCAATTGAATTACATGAATCTACAAAATGGTGTACACTACCATCTCTATCTTCCCAATACACCAATTTTAGGAATATCTCTATCACTAAGGACCATTCTATCACCCTGAAATAAGTGGTAATTGATAGCAACAATACGCTATCATGCATATCCTTATGGACGAATTTATCAATACTTTACCACTAAGTATCTATATCACACCATATATAGAGACTAGCGTGTGGAGTTAGTAATCCTTGATGTTTATCTCACAAGATTCATCTCACCCAATTATAACTCTAGATGTTCTTGAATACACACAAAGATAAAGTTCAAAGCGTAGTACTCCCCATGTAACAATCACTGAAACTCCTCCAATAAAAGCATCACCTCATCGTAAGATTGTGTTTATAGACTCCACTACTATCTTTTTTTCCCATTTATAATATTGTTCACAACTACAACCATCTAGTCAACTAGATATTTCATAATCTATAAAATATAAACCACTAAATGAATCCATTCCTTTACTATTTTAGGGACTATCTTACTATGAAAATTGAGTGTAATTTGTAAGAGAAACATACACAATTCACTTATCATGTGTGTTTATTTTCCCAATACCACTTGAAACATTGTCCTCTCAACATTAAAATTAATATTATCATAAACTACTAGATATGGGTCCCCATGCCACTAATCAGGTCGACGAACTACTAGATGCTCTCCTAAAGGGAAGACCTTGTAGAGAAATCTCTAAAATGAGGCATCATCATTCATTAAGACATCTTCATGACCCTCTCTTAGTATCCTACATGATTTTCATCATGGAGTTATCCTGAAATATTACAATAATTACCACAGTTAGATGACCATATCCTGGGAGATAACTCAATAAGGATATGAAAGTCAAAAAATCATTCTAATATGATGTGTGTACTAGTGGTTTCCCTACAACCATTGCCTTGAAATGTCATGTCTAAGAGAAGGTCTTTACATTAATGGTGTATGGGTATATTGGTCTCCACACTATCACTAGGTTTTCAAGTCATTGAGATAAACACTATACAAATTAAGGTTATTTCCTAATGTTCATAAAATAATCCTCACAACACATTTATCTCCAAACATCATCTCTAAGAAAACCCTCCAATAATACCACTCTATCATGACCTCACCCACCAAGGACATTCTTGGGATGAAAATCCACTGAGATTGAAACCCCAAGCCCACGTCTAATATAAGAGGGGCTGGAAACTAGAATTCAGTTGTCTTATCTCAATTTATTAGATCCCATAGGCTATATTACAAAAAAACACATATATCTAGTAACAACCCAGATATTTATAGAATAATACTTTTTTATTTCTAGTAATACTTATTAATAAGATATTAATTTTAAGTTAAAGGGGATTCTTTTTTTTATCATTCTTGAAACGCAACAATGGGATTATCCAAAATCATAAATTGCACACAACTTTGAGTTATACTGAAAAATAATACAACAATATTATTACTGTTTTAAATGGTAGTTAGAACCTAGAAATTGGAATGGTAGTAATGTATTGTATTAGATGAATTTTGAAATAAGGTTTACACATTTTTAAATGATGATTCATTGATAAACATATTTATTAGAAATTGAAATAAAAACCAATTGATTATAATGGATGTGTTTTCAGGAAATCAAATTTAAAAGAGAATTATTGTGTTTTTATAACACTATTTATGGATTTTTATTTAATAGAAAATATTTTATATAAATTAAATTTAATGTTTTAAATTCATCTTATATGTTTTCTATATATTATATATGAATAAATTCATTTTTTCCGAAAAAAGAAGTATTTTTCTAAAAATGCAGTTTTAACGCCTTTTGATGGAGAACCATTTTAAATATAGTTTTTGTCACATTTCTATATTATACTAAAAAAATTAAATTCTTTTTTATAATAGGAACATCAAAATTTAAATTGGATGAAATTTTGGTATTTTAATGAAAAAGTTCATTTTTAATGAATTTTGAAAAATACAACTTTTTAATTCAAAACTGCATTTTCATATTATTTATTTATAAAATTATATTATAATTTTAGTTGGTTTTAAAGTGTAATTAGATTATATTTTTATAATTTTATCAAATTATATTCATTTTAGTAAATTTCACTTTGAAATTCGACATAAACATATGTCATCCTTTTAGAATTTTTTACTTCATAAAAACACACTTTTTAGTCTTGAAAATGGTAATTAATTTTAAATTAATTTCATCAACATCTGTGTTTTCAATTTGGAAAAATGGATTTCATATTTTGAATAATTATGTAAAAATATTTTATATAGTTACCTTTTATTTTTAGACATTATGAATAGTAATATAAAAAAATATTTTATATACCATGGTTAAAGGGTAAATCTAGTAAATAAGGATAAACAAATAATATTATAATAATATTAAATAACCCTAACAGACATCCTAACCAAATTTAATGAGATATTTCAAACTATGGGAACCCTTGGGTTGATTTTAGAACCCCATGGAGGCACTTGTAATTGAAAATGACAATTTTATAAAAATTAATTCAATGTTATGGAAAATGTAAAATAAACATATATCTTTTAGTAAAAAAAATATATGGTATTATATAAATGATATCATATACTATAAATATTAATTATAAATATAATTATATTTCCTACATAATGGTATTTTATTTATAATGTTTATACATCAAATGAGTAAATTTATTTATGACACAATGATGATGTAGTGGTTACCTTTTTAATGAATGATTTAAATAAATGAGATTATAAATATAAAAATAAATTTATTTTTAACCTTCTTGTGCCATCCACAAATTTCGGGGTTGATTATGACTTTCTATCTTATAATTAATGATGTTTTTATGAAATAATCAAGTTGGTTTGGATTTTTTTTAAAAGTAAGGATATGAATAGTATATAAATTGACATAAATGAGTTTTTAAAACAAATATATTTCTATTAAATGATTTAATAGACCTAAAAAATTTAATATTAGTCCAAATGACTTATATATAGTTTGGAATGTCATTAATAAACCACTTTAGGTTCAATTGGAATTTTATAGTAACTATATTAACCTTTCAGAATTAATATACAAGAAGACATGGTAAGAGTCAAATTAGTTTACTAATGGTTAAAGCAAAATAATAATGTTCAATTTTTATTAAAAACGTATCTAAAACCAATTAGTTGAAATTATTTAGGACAATACTCACCTTATATTTTAATTAAACGTTGGTGACCTCTTCAAATCAAAATTTAGTTTATAATAAAATAATATTTCAAAATATTCCTTTAGTGTCCCACCACCCTCTTATAAAAGTCCATCAACTCTAACCCCTAATAACTCTTATAAAGTCCCTTGGCTCATCCAACCTCTTCCCAAATAATCTCACAACATCCTTTTATACCTCATAGTCATCTTAACATGGGAAAAAAGTAATTCAATAAGTCATTTTACCTTAAATCAAAAGGAGTTACCTAATTTGAGGTAATGTTTTCTCTCAATCATCTTCCATCTATTTTCCTTCTCTGACCCCCTAAACTCACTTTATTCAATTATTGTATAAAAAACCTTGTATATTGAATATAATGGTTTTTTAGAATTATTCAAACTAAACTAACACAAACCTCCATCTAATGGGTATAGAACATATTGTTTATGTGGATGTTGAACTATTGCTTCTCGAAAC
This sequence comes from Viscum album, assembly GCA_963277665.1. Lineage (NCBI taxonomy): Eukaryota > Viridiplantae > Streptophyta > Magnoliopsida > Santalales > Viscaceae > Viscum > Viscum album. The sequence continues at coordinate 438,597,672 of OY728165.1, read as the reverse complement.
GATGATTGTTCAATTATCTTTTATTGCCTCTCATGGTGGCCATTATGATGGAACTTAAACTATATGTGATATATATGATATTTATTTTAACTTTATGCTTCTGAATTCTCATTTATATCATACCTTTATTCTTTTCAAGTGGTATAAATACAATAATTTCATTTGAGGATGTGCAGACTACGGCCCCTTCAAAATGATATGACTCATTCATGCTATACATGGAACATATAAAGGATGGAATTAATTAAATTATATATCACATATAACATATATATTATATTGGAATTATAATATACCAATGTATCATTTAGTTTTTATTCCTTTAAATATGAATAATAAATTGAAGTAGAGTTCATGCGTACGTATGCCTTACTGTCTCCAGGAATGGTAGATTTAATTTATTATATAAAAGTTTATGGAAAATTATAAATAAATATATACTAGATATATAAGATTAATATGATACCTAAATAATGAATATAATTCTTTAGATAATTTAATTTTGACCACATAAACAGTTTGTAATTATAACAAGTTTATTTTTTCTCAAGTACCAATCATCAACAAAAACCATGATATGAACTGGATTAATTATATGATTGTTATAGAAAAGTAATAAGTGATATAAAATGAATAATTAACATTAAAAATGTTTTGAAGAAAGTCTAAATTTACTTATGATTATTATTCCGGAAGAACAAGGAATATAGGTGACGATTCAGACTCAAGGTAAGGGAACTTCTTAACGTTATTCTAATTCTTTGGGTTAATATTATACTTCTGGTTTATGTTGGGCTATGATTATATGATAAATTAATTTTGATATATTATCATGTATTTATTATTCATTTATGTGTAATTATTTTGAATACACATAATTTATCTATTTTATTTAAAAAATGATATTTGTAAGAGAACATTTCACCCTTCTCTTTTAGTCAAAGACTTCTTTTACGTTATGTATTTTAATTTAAATTTTTTTATGCTGGAATATATTATTATATATCATTATTTATTTACACATTATATCCAAGTCATGAGTGAACCTTTTATCTCCCAACAACTCATTTTATGAATTTTAATGTGACGTCATTAGGCTGCCGAATTTTCATAAGGTATTTCATCTCAATCTTCTTTCATTGAGTTTTATCTTGTTTTTATGCACATATATTATCCTATAATGTGTATATACAACCATATTCACTCTTAATATAATGAATTATTATATTCTCATGATATCTAAAGTCCCTTTTGATTATATTACATAATGATTTTTATTCAAGTGTTTCTTATGTGGTAAGAGACTCTTTTTCTAAAACATCATTTTAAATGTTTTAAAGATTTATTATGCCATATATTTCTCATTAATATCCATGTTTTCAAAATATTTTAAAAGATTTATTTATATATAAATGAGTGTTTTAATGTTTAAATTTCTTTCAAAAGTTTTAGAGTGGTACTTGAGACCTGGATACAAAAACACTCTTTTTTTAATCTTTAAAATGAACTGATTATGTCAATATCCTGAAATGATATCTTGTGATTGAAATATGGAAATTTTATTTTTCTTTTAATCTTATTTTAGGTGTAATGATTATTTAATGGTACTTGGACATTGTATAGGTAGTTATGTGATAAACTAAATGACAGGTGGTTTCATGATAATCCAAGGATGGGTGGTTACATTATAACCTATAACGCATTGGGAATAGAATCTGGTCGATTTGATATTCCATTTAGTGATATGTTTGAATGTTTATCGTATGGTTATTACATTTAAGTATGTTTATTACATTTAAGTATGTTTATGTACCAAGGTACCTTTATATTTTGTATGATTTTTATGGGATTTTTTGTAATATTTTGGTTACAAAAAGGGTAAGCAATGAGCTTATAATTAGTGAAGTGTTTTTCTAATTTTTTATTAGGAAAAGTATGAATTTATGATAATGTTTTAATGGTTTACATGTTGTTATGATAAACTAATATTTTTCCTTCTTTATGTATTCCATACTAAGCTTTTAATACTCATCCCATGTATTGAAATGTTTTTCAAAGTACTTAAAAATGATTAGGGTAAAGGATGGGATAATTGAAAAGTCATACTCTCTAAAACATGGAACAAGACATGTTTTTTATGAGTTTTGTTTTATGAATAAAATGTATAGTGAGTTGAAGTATATACTTGTAATATTCAAGTGGTTTTGTATAAGTTATAACCTAATTCTCTAAATCTCAAAACCTGAAAAGATCCTCAATGTGAATTATTAACTTAATATCATATTAGGTGATGATTAGGATTATGGCCTTATATATATGTACCATAGTGCATGAGTAATAATAAATGTTGAAACCTATATAGTTTAATCCAATGCATAAAACAATCACTAAGTAAACATCATAGTATTGCAATAGAAATCACGTACATATAGGTAAAATACATGCCCCAAAAATGGAAACTATCCCAACCTAAAATTACTATTGATAACAAAGGATAGATTCTTGCTCGGGGTCTTGGAAACTTCTAACATATATAGACATATTCTCCATGTAAAACTAAGGTCCATTGACTATAGTTATACCAAAGTATCCTCCAATCTACATGTCATCTATATAATCCATGAAACATGTTGGAAACTCCTTGGAAGGGGATAATATATACACACCTAGTGGGATTCCATGAACAATATAAAGGGATCAATAAGAAGAAGATATTTAGATAATCCCACAATATAATTTGGGAAGAAAGGCCAATATAAATATGATCATAAATAATAATCTTCAGTCGAAGAGAGAGGAATATCGGTCTTCACATCCATCCAAGAAAGATGAGAATATTCATAGCTCTAAGATCCATTTTCTTCTCTATTTCTACAGGCTAATGTTTCTTCACTAGAATATAATATCAGACCAATGTATCGATATATAATGCTTTATTAAAGGGAGTACAGATTATAGTAATTGAATTATTCTCCACCAAATCTCGAATATGGTGGTGTACTAACTCTACACGTTGAGAAACCATAGTCCAGTAATGTGTGGATGTATTGGAACTAATAATAAATATAATATATAGACCCCATTCCTTGAAAAACATAATTTTTAGAGGAGTACTAACACCAAAATCACTTTGAGTAGAATGATTGGGCCATGTCATTGAATAAGTATCACTTGCATAAGTTTCTTTCCCAGATCATCTTGTAACATAACTCAGGATTAAAAAAAGAAAATGGTTGTGTCCTATGAAGTATTCTTATCATAATAGACTATCCAAAAGCCCAAATATAAGTCCCACAGAAGGAGATACAAGAGATAAAACCTTATAATATATGTATATAATGTGTCCCTTGGTTAAAATGGGCTTTACTCCAAATTTCAATCCTACTTGTCTCATACTGCTCTACTTATTGTGTAGAGGTTCATGTATACGACATGTGCTAGTATTCACACCTTGTGTGGGACCACATAGGTTCCAAGGTGTATAATCCTTATACATGCATTGAATGAAAAAGTAGTTTCATATGGTGTGGAATTTCTACACAGCCATAAAATATTTAACTAGCTTGGAAAAACTAGGCTCCATAGAAATCATATTATACTGTGTTTATTATTTAATAACAAACAATGTATAGTGGTTATTTAACAAAAAGTAAAGTCTGGTCTCCTAGATCCTCTTGAATCCTCTATTCTTGATGATTCATATATGAATATCACTAAATATGCGTCTAGGTGAATCATTCTGGGATCTTCTACCAGTAGAAATAAATTTATGCCCCTCACATCACTAGAATAGAAATCATCATTGTATACCCTTATTCACATACACCTAAACTCGGGAAAACTAATCTTGATCTATCCATTTATCTCATTTATTTCAATGTTCCATTAATATATGAGTATCATGATCAACTTCATTATTCACACAAACATCGATTCAAATTGTAAGGTTTGATCATGATTAAAACATGATCGAAAATAGTCGAATTACCACCTTGAACGAGACTGATTGTGAAGAAATTGAAAAATAGTGGGATAAAACAAAAGAAAAATTAAATTGATAAACATCATTGGTCGGTATAGTTTTGGTAAACAATAATCATTATGGAGACCAAAAAATGGATAATAATTCATCATAAAAAATTTCAAGCTAGATTATAAATTAATTGATCCATGAAAATATATGGAAATAAAATTCATAACCACATATTATAATTCTATTCATGCTATAAATTAATAAATAAATGGGGGGATAATCTCTAAATAACAAATTACACCTCTAAAAAAGATCAATAATTATTGAATAACATGTTTTCTATTGGTATCTTTGATGGATTAATTATGTTCATCTTTTTACCCCATGAGTCCTCGTAATCATGTGATGTTGATTCGGGATTCCCCCTACATTTTATTAATGAAGTTCCTTCCCTACCGTGATGTCTTCGCTAACTCTCGATCTCCTAGGATTATATGGATAAACATAGATATTAGATATAAATATGATTATATAGGGGTAAATTCTGATTTAAACAAATAAAATTAAATGATTGATTTTATTAATTTTAATCCATCCATGAAAATACATAAACTCAAAACAACATGTGTATGAAACTTATATCCTGACTTGGGTACACTAAATGTTTTTATTCAAATATGATCTCATTTTTTCAATTAAAAACAATGATCAATTAGAATCACCATTTATTAGGAAAATATATACATACATGGTTGAACAAATTTAATATTTTAAATATATTAACTTCAGGGTCCTTCAACACATTTAACACCATTCCAACTCTGGAGAAAAACATATATATATATATATATATATATTTATTTATTTATCTGAACAGTCTAAACATAAAAACTAGAATTGTTACATATTCCCACTCACTACTACAGACATTCATTACACTCGATCTCTACTATGCTCTTACCTAACATTGGGTTGAAATAGGCTTAACTTTCATGTCACCATTGATGCTCTATTTCTCATGATCTTAGACTATTTTCTTATGAATGGATAGATATTTTGTCGTACTTTCTAGCGGTTGGTCCTATTTTTTAATCACTACAACATTAAAATTACTTTTCGAGATTTCCATTTAGGGTCCACACTTCAATTATTAAAACCAAAAAAAATCTTCTCCTTTTTTTCTCAAAAAATCTATCTTCCCAAAATCAAATAAAACCATAATTAATTAGGGTAAAAACATAATTAAATAATTAACATAAAAAATATAAATTCAAAATTATATTTATAAACTATACACATTGGAAACCAAAATAATATTTCATGATATCACCACTCAATATAGATTCAATATATTTCAAATAGTTCAAAATCTATACTTTTTGAATTGGTTTCTTGAATAAGAGACCTATATTGATCAAACTGATGGTTTTATACATAATACTGATATTTTACATATCTATAATTCAATAAAATATTTTTATATATTTAATTAATACCATAAATATTGTTACTTAAATGTTAATGCCTATTTGCAGTTGCTAGAATTTATAAAAGGAAGAGTAGCCAATGGCCTTTATGAAACAAATCACTCAAATAATTTCCTTATCATCATTATTTATATCAATGATATTATTTATTCTAAAAATGTTTAATAAGTTTTTAATGAGTTATGATTTCAATTTTTAGAGAAATGATGCATTCCTTGGATCATTTAATGAAAAAATATTTCTTTTATTTCATAAAATAGATATACATGAAAAAATTGATGATTTTTTTGAATGGAACATTTAAATTTTTTATTCACCCTAATAATAGTGGATAAATCCTATTTACATATAGTGAAATCATAAAAGAGATTAAAAACTCTTTAAAAGAAAAATTGGAAATTTCTATATTTGACAAATTCTTGATTAAGAATTATTTATACTATTTGATTGTGTTTTCAATATCAAAGTATAATAAATGAATCTAACTTCATTATAGAAAATATAATATTAGGGTATTTTAATAGTACTATAGATTTTGGGATGTTATTTTATAGAAAAATGAATCTTAATATAATTTTTTGGATTTAATGACAAATATTGGAACATGAATATAAAAAAAATTACACTAATTACAATAAAGGATGGATATTTGTTTTATTCTAATGATACAATTAATTTATCAAGAATGATGACTCGGTTGGAAGACCTCATGATATAATTAAGGTTTACATAGTTAATAGGCTTCAAAAATAATATTGAAATTATCTTATAAAATAATTTGTTCTATTAGTCTCAATAAAATAATTCCAACATAATGTACAAATTTACAATATAATGGTAAATAAATAAATTTTAAATTTGGAGTTTTTACCTACAATTTAGAAAGTGGTAGATATATTTACCTAACCGTTTCTTGAAGTACATGTCATGAATTCTATTAGATGATGTTAATTCAACTTCATGTATGAAATGGTTTAGGTATGTATTTTAGCAAATTTTCTATAGATTTAATGATTTTTTTTTCAAAGGGGTATATCACTCTTAGTCATAGAGTTTGAATAAATTTTATTATTATGTATTGAAGATTCTAAAAATTAGTAACTTTTGAAACTTCATAATTTTACAAGATTCAAAGGGGTGTCTAATCTTGGAGTTTGTAAATAGAAGTAGGAAAAATTAACGACACATGCAATTGGTGTGTGACTAATATCTAAATGATGGAGTGAAGATAATTGAAGAGAAATTTCTAGATGTTGCATGGAAGTATTGGAGGAAGTGGGAATTTGATAGAAACATTGGCTAAGTGATGGTAAAGAGAAAATTTCAAAAAGGCATTATATAATGGTAAATTCATAATGATTTGAAAAATTCAATCACTATTCACCTAATGGACTATTTTAGATGGTTATTGTCTTTTAAAAAATGAAGGGTTTTCCATGGATATCATTTCTATGAGGCATGATATCCACGAAATTTAGATATAGATGGTACTATAATCATTAGAAGTTAACTAATTTAAAATGTGGGTGGGGCCTTTTGTACTATATAATTGTTTTTTGTAAATACTAATATTCTTTTATATTGTGAATTAGAGTTAATAATTCTATTTTAATCACTTTTTTACTATTCAAGTTAATTTTTTGTTACACATGGATTATTAATTATTTTAAACCACATAAATCATTATGTTCCATCATTTCATTTTCTTTTAATATAATTTGTTTCTTGTTCCATTTTGTATGTCTATTTTCGAAGTCTAAGAGAATTAAATGGTGTGTGACTGTATTTCATGACTTCTCAATTATGGATACATCAATCTATGATGTTCATTTCTTCTATACATTCTTTAATCCTTGGTCTATATTTTAGGTTATAAATATTGTGTAGTTCTGAAAGATATGGCTTCTGGTGAAACAAGTGGAATTAGATATTAGTTTCAAGTTCTAAAGGGTAGATTCAATATAAAATTCTTGAAAACATGAGTAATATTTCCTTTAAAACCTTTTGAATTAGTGGGGTCATTCTATTTTTAAATATCAAATTGGAAGAGGTAAATGTGAGGATATATAAATTTGATGGTTTTTAATTTGGATACTTAAAAATGTTGGTTGAGGGATACATATTTTAAAAGTAAATTGGTCTTCTATTTATGAGGAATAAGAAACGAAAATGGACATGATGAAGTGGGAAATACAAGACAAGAATGTAATAAAATTTATCTAGAAGATTTTCCCATAAGAATGCCTTAAATATTTTAGTTATGGGAAGAATTTCAGTATATAATTCTACTATTGAGAAAATTTATGAGAACCCATTCATTATGAATAAATTGTTCTTTTTTGATGAATTTTTATCATGAGGATAATGGTTGATTTTATGAATGAGTTCAATGTGAATCTAATTCATCGAGACACCTTTGGTGTGGATTTTATTGGAGTATTGTTCCCCTTAATTCTTGTGTTTCCTCTTCCAGAATCATGGGATGATATAATGTCAAATTAAAGTAATTAAAATAGAATTAATAACCTGGTATTCTAAGAGATTCATTATCTAATCTTTAAAAATGAGATTCAAAATAATTTTGTTTTATAAATTTCTCAAAGTTTATTTTTAATTGATGATAGTGGATACACTATTAAATGAATTTAAGGGGAAAATGAGGGGAAATATAAGAGATATGTATTGAGGGAAATCATATAGTTTTATAGATTACACATGTTGGAATTGTAGAAAAAAGGTAAACTTATGTAATTTTTATTGGGAGAGGCATAATAACTCTGGAATGTAGGCTTCTGGATTATTCTTAAATTCCACAACAGAAGGGTAGAGTGGAACATTGTCTTTTAGTGTCATGAGTTTGATGGAGTCGTAAATTCTTGATTTTGGAGCTCCATTTCCCTCAACTTAAAATATTGAATTCATAAATAATTATGTATTCGTTAGACTATTAAATATTCACCTTTTATATTGAGAGGTTCCAAAGGTTTTTATTATAGGATATTAGAGTATTGAAACTAAAAATGGGTTCCTATTGCATTTTCATGGTGTTCAAAACATCCCGGGTTAATAAAAGAAATTAGAATTAATTATTTAACATGATGATGTGGGATTGTGTACTAAATTTATATATTTTTTATGTAATGTCACACTAGTTTCTATTGAGGTTTCCCATAGTTAGAGATATGAAAATTTTTACATAACTAATGTTTCAGAAGGTATCATGAATGATGGTGAAATAAATTCTGGAATAGTGAATTTGTGGCATGACTGTCTGAGCCAGATTAGTAAAAAATATTTCTATACCTTGGATACTAAAATATTTTTCATGTTGTATTATATAAATAATAGAATATTTAATGATTTTATATAAGTATAACAGTGAAAGGTTTCATTTATAATGGACTGAAGAATACCAAATATTCTAAAGCTTGAGTTGTTTCACACAAATGTATAGAGAAAAAACATTATAAGTCTCATTGAGGTGCACTGTATTACATTACCATAATCAATTATTCTAAACATAATGTGTGTGTGTTTTTCCTCAACATTAATTCTAATATATTATATAAATTATTTAAAATGAGATACATATTAAAAGCTGATAATTGAATGAATCTTAAAATTATTTTATCTATTAATTGAGGTGGGTATAAATGATTATAGTTTTATATTTTTTGTTTGATGAAAGGAATTCGAATAGAGAAGATTGTTCCCAAAATTCATAAGTAGAATGATGTTTCCAAATGAATAGAATATACACTAAATAAGAGAGCTAGACGTTTTGGGTTAAGTTCTAATTTTACAAAGAGATTTATGACAAAGTAGTTAATTGTGTGTCTTATCATCTGAATCATATCCCTTCCAACCCTTTGGTACAATAACTTATAAAGGAACTCTTATCCAGATGGATAATTTATTTACCCATATTTAATTTTTTATATGTTTCATGTATTCCCATGTTAATTTTTTTGGATGTGTCGTGTAATTATATTTCAAAAAATCTTCTTAAATGAGGATATTTTATGGAAATATCGGAACTAGGTGTTTGATGCACTTGAATATAAATAAATAATATATAAGTATGAGAATTAGCTAAGATGAGTTCATGTGGTGTTAATATGGTTAGGTAAAACATAATATGGAGTTTAAATGGTATAACCAGGTTCTAGACTAGAAAGTGTTTCTCAAGTTCTAGAAGTTCCAAGGAATAATATACCAAAATGATAAAGGACAATCCAATATTATGGAAGAGTTTCAGAATCACATGGTTCATAAATAGCTAGACCTTTGGTGTTTAGGTACATTACAATGTTGAAAAGTCCAGTTCATATGATTAATTCTAAAATTGACATTCTAATTTTTCGGGATAGTGGGGAACCTAAAATCCAATGTGAGGTAAGAATATTGAGTGAATCCCAAAAATTGGAGTTAGCAATAAAAGTGGAATTGGATTCCTGGCATGTTTTTTATACAAGGATTCTATAGAAACATTCAAAAAAATAGGGAACTTCTCATTAAATGAGTTTATCAAATGAATGAAGAATTAGATGGTAGATTTTTGAACATGGAAAAAAAATTTAAATGGGTTATAGTAATTTAAAGGATTTTATTTTGGTTAGATTTTCCATTATATTGTAATGCAGATAACTATTTAGATGATACTAAGCATGGTTTCCATGGGAGGTATGTTTCCTAAAAAAAGTTGTTAATACATCATTCCTTTGTAGTGATTTGGAAAAAATATATTCATGGAGAAACCTGAAGGTTTCATACTAAAAGGAATAATTGTCAATAGTGAATTCTCAAAAAAAATAGATATTTTATTAATCAGGAACCAAAGAAATAAAATCTGAAGTAAGATAGTTCTTCTATAGAATTAGTTTTTTTGGAACTATAATGATCATTTTTATTACTATAAGGTGTACTATGATGTAATTGTTATCATTATTCTTTTATATGTTGATGACTTACACTTAATTAGACTTGGGAAGCTAGAAGAACAATATTTCGGATGTTTATTAGAATATAATGTACATTGTTTTCACAATTTAACTGATTAATTAAGACTCAATTTAATTGTTTTTTATTCATGATAGGATATAATGTTTGACTAAAAATGAACAAAAAGAGAACATTTTAAAACGTTGAAGTAACTTTGCGCTATGATGTGATGCAGCATGACATGGCATGAGAATATTAAATATAAGAGCTAGAACAAGAAATCAAGATATAGAAGACTTTCATAATATATAGAGAGATAGTTTAATGTCTGTAATTATATTTAATAGATAAGATTTATGAGATATAAAATGATTTTTATCCATTCACACTCTAAACATGACTTACTTCATAAACACCATTTATGTTGTAATTATATCGAGGGAAATATATTAGATAAGTAAGAGTCATGATATTCACATCATAAATCCACTATTACATTTATAAAAGTGTAACAAATTTAGGTCCTTGTACATTATGAAATCAGGATGTAAAATCATTATTTATATTGTAATTCATTTTTCTGAGCCTAAAAATGAGTAGCCTTGAAAATTTTAATTCTTGGAAACAATTTTGAAAATCCATTATGAAAACAGTGAACCTGAGATGCATTTATGATTCATTTATGGAGCTCGAGGGTGGATTAAATCCAATAAAAGTAATACCAAAGTGGATTAAAGAGATTCCAACTAGATATAGAGGGTCTTGCACTGAATTGTTGTCAGGTTTCTACTTTACATTTTTAGAATTTATTTTCTCATATAATCGCACATTCAATTTTAATCAATCTATATTTTTTTATCTAATACCTTTTCATTCATTATCTCTCTATATTCTATTCCATAATAATCTATAACACATTTCAATAGTAAGTTATTGGGCCAAGGATTCGGCTTTAGAGATATTTCACAGAATTATTAAATTATATCTCTTTTAATTCTTAATTTTTTAATCCTATTTATAGTGAATGAGGGAGATGTGTGTGGATGTAGTGGTTATCCCCCACAAAAAAAGATCTCAAATTATTTCTTTTTATTTGATTTACTTCATTTCCATCTGTTATCTCAGATAAACTCGTGATATGATGGTGTTAAGGATACCCAAAGGGATGAAAGTGAATATAGTTGAGACATGTCTTTTAATAAATACTCACTCAATCAAGGTGTTATCTTAAATGGATATTGGAGGAGGTGGGGTTTGGTTTTCCAAAGAGGATTCCTATGATGCTCCATCGGTGAAAGCTATTATACCCAGTAGTCTTCTTTCCACCCCAAGTAGGGAGTTGGGCCGTGGATACTGGGTATGTCGGCATCCACATAACTTCGGCCTAAAACTAAATATGGATGGATCACTTGTAGGTGGGAGATGAGAGGTGGAGGGGTAATTCAGATGTAGGCAGGGTCTATTGTAGTAGAATTTTCTGCTTTCTATTACAGGGGAGACGTTTTCCAGGATGAAACGCAGGCTATGCTCATAGGTTTGGAGATGTGTGGACCACGGGATATCACTCTCAAAGCGGCAGAAATTGATTCGTTAATTCTCTTCGACGCATTAGCAGGTATAGGTCGGGTTCCATGGAATAGAAATTATATCATCAGGAAGTGCAAGCAAATTTTGGGTAATCTTATTGATATCACTCACACATGGAGGGAAGGGAACCAGGTGGTAGATTTCTTGTCATCTAGAGCTTCACCCAACCAATGTATGTCTCTTTTACTTAATATAGGTTTTTTTCCTTGTGAGGGGATGAAGTTTGTGATTAACGATACCTAGGGATTGCACTTTTTTCGACCACCGTAATTTTCCTGTATCAGCATTTCTTTCAAAGTCAATAAAAATGATAGTTTTCATTCAGTCACTCAATAAATAAAATAAAATTAATTCATTTATGAGATTTTATAAAATATTTATAAAATTGAATTTAAACAAAGAATGAATAATGAAGCTCCTCGTTTAACCAACCCTATGACCAAAAACATTATTCTAATTGAATTCATTATATTAGATAACCATTTAGTTTAGTTTTTTATTGAATTATTATTCAATTATTTTCCAGAAACATCATTTTTATACAATATGAAAATAAAAAAAATAGTTTATGTGATTGAGAATTTATGTTTGATCATCTATGAATCTCTTCAAGTGATATAGATCTGATCAGCCTCTATACTACTATAGGAAAGTAAATTTTGTTTTTTTACCTAATGATTGGTTCATTAGAATCCATGTCAATAAGAGTTAAACAATGAATTTATTGAATGTTTATAAATGAATGATCTTATTTGTGTAATGTTAATGTTAGGGAAGAGCATTGGAATTGGAAGAGATTTGGGAATTTGTTTCTTTCCATTTCTAGGAACATTTGGATGGTTCTTGAATGATTCAAAATGAGTGATTCGAATACCATGAGAACTCCCATGGATAGGCACTTCACAAATTCAAAGGGGAGACACCTAAAATTGTCGAGGAGGGTAAAAATATAGTGAAGGTGATTTTATGAATTATTTATGTCATTTTTTATGTGGGACATGGTTTTTACATGGCATGATATCACTCAAGAAATAGTTGTGGTTTTCATATTCATAAAGAACCATGTGATGGTTCACTGGGTAGGCATCAAGTGGATCTTCCAGTATCTTAAAAATTTAATGTATCTCATACATTATTTTAGAATAAGTGATAAATTTATATTATTTTTGGATTTTGGCTTTATGAGAGATAAGGACACGTTCAAGGGAACTATTAGTTTTCATTTTTTACTTTTGGAGGAAATTCTATAGACTATTTGATACAATTATAACTATTGGTTACACTATCAACCACAGAATCTATGTATGTTACAATAATGAACATAGTGGAGGAGTTGGTATGGTTTAATGGAATATTTATTCAAATCAAAATAATTAATGAAATCATAATTTTTTACTTTGATATCCAACGCATGATTCAATTAGGCAAGAATCTATTATTTCACTCCCAACTGAAGGAAAATCAACGAAAATGTTACTTTATCTAGAAGATTTTGGAAGAAAAAGTGAAAAAATTATAGAACACATAAGGGAATAATAATTAAGATGATGTTCTAACTAAATTAATGATAAATAAATTCTCAATCATTGTTATGCTTTATTTAGGGTTAGATAACTTGGATATCATAAAATCATGGAAGCTCTGATAGATGGAATGTTCGAAAACTGAAACATAGTTTTGAAACATAGTATTTATGACCCATAGGACTTTGTGAATAATCTTTAAATTGATTCTTAATTCAGATATTATTATTCTAATTGTGAGAAACTATTTTTTATCTAACAGTTGAGGTTCATAGAACATACTAACATCTAAAACATCATACTTTTACCAGATGTAAAGTGGCGATGATCTTAGAGTCAAAAACTAGTAATAGTGGAAATGTCTATATAAATGAACTCGTGGTGAGAATAGTTTATATAGAATGAAGTGACATGAACATAATATAATTTATGGATGTGGAAATAAATTCTAAAGGAATTGGGTGCCCCACCCTGAGATTTCAAAAAATATTTCCCTCTAAATTAATACCCTATTTGAATGATTATTACACATGAAACACAAAATTAAATTATCCTGACATATTTGATAAAAATTATTAATTTTTTTTATAATAATAAATCCTCTACAAAATAAAATTATTTTAACAAATTATAATTTTTTTATTCTTAGGATATATAATTAATATTTTTAAATATTTAAAATGATTATTCCTTCTCAATTTACAATTTATAGTATTAATAAATTTAATCAACAAATATTAAATTATTATTAAGATAATAAATAATATTTCAACATATTAAATAATATATTAAGATTATTTAAATCATTAATTACTATGAAATAATATAGAGAACAAAAAATGTTTAAAAATGACATTTTTCAATAAAAGTTGTTTTTATTTATATTTTTAATTTTTATTTAACAGATAAATTTTAAAAAGTTTAAAAAATATTTGGAAAACGATATTCATTTTTTAATAAATATATTGTAAATTATATAAGGGTGATTTTTGTATTTTTCAAAAATATTATATATTTAGGTTAATGGTGAAAATGTTATTTTTACTAAAACCATAAAATTTATGACAATATCAACAAAAAAGTATAAATTAAAAATATATATATAAACAATGTTTTATGATAAAAAATAAATTTATCGAGTGAAGTTATGAATTTAAAAATACTATGTTGTATTTATTAAATCCATGATTAACATTTTAAAAATTAATCAGTATTTGTCTAATAAAAACTATTTCTTAGTCATTCTCTTGTAATTAAGTATTTTATAAATGATATAGGGTTTTTAAGTTTATTTTAAACTAACATGAATCTATTTTATTTAATAAAAACTTTTTAATTTCATTAAAATCAACAATATTGATAATTCATCCCTAAACATAACATTTATGCTTCAAATTTTAGTTGTTCAATAAATAGGTTTTTACGTATTACATGTGTTGATGTTAAAATAAATTTCTATTAAACATATAAATTTTATTTGATAAATTGATTTAATAATTATAATAAATTATTCTAAATTATGGGATAAAGCCTATTTTATTTTTATCCATTAAAAGTAAATTACTTAGGTAAAAATTAGTTACCACAGTAAAAACAAAAAAAAATTTAAAAGTGGAAAAGCATTGAGTGAAAGACTTAAAAATAAGACACAACTATGTGTGGAAATTTATAGTTATGGTTTTATCAACCTTAAATATTCTTCCACTCCTTTTTTCTATTATTCAATCCACTTGACCTTTTAATAATGACTTTCCTTTTATGTTATTACAAAAAATACACTCCTCTCCCATATAAAAGAGTGGCCATGACCACACATCTCATCATACAACAATCTTCCTATATTTAACCAAACACTTCCAAAATAACTCTCCAAAAATAATAGAAAATTCAATGAGGTTTTTTTCTTCTCAAAAAGACTACCTCTAAAATGCTTAATTCAATTTGAAAATATTCTCTTTAAAAGATGAATTATTTTAAATCAATTTTTTGGATTTTGGGAATTAATGTAATGGTTTTTACATCAAATGTTTTCTTCATTGATATATGATATTTCTTCACAAATTATTTCATTTTTGTGGTGTAAATATTATCCATTTACTTATTTTCATCATATTTGTTCATCCAATCTATGGGATAAAAAAAATTCATCTCATGTTTTACTCTTCATGAGTTTTTAATCGAAATAAATTGATGTTTTTAGTGTTTTTAATTACTCAATTTTATTTTTTTGAGATATAATGATTATTTTTTGAAACCCATTATTCTAATTTAAATTATTTTATCCAATTTTTTTATATATTTTTTTCAACTTTCTTTTGTTTGTATTTACAATTAATTCTCAGTGGCTCCTTCCCAAAATATTTTTTTTCGAAGATTGTGATGTCCATATAGGTGTTTCTTAACTCAATTCCCTTTCATTGAGTTATATTAATTATTCTTGACAATTATTAATATAATTTGGTTAAATTATTACCTATGATTTTGTTGTAGTTTATTTACAATTTTCATTATTTGGATTTAAATTTCTCACTTATAGAATCCTTTTAAAATTTTTTTCTATTCAAAATACTATATTTGTAAGGGTGTTTCATCTCAATTTATCTTATTTCAGACATATTTTTTACATGCTTATTTTCATTTGAATGTTTTGTATATTTTTTATTATATATATATATATATATATATATATAAATCATTATATATCTTTTATTCATTGTATTTTAAGTTAATTTCCAAGATCTAACTTTTAAAGGGGATTTTATTAAAACATTAATTAAGATGCATGTGGTTTTTCTAAACACAACTTTTTTTAATGAGTCATACTGATTCCAATTTAATGGTTATTTTTAAAAAAAATTATTATTTTTAATAATGACGTTATAATACCCTTCCTCCTATCTTTATATAGAATTAAATTAATGATATTATTTCATCATAAAAGATAGGGATTTTAAAATTAATTCCCCTTATTTCTAAAATAGGACTTTTAATTTTATATCCAAACTCAATATTCCTAATAATGTTCTGGTTTATTATTTTTTAATCTAAATATTCTCTATTTATAGAAAAATTAAAATTACAATTTACCTATTTTCAAAGGAAAATTTTATCACTCTTTTTATAATGTGAGTTTTCAATTAAGGAATTTTAAAAATATTGAAACATATTTCCCATTCAAGATTCATATTTTTATCTTAAACACCACATTTCCTCTCTAAAACCTTTATGTGTATTATTTATGGTTCTATTATTTGGATTTATTTAGAATATGGTTTTCAAAAATGGGTTTAATTCTACCTTCTAGAAAATTATTTTTGAATGTGATTTATAATTTTCTCTAGATACTATAATGTAAATAATGGTTTTATAATAGATATTTTTCATTATTTCAATTCAATTTTCCACTATAGAAAATCTAAAACCCATGGATTTATGTTTTATGGGACACCTGTCAAATTACTATATGAAATTCTCCATTTGTGTGATTCAATTCCAGTATCAATTGATCTAATTCTTGAAATTATTTAATGTGACACCATTTAGTAATGATATGAAATCCATTTTCATTCCATGGGGTTTTTATGTTATGATAAATTTTTAATTTAAACTAGAAAAATGTATGTATGAATGAAATTTGGGGTCATAAATATCCCTGAAAATTGTTGGTTATGTTTTCATATCACATTCAAAAATAAAATTTTGCATGAACGTGATGTGGGTAGCTTTTTTAAAAATTCTGTTATGAAAACATGATGTAGGGAGATTATTCACATGTTTTTTATAAATATGGCATGGGTAGATTTTTCAAATATTTTATGTGAAAAATGATGTTTTTATTTTAATTCAAACTTTTTTCCCTAAATCGGATGATGGTAGCTTAATTCATATGTTTTTTTAGCATGATGAAAATATTTTTGTCCACGGGTTATTACAAGAACAAGATATGAGGAAAATGGCTCATAATATTTTTTATGATTTTTTCCATAATTCACTATAATACTATGTTTTAGTGAAATTAAATATTTCTATATACCTTTTATTATTCAATGTGATTATTTTTATTATCTCATGCTCTTTTACAATTGTATATGTGTTTTCATTTGAGATTTCATGCCCTTATATCAGTACTTATAAACAATAATTAATATTCAATGTTCATTTTATTTAGATAGTTTTATCCTTTTTAAGTTTTATAAAATTATTATCATATAACACTTGATGATATGTTGATCGTTTTTCCCTTAAGGATTATTTAAGATCACTAAATCATAATTTTCCATTATCTAGGTTATAAAGATGAGTATAACTATTGATATTTCCTGATGGAAGTATATTATACCTTAATTTTAGATAAATATTAATAAATTTTGTAAAATAAGATTTTATTTTATCCAAGCCTCATAGAGACTAAAATTTTATATTTTGGGGACTATGAAATTATTTTTTATATTTGTTATTTAAATCATTTAAATATATGTAAGTTTATCTTGGGTCACCCCACATGGTATCAAAGTTAGTTTTAAAGTGTGTTTTCTTTAAATTGGGCATTGGAGTGTGGGTTTGGGGTGCCTCAGTTAGCATCAGATCTTGATTTTATTATTTTTTAGGATTAGATTAGTTATTTTTGGGTTATTTTAGATATTTTTTGGGATTACGATAAGAAAAAATTGGTGAAAAACCTATAAATGATTATTTGTGTATGATAATATCCTAAATTTTTTGGAAAGTAGAGATTAAATGGTTCCCTTGAAATTACATCCCGAAATGGTTAATGGAATGTGGATATGTATGTGGAACATTTTCATATATGGGTAATCACCCACAAAAGGATGGTTAACTATCAAATCAATCTTTACTCGGTGCACAATGAGTGGTCCTAAGACTACAAACCTGGATAGAAACTCTAAAAGGATATGTTTTGGTTGATCGTATGCACTTTATGAACCATTATGAATGATTTGAGAACATATTTATGTTTTCATTAGATAACCAACCAGTAAAATGATCATGGATATCCTAGGTAAAATATAAGGAGTTATAAGATGATCCTAGTGTGACATAGTTCAACCGAAAGTATCATTGGTTGAAACTAATGTGTCATTATAGAAGGAATATTAGTATTGCTTTTTCATCAAAAAATTTATTTATATTTTATTGGATAGTATCATATCCATTTTTGATTTATTATATTATTGTTAATAGAATCACAAAAACGAATTTGTGCATGGTTAGTCTCGAGAAACTCTTAAAGAAGTATATTTTATAAAATAAATTCATATTATTAACTAAGATCTTAATTTAGTTATATCATTATGATTAATTTTATATTTCATATATATATATATATTAGATTCCCAATGTTGTTCTTATTAATGATAGATTACTAAAATTGAGAGGAAATAATTTATATAAGGAGTGTGAATGTAACACCCATAAATTTGGGAATATATATTCCTATATTAATACTATGTTTGATAGGTTATTTCACATTAAATAATGAATAAAAAAAATTTGAACCATATTTTATGAATATTATAATAAATTATATTAATAATAAATCATCGACAAAATTAAAATAATTTAATCAATTAAAAATTCTTATATTTGGAGGATACATATTAATATGATTTAGTATTTAAAAATATTTTTCATTTTTAGTTAACTATTTAAAGTATTAATAATGAAAATCAGAAAAACAAAAATGATTATTATGATAATATATAACATTTTGATATATTAACATTTTTAAATTATAATTTTTCATGACATAATATTGAGAACACATAATGTTCAAAAAGACTATTTTTCAATAAAAGGAGTTTTTTTTATATTTTACATTTTTATTTCGAAGATGCAATAAAAATATTAAAATTTTAATTCTACGAAATGGAAATAATTTTTTAATTTATTATTTAAAAATTATTTTTGAATCAATTTTTGGGATTTTTCTGAAATAACTTATTTTTAGGTAGATAGTGAAAATATAATTTTTACTCAAATCTATCATATATAACTATATCACGAAGTATAAAATAAATAATTATAAAAATTAATTCATGATAACTAAATTTAATTATGGATTTAAATTATATGTTTAAAAATAATACACTGAATTTAGAAAAATCATGCTTTTCATTTTGAAGATTAAGAAACATTGCTCTTAAATAACATTCTTGTAGTCTTTATGATTTAGTTGTGTTTTTACTAAGTGAAATTAGGTTTTTTATTTTATTTTGAGTAACATAAATCTATTTTAGTTAATAATAAATCAATAAATTTTTTTAAAATTAAAAACATCAATAAGGATTTCATAAACATAACATTTGTCATTAAAAACATTTTTTCTAAAAACGGGCAGTTACACTTTATAGAGGCTCATGTAAAAATTAATTTTTCTTACACATAGAGATTTTATTTTATAAGATCGATTTTATATTTGGAATAATTAGGTATAAATTGTTTAATAAAAGTCATTTATTAATTATTAAATTTAAATTACTTAGGTAAAAATTAGTTACCATAGTAAAATCTAAAAATGATAAAAGTGAAAAATCTAATAGTAAATTCCTTAGAACATGTTAAAAACATGTTTGAAAATGTATGGTTGATTATTTATAGACATTAAATCTTTCCAAAATCAATTTTTTTCATTATTATATCCATTTTACATTTGAATTGTTACATTTCCATTTGTATTATTATAGAAAATACACTTATATACCTTTTAAAAGGATCCATTACCACCCAACTTCTCTTCAAACCTGAGGCCTCCCATATATTCAAAAATTCTACCCAAATAAATCCCAAAAACATATAGAAACTTCTTATAAGATATTTTCTTCTAAAAAATACCACAACATTAACCCTTAATCATATTTTCAAAGTGTCTCTTCTAGTGAGTAAGGAGGCCAAAGATCTTTTCTGGAATTCAAGAATTGAGGAAAGGGTTTTTTCATATCAATTTTTCATCACTGAGAAATGATTTGTATTCAAAAAACTTTTACTTTTTTGGTTAATATATTCGATATTTATTCCTTTTATTGTAATTATTTATTTATTCTAATGAATTTAAAAATCCATCTCAACTTCTGAAATCCATGGGTTTGCAATTCGAAAGATAATGATGTTGTAAGGGTTTTTCGTTACAATTTTTTTATTTGAGTTAATTATTTATTAGACCCAATTTCTCAAGGTTGAGTTATTCTATCCTATTAATATATAAAATTTTCTTAACAATTTTTTTTTAGATTTGGAATTCCTATTCATGAACTCTTTTTCAAATTATTTTTACATTAAAGATTATGATATTCATAAATGCATTTACAAACAAAATTCCCTTTAATTATGTTATAATTATAATTATTAAACTCAATTATTATATTTATATTAAATTATACCATAATATTTTATTGTGATTTATTTTATTTTTCTTGGGATATATATCTCTCTCTGATAAACTCCCTTTTAAAACAGTTCTAAAATAAAAATAGGATGTTATTAAGGGTTTTTCATCTCAACTTCATTTTTTTTAGACATGTTTTTTTATGAAAATATTTTCATTTAAATAATATGTATACAAAATATTAAATATATAATATCATAGAACTTTTTTATTCATTATATTTTATGTTCAATTTAATTATTTCTCTCTCATGGGATTTTTATTAAATAATTTCTTAACCCATTAGGTGTTTTCATTAACTCCACTAATTTTCTTCAATCCTAATAATTTCTCATTGAATATGATTTTAAAATATGGTTTTATTTTTTTCAATTATGATTTTATAATTTTCATTCATTTTATTTTCTAGAAAATTACATTGATGATCTTATTTCATCTTAAAATTTTTTGATGTAAAGAACAATTATAATTCTCTCTAAATGAACTCAATTTATTACATATTCATTTTAAATATTCCCACTAAGGTTCCCATTTATTAATTTGAAAACAAAATATGTTTTATTTTTTGTGATGTTGAAATTTATCTTTTTCTATTTTTAAATTAAAGGTTCTTCACTGTTTTTATGATATGGGTTTTCAAAAATTGTAATTTTGAAATATTATAAAATATTACCCTTTCAAGAATTGTTTTTTTATATTCACTAAAAATTTTATAAGGAAAACTTTTATCTATTTTTTAATGGACACATTATTGAAATTTATTTATAATTGATTTTTTTAATCATGTTACCATATTAAAAGTAGTTTTTAAATGTTATTTATAATTTCTCATATTTAATAAAATGTTAATAAATGTTTTATAAAATCAATTTTTCATGGTTTTAATTTCATTATAATATTTCATGTGTCTAAATAAAATGGTGTTTTTATACGATTCAGACTATAAATTTCTCTTTGAAGCACTAATTTTTTATTGTTGAATGTGGGTATCAATCGATCTAGTAACTAAAATCAATTTTTATGATTCCATTGGGCAATGATATCAAAACCCATTTCTATCCATGAGTTATTTATAATATGATGATTGAATGATTTAAATTGTAACACATATGTGTGTATTATTGATATATGGGTTTGTATATATATCCATCTGGTGTAGTGGTTATGTTTTTATATTACATGAGATGATAAAATGTTTTCTTGAACATGATTCAGGTAAATTGATTCCTAGGTTTTTGTGTGAATGAGAATTAGGTATCTTGGTTATTGAGATTATATGTGCTTATGTTAATGCCATAATTCCATATTATGCTATGATTCAACGGAAAAACATATTTTTATATGTCTTTGATTGTGCCCCTTGGATCATTTTTATTATCTCTAAATCCTTTACCATGCTTAATGTTTCTTCATTTGATATTACATGTCCTTATATCATGTATTTTAAACAAAACATATTGTTTAATGTTATTTTTAATAAGATATTTCTTTTGTGTTCAGGTTTTATCATATGATTATGACATAACCCTTAGTGTCCGGTTAATAAGTTTTCAATTACTAAGAATTGTAGATCACCCAGTTTTTATGTTTTCATTTCATAGGTTAGGAAAATTATTATTACAGATGAGAATTATATAGTATAGTCCAGTGTAGCTCAATTATGGAGAGATTTCCACATGTGCTGTGAAATAAGCTATTCATGTAGCTAGTCAAAAAAAGACAATATGTCTTTATAGTTCTGTGATTTTGTGAGTATTTGTGATGTGTTATATTTAAATAATTCAAATATATGTAACATTATCTTGTTTCTTCTCACATGGTATCATATATAGTTGTAAAATATGTCTTTTTAATACCAGACCTAGGAGTGAGGGTTTTGTGTACCTCAATGAGACATTAGCAACAACTGTTTCCGGGTGATGGGAAGGAGAAAATTTAAAAAAGTCACTACATAATCATATTATTGTGGAGTTTCCAATATGAAATAACTACTCAGTATGTTTAATAGTTTAGTTTTTTATTTTATCTAACCACCCAAATAGTTACTTTTTATGATTGGGGCCTAGAGCCATGATCTTCCTAAAGTTCGTATATCGACAGAATGAAAATCACCAAAATTAAAAAAATAGTGGTGAGATCATTTTTATTTTCTAATGGGTTTTTATGAATAATATTATATTATATTGTTCTTTTAATTTAATCATTAATTTTCAATCCCTTGTTTAATCATCTTTTTTAGTTGTGTTTCTCATGGATTGTGACATGTCCTAGACCACATAAAACATTGTGTTCCTTCAATGTGTTTTGTTTTAATTATTTTTTTCTTATTCTATTTGGTATGATTTTTTTTAGTTTTTTGAGAAGTCTTGATAGCTCAGTATTAAGGTACATGAGTTCTAGATTTTAGATACGTCAATTTGTACATTTGAATTCATCTAGACCTTTTAGAAAACATTTTATTCATTTGAGGATTTAATGGTTTGATATTTCAAGATGAATCTACTTCCGATGAAACAATATTAAAATAAATCCAAAGAATTATGTTTTTCATTATAGTGGGTAGAATTTTTCTATGAAATAATTTCAAATGGTTTTTTAATTTATAATTCACATGGGTGTGTGTGTGTGTGTGAAATTGTGAGTTCAGTATGTGTGTGTCAGTGAAAAAAACCATTTTTTTGATTTTTTTAATAATGTTTATAAAAAAATCAATTAAACACATATGTATGGAGGTTATAAACAGAACTAAATTAATTTAATTCATGTGGTATAGTATTTTTTTATTATTACCTAGGTTTCATTATTGTGTTAATTATGTTTTTCTTTATAGATAATTTAGAGAGTATATTTTATTAATTATTGTTTCCTATACCAATTTCAGTCGCATATGCTTAGAATTGATTAATTGAAATATCATTACTAAAAATAATAGAATTGGTTAATATTTGCACTCTATTTTACTAAGTGTTGTGGATTTTTAATATTATATCAATATTTTCTCCTCTGATAATCATATTTTTATCAAAGAGTTTCATATTCAACTAGTAAAGTTTCATTTATGAAATTATATATTTTGAGAAATTTTATTTTGACTGTTATATTTTTCATTGTTTGCTAACATAATCTAGATGGGGAGATTGTTCGACCAAGTCTTGTTAGTTTTGGTAAATATGGAATTGGAAGAACATATGGGTTCATAATTAAGTTTACTTTGAATCAGACTCTAATTGTATTTATGTTTTGTGTAAAATCAATGAAAGACCAAAGTGTTGAATATATTTGGATAAATATGTTTGATAATAACTATATATAATTGAGACTTATTTAGAATAAATAATGATGTAGAATATAAATTTTTTCACCTAAAAAAGAAATCAAATCATGGTAATATATATCATGATATAACTTTGGGAGGTGAATCTATATAAACTAGTCACTTAGTTATCATTTTGTAATGTTATCCACTATGTTGTGATATGATGACTGTATATGCTAATACATGAGGTGTATAAAATGATAATAAGAGCACACCATAATCTTAAGTTCTATTTTATATGGGATTTTATTGGTTTTTACCATTATGTAATTAGGTTGTGGATTGAATGTGGTCATTTGGAAATGAATTAAGCTAGTTATCAAGTTTTGTATGTTCTGTTGTAATGTTATAGTTTAATGAAATATAGAGTTCAGCTATTTGAGGTGGGGAACCCATTAGTATTTTATTTACATGGTGGAATAGGTATATGATGAAATTATTACATAATAAATTCCACTACTAAACAATATTTTTTAATTGGACTCAATTTTAAATGTATCAGATTTAATATATTTTGAAACTACTTGCATCATGAAATAATTTCATGTATTATTCCATTGAAATTCATATATATATTTTTAATTTTTCTAAAATTTATAGAAAGAGAAGTGATGAAAGTGTCATAGGTTTTGTGTGAGACTAATAAATAAGTTAATTAATCTAAATGAGGGTAGATGAAATATATAATAAGTTTCTGGAAGATAAAAATCATTTTAACAATTCTTAATGCATAATAAGTTCATATCGATGTTTGTGATTCTACATTTAATAATAGATAAAATTTATTTGGTTTTATATAAATATTCAATGAATTTTATTTTTATTTAAATTAAAAATCATGTTATCTAAATTTTTAATGTGAAAATAATAAAAATTAATAGTTTCATTGAGATGAAAAAGTGATAAGTGAATATTGTCTAATATGGTTGACTTATTATCCATTATACATATATAAAATGGAACTAGAATAGTTGGTAGAATTAATTGTTAATAGGAAAATTATTATATTGTACTCATTTTTATTCACAATCTGTTATTAGTGATTTTTTTCTGTGGGTATTTAGGGGTTATTCAAATGTTTTTGTTGTTCATTAGATCAGTAAACCTTAATAATAAGTGTGTCCTTCTTATTATTTTATTTAACACCACTTATCAAAAATTTAAAATGGTGGAAATTTTATGTTATTGATAAAATTAGTGTTCAATAGTGTTGTTTATTAACATTTTTTAGTTTTTCAACCAATAAACATAGTATTGTAGGAAACCCAAGATGTGGCTCATCTATTTTCAATAATTTCAACATGAAAAAATTAAGAACATAAATAGTTATACATTATCAACAAAAATATACATGTTTTACACCTATATGAAGTGTGCTTTTTGGGGATCCTGATATTAGAAGGAAAATTTCTCTTAACTATAAGGGATTACACCATCCTTTCATCTTTTTTCATAATGAGAGATTTCAAATCACGATAGGGGTTTTAGCACCATTTTCCAAAATCAAATGGTGATGTGAAAAAAAGATTGTTTCAGCCTTTAAATTTCATTAAATGAATGTGATCAAATACGTTATATAGGCACTCTTTATTTAGTGAATAAATTCTAATCATTTGAGAATTGAGTTTTTTCTCATTGCAACCATATGTTATTGCATAGTGGAGTGATTCATTTATTAAACACTTTAACAATCATATTTTGTATTTCAATCCATAAAATAATCAATCCTATTCACTTAAATTATAAGAACCAAAATTCCTAAAATAATAACATTATAATTGATAACATATATTTCATGAAATATAAATTTTATCTTTTTTTACATACAACAATGAGTTTTCTTGATAATTTGTATTACAGGCAAGATCTAGTTTAACCTAATAACATTATAATATTTGTAATATTATTTATATGATGGCTATTGCATAGAAATTAGAATGTAGGGTAGTAATCAGATTAAATAACTAATGAATAAATATATATTTTACACACATTTATTATTTATCTATTTTTTAGTTATAAAATAATAGTTATTTAAAATAAAAAATAATAATATTATGAAAAAGTGTATTTTTTAAAATATGGATTAGCCTTGCTTTGAGAAAAAAAATTAAAACAAAATTATCACTATTATATAATTTATTTATCAATATAAAAATAATTTCTGAAATATGAATATAAAAATTATCCTTGATTGAATTTTTGGGATTTTCCTAAAAGTTTCATTTTTTCATGAATAATGAAAAATATTGAATTTTAATTGAAAAATGTCATTTCATTTAAATAGTTAATAATGCTTCATTATATTTCATATTGTTTTTAAAATAGAAGTCATTAAATTATATATAAATTTATCCATTTTATATCATTGAAAATATTTTTATTCTTAATTTTGCAATAAAAACATTGTAATCTTTTAAACATTTTTTCTTTAACAACTCACTTTCTGGTCACGTTTATGGGATTAATTTTAAATTAAATTGTACCAATTATGTGAATTTAATTTTTCAATATTAAATCCATATTTCAAATAATAATAATTTATAATTTATGGAAAATTAAACTATAATTTTAGGGAAAATGGATATTAAAAACAGTAAAAATTAATTATCATTATTAATATTAAAATGAAGTTAGTATGCGTGTTTTTAATTAATTTCTACCTCCACCACCCTAAATTTAAACTAGACCATGATGATATAATATACATAGAATATTAAATATAATAATATTTTCTAAAATTAAATAACCTAAAATTGTATATACTTCTATAAAATGTGTTACAAAATCATCATTTCTGTGTACGGTAGACTATCACCTCGTGAACTGATGTCATTCATTTTTCCATTACCACCTCTCAGGGTCAGACATGATGTTGGATATAAGTTATAAAAATATTATATTTATAAAATTATTATAGATATTTATTCATTAAATTATGTTTACATTTTTAATTTCTATTCATTAATGGATATGATAATGTCACTCATATGTATGGCAGACTATCGCCACATGAAGAGATGTGATTCGTCTTTCACTAACACTTTACCTAGAAAGAGATAAGTATAAATTTAATTATTATATGTAATATAAAATGAAATAATTATGATGTTATTGAAATATTTATAATTATTAAATTGATAATATATATATCAATTTTTTTCTTACCTTTTCACTTAATGAAAGATGATAATATCATTCATGTATGTGTGGACTGCCGCCTCCATGAAACGATGTGACTCTTTTTTCATCACAACCAAAAATGGATGATATATATTAATAAATTTAAATAAACAGTTTGATATTTTTTTATTATAATCATTATATAAAGAAAACAATTAGTTACCTATTTTCCATAATGATTATTGAAAAATGGAAATTCTACTCATGCGTGCATACGACCTTCCATCTCCATGAATGTAACGTACATCATTTCTCAAAAACATATTTAATGGTTTATATTAAATATATATTAAATGTTTAAAAATTATTATTATGTATTTATTATTATTTTTTATGGGTATAAACTATATAATATGTTCAAGAACTTTATCTTTCATGACAAAACACATTTCAAAAAACAAGGCATTTAACACCTGAAATAATAAAAATAATGAATTTTTATTAATGAATGGGTAAAAATGTGTTATAAAAGGATGATATAAGATATTATAAATTATAATCTGGTTCTTTAATAGTTTATTAACAATTTTTATTTCACTATACAAGAGGATAAATAATTTTCCATCAAAATAAAGCATGATGTAATGGATTTCTATATCATTTTTTTACCTTTGTGAGACAAATTCCATATCCACAATATATTCCATTTATATGGTGTAAATAATTCCTATATTATATATAATGTAATTTATAATTTATTTTTCATTATATTTAGGTTTCTACATGAATTATGTCATCTAACAGTATTAGACTTAAAAGTTACCAAGTGATTAAGAATTTCAAAACTTAGTTTCATTTCATTGGGTTATAGTAATATTTAGTTATTGTTGATTATGTGTATAATGAATTTTGATTATATTAACTCATATTAGCACTTTTTTATGTGGATTTATAGTTTATTAAAATAATTTATTCATGGATTAATTCTCACATAAATGTTATGATCATTGTAAGTGTTTATTTTAAAATATCATTCTAATTGATATTGTTTATACATATATTTTCTTTGAAGAAAATTATTTGATCATTGTGTAATAAACCCATTTAATTTTCTGCTAATAAGGTTATTTATTGTATTTTTTTAGTAGTACCATTTTCCCACTCATTGTTATATAAAAGTAATGAGAAAATGTTTTTAAAAAATCTGACTTTATTTCTCTGTTCAGTTAGAAGAACTTTTTACTCAAAACCCATGTTTTCAAAAAATGATTTCAAATTTTTTATAAGATTTTAAAATTATTTTATTAATGTAATTTTTAACCATGATTTACTTTTTAAAAACTGGTTTAAAGGGAATGTTCTTATTATTTTATGAACAATGCACTTTTCTAACATTTTTACAGTGCAAAATGAAAGTTCTTTATAACTTGAATGGCATGTACAAATTACCCATTTTCATGATAATTTTTTTTAAATATTCCTTTTAAAGTTTACATGTTTATTTTAAATAACAAAAGATTCATAATATTCTATAAATTATTAGTTTTTAAAAAAATAATTTTCAAAAAATAATATATTCAAAATGTTTTATGCTTTAAAAAGTTATTTTTTAAATGAAAAAAAGATATTTTACTCAATAATTATTTTAATGATATTTTTATGGTATTTCTATTAATCAATGACATAAAACATTAATTTACTTGTGATTAAATGGTGATATTTTTTATTTATATCATCCTTATTCTTTCTTGTGATGATCCATGATTAGTTTAATTAAGGATGTATAATTTTATTATCACTCACCATTTCAATCTAAATCGTTTCTGATTATGCTTACTAGTTGGGGTATGTATTGACATTTTGTTTGTTAGTTTTTCAATATGAAATTTTATATTGATTTGTTTCACCCATTTTCTATGATTAATTCATTGGACTTTGTATGTGATTGGTAGGGCCCACTATTTCTCATTGATGTATCGATAGGTCTCATGAGACAAACTAGAAATGGTTCTGGATAAGGCCTTACTCATTTATATATATATATGTCCTGGAATGAGTCCATTATGGTTTTATTTGTATTGGCATGAATACTCAATAGTATTATTTTTCATGGAATGGGACCTTTGTGGTATGTTATAGATGCCCACTATTTTGAATTCCATCATTAAAAATTTATGTATTCAGATTCCATCGAATTATTCTATTAGTTGAAATATCCATAGACAAGTTTCAAGATTATGTTATTATTTGTATGGAATTATTTGATCATTTTTATTCCTTTCATGTTATGCTAAATTTATTGATTAAATATAATCTGTATTAGTTTTTTACTGTCCAATTTAATTTTTTCCTTTTTATTCATTGTTTCTGTTATACACTAATCTGTACAAAGAATCTGAGCTCACTAATTTCTTGTGTTTTATTTTAACTAGGATAGGAGGAAGTATTTTTTTTATTTAAATGCATGTATATTCTACGGAGAATAATTTAATTAAAGAGGTAAATTATTTTTGTATTTAATCTTTTAAAATGTAATGTTAATTTCATGTATGTATCTAGTTTACCAAGAAGAATAAACTATGTATTCCATTGGGATGATATTAGTTATATCTTATGCCAATTTTATAAAGTAAACACTAGATATGCGCTATTGGCTCAGGTATCTATAGTTGGTATCACAGTAAGTTGGTATCACAGTAAGTTTGTCCCGATTGTCACATGGTTCATGAAAACAGGCCTTACTGCACAACTAGATTGAAAATATGGAGTGATATGTTTTAGGATAATTAAAAATTCTTTAAAATTATTATAAAAATTTTTAAAATAGATATTTCACCCAAGAAACTATATTTATGATTATGATATTAACTAAGAATAAATTATTAAATTTATATAAAGTATTTCACTAGTTTGTTCAATATACATTATGTTTCATAATGATATAATCTAATCTAGTGTATTTTATCTTTTATAAATGGTGAGTATCAAAAGGAATTGGAATTACATAAATTTTCAACATGAAAAGAGTAAGAATGATCAATTATTTTATGGGATTAATCTAATATTTCTAAGGTAACTAGTTTTCCAAAAATTATCATCATATGAGGACATAGTATCATGTGCTAACAATACTATAAAATAATTATCTAAGTGTTATGGATTTAAAAAGAAGAAAGAGAATAAGAGAATGATGGATAAAAATACGGATAAATGGAATAAGTGAAATAACTATTTTATAACTTGTTATAATTGTGTAAGGAATTGTCATGCTGATTTATAAAATGGAATGGGAGTTTAATACATGTTTGGAGTGAATAACCACCATTACTATGATTTCGAGGGTAAAAAAATTCCAATGTACAATTCTTTAATAGTAAAGACAAAGGGAACTATGAAAATAAATTTCTCAAGCATCAACGGAATATACCTCAATATAATCTAATGAATGAAGGTTTAGATTATGCTATTACCATAGATTAAGAGGATTGATTGTTGTTATTATTTTTGAATTATAGAATTATGTCATTTAAGTATGTTATAAATGATAACATGGTTATAATAATTTTGAAATGTTTAATGATTTTATAATTGTAATTTTTTATTAAGAATTTGAAAGCATATTATTAACATTACTCATGACCAATAAAAATGATTGAGTGGAAAGTTAAAATTCAATAAAACACTTGATTTAGGGAAGGATAAACCATAATATTTATCTAATGTTGAGATAATAATTTTGGGATAATATGTTATTGATATTGATAAAGTAAATTGGATAGAACTGACTACCTTGTATCTAATAAATTAGCTGTTGAAAATTTTCTTTATGTTATCACTGATATATTCTATATCATATTTGGGTTTAATGAATATAAACAATAATGTATGTTTTTATTTAGACATAAGGAAAATTCAATTTTTCGATAAGGTTTTTTGGTAATTTTGGTTTTTACTAGGATTTAAAAGATTAAATGAGGAATATATTTTCACATTTGGTATGTGAATATTAAGAGCAACGTCATTTTATTTGTGGTATTAATTATACATTTATTCTGAAAATTTGGAGACCTTCTTTCTAATGTGTTGGGCTTTATTCTTTAGGACGGTCCATAAGATTAACCATTTTTTAAATGGTTTAAGATGATATTTGGATGATGTTTTATAGATTAATGTTTCACTTTACTATATAAAGGTTTATTCATATTTTATAACATGTTCTAACCATATTGGTTTTGGAAAATAGTTTGAGATAAAAGGACATACTTGTCAATCTTTTATGAATATTAAAATCTATTAAAAGTGGATTTTAGTCCCACATACATAAAAAATAATAATTTTTGGATATTTATTTCTTATAGAAATTGATTAATTGTAAATTGATTTAATCACAACAAAAGGATGAAATTGTTCTTATAAAATAAAAACATATCAAGTAACGATATTTTCTTAGAAGGTAAAACAATTCCTCAACATTAGGAAAATGATCATGAAATAAAAATATTATTATATTAAATTCATATCCAATGAATCTGATGGTCCTTTAAATAATCACAAATTTATGGTTTTGAGGACCATAAATTTCCATTGATCATTCATCTTCTAGTGATCAATGTCCTTTATCGCTCACTTAAATTATTTATGCTTTTCTTTCATGTCCATATATTCACTTCCTATTAATATTCTGCTTTATAGAAACCAAGTTATATGTTTTTACATATGACCTTTATACTTCCCTACCTATATTATTTATATGATGTTTTATTAAATCTTTTTATGATGTGGGTTTTCTATGAAATAATTTTCCAATGTCAAACATTTGATTTCAAAGATCAAGTTTAAATTGTGAGGACACAATTTATTTAAGGTGTGAAGAATATAACAACCCAAAATTCTAAGAGATTAAAATTAAATTTTATAGATTATATTCCATTACATGATAAGTTTAACTGGCTTTACATGCAATAATTAGTTTCTTCGATAGACTGTGTTACACGCATGGATGAGTTTTACTGAACAATAATAAACTATTAATAATATTATATAATATGATAGTTATTGTCTAGCCATTGAAATGATGATAATGAATATGATTAAATAAAATATAAAAATATATATTTTACACACATTAATTATTTATCTAATTTTTAGCAGTAAAATAATATTTATTTTAAATAAAAGGAAATATTTTCTAATAACTGTATTTCTATAAAAGATGAATTAGTTGTGCTTTGAGCATATAATTTGAAATTAATTTTCAAAAAAAATAATAAATTAATTTAACAAAATATAATTAATTTTGAAATCTTATTCTCAAAATTTTCATATATGGAATTTGTGGTATTTTTATAAATGATTCATTTTTCTATTAATATTGAAAAATACTGCATTTTAATTTAGTACTGCCTTTTTGTTAAATAATATATAATGATAAATTATATTTTTAATTTATTTTAAAGCAAAATTGGTTACAATATATATAATTTAATCCAATTTAGTTCATTAGAATCATTTTTTATTTAATTTTTAAATAAAAACATTATAAACTTTGGAAAAAATTCTACATAAAAACTTACTAATTCATCATGCTGCTGAGATTAATTTTAAATTAAATTTTTTAACTTATGTGAAATGAAATTATAAAAATAGATTCAATGTTTATAATCATAATAATTTCTAATTTCTAATCATTTCAAAGAAATGTTTTAACAAAATGAATATTGAAAATAATAAAAAATTATTCGGCAATGTTAAAGTAAAAAAAATGGATTTACCGGGGTTAAACATAGAAGATAAGTGACCAAAATAACCTAAAATAAAAAAACAAATTTTCTGGCCTTATTTCTTCCTTACCACTTCTAAGATTAAAAAAGTATCATTTTTTAGGCTTGTGACGTGATAAAAACATGGGTTTGAATGAATCGTTTCAAAAAAGATCATGTTTTCAACTCACCTCACTTATAAAAGAACACCCACTATCCATTATTATTCAAAACATAAAACCTATTTAGTATTTCCAATACCTACCCAAATCACTTCCCATATTCCATATATGATATTATATGCCTTGTTGTTTTATAAATCCAACCATAGAAGATTTAGTGCAAAACTGAAGAGGATACCGGAAGAAGATGTAATGTTCTTCACTGAGTGACTTAATTTTATTTGATCCTACTCATACCTCAATTATTATTAAACCATGATGATATAAAGAAATAATTATATTCCATATAATTTGTTTGTTTACTAAAATTTCCTTACCTACAACCATCTCCACTTCTATCAAATGGGTTATGATATCATCATTCATGTGTGTGGAGGACAACTGCCTCACGAACTAATGTTATTAGTTAATCCATTACCACCTATCACAGTTGAGAAATATGATTGATATAAATTATATATATGATTTTTATAAAATTATTAAACCTATTAAGTAATTATATAATATATACCATTTTACTTTATATTCATATGGGATATAATAATGTCTTTGTGTTTACAAAGGACTATCGCCCCATAAAGAGATGTGATTTGTCTTTCACTAACACTTTACATGGAAGGTAATATGGATATAGTTAATAATTATGTGTGATATAAAATAAATGATTCATATATGCAGGAAATATTTATCGTTATTGAAAGATAATATATATCATTTTATTTCCTTCCCTTTCACTCATTGAAATATGATAATTTAATTCATGTAAATGTTCACTACCGCCATCACGAAGTGATGTGAATCTCTTCTCATTACCATACCAAATGGGTGATATATATACGTACATTTGAATAAAAAAATAGTTATTAATTATATTATTATCCTTATTTAATGGTAAAATATTACTTACTACCTTTCCATGACAATCATTGAAAAATTAAAAGGTTTCTCATGCCCATGTACGGCCTACCGTCTCCATGATTGTAATGTACTTGATTTCACGAAACCGTATTTCATGATTTTTTGTAAAAATATAATTGTTTTATAGATATTATAAAAATTTTAATATTATTATTCTAGATTTGATAAAACTATATTATATGTGAAATAATTGGATCTTTAATGACCAAAATCACATGAGAAAACAAGGCAAATAACACACGAAATAATGAAAACAATGAATGATTATTAATGAATGGGTAATAATATAGTATAAAAATATCATATATCATATTATAAATATTAATAAGTTTCTATTATAAATTAATAACATGATTTAATCCACTATAAATGAGGTTAAAGAGCATTCAATAAAGAGGAAGTGTGTGGTAATTAATTTTCATCTAACATTTTATATATGTGATACATGTTCCATATTCACCACAAATTACTTTTATAAGGTTTATATACCACCTATTTGACATGTAATTTTATAAATAATTTATTAAATATTTCACCTTATGTTTTAACTTGAATTATTTCATCTAAGAGTATTTGACTTAAAATTTTCCATGTGGTAATGAATTTAAAAAATAAATTTCCTTTCATTAGGTTATACTACTTCATTGTTATTGATTATGTGTATAATGAATTTTTATTATCTTGTGATTCATTTCCCATTTTTAATGTGTATTTATTGTTTATTAACATAATAAATTCATTTAATAATTCCCATATAAATTATATGATCATTTTAAAGTTTTATTTCATAATCCCATTCTCATCGAGATTATTTATACTTGTATTTATATTGAAGAGAATTATTTGATAATTATCTAATAAAACCAATAACTTTTACCCTCATTTAGGTATTTATTATTTTTCAATTAATAATTCCATTTTTACACTCCTTGGTACGTTAAATAATTGGTAAATTGTTTTCATAAAATCTAGATTTATTTCCCTCTTCGGTCAAAATAGCATTTTCATCAAACCCCATGTTTTCGAAAAATGTTTTCAGAAATGTTTTAAACATTTAAAAATTATTTATTAATAAAATATTTACACACATTTTAGTTTTTATAAAAAAAATAATGTAATATTCTCATCATTTTTTGAACAATGAACTTCTCTAACCATTCAATAGTGCAAAATTAATATTTTTTTCAACTTGTGTGACATGTGATGAATTACCCAATGTCATGAAAATTATTTCCTTAAAGATTATTTTTAAAGTTTAAAAAATTATTTTAAATAAAATTATTTCCCTGACATTCTTTCAATTATTAGTATTTTAAAAATAATTTTCAAATAAAAATATTTTTAAAATCTTTTATTCCTTAAAAAGTGATTTTCCAAATGAAAAAGGAAAATTTCCACTAGAATTTTTTAAAGATATTTTTATGAAATTAGTATTCCTCAATTTTCGAAAAACATTATTATACTTGTGATACAGTATGGATATGTTGTATTTATATCACCCTTATTATTTATTTAGATGATTCATGATCATTTTGGTAAAGGATGTAAAATTTCATTACCCTTAACCATTTTTTAGTGAATGGTTTCTAATTATGCCTATTAAGTGGGGTATGTATTAACATTTCATATGTTATTTTTTCAATAAATATATTTTTTTGATTAGTTTTAACCCTTTTAATATGAAAAACTAATTGGACTTTAAAAGTGATGGGTGGGGATCACTATATCCACTCAATGAATCGGTAGGTCTTATTAGACAAACATGATATGGATTTGGCTTAACCCTTACCCATTCATATAGTTTTATTAGAATAAGTCCTCTACAGTTTAGATTCCATAGAACAAATCTTTTACAATATTAGATGTATTGGAATGATCCCTAAAAGGTATTTTTATTTGACCATCATTATTAAATCCATCATAATGAATTCAGATATAGAAATTCCATGTGATTATTCAATTAGTTAGAATATCCTTGGTCAATGATTAATCTCATGTGAAAATTTATGCTTTATTAATTAATCATGGTTTATTCCTTGAATAGTATGCATAGGTTATTGAGTTACTGGAATGTGCTTCAGTCATTTACCTATACATATTTATTATACCTTATCCATTCATTGGTTTCATTATACGCTTTCCTATACTAATCATCTAAGATCACTACTTTTGTTATGATTTATTTTCTCCAGTATACGAGAAATTATTTTTTGATTGACATACAGGGATAATATAAGTAGAATATAGGCATTCAAAAAGAAAATTCTTTATGTATTTTATGTTTTAAAATGTAATTTTAATTTCAAGTATGTGTCTAGTTTACCAATGATACTAAACTATTAATTTCTTTGAGATGTGATTTATGGTATATAATGCTAATGTAATAATGTATATATAATATTTTAGGTACTAAGGATAGGTCACTACATATACACAATGTAAAAGAAGGGAAGATGTAAAAATTATGCATTTAAATGATACCAGATATATCGTATCCATCACATACTATTAATGACACCAAATCATCAGTTAATATATATGAAATAACATACCTATATTTGCTACTATGATTTTTTTTATATCTTAAAACAATATATTTATATTTTTAGGGTATATCAGACAATCACCCAATTACACTAAAATCCATGATGAATTAATTAAAAAAATTCACAATTCATGATGAATCCATCCAAATCATTTTTAGATATGATTTATAAAACTATCTTCATTTTGGAATAAACACATTGTTCAAAACATAATCCCTATCCAAATGTCTAATTATTTAACCTTATGAGATTTTGTATAATTGAAATAAAATATGAAATATCAATATATGTAGGATAAGAGTGTCATGTATTAAAGCATCACTACTAGTCATTTTTTAATGGGTTTCATGTGATCTTGATCAATCATACTCATATCATTATATAAACTTATACACTATAATATGTATCATTTATAGTACATGTATACCTATATAATCTATTATTCTATGGCATCGAGAAGCCACTAGATTTAGAACATGTCAATATAGTATAATCCATCTATTATATTCTTTATTCTCTTAAATAGATTGACCAATTCAAAAATACATCATATGTTATTCATATAGAAGATAACAACATCGCATTTCCCTCATCCATGTAGATTATCACATCATATGTCACTCGTATTTGATTTTACATAAATTTATTCAAAATAATTTAAAAAAATCCCCAGATTTATTTTCTCATCATACAAGTGGAAAAGTATCATCTTGGTTGATCTATAACTCATGGTTCTATAAGTGAAGTACCCAATAACCCCAGATTAGCTAATCCTCAATGATTTTGTAATAAAGTTATTAATGTATGAAGGTCCCCATGAATGATATCTCACCAACCCTATGTAATATAGTTTTATAATAAAAATCGACCCTTATGTATATTAATGATTGTAAGAAATTACATGAGATATACATTGGTTAGTTAGTCAATGTAATAAGTATTAAATTATTACATAACGAGTGTATTCTTCATATCTAATATAAAACACTTGTATGGAGTATAATATTCTACTCATGTTATCCTTAATATATCATCAAAACCCAAAATATTTGTTCATGTGTATCGATTAATAAAACACAATATTGTACTTTGAGGAGATATTATCTTTCAATTGTTTATATAAAACAAATTATAGAATATTCTAATAAATTATAAATAAAGATTCAATTTATTTATAAAACCATGATATATTTACAACAATAACATTAATTATATTATGTATTATATGCCGAGATATTAAATATGTCTCTAATGATTCCTCTATCAAATTTATTTCATGAACGGATCCCCTCCTTGTTCATTCATAGATTCCCAACAAAACCTAACATTACCACTCTCATAAATCACTCATATGTGATGGTATTTCTGAACGATCTATTTGATCATTTGGTGAGGACGTGGTTCCTTGTCCTTAGAGATGCCTCCATTGATGTGACAGTAAATCTACCCTTATCCCTTGATGATAGAAACCACTACATGTTTAGAAATGAATTTACTGATCTAATAATATGACTTTATACAATTTTATGAAGTCTGGAACTCTACCACTCTTTTTGGGTCTTCTACACTGGCCTATTTAAAAATATTTAAACTAATTGCACAACCTTAGGGAAAAAACTAAAAAACATTGATAAAACACATCTACATTATCAAATTTGATACTATTATCAATGATACCCTTTACAAAAACCTCATCCACTTTTATAAAAATCAAGAACATATCTTGAGTTCTTAAGAACATATGGATGTTATAAACAACAATCCATTACCTCTAACTAGGATTGGATTGATATTTACCATATATATAATGAGAATTAAAACTTCATGTCATGTCCAAAACATAGAATATATGATATATCCTAGGATCGATGAATATGGACTTCTCTCTATCATGTAAAACTCATTAGAAGGATATTAAATCTTCCCATTATTTCTCAAATGAAATTCTTGTAAAAATCTCTTTTTGGAGTTCCCATATTATACTACATTAATTTTTTACTAATGTATTAGAATTTACTCTGTCCAAGAATCATTTTTTATTTTTCACTATAGATATTCATCATTAATATTTGGGTTTCCCCGCTAATTTATTTCAAATAGAATCATTTTCCAACCACATATTTAAAGAGTGTAAATTAATGAAATTATTTATGATAATAAGTATTTCTTACACATAAGATATAAAAAATTCTAAAACTATCCCAATAATAAAAATTTATATACAGGGAAAAAAATTATTATGAAACTATACTCTTTGACTGAATCATCAAATATTATATTCAAACACCTAAAATATTCTTTTAATCCATAAATATATAGTTGCAACATCAATATATTAGAAAAATAATTTGGCACATCATAACATTTAGTTGTATCATAGGAAAATCCTTTCTTAAATTACCATTTTGGAAATAAATTTTTACAACAATTTGAAATAACTTGTATGAAAATTTATATTTTATAGAAAGAAATATTTGAATAGTTTTTATAATCACAATAGGTGAAAAGGTTACTTCAGATTCATTACCATGAATTTATTTGTAAACCTCTTCCACCAATTATGATTTATATGTATAAACAATACCATAAATGTATGTTTTCTTATAAAATCCCCACATTCACCCTCTAGGTATCACCTCTTCTGGTACATCCACCAAGTTCTATACTTGGTCAATGAACATGTATTACAATTAATATTCCATATGTTTTAACCATTTCCCAATGGTAGAACTCAAAATAGCCTATTTAAATGAGGTAGGTTAATCTAACGTGAACAATACTTCTTCATAATTGTTTGTAGTAAATTCATATCTTCTCTTATTCTGGGGAATCATCCCAAATCATAGATATTCTTGGGTAGCTTGAGTCAGTTATTCTTTTAAAACATTTTGTGGATCTACTTCTACATATATCTTTAGAAAAAATTATATATGTTTGTATGGAACTTATAAAAATTATAATTTCTTCCCAATTAATACTAGACTCATGGGAACCTTTTCATAGAAACCACCATTTTGTGTCACAATAACATGGTTTTCTATAGGAGTGTAAAACTAATGTTTCATAGTCATTGTCGGATAGCTAATAAAAAATCATTTTTTTGGTTAGGTATGTGTTTATCAAATCCAAATTCCATATATATAATTCAGAACCACAAATAATCATAAAATAACTGTTAATATTCTTCCCACTCTATTTATCAATAGTTTTTTTATGACTACTTTAAATGGAAAGTAGTGAATTCATAATTTAGTAGTCCCCAGATCATAACCTTGGAATAAAATAGGATGTTCACACTAACTCACCATCGATCGAACCATGTATAGTAGGGTGTTATTCCTTAAATAAAACACAGTATAAATTTGTGGGGGTGCTTATAGGATTAGGATGTGGAACAATTTCATGGTCTCTCATATGATTAGTGAAAACCTAGCTTAAGTATTTACCACCCCAATTAGATCGTAGGATCTCAAATGTTTTCCCAGATGATTAAGTACTTTATTTGGAAATTCATTTATTTTTTCAAATGTTTCATAGCTATGTATCATTATTCACTCATAACCATACATACTAACGTCATCTATTAATGTTTTAAAGTACCTAAATACACCACTTTCTTATATAATAATTCATCAATATATGTCACTATGTATGAGATCTTAGCTCCCACTATTCCTTTCACCTTTTCTAGTGATAGATTTGTTGGACATATCTCTTATTAAAACATATTCTCATGTGTCAAATGATTCATAACCAAATGATTCTGATAATCTATATATATGGAGTCTTTATATGTATTTCACATTTATATATCCAAGAATAAAATTCTAATGATGTGTGGGATTTTAATAAACTATGTACTTGTTATTATAAATGTTATAAAAAGGATTATACATATCGATAATGTATAAAAATTTTACCATCATACTAATTCCCTAATAACATATCATTTTTATATATAAAGATACTCTTATTCTTAATAATTAATTAAAATATCTTCTTGTCTAAAAACAATACATAAATCAAATTTATGTTAATTGTAGAATATAACATTAGTTCATTGATTCTATAAGTAATCCACCAAGTAAAATTATTTCATAAGTGATAGATTCAAATTTTTAACTCTTAATTCATTTCCAACATAAAAAAATAACGTCACCCTTCTTCAATTCCCTCATATCTTCGAGTTTCTATTTATAATCACAAATGTGTGATGTTCACCCATTATCCAATAACAATGAGTAAGAGTAGTAGAAATTGATCTATATAGTATTCAAAATCAAATTATCATAATTATTCTCAATGATAACCTTTTCTCAACTATAGATACTAATTCTAAACTATTTTATAGGTCACACCTACATGAGATATCAATATGATTATCCTGATATATTTCATAATGTATAATAAATAGATATATTTGGGTGAATATCATGTTATTTATCTTCTCATCAATGAATTTTAATAAAA
This sequence comes from Viscum album, assembly GCA_963277665.1. Classification (NCBI taxonomy): domain Eukaryota; kingdom Viridiplantae; phylum Streptophyta; class Magnoliopsida; order Santalales; family Viscaceae; genus Viscum; species Viscum album. The sequence continues at coordinate 438,556,445 of OY728165.1, read as the reverse complement.
TTACTCCCACTAAAAATGATAACCTTGTATATCGTACATATTTAGTGAGACGATAATTATATGTCATCATGTCTTACATTGGGATTCACTTAAATTATCTATGACTATATCTGGTAGATAAATATTTAAAATCATATATATTTGATTATTAGATAGCTGAGTGGACAAAAAAATTTCCAAATCCATCATATGAATTCACCAAATTTTATTATAATAGTGCCCAAGTGGTTAGGGTTTCTTAATTAAGTTTAATCCAAATTAATCTCTAAGAACAAGACACATAATAGATAAGTTCACCTTGTTTATTTATTTTCTTACATGGGATAATCCATGGGAACCTATCATTTAGGGTCATCTATATTGAATGATCAATGTCCTAAAAAGTTTCAATGTTGATAAAATTATAGACTTTTTTTAAGGGTTTTCTTTAAATTCTATCCAATTTAATTTATATCATACACATATTAAATTCATAACTATTTCACCTTATAAAATCTTTATTATGACAAGTTTTATCCATTTATGTATTCATGATTCTAATGATTTCATTTTGAAATCCTTTTTACATTCATGAAATTAATATTTACACACTATCATGGCCTCCAACACTAGGAAACCATCCAAAGAGGGAAGTAAATACAATAATAACCCCCAGGACCTACGTCAAATAGGCCTTGGATTGGAAACTAGCACGAAGGTTATAATCCTAAAAATGAGAGGAATTATCCTCATAACTCAAAGAAACATAAATATAAATCCTAAAATCAACACAATAATATAAATTAAAAGACATTGTCCAACAATAACAACAATGCATGACATGTCATACAAATACAATTCTCCAAAGTAAAGTACCAAAAGTAAACTCTTAATTAGAAACAAAAACCTCAAACCCAAGTATAAAAAACCATACTTCGAAAACCCTTAAGTCTTATTTATATTACATTATTTTTACAGAATATAATATTTTCCAAAGTATCCAAAAACATATTAGTCTTTTAAGATAAGATACATATACACATTAAATTTTAAATCACAAGATACATCATGGAATCATTTGAAGAACATTATTAGAACTTCCATTATATCCCTAAAAATTACACATAGTTCTCCTTAGGGTCTCCTTGAGAAATGGAAACAAATCAGGGTGATCACAGATTATCAATTAGGAGTATCATACAGTGGAAGCTATTATAATATAAACTTCACATAGGTGATACGGTTGAAATAAATAAACATGAATCCATAATCAACTGAAACTAAGAGAATTATATATCTAGGGATAAAAATGAAAATAAATAGATAACATAGATAGTAATAATAGGTTCCTTAGTGATTAAATAAATAATATTGTAAAGATAATTACATATCATATGCATAGACATCCAAATAATTGACCTCACGATCATAACATTAATTCCACATCTTGTTCTGGGAAGGCATACACCAAAATTCTAAAATATGTTTGTTTGATGAGACATATTGATGCATCTATGGATACATAATGTTGGGAAATACCTGTCAATTTTTTAAGTCCAATTCATTCATCGTATGAGAAAATTAATAAACAATTCAAAATTAACTTTCCCAATAATCATATATATTAAAATAACAACATATAGAATTCGGGTACATTTCCCCATGTGAATAAAAGGGATAACATGATCCAAAACCATCTCAATAAATATGGTGGATGGTTAAAAAATACAAGTCAACAGTCTAATAAAAAACTATACGGGAATAATTACATAAGTAATTCTAATACATTTCACCATATCAATAAATATGATAACATGATCTTAATCCATCCGGTGAAAGAAAGTGGATTGTTATAAAATTCATAGTCAATATTCACATAATCTTATGTATTATTATAATAATATATGTAAATATAATACTTTTCCCTGTGTTAATATAGAGGATAACATTATCATAACCCATTTAGAGAAAGAAAATGGATTTTAAATAATATATAATAAAAAAAACTATGGGGTATTTTTAATGTAAAAGTAAGTACCTTTATAAAATAAAAAATGTTAATGTAGTGAATAAGATTACTTTCAATGTGTTGGATTATCAATATAATATAGAAATTGAGTTCAAAAGTTTGAAAAAGTACGAGATAATAACTATGGTGAAAAAAATCATTCATCATGGTTCATAAAGTGTGTGTGAATATACCATCCCATATCCCCAAGGAGTGTCTAGCCAGGTGTGTTGTATTAGGCCCACTCATAATACACCAATGATATAGTTTGTTCAATTAATTAACCAACCCTTTTGAGGTGATTTCCCCTAGGTTCATCTAAGCCACAACCACATCCACTTATTAGTATCTATATGGGGATTTTATTTATAGGGAATCCAGACACTCATTAAATTCCAAAAAATTAGGACTTTTGGGCATTGTGATACCTTAGGTAAAGGATTTAATGAGAATAAATTCCATTTTTAGTATATAAAATTTGTGGTAATTCTATAGATTTACTAGCATGATTACATTATAATAAATGTTTTTCATTTAAAATAGAAATAGTGGGATTATTAATCTTTTTTCAGTATAATAACTGCATAGGAAAAGGCTACAACGAGAGGAGATAAGTATTATCACACCAAATGGGAGAAAATTAAATTTAATATTAAAACATAACATATAAAATGATTTAGTTTTATAGAAAAATGTTTTTTATATATTAAATTTTTTTTGTTCTTCTTTTTAATTAACTTTTAATTTAATTAGTGTTTATATATTTATTTACTTATTTAAATAACATATTACAGTCACATTTTAAATTATATTAATATAATTAATTTAGATTAAGCTTATATAACTCTTGGAAATTTATTTCATTAAAATACCCCATTTTATATTTATCTTGGTAAATACGATTTACCCAATGTAATTTAAATTCAATGCACAAAACAATGTTTCTAATAGTTACATAATTTGTACTTAATTATTCTAAATATAAATTCTTTTTATCAAATAAAATAAAAATTTGATGGTAAAATTTATTTTACCTTTACTTTTCATAAATATTGTTACATAGAAAATATGTATTTTTTAGTATAAAAAAACTAGGATGAAATTATAAGTGCTTTATATTTTCTTGACATTATTTATTTTATTATAAAAAATATATTTCATATGGCTTCCAAATCCTGATTTTACTAAAAAAATATTTAATTAAAATAAAAGAAAAAACACATTTTCCATTATTTAAAAATATTACATAAGCTTATAAAATGTTAATAATAGATTTTATGATTTAATAATAGTATTTAAAAACATATATTTTTACTTATTAAACAGATATTTGACAATTTATAAGGTTTTATAAACATATAGTTATTTATTATATAAGTAATATTTATAGTTTTTTCATAAACTATATTTTTAACTATTCATATAGAAATAAACTATTTCAAGAAATACCAAAAATTACGCTTATAATAATTTTTTTTTTGAAGAGTTCCAATATGAAGTTTATTTTTTAAAAATTAAATTTTAACATTTATAAATTGAAATTTTAAAGGTACTTCAGAATTAAGGTTCTACAGAGTGGGCATTGTATGATTGTCTAGGATAAGTTGTTTACTAGTTATATTAGGATCTAGGATATTACATCCCCCATAAATAATTTCTTACTTGAAATTTTGTTATATATTATATGTTAAAAAAATGTGGATATTCCTTTTACGTTGCTTCTGCTAGCTCCCAAGTTGCCACTTCTTTTTTGTGGTTACATCAAAGGATTTCACCAATCGATTAGTCCAATTCTGCTACACTTTCACTCTTGTTTCAAGAATATGGATAGTAACATCACTGTAATACAAGTCATGCTACAACAATATTCCCTTATATTATAGGAAATGTAATATATATAGCATGTATTTCCTCAATAAGGAAACATGGAAGATGTCATGTACTTCAGGAAGGTTTACATGCACATCCAATTAGTATAATAAAACTCTAATTATTTGTAGTATTTAAAAAGGAATGATATACCTAATAATTATCTTCCATTATTAACCAATTCTTAAAATTCCCTTCCATGGGTAAACGTTCATGAATACATCATCCCAACTTCAAATTACAAGTCTTTCCTTGGATTATCCACATAACTCTTTTTTCTAATTTGGGATGCTTTAATATGATCCTAAATTTTCTATACTTTAATAGTCACCTCATCCACAAGATCTAGTCCAAAAAGACTTATTTTCTCCCACTTCATCTCAACAAGATGAAGTATAACACCTCTTCTTGTATAATGATTTTTATGGTGCAATATGGATACCCAAATTGAAGCTATTGGTTGATGAAATATACACCAAAGGTAAATGGATATCCCAAATACCTTGGAAGTCAAGAGTATATAATCTCAAAATGTATTCAATTTTTTTCTTCCTTTCATACTACCCATCATTTTGGGGATTATAGGGTATAAAAAAATATCTCCATTCCAATATCCCTTTGAAAACTCTTTTAGAATTTCAATGTGAATTGAGGTTCAGAGTAAAATACAATTGATAGTGGTTCCCCATGAAACCTTAAAATTTCATTAATATATATCTAGGAAATTAACTCAAGAGGTGTATCTTCTCTTATTTCTAATAATTGATCATGCTTGTTATGAAAAACATGATGGGCCATATAGCACTGTTACTCCATGGAGTTTTTGGGAGTCTGATGAAAATTTATATTATAATCTTTTACCACTTCCATATATGTACAATAAGAGGTTTCAAAAATCCCTTAAGACGTTGTCTTTTATAATTTACCTACAATCATATTATGAAAATAAACACTTAGTATTAAATTTCCCACCACATACCATCTCATCAAAAAAATTATCTTTAATCCCAATATATCATTGTGCTTCTAGGGTGTGTATATAAATTAAAGAATTATTTTCCATCTAGTAATTTCCTCTAATATTTTTTTACATATGAAACAAATATACACTTTCCAAAATTTAATTATTCATCTCTATAGATTAATTATCACAATATATTATCGTTTACAACATTAATATCCCATTTTAAGTCCACATTATCCTTTTTAGACTTCTCTATCATTTCTAGTAAGGATGGTCTAGTAATTTCTTTAAATGGAATGATGGATTACCTTTCCTAAAAGAACCATATTAAACTTTATTGGATAACTATATATAGGATTATTGTTAATTCTCATCATGTTAAATAAAATATCTCCCCCCATACTCAATGCATCCTCCAACTTATTCACCTTCCTAGGGTGGTAGGGTATCAAAAAATCATAGTCCTTAAGTAGTTCCAAACAACGTTTCTACCTCATGATCACATACTTCTATGAGAAAATATAATTTAAAATATTTTGGTTCATATATACATCGTATCAGACTCTATAGTGGTAGTGTATCCATACTTTAAAAGAAAATATTAAATATTTTGTATCGTGGATAAAATTTGGATAGATTTGTTAATCGATATTCAATTACCTTGATGCACAGTAAATTACCCTATCATTATGTATAAAAAAAATACTATGTTTTTTTATTTGAAACATCATTATATATTGAATATCCTTCCCTACATGATGGTAATGTTAATAATAATTCTTTAATGAGTCACTTATTCTGATCATACAGAGTCTAATCATGTCCCCTTTACTATATAAATTTATCCCCTTTATGTGTTGACATGTTAAATGCGTAGTCCATGAAGAGAAATATTGAACAAATAACTAATAATAAAATAGTAAACCCCGGAAAATTTAGATCATTGTTATGTTCATGGGTATAATACATTCTTTGACAAAATTTCTCTTTGAAAGGTCAATAGATATTCCATCTTTGGATACAATGTGCACAAAATAGAAACATCATTATTCCCAAATTCACACCTAATATATTTCTTATATAATTCCTTTTTAGGGCCACCAAAATTATTTACAGATGAATTCAATCTCTTCATATCTCTTATAGAATATCATGAAATTATTAATGAATACCACAAAAAAATTGAAGATAATCCTAGAATACACTATTCATGATATCAATAAAGATAAAATCTTCAATAGTCAATCCAAATGGAATTTATCCAAACTCATAATTTCCATACATTGTTTAAAATTTAATTTTTAATGTATCATCTATCTTCACCTTTAACTGATGGAAAATAAAGTGAATATAGATCTTTAAAATGTAGTTGAATCCATAATGTTGATAAAATAATACATAAATTTGTGGTAAAAGATACTTATTCTATATAATAATGTCACTTTTCTCCCTATATTCAATGCATAATCTCATATACTCAACATTCTTCTTCCTGAAAAAATGGGACTTCTCATGGTGAAACAAAAAGGCATATAAATACCATTACAAATAACTTCTATAATTGTTTCCTAAAATCCAAAAACATCATTGGTTCAATATAATGGGGAGTTTCATATAAGGGTATTTCATTTGGAAATATTTCATTAGAGAAATCAGCATCATGCTCTTGGAGAAGACCTGGTAATTATTTGGAAAAAAATCAATCAATTTTCATACCATATAAACATCTTCTATTATTAGTATTTATTTAGTATCTATAAATAATTATTGATATTCCTCTCTTCCAAAAATTTCTTTATGGATAGCTATTATGGGAGGATACATACAAGATTTTGATGATGAATTTTCCCCTTTAAATATAAGAGATTCCACTTCACCTTCAAAAATAATAATATCTTTCTCTTTGAAATAATTTATTGAATTATATTTTTAAACCCAATCCATACTAAAAATCATATAAACTTAAACCATGGGTATAACAACCAAATATAAAAATTGGTTACACCCAAGAATTTTAACTGGAACTATTTGAAATGCCTTTAATTCCATAATATTCTTACTTGGGGTCTTAATTGTTAAATATTTTTTAAGGGTGATTAGGAAATATTTTATGTTTTTGTAAATTTTGTAAGATATAAAAGAGTTAAAATATATTGAGTCAAATAAAACATTAGTTAAATTTGATTCTATGAAAAAACTACCTACTGCCACTTCATTAAAAAATTGAAATTCGATTGTGGTAATCATATATACTTGCATTGTATCCCATTACATTATTTAAGGAAAATTCCATTTAAGTTTGGGGAATTAGTTTTTATAATTTTTGTTCTACATAAAAATAGTGTTGAAAATCAGTTGATTCTTATTTTCCTTTGTATTCATAATCTTGATGTAATTTTTATCCACACTAGTTTAAAAATCATATTCCCTTCCATCAAACCCCAAGGAGTTTCTTCCTATAGTTATCACAAGTGGGATATACCATCCTTCCTTTCTTCCCATTTTCAAAATTTTTATTCCTATTATTCCCAATTGGCCTCTTCTTCTCTTTATATACCTTGAATACATATATCCTATTGAACATTTTTTCTTTCTTAATGGTAGATAATACTATATAATTATATAATGAAAACGTATAAGATACCAATTCCATATGAAGGTTTAAATTTATGGCATTAAAGAAACAATGAATCTTTTTTTGTTCTACATATATATTATGTGCCATTACATTCTAACCATATATGGTTATCCTCATACTCGATAACATTTTCCTCTTAATTTTTTCTAATACTAAGGAACTTTCTTTCCATTTCTACTCTTTTCTCATGAGTAAATAATTTTTCATAAAATTTCTCCTTGAAAGCTTCACATTAAATGCCCTTTATCTCATATTCCACATTATTATTTTAAATTAGTGACCATAATTGGTCCTCATATCCAATCAGAATATAGACTTACCTGATGAATTTTTCTTTTTCACTACTTACCAAAGTGAGAAATATCTTCCCCAAAGTCTTAATCCATTACTCAGCTACCAATGGTGAAGTAGTTAAACTGAATCACTCGTGTTTTTTACTTTAAGTTATCTAACATAGTTACACTATGATTGTGATCATAAAGTTTCTCTATGTAGACATGATTATTTTTTATAACATGGGAAAACTTCACTAATATGGTTATCATTTAATTAGCCTCAATACTAGCATCAATTACTTATATAGGGGGGACATCCCTACATTCACTATTGGGGTAGATATGGTTCTCATTCATTCAATTAGTATCTATCTCTTTATAATATCATACACATAATTATATCATTATATATAATTATGAAATACAATTCCTATTAAGTTTTCTAGATTGTTACCTACAAAAAATGAAGGGGTTTCATAGTAATTGTGCAATTTAACTAGAGTCTTTTAAATATAGTCTCCATGGTTCCCACTAAAATTTATCTAATACTAACTATAATAACCCGAACTCCAAAAACCCAAATCCTATAGTTATATTATGTTATTTATATAGAATATAAGATTATCCAGAGGATCCAACTATTTCGTTATCTTGGAATACTAAATACATACATACATTACATTTGAAAATATAAGATACATCATAAACACATTGTGGGAACATTATTATTCCTTTCATCATATCCATGAAAAGTATACATTGTTCTCCTTTAGTTTTCATATGGAAAGGAAAAAATAAGGGTGAGATTTGATGATAAGTAATGGTTATTATATAGAAGTAGTTACCATAATATAAACAAAGACCAAATGATATGAATGAAATAAAAAAAATAACATAAATCCATACAAATTAAAACTAAGAGTATAATATGTCAAAAGATAGTAATGAAAATAAATCGATCACATAGAACAAAACTTGTTCAATTGTGAAGAAATGAAAAATAGTGGATAGAAAATTTCATTCCATAAGACTCAACATCATGGTCATAGATACAAGATCTTACCATTAAGTTAAAATTTTGTTATTGGAATTCATACACCCAAAAAAACATATTTGTCTCATTAGTCTTAATAATGCATCAAGGGGGTTTACAGTGTCAAGCCCTACCCATAACTTGTTTATGTCTAATGCATTCATCATATGAGAAAACATATAAAAAATCATAATCAACTATTCCAATAATCATCCATATTGGAATAAATATATGTGAAACATTAGTAATTTTCACCATGATAATAAAATTTATTACATGATCATAACCTATTTAGAGAAAGAAGGTGGATGGTGAAAAAATACATATTCAACATGCCAATAATCATCCATATTATAATAACAACATATGAAATTCAAATAATTTTACATGTGTCAACAAATGGGATAACATGATCATATCTCATCCTGATAAAGAAGGTGGCAGTTAAAGAATAAAAATTCAATTATCTAATATTTATATGTATTAGAGAAAAATGTGTGGATTGTCAAAACATTCCCCATGTCAATAAAAGTGATAATATAAACATTACCCACCCATATAAAGAATCTGTATGGTTAAAAAACATATTCAACATAAAAATTATGGGGAATTCTCAATATAAAAGGGAGTACCCTTATCAGTGAAATAATGGTAAGTTAGTAACAATAAGTAATTTCAAATTTTTGGGTTATAATTAGAATATAATAATTGAGTTCAATAGTTTTCTTTGATATGAGACCAAATTAATGGTATGAAAAATCTTGCATCATGTTTTTTAAAGAGCATTGGAATGTACCAAAGAATATCTCTCGGGAGTTCTTATCCAATTGTATAGTCTTTGTCCCAATCATTATGAATTAGGGTGATATTTGATTCAATACTTCAACCAGACCGTTTCAAGGTTATTAACCTTAGGTGAATCTCTTCTATAGCTATATCCATGCTCTTGAATCCAAATAATAATGTCATTTCTAGGAAAACTATACGCTCATTACTTTCTAAAAAATATAGAATTTTGGGAAATATGAACTATTATGAAAATTATTTAAAGTGACAAAATAAAATTTTCAGTATATAAAATTGGTTATAATTCCATGTAATTACATGCATGATGACATTACAATAAATGTTTCAATTGAAAATGAAATGGTGGGACAAGAACTCTTATGTTAGCATAATGACGGAATAGGAAAAGGATATAATTAGAGCATATAATTTGTATCTCACAAAAAAAAAAAAAATTGGGAGGTAATTAAATGAAATTAATATAAAATGAATATGTGGGAATCATTATATAATAAAATAATTCCAACTAAAACGGAAAGAGATTGATTAGAAACCCCTACCATGCTAAGTAGATCATTAAAGCTTGGGAGAACTCCTTTGAACCTTAGTAACTACATGATATGGATTTGTAGAGGGATAGGTAAGGGAAATTTAGGACTAATGCCTTTTGGTGGAGTGTAATGATTGAATGGGTGGGGTTAATCACAATTTATTATTGAGAAAGATAATATTTTTATGAGAACAAAAGATAAGTATGGGTTAAGAATTTGATAACATGTGTGTTAGGTAGGTTTGGTGAGTCGAGTGAATTGGGTTAAGAAATGGTAGTTGAGTCATGATGGAATTACATTCATGCCAAACAAGTATTTCTAAAAGTAGATAATGACCTTCTAATTTAGGATACCTCATTTACCCATTTTACCATTATTAATCCTCACTAAATATTTACTACGATAATTATTTTATTATTATAGATATAAGATGACTATTATTACTATATTTGGATGGGTTAAATATATATTTGGGATACATTTGACCTAATTCTATTTCAAAACATAATAAATTTAACTTTTAAATTAAAAACATAAGATATATGGAAAACAGTTTTTATTGAAAATTTTATTTATATTTTAAGTGTTATTTTATTATTTTTTCCTATTAATTGTTAATTTAATGGGTTTTTCTGATATTTTACGTATTTCTAAAATATATTATATTTATATTTTAAATTAAATTAATCAATTTTTTAGATAACAATTATGTAACACTTATAAAATAAATTCTATAAAAACAACCATTTTTTTTCCAAGAAAATTAATGTTTAACCAAATTAATTTAATTTGAATTCCAAAAAATAATTTTCCAATAGTAACATAACATAGAAATAATGATTATAAATATAAATTTAATTTTATAAAATAAAATTAGAATATGTGGGGAAAATTAATTTTACCATTAGCAATTATAAAACCTGTTTTTTAAAGAGGGAAAATTGCACTTTTATGGATAAAAATTATGTTTACGATTACATTATGAATTATTTTTATTTTCATGAAATAAAAATATTTATTATCTAAAAATAATTCTTCCAAAAACTAATTTTACCAAAATAATATATAATCAAAATAAATAACCTAAAATATTTTTTTTCTATGTGAAGATATTACTCATGTTCAAAAAATTTTAATCATTGGTTTTATAATTAAATAATTTTATTCTAAAAACATATTTGTTTACACCTTAAGAACATATTTTACTATTTAAATGGTTTTATAGAATTTTAGATATTTATTATATAATTTAATGTTCCATATTTGGAAAAAACTGTGTTTTTAACAATTCACTTAAAAATCAATAATTTCAGAAAAATTCCAAAATTTCATCTTATGATAAAGTATTTAAAAAGCGTTACAATATGAATTTTTTTTATTGAATTATAACATTAATAAATTAAACTTTTAAATATAGTTGTGAATAAAGGTTTATTATAGTTTTCATTGTGTGCTAGCGTAGGATTTAGTGTTTACCTTCTACAGTAAGATCGTGAGTATTACACCAACCTCCATGATAATACTACCCATATCATTTACCAAATCCCACATATAAACATCTAAATTAGATTTATATACATGTGTCAATATATATTTACACTCATAAGGATCCTCCTCATTATATCTCATGAAAATTTGGAATAATCATATTAATGTTTCTTTGAATAAAAAACAAAACCAAGAAGAACCAACTAATTAAGAATTCACCCAATCTCACCAAGACTCGCTCATCCAATAAAACATCTAAGTGTAATAACATAATATTGATAAAATATTGTAAAATTGAACCCCTAATACACTTCTATAAAATTAAATTTCCCTCCCATGGATATTTTGAAATTCTTGAACACTCATCCATTTTATAATCATGCTACAACACTCCATATCAATATTACTACATCTAATGTGGTTCAGACTACAACTCTACCTAACCCAACCCATGTGGGCTCCCAAACACTCATTATAAATAGTATTAGTTACAACACAACCATAACCACAACAATATATCACATATTCACCACACATCAAAACCTAGTCACATATACAACTTAGTAGGGTATCATAATCATGAAGGACATCAACCTTATATCCCCCTCTTTACATGAATACCCACAACCAAGAATAACCATGAAATCCACATCACCAATCAACTATGATCCCAAAAAACCAATAAAACACCTAGATTGTAGTTTATGAAATATGAAGTAGTCAACCATCTATTCCATTCTTGAATTCAATGTTGTATAAAACACCTATAACTCAAAACATTAGGGTGTCGTTATGTTTATCTGGCTCAGATTGGGTGTGTAATTAAATCCCAATAAAATAAAATCACAGTACAACCATAAAAATCCCAACCTAGTAGGTTGACACTAAATTGACACTAAAAAATCCACAATCATCACCTCATTTTCACTACCACACCCTCCCATCTCAGCCATCTATCTCACCATAAACCATCCCTCCTCCACAAAGAATCAAGAACCACTACCATTCATAATTTCCCATTAAATGAAATCATTTAAAAAATTCCAAATTTACCATTACCATCAATATTAAATTCATTACTCAGATCATTTTTATATATAACAGAAACCCATTCCAATATATCACCAATGATTAATTTTCACATTGTACATTAATTTAAATAAGTATTTATTCATTTATATCCCATGGTTATTCGATTTTATCACTAATAATTACAACACAATATCCCCCAAAAAGTCGACACAAATTACAGAACTAAAATAAGCTTTCTAGTGGAACACAATACAAAATTCCAATAATAATAATTTCTAAAATACCCCTTTTCAAAACCTTCCATCACATTAATTTAACATCTCTAGAAGGGGTGATATCACATCAATTCATATTTTACACAACTTATTATTTACCATCTTTAAGTATTTAACATTTTTTGAAATGGGATTCAATAATTTTAATCATTGAAATAATTAAAAACATAACTCATTTGTAAAAAAAATTATAAATAACATTGGTAAATAAAAAACACATAAGAAAGTCATAGAAACAAATTAATACACAATAATCACCCCTTCCAATATATTTTTAAGTATAGTTAGTTATCATTGTTAAACAAATCCAAACCATCCACCAAATGAAATGAATATCCTAAAACCTTCAAAATTAACAAATAAATATAGGGGGTTCTAAAATCTCCTACATTAACTAGTGATTTGAAAATCATTGCATTCCAACATGGGGAAGAATATATGTTCTTCTAGTTAAAATAACTGAAGGGAAACATAAAAATGCAATGACACAATAATCTATATAAAAACAAAGGCTCTAGGAGAACCCAAGAAAAATTTGACCACAACATGGTCCCTTCATGATAAGTTAAAAAAAAGTAAACCATGAAAATGGGAAGTTGGAATCACATTTAATGAAATTTTCACTACAAGAAACAATATGATTCAAGGTGGTTTATTCACAGCAGTTCTACTAACCACCAAATAATTAATCCAGTTAAAAAATATAATATCTGGGTGGTTTTATGGAACTATCGTTATATTTTTTATGTTTTCAATTAGCGGAGGTTCCAATTAAACTACCGCTGACCATTTAAAAAAATCCATAATCCCTCCCCCTCCCCAACTCCATCTATATGACCCAGACCACCCCCCCCCCAACCACCACATCCCCCAACTTCCTCCTCTCCCTAGAAGTGACCATGAGATCATGACCCCCTTTCCCCCACCCCTCCTCTCCACTCTTTGGTGGTAACCCCAATCCCATGGCCCCCTTTCCCTCTACCCATCCTCTTATCCTCTTCCAGGTGGAGACCCTCAGCCTGCAACTCCCCCCCCCACTGACCACCTCTTTAGTCACCAATGAAGGGATCCCCCCCCACAACACTCCCCCCCTCTGACCTCCTCTCTTCCTAAATCACTATTGATGGGAACCCCCCTCCCCCCTCCGACCTCCCTCACCCAGACTCAATTCCCATCCTCGGTGGATAATTTTTACTAAAGAGTTATCATTACATTTCTGAATTCTGTTATATCCAGTAATGTATTGTTATCCATATCTATTTTCATTGGGTGGTTGTATATGTGTCATTGTAGTCAATAATTATTTTTGAATGTATGAATTTTTTATAAAACATATTACCTTTTTACTGAGGGAGGTTATTGATTATGTATTTTGTATTTCGGTTTCTTATTTGCATTGGGTTTCTATATGTTAAGAGATCTTATATATATTTTCCTTATTTGTGTTATTCATTATCACCAATCCTATTTTAGGTGGTTTGGGGCTAGAATAGTTTGTAATCCACTAGTACAAGAGTGGAACTAGTGAGATGGATTTCATTCCAATTTCATCAGATAGGTTTGGTAGATAAAAACATATATGGCTAACATTCTTTATTTTTCATTACTTCGTTAAATAGTTTTTATTGATTGAAACATCTAATGTGTAGCTACTGAAATTTATGGATGATTTTATATAATAATTAACAAACGTTATTATGATTATATATTTATTATCAATGACTATTGGAATCAATATAATTATTAATACTGTAAAAATAACCAATATGGAAATATGAATTGAAATATTATATTACATAAACTATATCACAGATTTATTAGGCCTAATAAATACGCCACGATATAGTTATGATTATATTTTTATATATATATAATATTTAAATAAAATATTAAAATATAATAGTGATTCATACTATATGATTCATCCATTTTATTGAATATTTATCAGTTTTACCCAAGTAAAATATTCTTATAATGTTTCAATGTTATACTTCACAATTCCATGAGAATCTGTCAAGAATCCATTAAAAATGGTTTATAAGAACATTAGTGTTTGGAACAAAAACAGTTCCAATAATTTTAATCAATTTTATAAAAAAAATAACTCTGTAATAATATGGTTCTTAATCATTCGAAATATAGGAATGCGAGAAAAAAAATCAAGATCTTGGCTGATCAGCATCTCAGAGCATGCCACTACTACCTTCATCTCATATGGATTCAAGTGATTCTTTATACCTGAGTCTACTAGTGGGATTTCCATTTCCCAAAATTACATTAGTATCCCATCACATGATGCACCTCTAACACTGTATATGTTCTTCACCCCTCCATCAAGAGGATACTTGTGAGTTACCGTTACTGGTATGTATGGCATTTTACAAAAAAAATTATATATTTTATAATTGATTAATGAATTTTCCAAATAGATAAAAAACCATATAAGTGATACAAATATAAACATGGAAGTTATATGGTGTATGGAGGAATTTAAGATTATCATCCCATTTGATGAGTTTTAGGGGCCTACTAGTGACCCTGACGGAATCTGTAGGTAGATCCTTGGGCAGATTTCTTGTGAGACGATAGGCATTCCCATAAATTATAAATATTGGATAAACATTACTATATCATTTAAAATTTGTTTCTTTTATACTCAAGTAAATGAAATATTAATTTAATATTACTTGACAACTAATTTGAAATACATGAGAAAACATTTTTCATATATTGATAAAGTGTTGTGTTTTTTATTTCTAGATATTTTTTCATTTTGAAGTCCCTAACTCTATTTAATTCCCATAGACTTTGAAACTTTTGGAAAAGAAAAGTAGATATATTAAATGAATATTATAGCATGACTTTAATGAATCTTATCTTCGCTTCTAATAAATGTATGATAATGTTACTGAAGAATTTTTTTCTGAAATGGATTCTCTTTGTCAATATTAATAGAGATGCATCTCATGAGGTAATTTCATATTTAATAGTATCTTAATAACATAAACAAAAAAAATTATATTTTTTTAAATACTTATATTTTTTAGGATTTATAAAAAAAATGGAATCGTAAGAATAAATTCATATCTCACATTACAGGGTCTATGTTTTTTGAGAAAAATAATAATTTTTATTTTTTTAGTCAATGTTATTTGTATCATTTTTTTAATAAATCAATGTGTTTTCTAACTTTATGAAATTTATTTATAAAGGATAGTCTATTAGGACACTATTTTGGCCAAACAAAGATGTGGTTCAATGTGAATAAGAAACCAAATGGCTGTTTTTTAAATAACCCTACCAAAGACGTTGGAGTAAGTAATTATCATTACCATTTCATAATATTTCATTATCCTAAAAATAAAATAATAAAAAAATATATTATAAAAACTAACCAGCCTTAAACTCAACTAAATGGAGTAAGCTACATGGATCTAATTATGGAAATTTTTGTTTTATTGATATGTCTAGTCGACCCAAATTAATTGGGTTTAAGGCTTGTTTATTATTATAAAATAATTTTCAATACTATTTTTTTATAGTATTGAATTAAAAATATACTAATGAAAATTTTATAAATTAGCTAACATTATGAAGTTTAGATATTTTAAAAAATCATTATTCATGTTTTTGTATTCATAGGTTCTAATTCAATAACTTTAGGATGTGATCCCTTCATAATCAGTATCGGTTTCCCAAAATTATATAGTTGGAATAGTTTTAGGGAAGGAGCATCCTAGATGTGTTTGAGGGATGGGTTCTTAGCCTACTCCTTAAAATGTCTTCGTTAGGGCAGCATCATCCGTTACTTCTATACTCGACGGGGGTTGTAGTTATGTCATTGATAAGGAATAACAAAGAGAAATTTCAAGATGGAAAGAAAAGGTGAATGAACTACACTGTTATAAGGAAACACAAGACCATTTGTGGTCGAAAATATAAAATACATTATTTTCAGTATAAAATTGGATGACTGGAACGATCATTGATAAAATATATAGCCTTATAGATCATATAGGTGAGGAAAATTCTAAATTCAATAGATAATTCACACATTTTAAAATAATGTATACAAAATTAATAATATTTTTAGATTCAATTTCTCATAACCAACACTAAAAAATTATCTATTTAGTGATGGTTCATGATAACCATCACTAAATAATTTGAAAATAGTTTATTAACGTTTCCCATGTTATTTTTGTCATTTTTTGTTAAAATAATGTCACCACCTGAATAAAAACCCACCGCTGAGTACCCAAAAAACAATGCATATAAAAACTAACATTAAACTATAAAAATCACCACTAAATGATTAATGACAATGAAATACATGATGGTTTAAAAACTAAAATTCTCTTTAAGCCATAAAATTTGAGCATCGAAAGATATAAAATAACCAAACTAGATATTTGTAATTAATTAAACTTATATCAGAAATAGTGATAAATCATTATTTCTTTTAATAATATATTATTTGTGAAATTATAATTTTAAAAAATATATTTAATGATTACAAAAGTTTTCATAGGACAAAAAACACATATTAAATTTTAAAATATAGGAATCAACACCACATCAATACAAGTTATGGTTTTACTATGATGCATGTAAATATGTTTTTAGTGTTTTAAGAAACTGAAATGCATGTTAAATGATCAAAATAAAAATGATCTGTTATTGACATGATATCATGGGAAAAAAATTAATTATTTGTGACATTTCAAAGAAAACAACACATCCATTCAACATGTGGTGTGCTATGAATGAATCAATAAAATTTTTAAAGGATATCAATGTTTTAGAAACATGCATCTGGGGGTTAAAACCAATAAAATCATGATATATTTCTCCAAAATCTTCGTAAAGAAATCTAATATTTAATTTTTGAAATATAATAATAGATGGCATGTAATTCTGAAAGTCGGTTTTCTCGATATGGTCATAAACATGTTTTTAGTGTTTTAAGGAACTAAAATGTGTGTGGAATGGTCAAAACTAACCAAGTGATATTATAATGACATGAAATCAAGGTAAAAAAGGTATATTTAATTTTGAAATATAATAACTGATGACACGTCATTGCTAATTACAGTTTTCTTGTGATGGCCATAAATGTGTTTTTAATGTTTTAAAACCCTAAAACATGCATTGAACAGTTAAAATTAGACAAACGATGTTATATTGTCCTGAAATCAAGGGAAAAGAATAATATATTATATATTGAAATGTAAGAACTAACGTCATGTCATTCTGAATTATGGTTTTCCTATTATGGTCGTAAATGTAGTATTTTAAAACACTAAAACAAGCGTGGAAGAGTAAAAACCTTGAAATTGATGTTTCATTTTCTTGAAATAATAGTAAAATGATGGTATATTTAATTTTTAAATGTACGAACCAATAGAACTTAATTTTGAATGAGACTTATCCTATTGTGGCCATAAACCCATTTTTTGTGATTAAAAACACTAAAACATTCATGGAGAGATAAAAACCATGAAAATGATTCCATATTTTTTTGAAATTAGGGGAAACCCATATTAGATTTTATTTTTAAATTTATGAACCGATGTAAAACATTTCTGAATGATGTTTTTACTGTTATAGTCGTAAACATGTTTATTGTGTTTTAAAATAGTAAACCGCATGCAGAATGGTCTAAAAAATTAAAATGACTATGGATTGTTTTGAAATCCTAGGATAGTGACTGTATATTTAAATATTAAATTTATGAACTTATTTCATGTCATTCTAAATGATGGCTTTCCTGTTATAGATATAAGAACATTTTTAGTGTTTTAAAACTCTAAAACGGGTGTGGAGCGGTCAAAACCCAAAAAACATTTCTATATTATCCACAAAATAAAGGAAAACCACCATAGATTATAACATAAAATTTAGAAACCAACCTTACGTCATTCCAAATGGAGGTTTTTCTTTAGCCATGTAAATGTGTTTTTTATGTTTTAAAACACTAAAATGTGAGTGGAATGGTAAGAACCATGAAAAATAGGTACAATTGTCTTGAAACCATGGGAAAACGAAGGTAGATTTAATTTTCACATGTAAGAATAGATGTAAAATCATTCTGAATTATGGTTTTCCAATTCTGGCCATAGATATGTTTTTAGTGTTTTAAAACATAAAAACAAGCAAGGAGCAGTCCAAATGAGGCAAACGACACCGAATTGTACTAAAATCATGCTAAACCCACCTTATATTTAATTATAAAATTTAGTAACTGATGTCACATCCTTATGAATTATGGTTTTTCTGTTATATTTTCAGATGAGTTATTTTTTTACACACTAAAATGAGCATGGAATTGTCAAAACTATGCAAATGACATCAGATTGACCAGAAAACATAAGAAAGAAACCTAATATTTAATTGGGAAATTTAAGAACTTAGGTAAAATCATTTTGAATGATTTTTTTCTAATTATGTCCTTAAACGAATTTTTAGTGTTTTAAAACACTAAAACATGCATATAATGGTCAAAACCATACAAACGAGACTAAATTTTCTTAAAATAATGGGAAAACAAATGTAGATTTAATTGTAAAATGTATAAACCAATGGTACATTATTCAGAATGACAGTTTACTTATTATGGATATAAACATGTTTTTAGTGTTTTAAAATACTAATTTGTTCTTGAAATGGTCAAAACTAGGAAAACGATGTCACGTTTTCTTTAAATCAGAGAAAACCCACTGTAGATTTAATTTTGAAATGTTTGAACTGACTGTTTATCATTCGTAATAACGGTTTTCCCATTGCTGTAAACGGTTTTAAATTGCATTTTAAAACACCAAAGCATGTGTGTAATGGTCAAAACCATGAAAATTTTATCATATTTTTTTAAAATAAGAATAAAACCACTACTTAGTTGTTTTTGACGTGTACATGGAAACACCATATTACTTTTTCATGCGGTGTGATCTGAATTACTCAGTAAACACATATGAAAGTTTAAAAAATCTATTAAAAAGTGGTAGGGAGAAAAAAAAGGTAAACAATGTCAGATTTACCTGAAATCAGGGTAAAATTCCCATATATTTAATTGTGATATATAGGAATAGACAACATGTCATTCTAAATGAGGGTTTTCCAATTAGGGTTGTAAAATCGTTTTTAGTTTTTTAAAACACTAAAACATGTGTAGAACATTCAAATATAGAAAAACTATAATGGATTATCTTGAAATAATGGAAAAAACTCCATATATTTAATTTTTAAAATTAGGAACTAAAAGGACATCATATCGAATGATGGTTTTCTCCTTATGTACGTAAATGAGTTTTTAGTGTTTTAAAATTCCAAAAGGTACATAGAACGGTCAAAACTGGGGAAAATGTCAGATTTTCTTGAACTTAGGAGACAACAACCTTAGATTTAATTGTGAAATATACGAACCAACAAAATTTCATTTCAAATTATGGTTTTCCCATTATAGCCATAAACATTTTTTCCGTGTTTCAAAACACTAAAATATGCATGAAAGTGTCAAAACTAACAAAAAATGTTAGATAGTTGTGAAATCATGGGAAAAAACTGTTTATATAAATTTGAAATGTAGGAACTAATGGTATATAATTCTAAATAATAGTTTTCCCATTATGGATGTAAAATCATTTTTAGTGTTTAAGACACTAAAACATGGGTGGAGCTATCAAAACCATAGAAAACAACCATATATTGATTTGAAATCATGGGAAACCACCAATTAGTTATTTTTGGAATATAAGACATGTTGGGATATCAAAATCATCAAAATTCGTTTACTAAATAAATTTCAAGCAAACAACATGCCTATTTAAATACAAGTTAGAATATTTACTTATCCCTTTTCAGTTTCAACTGTTATCTTATCTTAAATAGTTATGTTTCTATTTTAAAAGTGTTTTTCAGTATATATTATGTGTTTTATGACAAAATGAATTATTTTTTATTAAAAAAAATTTTATGTGCAGCATTCTGAATATATTCGGTGTTTTTTCTCTTTCGTATTTCTTTTCTGAAATATTCGGGTCTTTATTGTTGGAGGTAGATGCCTACAGTAGGCTGGAGGTTGAGTCTTCTAATCCACAAAGTTATTTTGAAGGTACTTATGATAGTTATACATTTCTGTGGAACATTAAAATTTTGTAAATTATTTTACAGTAATCTGGATTTATTATGTATAGTTTCAATTTTTTTTACTATTTTTTTATAGTTGATGAGATGACATTAACATTTTATATTGATTAAATGATGTGGAGGCAGATGGATATAGTTTACATCAGGAAATGGATGCATATTTGGCCTTGGTTATTGTCGGTCACACTATATATTTAATTTGACAGTTTTATGGGTTGACTTAAATTGAGGTTATAATGATTGGATGTTTGTATATGACTATGGATGTATAATGGGTTTATAATATATTAATGTTATAATATATTATATGTTATTTTTTTATATCTATATATTTTTATCAAATTTTATTTAAAAAAGGAAAACTAATTTAGCAGTGGTTTTATGTATCTTCTGCTAAATGCATTGAGTAAAAAAATATGTGTCACTTACATGTAATTATCGCTAATATGTTCTATGGTGGTTTCTTTTATTTAATTTATATTTACCTTATATATTTTTTAAAATATTATCATTAAATAAATATAAAACATCCACTAAATTCACTAAAAATTACACTTACCAAAATCATTGTGAAATAATAAAAACCTTCTCTAAATAACTAGAGATCGTGTATTACATTGTGGATTTTATTACTGCCACTAAATATAAAGGTGGTGATTCAAAAGAACTCTACATCATGAAAAACCCACTGCTAATTACCCTTATTTTTGAAGTGTGGGTCAATCCCGTAAATATTATAAACAAATAAAAATGAATTAAAACACCCAAGGCTCTCAAAAGTTGAACAAATAAATTTCTCAATTATTTGTAAAAAAATTCAATTAAAAGTAACTCATAAGGGCTTCAAAAATTATACATACGATGGAAAATTACTAATCCAAGGTTAAATAGCTCTATGTCACACTACAATGGGGTTAAATCAAACAAATATATTGAAATCGTGTTGTGTATCAGTCAAATTAAATCATATTCAAATAAAAAATCTAATAAAATTAAGAGAGGGTTATAGTGTAACTGAGACACCATGATGCATCAACGCTTTGAATAGTAGATCCCTAGGAACCAACCTTCGAAGCTCCATAGTGTGGCTCAACTGCCATGGTGAAAAAACCCTCAAAATTGAAGATCCCTGAAACATAAACTCCAAATAACCTTGGTGTTTCTCAAGAACCACAGTGTGGTGACCCTCAAAATAAAAGAAATGATATATTGGTCATTGAAGGCTCTATGCCATGGTTGCAACGGCCTTAGTCATTATAGAAAGGGTTTTCACTAAGGAAAATAAAACAACAAAACGATTCCATGTAGAATCCAATTCAACCACACTATATCCTAAATCCCACTCAACCATTCATGAAATAACACATTTTTTTTGAATAGTGTAGTCTGCTTCTTTTTATGATGTTAGGGTGATAGCTAGCTGCCCAAACTGCATACCAGAACATAACTCTAACAAGACTATAACAGACCAATCTGAATGGCACCAATAGGGTACTATATAAGTTCATACTTTAATATTATTAGGATAGGAATTTAGGCTTTAAAGATAGTGGTATTATCATGAAAATACCCAAATAAACAATTTATCTATGATCTAAATTGGAAAATGGAAATACCTGAATAGAATTCCCAATATTTATGGGATGACTTCTAGAAGTCGGGATGTGAACAATGATAAGAGAAAATAATTTTGTCCAACCAGAAACAAGATACATAGACTATACTCATATACAGTGGAATGAATAACTAGAAAGAAATATTCCATAAACCAATCATCCAACAATACTGATACAACCTACGATAAAATAAGAAAAAAACAAATTATATCTGCAAGATACCAAAAAGGGCAACTGAAACTAGAAATATCTACAACATTTAATATGTGTAAAATTTCCCATTATCTAACCACCATCCACCAATACCCTTCTAATATAAATCATACAAACTCAATGTGGAACCTTACCCTTTCCTATATAAAAATATAACACAAGATATACACAGCCCTAAGGGATTGTGTAGGGTGTGATCTAAATAGGCTCAGTAGTATCCCACACAAGTGTTACAAATCATGTATCTATTCAATAATCCTAATATTCTAAATTTTAGGAAAAAAATGCATGATAAGAAATTAAACAGTTATTTCTCAAAAGTAAGGAAAAAAGTTCCCCTTTTTCCACGATACTAAAAATATATTTTTAAAAAAATTAATGAATATTTAAAATAATAAATTCCATTTATCATATCGATTACTATATCAAATGAAATAAAAATAGCTCAAGCCAAAGAATAATGGTAAACACTACTAGGATTGAAAATTTTGGGATCACTATTTCTATCATACCATGATAAACAACAATGAATATTTTTCACTCAAGTCTCTAGGACACAATGTCTGTGAAATAGAAGAACACCACATGAGTAATCCCCCCACCCCATAATGTCAAGATCAATTCCTTAGGACACATACTCTAGGGAATAGAGGAATATCCCCCAACAGAATCAATGAATAAGGCCTTATACTAAACCCTCCACCTAGGTACCCAAGTTTCCCTTGTGTGGAATATGTCAATCAGTTCAAAAGTCCTTATAAATTTACTAATAATTCCGAACAACACTTTTTCATCAAATCATTCTTTAAAATCCCATTTTATAAATCCATTTCACAATGCATTGAAAAACACCTATCCCTTACCTAAACAAGGTGAAAAAATATTTGCTCAAAAAAACATTTACACACACAAATCAACCAATACAAAGATCACAAAAATTCATTAACAAAATAATTTATAAAACCAAGAGAAATTATGGTTTAAAATATATAGTCTAGAGATAGAACAACTTACCTCAACTCAGGTCACACACCTACTGCAATGGAATCCACACACCATGAAAAGAAAGGCAACACAATAGAAATTAATAGAGGCACTATCAATGATTATCATATCATAGAATCAAATTCCATAAACAAAATAGTCAATTGAGAAGTTAGAACTACAAAAGCCTTGATTAAATCTTGTGTATCACTACAACCAACACTATGTTCGACCACCAAAAGATGACCAAAAAAATAGATCTAGATAGGACTGAAGAAGAAGCATCATAGTATGATCATAGAGCCCAAAAATGCTTCCCAACACCACTTCCAATTCAAATATATGTGAATTAGATGAGAAAAAAATTATCAAAGGTACCAAAATAGTAGTAGACAACCAAGATAGATATTGGAGGTACAAAAAAAGGATCCTAGAAGAGCATAATCCACCATCACATCTGTAGTATCACTAGTATTTGAGAAAGAAGAAATCCCATAAATATAAAAAATGTTTGAGCATCCACTGAGATGAAACCCTCTAGTCATAAAGCATCCATGTTTTGAGTCATTGATTCATGATGTAATTAATGGGTATTACATGTTTGTTAAATAAAATTCACCATACATTAAAAAATCCTGAGTGAACCTTTCAGCACATGATAATTATTCATATCCTTAATTATTTTCATGGTTTAAATTGAACTTGTGGCTTCTTATCAGTTTCAATACATGTTGTTAATATATGATTTGAAGCATGAATAGGTCTTATATTTAGTACCTACACCTGATTCCTTTAGAAAGACTCTCAGCTTATCATTAATTCTCTTTGAACCCAAGAAGAATCTCTTAAAAATTGAAAATAGATTTTACCTTTAACTATGATGTAACAATTCTCTTCTATATAGGCCTTTCATTCTTTAGGAAAGCCATGTAGAATAATAATGTTCCCCAAAGGGGTGAGGCCATTTCTCCCTCACCGACGACTCTTACTCCCACGTATCATGAGAATATGGTCTATTCCAACACAATACATTGCACCAATGAATAAAATTCACATGTTAGACTTTCATCTAATAATCAATGATCTCTACTAGTTTCTCTACAATAGAAACATTTTTCTCCAACTCAATCTCCTCCGAATTATGAACTTATGATTGATCGAGGTGGTATTTCTTGAGATGATATATATGGAAAATCTCATGAATATCCTTATCAAGAGAGCTAGTAATACCAACTTATAGAAACCCTAGCAAAGATACTGAGTGATATAAAATAGTCCAACATATCTCATCTCATCTTTCCATATACCACAAGAAGGAGGTGACCCATATTAGTAAGAAATGTTAAAGAAAACCTAGTCAGTAATAGAGACATCCGAAATATGGTTTCAAAAGTCTATATAGGATTCATGCAGCCTTTAATTTACTAAAAAATGTTAATGTATAATGATAATCCTCATTGATATGTCATTAATGACTCTCATCCCCACAAGAGAGACATTTCCCACCTCTTCCCAATAAATATTTTACATATAGGAGTTACTATACAAAGCCTATAAGTGTGTAATCATGATCAGTGACTGATAAAAATTATAATAAGTTAACTCAACCAATGCCAGATGGTTATTCCATGATCCACTAAAATCCATGGTGGGTGCATATCCTCTAGGATCTGTATAGAATGCTCTATCTATCCATATATCAATGTATAGTAAGCTATAATCAACAAAACCTATGTCCCCATTTCCTCTTGGAGACTCTATATAAATATAAAAGAAAATATAAGATCCCTATCATAGATAGTAGAAGAGGGAACCCCATGAAACCTCATGATATCCTATTTGTAAAGCTTACATAGATCATTAACTTTTGTGGTATCACTAATTAGAATAAAATGATCTAATTTTATCAACTCATCAATGACCAGCTAAATAGCATTCTTCCCTCAAGGATTCCATGGTAATCTATCAACAAAGTCATTGGACACCTCATCCCATTTCCAAACTAGCACCATAAAAGTTATGAGTATACTATAATGCTTCAAGTGATTTTCCTTTATTTACTAGAAAGTGTAACCGTGATACACATAATTAGAAATGTCACATTTCAAACCTAGAAACCGAAATAGTTGTCTCATTTCATAATACATATTTATAGTTCTAGGGATAATGACCCTTGAATAAATATAATAATCAGGTGACATTGAATTCCTCATGGATGATGAGATTAGAAACTAATCCCAAAAGTGGAGAATACCGTTAGGAGGGATATACCAACCATAAATGGTATCCCCTCCATATAATTTTTCCCCTAAAAAACAACTTTTACCAGAAGAAATTTATTGAAACATGATATATTTTTTTGGTAAAAATGATCAATTCCCACATATATTACGTTTTATTGGTATTGATTTTATGTACCAAAAATTATTTCTACCGATAGATCCATTTGTTGGTATTGATCATTTAACACCAAAAAATAGTTTTCCAACAATTAAATCAATTGTTTTATCATACTAGTACCAACATTATTTACCAACATTTGAATCTATTATTAATAATAATTATTGTTAGAAAATATGTTTTCATCAATAAAACTCATTACAATAAATCATTCAATGATAATGGCCAATTAAAAGATAAAAAATTTGTTACATAGATTATTATTTTTATGACCGAAGTCTAAATTTAAGGTTTTATTAAAAAGATATCATTAACTGATTTTAATTTTTAATTTTCGATATTTATCAAAGTGCTTATATTTTATAATAGTTTTAATTTAATAAAATTTTAAATCCTATATATAAAAAATTTAAATCATTATGATATTTTATTTTTATAAACATAATAACTAAATAAATGATAATTAAAAAAAATTAATAAACATAATTGAAATATAATTAATTAATAATTTATATAAAAATAGTTGACATTTTATAAACATAATTCAAATTTATAAATATAATTGGAATTTTATTTTATAATATAAAAAATATTATTATTTTTTAAAAAAAAAATAATATCTATTATAAAAAACTAAATTTTGTAATTAGTAATGGGTATTTACATAATGGAATTTTGTTTTATGGTTATATTTTTTCAAATATTTAATTTTATTATATATTATATTTATATAATTTTACAAAAACAATTGATCTGTGGGTGCCTCTGTGATCATCTTCAATTCAATTGTCTTCACGCTACATCTCCCGTGTTACTAAATCTTCACCACGGGGGTTTTATTCTCTTCAATCCACCCCTGATCAGCACCAAAATATTATTCTCCCATTCCAATCCTCTCCCCAGTGAGAAAAATAAACTTCTTTCTTATTCTCCAATACATGCACATGAAACTCTATTGATTTCCATTCATCTCCCGATGAGTGGCACTAAAATCTTATTTTGATTCCCATAAGTTATGTATCGCCTATTCTATTGGCTATATGGAACACTGATCTTTCATCATGTCCTCACCTACTTCATGACCAATCTTCAACTTGGAATTCTGCCAATTTACTCAACCCACTAAATAAAATGTTTTAAAACACTAATCAGATGTCTTCCCCTAATTAACTTTCAGTAAGTCTGATTACAAATCTATCACTTTACCTTGATAAGATTTCCCTCTCAAACTCTACACCTTTAATCTGTCAAAACTCCATGGAACCCCACAAAATATATGATATGTCTTTATATGATGGTTCATTGTATACCGATGGGGATCCAAATTAGTTTTTTCTAGGGATTCCATATAATTTGGGATGTCTTCTTCATCGATCCACAACCAACAGGAGACTGGAAACGATGCTGATAAGTTTATGGTGTTTTAATTATCCAATTCTGTGACCCATATATGTGTTAAGGGTACAAAAATTTTCCCATTACACCTATTATGGTTTTGGAAAATTAATTTTTACTATTTTTTTGCATGTCTTACACAGAAATTAGGGTTTTATGTGCCCATATTCATCATTGAAGGATTCATTTTTTTAGAGTGGTGGAAACTGAACCTACATTTTTGTATTGTAGGTACCGTCATTGTGTAAATTTAATCACATCACTTGAACCCACATCCTTCCCCAAAATCCCTTCATTACATCTAATTTAGGTATCTTTTTGTTATTTTATATCATTGTTTTACTTTTATTCTAACCATTCACTTTTTCATAAATTTTTTTTTTATTTATTTCAATATGTATTTACGCTCTAAATGTTAACAACATGTGATTTATTCTTTTGATGGGTTTATTGTGTATTATAATAATATCATCTCTAAAAAAAATAGACGAGTGTCTTATAGGTGATTTCACATCTACTATATATGTTTTCCATTTATTATATTTATTTTACCTTAAATTATTTTTTAACCTATAACTAACAATTTCATTTTCTAGTTATCAATATATGGGTGTCCTTATAAATATTGGACAATTTTTATAATATTTTGAAGAAATATTTAATTGTTTCTCATTATATTTTATTTCAATTATGTGAATTGGTAATTCCTACATCACCACTTACTATTTTGAACTTTTCATATAGATTTTCATTTTACAATATTTGGTTTTATATTTTTTCTACACCAATTTATGTTACATTGATTTATTTTAATTTGAAGATTATGACTGTATGCACTAATTTTAATTATATTAAAATACTCTCCTTTGATAGTCCATTTTTATAGTAGAGTTATTTTGTAATTTTCTCTCTTCTGATTATTAGTTTCATTATACTATTATCCCCACCCATTCACTATTTACAGTATATTTATTATTAACCAATAAATGTATACTCTTATTTTAATTTAATTTTTAAATTTTTTATTACATTTACCAAATATTATAATTTTAATATTAAAGTATAATTAAAAATATGTCACAAAAATATTCCAAATACAAATATAGTTGTAAATAAGTATCATCACATAGGAGAATGATAATGTTTAAAAAAATACCCACCACTTGTATAAATTTATAAATATTTAGTTATATTATTGAGACATGTTTCAAATTATTTTAACATTTCAATTAATGTTATTTATTCAATAACATTGAATAATGTGTTTCAGTTATTCATAGCACTTTAACAAAAATAAAAAAAATATTGGATACTATCCAAGTTGATAAAAATTCATATATAGATATATGCTCAAATATTTTGAATTAATTTCCATTATCAATTTTACATACTTTTGGTTTTTTTGGTTAATTTTATTTTCATTAAAATTATATTATTTCATATTATCATTGTGTTATCGAATAACTAGCTATTTGATTATCTTCCTAGTCTAAATCCCCCTTAAACATCATTTCTCAACCCCCCCCCCCCTCCTTGTTCTCGACTGACATCCTCATACAAAACCCATCATTGGACCTTGTTAAGATAACACTAATAAGATAGTAACAAGAGTCATGAGGATATGAGGAAGTACAAGATGATGTTGAATAATTCAATTTAGGTATATTCCATTTTTTAGAATTCATTTAAAATGTTTAAATATTATGTTTTTTAAGAAATAGAATGATTTATACAAATTATCATTAACTGTTTTTAGAAATACAATGTTCTATTCTATTACAAATAATTAAATAGTAAAATAGAAACTTGAAATACCCATTTATCCACTTAAAACAAATTCTAATTTCATCTTAACATTTATGAAACCAAGTTCTATAATATTTTAACCAAACAATCCTTTTTAAGTAGTTTTTTGAAATTATAGCACTTATTACTACCTATTATTTATTTAAAATAGTTAAAATTTTCATATGATCATAAACAAAAAATTCCCAATTATTTGAACACCACTAACATAGAATTCAAACACATATTATAGTTTAAGTACATATTAGTTTTTAAGTTGAGTATAATGGAAATCATGTTATTTTCAACAACTAATAACTACCCCTAATGAGTAGTTTTCAAAAATTCCAACACTTATTATAAATAGTAATTTTTAAAAAAGTTTAAAATTCACTATGATCCACAATAAAACATTGTTAAAGCTTTTAAAACCTGTAAAATGATAAATAGTGACATTGAAATAGTGACATTTAAGCATTATCATGTTTTAGTTATTTAAAAAGTATGATGTAGGTTACCAAACTATGATATCCCCTATGATATTTTCTCCAACATGTCAAGTTTATAGGGATAAAGTGTTACTATTATTTAGTGGACCCCACACTCTCACCTTTAATATGTATGATTCCAATTTAAAACCCTGTTTTCATTCAGCATTAAAGTAAAAAAAATATTTTAAAATCAATTAAAAAATTAATGATGTTTTCCCACAAAAAAAGGTGATTTCCTTCCAATACCTATTCCTCACACTATAATGACATTGCCTTAATTATGTATTGCTTATAATACCATAGAACCATTTGGAATATGATTATCCCTTATGAATTATAGAATTCATATTCTATAAGTTCTCAATGATCCTATATAGAGGTGAATATGTTCAATTAGGGAAGAAGGAAATGGAACTATAAAAGAGATTCTGATATGGGATTCCAAAATAATCTATTTTTGATGAATATTCTAATAGAAACAAAATAAAAGTGCTTGAACTATAATATATAGAGAAAAAATAATTAATAAATCTAAATCTAAAGATGTAATATCTACTACTTAACCTGGAAGTGAAATCCTATTAGCAATGATGATTCTGTCGACCAACTATAAATGAACAATGTATGTAGGTGATAATTTAGGTCTTTATTATAATATAGGATGAAATCATAAAAATAACACAACATCAATTTAAAGGAAAATTTATATGTAGTTCAATATGATATATTATTCAGGTATGTAGAAGAAGGTGTATAAATTGAAATATAATGATAATTTCACTCCATACTAGTAGAGTCTGGTAGGGTTATGGTATGGAACGAAATCATTATGGTTATGGTATGGCATGACATAATTAGTTGACACTTGATACACCTAGCTGGAAAGGACCATCATCATTGTCCAAACCATCTAGTATATTGAAAATCATGACCAATTAATTTATATCTTGAACTAAAATTCAATGATTCATGGAGCACATTGACAAAGATATATTAATTTAACCTTAAGGAATTTCAAACATCCCTCAAGATTCTATGATAATGTTGTGCTTGATATTTTTCAACATGATGTAGCACAATATGGATCCAACGATCCATCTCTAAAATCATTTCAAAATCTTAATTTAGCACAATAAATTAATTAATCTTTTTATTTTATTAGTCTTCATTTCTATAGGGCTATGTTATTTTGCAATTTTTTAACTACTTTTATTTTTCTTTAAACAGGGTTGTCTTTGGTTTCTCTTAGCATTTTTAATATTTTCTTTTAACTAATCACTTTTTAATATCCCTTAGACTTTTTAACCCTTTACTTTTCATTTAAAAAGGATTTTATTTTCAATGTTTTCTATTAAAAAACTATTATATTATTCTTACTTTTTTAACAATGTTATTTTGTTATTAATACCCTCACTACTACCAATAAATTCTGAATTACCACAAAATAGTAGTACTTTTTAAAAAAAAATTAATTTAGAAAGATAAAAATTATCAATAGAATTAATAAATATTGTGAAATGAAAAGTGTAACATTTATAATCATAGTTATTATAATTTCTATGATAAGGATTAACATATCATTGATTATAAATAAACATATAATATAAATATATGTTACGAAAATAGAATGGATTTTTTTATTGAGATAAAAAGTATTTAACAAAATCGTTTACAAATAAAGAAGTCATTTAGTTAATTTTCAATAGTGAATATATGTATGAAATTATTTCATTATTTTAATAATATTTGAAAAAAATTAAAATTATGAAATCATTTTACACATGCAGTATAACAAATTCATTATGAGGACAACATTATTTCAAACATTTTGTTTAGTTCTTACACTGAAACCATGAATTTATTTTCCACATATGGTTAGACTTCCTATGAATGTGATACCCCCACCCAATAATTTTCTATCACACATTCCTCTATTAATGAAGATTCAATGAGTTCCAAAAAATTTCATCACTGGTTTTGGTCTTCTTTTCTTCTATATCTAAGGTATTTTCCTAGTTTTTAAGTATTTTATATTTTATTCATATTTATCTGTGACATTGAAAAACTATAAAATGGTAAATAATGAAATTGAAATATTGATATTTAATCATTGTCATGTAGAACGGGTGGTAAATTTTTATTAAAGGTAACATGATTCTCGTTATGAAAAACATGAAAACTATTATGTATTTATACTTTGATATGTGTTTAAATACTATGTTAGAGTTGTTCGTATCCTTGGTAATGTTTTCTTGATCATTATATAGAATTTTAAAGTATTTTAAATAGATAATTTGTTTAAATAAGTTCTATAATTTCTAAAAACTACTCATATGGGGTATTTTGGTTTAAAAAATAAGTATGTTTGGTTTTTTAAATGTTAAGATGAAATTGTAATTTGTTTAATGTGGAATAATGGGAATGTTATTAAGGTGGATTAATGGTCATGTTAAGATAAATTTTCTTGTGGGGTTATATTTTAACACTTTAATTTAGATTAATTATAAACTCTCTTAGGGCATGGGTCATCCCTAAGGTTTCTATTTAAGAAACTATGCACTTTTTTACCACTTGTATAGAATATATGTATGGGATTATCGACCTCGATGGGATCGATTATCCTAGTCATAGAGGAAAACTCTAAATACTAGCTATAACTTAAAAATCAAAGGGGTCAAGGACGGCCAGTGAAACGATGGGTGATAAGATTCATTTTTGAGAGGGAAATAACTCGGATCACCAGCTACGGCCCATAAATGACCACTCAGTGAAAAATGTGGTGGTGGTGAAGAGATAGCCATGTGGTTTTTCTAGTAGTAGACACCCTTGAAAGAGTGTGTAATAACTCACTTATTGATCCCTCTTGAAACATATATGAACAGGGATAAGTGATCTATTGAAGTTGTGGGATGTCAAAATACATTAGTAGGGGAGTGTTCCACCTTAGACTTAGAGGGGCAGGGAAGGGATATAACTCAGTGGTATAGTTTCACCTCTATGTGGTGGAAGTCTTCAGCTCGAGCCTGATTATCCCTAAACCAATTTTACTTTTAAATTTTGACTGGGTCCCCCTGTGATCGAATGATAATTACAATTGGATAGGGTTTAGAATGAGGTGGTCGGGGAATGATGGCTATCTTTCTAGGAGTGAACTCCAGTTGAATATGAAGTAGGTAAGTTATGCCTTGAAATGAAAAAAAAATTCTAAATCTATTTCTTTGTCTATGAACACGGAAGCTATAAGTCATGTGACCATATGCATTATTTGTTGTTTTCCTATTTTCTACATCTTTTTTAAATAATATGTGGGAATAATATAACAATATTCCTCTCTCCAGATGTACTTTATCTCCTATGGAGATAAACCATACACTGCAGTCTAGGGAAATAGTAATTTTGGTATATCATTGGGTTTAATAGGGATTATCTCTTTTCTTGTATCCCATGGGTTTTCATTATCCTTTTGTATTATGCTCTTTCACATGTTGTTATATTTTTTTCTTCCTCCATTAGTTGAGGGTTTCATCCTATTATCATCATTACATGGTTGTTCCCCTATTGGATTTTTTCTTGAATCAATTAATTTTAACTTCATAATGGTTCCATTTATGACACTTATTGGTACTGGATCTGGAGTTCCCATTTTATTTGGTACATTCCATCATAACTGTGAGATTTTTTCTTATAAAAAAGTAGATGATCATATCATATTTTCTAAGAATATGGTCATTACCTTAGATCTATTCACATTTATATTCTTTTATTCTCCCAAATTATACTAATTACATTATAAAATAGTACCATTTCATGGAAAATTATAGATTTTATAGTTACTTAAGACCTTATAAATCTTATAATGATGTTATCATTGTGAGAACCATTATTTTCTTGTTGCATGTATTTCTTGCATCAGTAGACATGATTTCTTTTTTCTTGGTCCAACTCGTGTGCTTTGTCTTATTTGTTGTTCTTATGAAATTATACAGTATAGAATATTATTCTGGATATGGTATGGTTGTTATAAGGATGATACACATCTGACTGGTATAGTTGATGATTGATTCTATTTTATGAGAAGTTTTCTAAATTTAGATTCTTATGATAATGATTAGAAGTTAAACTTTTCAATTAATTATATAACTACATAGTTAAGGTGGAAATTATATTTTGAGAAAATATTGTGTTTTTGGTATCCAGTTGGAATATTATTGGAGAAAATATTACTACAGATCCTTTATATATCAAATGGGATGATGAAAATTTCTCATTTTACACATATCATTTTTTTTTAATTTCAATTATTTCTATTTTGGTGTCAATTAATGCATATATTTTGAACTGATTTTTAGGTATTATCTTTGGTTGTATGGTGTAGATTTCAAGAGGACTTGTTTGGTTTCTTTTACCATGATAGTTGATAGAGGATTACAACCAACTTGGTTGGTTTTTTCTACCATGGTGAGTGCTATATGATTGCAGTTGTGGGGATTGCAGTTCATTTTTTGACACTTTCATTTATTTATAATTTTGTTTCAATTCATGTAGATATTTTTCACTATTTTTTTGGTATTATATTTGTCATTTTGTGGTGTAGATATTGGATCTAGATGGTGTGGCATAACAGAAACTTGAGGTTCCTCACTTGTAATGAAGATGAGTTGGTTTGTTTCTTCAACCATGGGTGTTGGAGGATTGAAGTAGACTTTTTTTCTCTTCTACCATGGTGGGTGGAAGGCGATGGCATGTACCCTTTTTCAATGTGGGTGGCAGGGTGTGGCAGGGGCCTAGATGGAGTTGGATCTTGGGTTTTTGTTGTTTCTTATGATTCTTATTAGGTATCAAAAAATTAACTATGCATTGATTAATTTTGTATTAAATTCAATTAGTAATTTAATTAATGTTTTTCTATGTTTGAAAATGTGTTAAAAGTGTTTCAATATCATAATTTAAAAAGGTGTATTATATATGATAAATTAATATAAATAAAAATTTCAAATTTTTATTTAAATGTAATTTATAGACATATATTATATGTTGGTCATATTATTACCAATAGATAA
Source organism: Viscum album (assembly GCA_963277665.1). NCBI lineage: Eukaryota > Viridiplantae > Streptophyta > Magnoliopsida > Santalales > Viscaceae > Viscum > Viscum album. The sequence goes on along the minus strand of OY728165.1, from coordinate 438,521,458 downwards.
ATTTCATATGAGAATGTTTAAAAATACTTGGACCAACAAATAATTTATCTATTTATATTATAATAATTTTAAAACATCTATTTTATATGTTGCAATAACATTTAACAATATTGTTTTACCATTATTATAGTGACATGGGAATACATGTTGGTAAAGACTTTTACCAATTGAAAATTAAACTTTACCAACAGATATTCTCCATTTAGAAAAGTTCAAATATATTCCCAGATTCCTCTGGACTCATCATCCTGATACTTGTCTTATATAATAGAATCAATTATATATGATTAAAACAAAACATTGGTCATAAACATACCTAAATCTTTATCTTATGTTTCTTATGGAAATTTTGTGAATATCTCCATAAGGTTTTACTCTTCCTTAGATTCTAAGAGAATCTATGGTGGAACCTTCCTAATGGGGGTGTTAGTGATTAAATTATGCTTCCCTGGGGTTTATATAATGACAAAGTCAAATTACTAGAGAAATTCCACCCATAAACCCTACTAGATATTCAATTCCTTTTGAGAAAATATATATATCTTAGACTCCAACTGATAGGTTTATGTCTTTGATGTTTATTTTAATATAAAATGATTTTTCACACTTTAACTAATTAATATTTTCAGTATCTATTGCTTTTTTTTTGAAATAGAGTTTTATCAAAATTGATGAAACAAAGACAAATAAGTAGATTGAGATACAAAATAAACATCACCTTCTATCATGAAGTGGAACAACGTGACAATTAAATATTGAATATGGAAATTGGAATACATTTTAACACAATTAATGAAATAGGGGTAAAATAAGGTACTACACCACTAAAAATCATTGATGTTCTTCTATATACACACTATTGGGCTCAACTCCACCAAAGGCCATAGGATGGAGGCTGCACCAAGGGATTACAGAAACAGCTACATGGATATTAAGTGATTTGGATACATCGTGTTTTCCATGAAGAAATAGCTATGTGAAGCCACATATAAAAAATTGGTTATGTTATCATGTGGAAGAAACAAATATGTAATGAATGATGTATTTGTCTATGTTAGACCATGAAAGTCACACAATATGGTTCATGAATAGATTCGTCAACATAAAACCCACCATGAAAAATGGATGTGTGCAAGAATAAGGGAACCATCTATGTGTAAAATGGTATATTTGATCTACCATTGAGGGAATGGTGGATGTGAACAACCATTTAGTGGAATGATAAATATTGAGGAAGCACCAATGATGGATCATGGAATCCAATGATAGAATATATGAAACTTTAGATAAATCCACTGTAGTACCATAGAGATACACTAGTTGATAATGGTGTTTTCCTCCATTGATAAGCGGTGGATCAAGGGTGTGGTTAGATGATATTAAAATAAAATAGGTGGTAGATTATAAATTATATCATAAGGAGTTCTATTATAGTGAATAGTAGTTTGGATACTTCTAGCATCACTGTGGAAAATGATTCTATACTCAAAATAGAAAATGTCATGATATTTGGAGAATTTATATGGTGAATCTAAAAATATATATGTGGACATTGACCTAAGAAAAAATCGATGGCATGGAAAGATAAAAAAATTATATAGATTGGCTTCCTCCCTCTATAAATATAAGTTTGTTTCTTCTAGACCAATTATTTGAGGATTGGGATTGTACTACTACTCGATGATTTATTTTATTGCTTTTTATTTTTCTTCTATAAATTTAACTATATTATGTAACTCATTATTTCTCCTTTAATAAAAATGTTCCATCCTTAATTTTTCTTCCAATTTTTAAATTCTCCCAATTTTTATTCTTTCTTTATCTCATTGTCTTCTTCTCATATCTTCCATTATGACATCTTATACTTGAAACTGTGTTATTAACATGAGGCATGGCCTAGTGGGAGAATTTGGTTTTCCTAAATTATGTTATTCAATTCATATGTTTTACATTCATTTTTGGTGAGAAAGAGTGAAGTTTATGAGTGTGTTGATTACCCACAATTACATGGAACTAAAACTCACTTATATTAAATAATTTAATTCTTTTCATTTATTCCCATTAATAATTATCTCTTCACATGATAAAGTTGGTCCATTCATGGGATGAAATAATGTATGATTGAGAAGGTTCCTTGAACGTATTACACTCTCGGTTAAGGTGTTCCATCAACCTTGATTATAGTAGGAGGTGGAAACTATCTTTATTAGTCATTAAAGGGTTCATGATCACTAAATAAAATAATAGTAATCTAGGAGTGAGATTTCAAAATTGGATAATTGAATTTAATTTAATCAGTCATCATGAATAATGTAAAGAGCCTAAATCTAAACCCTTAAAGTCCAAGTACTTCTCCATTCAATTTTTTATTCAATGCTAATGTTTATTTTCATTTTTTTCTCCGTTATCAAAATTACATAGTTTTTATAAAATAAAAGGAATATTATAGTCAAATTATTATTAGTAGGTAGATAGTTATGAAGATATTCGGGTGAGACGACACTGGTCAGCCTCTGTGATGCACTATAAAAAATTAAAAAATTTATTATTGGTATGAGTAGAGTACTCCAGAGAGGGGTGAATTTAGTATCTATAAAAATTTATATTAAAAAGGGTAATTTAAAATTACTCCAATATTTAACAATTAGTTTCCCAGTTAGCCAGCATTGAATTTATCAGACCTTGACTATGAGATTATTTTCTCAAAAGATTGATTATTTCTCCATTGTATCAATTTGATAACTAAGATAGCTTTTGAAACTAATCAAATAAATCAATACGGTTATGAACACTTTCTAATGCTAACTATCTGGGTTCAATTTAGTTTTATGAAATATAAGATAAAACAGAGTAAAACTAAATGTTAAAAACATAGATGAAATAAAACAAGAGGTTCTGTCTCAAGATGAAACTTAATCCTCTCCAATTGGTGATCACCTACCACCAAGTAGTTTAAATTAACAAATAGTTTGATCCACACCTTGGATCGGGGATCAAAACACCACACAGTTTGTCTAGGTCACAATACCTCTACCACAGTTCTTTATGGGTACAAACTACCAGGTCGCACAAGAACCTCTTAAACACTTATCTATGGGATTAAACATGTGTAAAAAGATATGAGTGGAAGGATATCTTGTATCCTTTAGTTTTATATAGGAGACAATGTCTGCTTAATAGACAGACAAACACACTACTCAGAGATATGTAAAATGGTACACACTTGAGAAAAAAATTATGATAAAGGATTTAGAAGGCTGTGTGGGTCTTGATATATAGCTCTACACTCTTCAGATGTAGCTAATATGAATTTTGAGTCCTCTGGAAATTGACACAAAACTGAGTTTTGTATTCTATCTTATAGGTACAAGTATGGTTCTACAGGCATGTTCTTATCCTTCTTTGATATGGTGAATTAGTTTTTAAACTCAAGGTGCAACTTGATTGAGATTAACTCATGTGTTCTTCTTTTTTTCTTGATTTTACAGTGGTTTCATGAGAGTTGTAGGTGTTCTCTAGTATGTCTCTCTTTCACAAGAATGCACCACTCTGTACCTATTCTGTATATCTTCTCTCTTTTTAAAATTCTTCTTATTTTCGAGGGCCAACAAAGAGAATGGTATTTCCACATGAATGGGTTCATCATACCTCATACATTCTACTGACAGTTCAACAAAGTACTGTGAAATATTTCAGTATCATTAAATGAAACAAATATGACCATCATACAAAATCTTAATAAATGCATATTTAAACAGTCTATCGGTGACTTTTCTATTGGTGTCTCCTTCTGTCAATGTCACTTTTTATTGGTGACTTGTTCTATCATTGACTCATCCCATCGGTGACTCATTACATTAGTGAATTTTTATTACTGTCGGTGAGACAGTTGAACTATTAGTGATTATTTCAACTGACGGTGAGTCCTTGTATCAATAGCACCATACAAAGGTAGGTCACCTGGACTAATGGTAGGTCTTCTGCATTGGTGAGTCATATGCAATGGTGATTCGTCTGCATCGGTGATTCATGTGCAATGATGAGTTGTTTTCATCGGTGACATAGTTGATCTATTGGTGACTCGTATCAATGGTGAGTCCTTTCAACGGTGTCATCTTCACATACATTGAACATATGCCTATTTGAACTATCTTTCAATGAGTCATATGTCTGTCGGTGAGTCATCTGTCTGTCAATGTCAGTGAATGATACTTCGATAATTATATATGTTCTTTCTGTATTATAGTTTAGAAAATTCAACAAGTATTAATACTCATAATTACACATAGATAATCAGTTATAATATTGTTTAGACTTAAGGACACATAAATAGTTATATGATTGATATGTGATCTGATATTCAAGATAATGCATTGACATAATTTTGGATCAGACATGAGGTAAGATATATGTTAATATCTGACATGATTTTTGAAAATTAAAACCAATGTAGTTAGAGATAGTGGCCAATAATATCTATGTTCCAACAATATCCCCCTTTTTGGTGATCAAAAATCATGTCATTATTAAGTACCATTAGAGAATAATTATAATAAACAACCTGAATATATTATGGGAAGTGAAATGTATCTGAGATACTAATGCATAAACCCATAATAATTCTTTATAATGTTATCTACCTTTTAAAAATTATTAAACTCATAATAATTCTTAATAATATTCTCCCCCTTTTGGGATTATAAAAAATCGAAGGTGAAAACAACACTAAAACAAGAAAAATAAAATAGTGAAATGTAATTCATTAGAAAATTATATTGAATTAATATAAGTACAAGAATTCAACCCTATCAAAAAAATATCACTCTACACTACTTGGTAGGGACAAGGGGTTCTGTCCGCTTATTATAAGGATCAAAGGATGATTCAGCAAAAGGAGTTGACTGAGAAGTAGGAGGGTCTGAATAGATTTTTATAGGAGGTAGAGGAACTCCTTAAGGAACTGTATAATCTTGGGAATGTCTTTGTTGAGAAAGAAGCTAAGGTTAAATAGTATCTTTAATAAAGGGTCTGATCTAAGATAAAGCCTGAAAAACTGACATCTGAGGTTGGTCAGGCATTGAACCAGGAGGGCCAAGTGGTGTAGCAGGAGGAACAATAATGGATTCAGTTTGGAAATGGAGATATGGTTTTAATAGCTTTATGAACTCTTCAATTATCTGTCCACTCTATTTAATTTCTTTGTTAAAATCATATTTGTTTTCTATGAACATTTCAAATAAGGGAGTAAATTCTATAATCTTTTGAATCTAATCCTTAAAATCCTTTTTCCTTAGAGGAATAGTAACATTGGTGGCCAAATACTTAAATAGACTGTTCATTTGATGATTTGTGATGATTTCAGAGAATAACTCATTAATTTTTTTGGTCATATTTTTCTATGTGTGTGAAGGACACCTTGTATTGTACTTCACATGGTCATTCACCTTATCAGAAGCTTCCTCAACCTTGGACATACTAGAAATTAAATCTTGAAACTCTTCTTTCCAAAATAAACTGATAGTAGAAATTTCCACAAATTGTTAAGTCTAAATAGGTGGAGCATAGGTTAAAGCAAGAGTATAGGAGGTAAGTTTCTTAACTTATTTACACATTTTGGTAAAATCAAGATCTTTAAAATGATAAAAAATATTCGCAAGTCCTTTCATGACACTTTCCATTGTATTCCTGTACTCAGTGGTTAATGAATTGATACTAGAGGATAATTTCTTCATCTCATTTACAAGATTGGTGTTTCTTGTAATATTTTTTTTGGCATTTGTAATCAAATTTTTCTGAATTTATTTTATTGAAATCATATAAACTTCAGAATCATCTTCTTGAGATACACTGTTTGAGGTAGGAGTGGAACTAGAATTTCTATCTTGATTTACACCATCAACCATAGATTTTATATCTTTCAAATTGTTATTGATCATAGTGTTCTCCCTTCTAGATTCATCAATTTCATATCTCATCTGAGACTATAATAAGTTTCTTACAAATGATAAAATGTCTTTCTTGAAGTTTTCAAAATCAGCCTTAGGGACATAGTCACTAGAAGAGGTCTCAGCCACTGGTTCCCGTGAATCAAGTGCAAAGACTCCATCATCAGAATCTTCATAATCTAATCCCAGTGCCACAAACCCAGGATTCCTCACCCATTCATCCATGATATCAGAACCCATAAGATAAAGAGTATCAAGACTTATTCTTCCAATTTGATACTCGTCATCATCTTGAGATACTCTTTCCTAAGGCTCACCCTCAATTTCATCCTTCTTGGAATATTTCTCCACTTCACTCAATTCTTCTTTTCTTGTTTGCTTCTCTGTATGTAGATCTATTTTTATAGTATATACAACTTGAGAAATAGTTTCGTCTGGAGAAATATTTTAATCTTGAACAGCAACCTCAATAGATACACTAGAATTAGCTTCAACAATCATGATACTAATAGCATCTCAATTCACATCAGGATGATCTTATTCACTATCACTACCACTTTCCATAATTTCTTTATTATTACCATCTTTAATATTTTCATTTCCATTTTCATCATCAAATTTCTCATCTTCTTATTATCTATCTAATTCTAAACCACTTTCATCACTACAAGCTTCCTCTTCTCCATCTTATTCTTCACTAGATTCACTAACATATTATACACTTCCCTCTACTTTTGTTTCTTCACATCTAGTAGATTGGAGAACATGTTCATGAAAAGGTTTGTCTAAAGGTAGACTTGGAGATCCAATAGAAACAATTTTTGTTGGTCCAGTTGTGTTTGGTTCATTTCTATCATCAATTGGTGACCAACATATTTTATAGGACTATCAGGATCCTCCTCCTCATCTAAAGAATAAATCACTTGAGCATCTAGACTGAGTCCAGGATCCACTAGATTCAATGGTTTAACTATATGATCTATAGGATTGAACATTTCATACAGTCTATCTTCTTCACCAACCCATTTTTTCTTCCATTAGTTCAAGTTAATTTATATTCTATTATAGATATCCAGACTTAAGAAGATTCCACTACATTCACTATCTACAAAATCATTAGCTTCACTTATACAGCCTTTATCTATTAGCATTGATGAAATAATTTTGTAATAGAATATAGAACTTGTCTTATAGATTGGTTTTATCATCTCATTTATGTGCCCCATCAGATATCTTCAAAAATTCTATTTATCTCCATTCTATAGAAAATACACTAATTATACATCCTGATACTTGAGAGAAGAAAATTCCCCTTTCATGGGAAAAAATATGGTGCTGAATAAATATTAATAAAATTCCCCGCTCACCATTTAATTCTAATTAAATGGGTCTCATATTTTCCTCATTTATAGTTATCTCTTTTTGAGTTAACATATAAAAATAAATTTACTTTGGGGAGGATAAGTACCTTTATAATCATCAAACATTCATTTGTAGGGAACCTTAATAAATTCAGACCAATGTATTGAAGAGAAAATGATTATCTTCCCTTTTACTATTGACTTGACCCAAGCTATATCACTTTTATCCAACATAAGTTCCATATTCATGTAAAATTTATATACCAGCTTCAGGTAGACAACTCTTTTATTATTTATAAACCAGTTAATCCATCATTTATCTTGTAGAACCTTTACCAATAATGACCTACTCTATAAGATCCATTCCACAAGTACTTCTTTCTCTGAGGTGACAACACAGTTTTCTAGAAAATGATTCATATGATATAAATATTTTATCAATTAACTATTCTGTTTATTAAAATAATGACACACTCCATCATCAAGAGATTTCTTCACACACGCCATTCAGAACAGTTCAGTCTGAAGGTCAGAAGGATAAAGGTCAGGGGTAAAGATAGATAGTGGTGGCTGAAAGAGTGTAGTGGTAAAAAGGTAGAGTGGACAGAGTCAAATTTATATCATTTAGGGATTTCAAAATTACATAATTGTGAAATTTTGAACCGTGTTCAACAAAATTAATGAAATGGATTCATTTTGATAAAAACATAATATGTATAGAAACAATGACCCATTGGTGTCAGTATAACAGATTTTTTATTACACTAACGGTTTTAGTTTGACAACATTGTTGGTATGACAACGATGTCCGCATGAAAATGGTGTCAGAATGACTATGGTGTCGACATGAAAATTGTGTCATCATTACAATGGTTTTTTCATGATAACATTGTCATCATGACAATGGTGTGGGCATGACAATAGTCTCGGCATGACAACAGTGTCTGTGTGACAACTTCCCAGAAAAAGATAATTGGAAATACAACACAAGGTAATAATGATTGATCACTCCCAACTCATGTCTGATGTAATTAATTCTTTCAAAGTTCAATGCCTTAGATAGTATGTCAGCAAGATGATATACAGTGTCAATAATTTATAAAGTGATATCACGTTTTTTATAATGATCTCTCAAAAAGTGATGTCTTACATCAATATGTTTTGTTCAAGAATGAGAAACTGGGTTCTTAGAAATGTTAATAGCTCCTGTATTGTCACAATTTATTGGTACATGTCTAAATTGATATCCATAGTCTAAAAGTGTGTGTTTCATCCACAAAATTTGAGCACAACTACTTCCAGTAGCTATGTATTCAGCTTCAACAATAAATAATGCTATAGATTTTTGTTTCCTACTACACCATGATATTAAATACTTTCCCAAAAACTGACATGTCCAAAAGGTTATTTTTCTATCTATCATTCATCCACTAGAATCAGCATCATAATAACTCACTATATCAAATGATTTTACCTTGGGGTAAATCAAACCTAAATTTAAGTGGGATTACTTGGGATTAGATTTAAAACATGCACACATACACACACTATACATCATATCTGGCATACAATAAGTTATGTAGAGAAAACATCCCATCATTACTCTATAAGTGGTTTGATCAAAAGATTTACCATCTTCATCAAGATCCAACATACAATTAGTACTCATTTGAGTGTCACTACTTTTAATTCTATCAAAGAAAAATATTTTTAAAATATCTTTTGTGTTTTTACTTTGATTTAAGATGATACCTTCTTTATTTTGAAAAATATGAAATCTGAGAAAGAATTTTATTTCTCCCATTAGACTCATTTCAAACACATGTTGCATCATCTTTGAAAACTAAATACATAATATATTTCTTGAAGATACAAAAATAATATCATTAAGATACATTTGAACTACTAAAAATAATTACAAATTAGTTTTATAAAAAGAGTAGGATCAACAATTCATTTTGTAAAACCTTTGGAAATTAGAAAACTTCTTAATCTTTCATACCAAGATCTTGGAGCTTGTTTCAAACCATATAAATCTTTAGTTAATTTGAAAACATGATTTTAAAAATGAGGGTTTGTAAAAATAGGGGGTTGTTCAACAAAAGAATCCTCACCTATATATTCATTTAGTTGTGAAATTTTAACATCCATTTGATAAAGTTTGAAATTTAGATGGGTAGCATAAGTAATTAGGATTCTTATAGACTAAATTCTAGCTATGGGTGAAAAAATTTCATCATATTCAATGCCTTATTCTTGACTATAACCTTGTGCAACCAATATAGCTTTGTTTCAAACAATATTGGTAGATTCGTCTAATTTTTTCCTAAACACCCACTTAGTTCCTATGGAAAAAGTGCCTTTGGGTCTATCCACAAGTTTCCAAACATTATTTCTTTCATATTGGTTATGTTATTCTTGCATAGACATCATCCAAATATTATCTTTAATTGCATCATTGGTGTTTTTAGTTTCATTTTGTGACAAGATGGCTTGATGTTCAACCCAATTTCCAAGGTAATCTCTAGTTTGGGTCCCTTTATCTAAGTCTCCAATAATAGAATCTAAAATGTAATTCTTGAGGGTTCTAGTTTGTCTAGAAAAGGAGGGTCTAGTAAGTTAAGGTTTATCTATAGTTTCGGGTTCATCCTGTTTAGATTCTGAAGAGTTTTCAGAACTGTTTGATTTAACAGATTACTTGACTAGAGGATTAGATGTTTTTTCATATATGTAAAGGTTTGACATATCATCTTTGAGGTATTTTAGAGAGGTCTTAGGTTCATGTGAATTTGATTCATAAAATTTGATAAGTACAGATTCTTCCATATACTTGGTTCTTCTATTAACTACTATATATTCTATACTAGAGGATGAGTAACCTAGGAAGATTCTTTTATCACTCTTGGATGTGAATTTTTCTAGATTATCTTTTTTATTAAGAATATAGAATTTGAAACTAAAAAAAATTAAATAACTAACTTTGGGTTTTCTATTATGCCACAGCTCATAAAAAAATATTCTTGATGATAGGTCTAATAAAGACTCTGTTAATTATGTAGCAAGTGGTATTCACAACCTCAGCCAAAAAGTAAACAGGTAAATCATATTCATTAATCATTGTTCGAGCTATCTCTTATAAGGTTCGATTTCTTCTTTACACAACTCCATTTTTTTGAGGTGTTATAGGGGCATAGAAGTTGTGATTATATCCAATGTGTGAGTAAAAATATTCAAAGTCTTGATTTTCACACTCACTACTATGATCAAATATTAAATATTTTATTCTATGTCCACTTATATTTTCCACTTTTTTAGCATACATGGTAAAGTAAATATGTTCTTCACATTTATGAGATAAAAAATAAGTCCAAGTATACCTATAATAGTCATCTATAACAACATAGACATTGTTATTCCCATTTAAACTAGAAAATCAAGTGGGTCCAAACACGTCCATATGAACCAACTCTAAATGTTCATATGTTGAAAATCATTTCATTTATTTGAAAGATATCTTATGTTGTTTACCCTTATAACAACGATTACCAACTTTGTCATTTCGAAACTCATGTTTGGGAAGATCTTTGACTAGTCCTTTTTTAGTAAGATTTCTAAGAGAGTGTACATTATAGTTTCATAATCTCTTATGTCAAAGACAATACTCTTTATGAATGGAACTTAAACACAAAAAACATTTTAGAAAACAACAAATCTATTTTTTCATAATATACATTTTAATTTCTAAAAATAGATAATACTTATTCATTAATAGAGTTAAAAACATTGCATGAATCATTCTAAAATTTTACATGAAATCCATCATCACATAATTTTGAAATACTAAGAAAATTATATTTCAATCCATCAAAAAAAACTACGTTAAAAATTAAAACTATGTTTGAGTTACTAATCTGTCCTAAGATAATTATTTTTTCCTTCAGCATTGTCACAAAGGTGAAATATCCCCCATCAATTTGGATTACGTTCCTAAAGCTTGAATAATATCCAATCATATGTTCGTAAAATCCACTGTCCAAGTACCACTAACTCATGTAGGATATCTTCAAACATCTTTCCAACATGATAATCAAACAAAAATAGATTTTTGTACTAATACTAGTTTGGGTCTAGGAACATTAGTAATCAATTCTTTAGGTACAAACATTTTTCATATGGGTTTATTTTAAGAATTATATAACATATTTAAAAAATAAACTTTATTTAGTCCAGAAAATCAAGAGGTAGTAAAATATTTTTCAGAAGTGGTACTAGTATTAGAATTTTAATTTTTAGGTGGAATGGAAGATTTTCTAGATTTAGTTGCAAAATGTGTTTTTTGATAGGTTTCTCTGTCCAGGATGATATCTAGTACCAAAATTGTACTTAGGAGCTATCTATTACCAAGAATTTTAGTAAGAGTATTTTTTTTATTGGTAACCTTTTCTAGATCATTCTTCAATAGATCCTTAAACATTTTTATTTCATTGTTTTCCTTGATTAGTTGAGCATTCCCATCCTTTTCAGTAGAAAGTTCACACTTAATAGTTACACTGATACCATGTGGTTTCTTTAAATATTTATATTTATATTTTAGTTCATTTCAAGTGTCTTCCATCATGTTATAGTATTAAAATAGTTCATCACTTGTCATATTTTCAAAATCACTTTCATTTTCAGAATAATAAGAATTGTGAGCAGGATAATATAAGGTTACCTCAGATGTGTTTGTAAAAAAACACAAAATTGACGTGTCATATTTTTCATCATGAGATGATTCTGATTCCCTGTAGTTATCATTAGATTCACTCTAGGTGGACTTCATATATTTCTTATACTTATTTTGTTTTTTTCATACTTCCTTTTGTATTTTAATTTTGGATAGTCATCATTGAAATTTCCTCTCTTCTTGCATTCATAAAAGAAAATATCCTCAAATTTTTAATTTATTTTTCAGTCCTTTTTTCAGTTTCCATTATTATCATAACTTTCTTTATAATTGGGCTTCCTGAAGAACTTATTCTTCTTATAGAATTTATTGAATCTTCTGGACTATTGAACCATCTCTTCATCACTATCTAATGTTGATTCATCATTATAGAAGCATTAAACATAGTCTATAACATTCTATTTTTCCATATTCATAAAGGTAGTAGTCTTGAAGGCTATATATTTTCTATTAAGTTCATCCTCTTCTTCATTGATGACTTTCATCTCTTCCTTGTTCATCATTAGTTTTTCAATGAGTTATTTGATAGAGATTTTTTTGATGATACATGATTATATAATTGAGATAGAGGTTCCTCTACATCTATCATGTAAGCATCTAAGAATCCTCATAATTTTTTCTTTGGCAGTAAAATCTCTTCTTAGAGAGATCATAGTGTTTACTAAATCATTAAACCTGGGATACATGTCAGAAATAAGCTCATCGGGATTCATCTTAAAATTTTCATATTTAATAGTATATGTGTTAAGTCTCATTTCTTTAACACTAGAGGTTCCTTCATGTGAAACAGAAAAAGTATCCCAAATTTCATGGGTTGTTTTACATGTTGAAATTCTGTAAAATTCCTCATCTCTTAAAGAACAGTATAAGGAATTTGTGGATTCACAGTTATAATTATAAGAAGTCTTAGTTGAACCATCCCAAGTAGTTCTAGAAGTTTCACAAATCTTATATTCATCTATAATTGAATATTAAATCTCAAAACCATACTTTCTAAGTGAATTTTCTTTTTAATTTTCAACTGATCATAATTTGTTCAATTAAAAAATAGAGGGTTATTATTTGTAGAACCATCCATACTATTATCCATAATAAATTTATAGAAAAATATTTTAAAGAGATAAAAATTTAGCATTAACATAAATTTTAAAATCTTTGAAATACATCTAAGATCATATTTGAAACAGTTTTGAAAACTGAAAAATCCTACACCTCTAACACAAAATGCTTGTTGGAATAGAGTACTCATGAGGGGGATGAATTGAATGTCTATGAATTTTTTTAAAGGTGTAATTTTAAATTCCCCCAAAATTTAAAAATTAGATTCCTTGTTTTCTAGTATAGAATTTATAAGATCTTGATTTTTCATTAAATTTCTTAAAAGATTGATTTGTTCTCCATTGTATCAATTTGATAATTAATACTTCTTTTGAAACTAATCTAATTAGTCAATACTATTATAAACACTTTCAATGAATGACTATTAGATTTAAATTTAGTTTAATGAAATATGGGATAAAATATATTAAAAGTAAAAGGTAAAAACATTGTATAAATAAAACAAGATGTTCAGTCTCAAGATGATACTTAATCCTCTCTACTTGGTGATAACCTGCCGCAAAGTAGTTTAAATTAATAAATAGTTTTATCCACACCCTATATCGGGGTTCACACCAGTACACCGGTTGACTAGGTCACAATACCTCTACCATAGTTCTTCATGAGTTCATACTACCACGTCACGCAAGGACCTCTTCCACACTTATTTGTGGTAGTAAACATGTTTAAAAAGATACGAAAAGAAGGATATCTGGTATCCTACAATTTTATATATGAGATAGTGTGTTCTTAAAAGAAAAACACACACACTTCTCAAAGATATGTAAAAAGGAACATAATTGAGAAAAAAATATGTGAATGGATTTAAAAGGTTTTTCTTTCTTGAGATGCAGCTCTAGAATCTTCAGATGTAGCTGAGATGAAGTTTTAGTCCTCTTCTAAAAGTACACACAAAAACAGAGTGTTGTATACTAGATTCTTGGTACAAGTATGATTCTGTAAGTATGTTCTTCTTCTTATTTGATATGATAATGTAAATTTTCAATTATATGTGATGCATGATTTAGATCACCTCGTGTGTTCTTCTTTTTTTCATGATTTAATAGTTGTTGTGTGATAGTTGCAGATGTTCTTCAGTATGTCTAACATTAACAGGCATGCACCACTCTTCACCTCTTCTTTATATCTTCCCTCTTTTAAAAATGCTTCTTATTTTTGAGGGTTGAAAAATAGCTTGTTATTTCAACATGCATGGGTTCATCATAGCTCATACATTTTTCTAAATTTCCTAAAAAAGGATTATAAAATATGTCATTATCATTAAATGACTCAAATATGACCATTAAAAATAATATTAGTAAATGTGAATTTAAACAGTCTATCGTTGACTCATCTTTCAATGTCCCCTTCTTCTGTGGTCTTCTTCTGTCGGTGTCTCCTTCTATCAGTGACTCATTCTATCAGTGACTCATCACCTCAGTGACTCATTACATTGGTGATGTGTTCCTACTCTTAGTGAGATATTTGAATTATTGGTGACTCATTTCAACTGATAGTGAGTCCTTCCATCGGTAGCACCGTGTAACGGTAGGTCAATTTGATTGATTTTAGGTCATCTGTGTTTGTGTGTCATATATAACAGTGAGTCATCTGTATCATTGAGTCATATGAAATGGTGATTGTTCTGCATCAGTGAGACATTTGATCAACCGGTGACTCATATAAACAACGAGTCCTTTCAACGATGTCAGCTTTCATACGTAGAACATATGCATGTTTGAACTATATGTCAGTGATTCATATGTCTATCAGTGATCCATTTGTCCCTCGATGTTAGTGACTCATACATAGATAATTATAGATGTTCTATCTGTCTTACAGTTCATCAAATTAATATAGTGTTAATACTCATAATTACACATAGATAAGCGGTTATATTCTTGTTTATACTTAAGCAGACATAAATTGTTATATGATTGAAATGTGATCTCATATTCCAGATAATGCTTTGAACTAATTTATAATCTAACATGATGTAAAATATAAGTTAATATCTGACAAGATTTGTGATAATTAAAAACATTGTAGGAAGGGATGGTGTCTAATAGAATTTATGGGCCAATATTTATTTTTTCATGCCTTATGACTGGAGTGTGTCACAATTGGGACCATTTTTGGGGGTCCAATCAGTTGTTCAATTATCTATTTATTATTTACAAATTAGAAATATTTCACTTATTTTATAAAATAATAACCTAAAAAACATGTATATACATTTTCAATGATGTTTAAAAATGATTAATTCTTCAATTCAAGGAATAATTTCTCATTGTTGCAGGGACAACAAAAAGGGGTTAACAGTGTTGTAGAAGCCCTCTTACATAGAATGATTTATGAACTCACTCGATTTTTCAGTCAAATGTTGAATAGGTATGACACAATATTCTCACTTCAATAACTGGTGATTGTACTAAATCACGTCAAGGATGATATTCAAAGACTTTAGGCCAAGAAGGAAACACCACTAAAAATTCATAATTTCAATAATGAAATTCCTGAAGTTAATCCCAAGCATGAGGAATATCTATAGAATAACCATTTTAAGAGGAATATTTAAGCCTAAAATGAAGATCTAGAGAATTATAATGAAGAATCATGTGCAAATGTGAACGTGATAGATCAAAAATATGTGGATAAATCATTTACTGACTTGGTAGGTGAAGAAATTAAAAGTGAATCCCCACTTATAAAGACGAATCACAAGAACACCTATAACAATGTCTATCCATTGGGGAAGAATCCAACCATATGGTGAAATTTAAATAACTGAAAGATAAGCCTGACCATCTACCTATATCCACTAAAATCCATCTTATAAAGGCACTAACCACTAAGAAGGATATTAAACTAGAACGAAATTAGGGATATGTTATTATTTTAAATTTTATTTCATTTCCACTTATTCAATATGATTTTAGATTCAATTTTTAATATTTTTGAATTTTTAGATTCATTCAATCCATTCTTTACCTTAGAGGAAGGTTATAAGGCACATGCACCAATTGAAGAACACATGGAGCTCCCTTATTTTATTGAACAAACATTTGAGGAGGACCTAGGCAAATTCCTAACACATGATCCTTAAGAAACCAAGTAATGGGATTCTAACTTTGAAATTTATAATTTAATTTTTGTTTCTAAATATTTTTATTCTTTTCAAATTAAATGATCTACTCACTTTACCATTAAATATTCAATTCATGCAGCCCACCCTCAACAAGCTCTAGGAAAGCAAGATGAGGTTTCACAAGTAGAAACCAAAAAGAAGGATGAATAATACTTTATCCTACACCCATCATGAAGTATATACCCAATTGAAAAGTTTATGGATCAATTATTCTTTATCCATGGATTGTTTCTCACTAAAAAAGAAGAATTGGAGGCTAAGAAAATCCACATGAGGTTGTTCAGATACAATAATATCCACCCACCAAATGATTGTAGATAAAAACTAGTACCTTCCTTTTGTATATAATAAAAATACTAAGACCGCTTGGGGGACAAAACTAGGTCTTAACTTTATATTTTTTTCTAAAAAAATTATATTTCAACTTAATTATTGATAATTATATTCAACCACCCCCTTTATTATTTTTGAGCTTAAAAGGAAAGATCGTTGTTCTTAATTGATTAGTTCACTTTTTACAGACCATTATGGAACAGGGAAGCTCTAAAATATTTGATAAAGAGGTATAAATCTTTATGAGAAAATAGAGTTTAATTTTTAATGTTTATCTTTTAAACTCTCAACATTTTTTCAAAAAAAATATATTTTGAGCTTTAAATTGGAATTTCCATGCCCATACTTGAATAATTTATTTACTTGACATATCTAGTCAACATGAGTTTCTTAGGAATCCTATGATTTCATGTTTTAGATTCCAATGATAATGGGATTTTATGTGTAAAGTATATAATTTAATTATTCATTTGAAGTATGGATATTAAAATGAGGATTAATGGTTTAAGGGAATTAGTTGGCTCATGTAAATGAAATTTCCCTCTCATTTTTTATGCTTGAATTTCTGAAATTTATGTGAATTTATGTTTTTGTTATTATTCATTCCAGGAGTCATCATACAAATTTCATATATCCCATTTCTAAGAGGATTTATATAATAAGTACTTCCCATTTTTTATTTATCATATTTCTTGAGTGATCTTGGGACATGTCACCTAGAACATGTATCGAATCTTGTAATAGTTATAACTAAGAAAAAAATAAAATAAAATGATTGAGGCATTTTTATTGATAATACCTTATTCTTGAGACAAATTATTATAATAATCTTTAATTAAACCATAGAGGCCATGAATTCCCTTGTTAGGAATGATCCATGTTTTTATCCATTTTTATACATTTATAACCTCCTCTATGTATTTTTCAGGATATTCTAAAGATGAAGTGTGGGGGTGAGGTAAATAATAGTAAAGGTGATCAATTGCATTTTAAAAGAAAATTTTGGGGGTTTTATGTTGGGTATTGGTAAATGTTTAAGGTAATTGGTCCATAAATTGTAATTTTATTAATGTTTTCCACTCTTTAGAAAAAAAATAAAAGGAAATAAAAGGAAGTAAAGAAAAAATGGAATTTGACTAATTACATTAGAAAATGACTGTTTTTCTACAGATGATTTATATCACATGTTGTTAATTAATGGATTTTAGTCTTATTCCACGATTGAATATTGAAAAGGTAAAAAATGATTTAAAAAAAGACAAAAAAATGTTGAAGATAATTTTAAGAGGGTGAAAAAATAATTCATTATGATTTATTTCATAATGACCTTACATTGAGAATGTGAATTGGGAGTTTTCAAAATTTTAATGGGAGAATTTTGTTAAACATGATTTTGATATCATAGAATATGATTTAAGATATAAACCTCCTCCATGATCCTTAATTTTTAAAACATCAAATACTACCAAACTTGATCCTTACTGTCATTATAACCATTATTGAAAATTACTCATGACATTATATGAATTTTTTCATTACAAGGTATAAAAATTATGTCCATTGAAATCATATAGATAAGGAACATGTTATCATGATATGAGTATGACTCTATATGAGTTTTTCTCATTACTGATGAGAGAAAATATTCAAAATTGAGGTAGATTATTACTTGGCATGTATAATAATAATAAATTAATAATTTATATATGTGAAATGAAAAGTTCCTCCATTTTCAATAGGAAAAAGTAAAATACTATAATTGATTGTTTCATTGAAAAATGAGTGATTTGAATGATATTTTAGCCAAATTCATTATCCCTTATGTAGTTGTTTTCTACACTATCTCATATAGTCGATTTTGTATATAAGGATTCATGTAGATATTTTTTTCATGGCCTACATGATATATCCAAATAAATTAATATCCATGTATCCAATTATATAATCTCTCAGTAAAGCTTCCATAATATGGACTTCAGTGAATTAGGACTCTTTGGTGTGTCTATAGAACAACACAACTGATTTTAAGTGGTGCAGTAACTTCTTCAAACCATCCATCATTCACAAAGTCAACCTCTATTCCAACTTCCTTCTTCAATATTCTAGTATCATGTCGCATTGCTTTACTATGTAGAACTAAGTTTTTTCATCTCACTATATTCATTTCACTCTTTTTTATTTCTTTGTTTTCTCATTATATTATTCTCATATCTTCCACCATGACATCTGGCACTCAAAATGACTGATTAATTAGAGGCTCGGCCACGGGGGAGGGTTGGATGTACCTAAATTATGTTCCTCAATTAATTTTTTTATTTATGTTTATGATGAAAAAGAGTGAAGTGTACAAGTGTAGTGATTTCCCACCATGATGTGGAACAAAAAATCACTTTTATTCATTTATTTAAATATATTCCTTTCCTTCCTTTAAACACAATCTCTTCATATTATTAAGTTGAACCGTTAAAGTGATAAAACGACATATGACAGACCGGGTTCCTAGTATATGTCACACACTTTATTAGGGTGTTCCATATACATTTGATTGTAGGAGGATGTAGAATATATATATATATTAGTAATTAATAGTTTCACAATCACTAAATAAAATAATATCAATCCATGAGTGAGATTTCAAAATTTGGTTATCAAACTAAATTAAATTAGTCAGCATGAATAATGCAATGATCCCAAATACAAACCGTAAAAGGCCAAGTATTTTTTACATTATGTTTTTAATTTAATGTTAATCTATATTTGTACTTTTTATCCAATCTCAAAATTACAATGTTATTATAAAATAATAAAAATAAGTAGTACATTTGAATTAGAATAAGAAGGTAGACAGTTATAAAGTTCCTCAAGTGAGAAGAGCCTGATCAACCAATGTGTTATGCTAGGGGAAATTAGCCATTTTTTCTTTCTATGTCCTAAGGAAATAATGTGTCACTTATGATTAGAAAAGACCGTGAATATATCCTCAAAATGATGGTGATGCAAACACTTAAGAAAATGCATAACTATAAAAATCTTTAAATCATGAGTGGGTTCATTTATCTCATGCGAACAAAGATGATAATATCCATAGGTCAAAATGTGATCATTATTCATAATCATGAAACCCTATCTTCCAATAGAAACATAATAATAAACAACATATCCCTTGTATGTCTTGGATAAGATCAAAATAAGAGATGATGTCAGAATTGTTTTTATCTTTTGAAAATAAGTCTGAAAATTACCATACCATATGAACATCACTCCTTTCTTGGTAAGAGATATCAACATTCATGCCAAAATTGATAAATCCTTAATGAAAAACATATAATATCTAGACAAACATAAAAATATTCACATCTCAATGACATTATGTGGTTCCTTCCATGATAAGATAGCCATCACCATCTTAGGATCAATATGATAGTCATGTTTAGGAGTCATGTGTGCCATGAATTTCAATTTATAGGTCCATAAATTACACTTCAAAAGTTTCCAAAATATTCAATGACTCCTTAATATTTCAAAAATGACATTCTAATATTTCTCATTCTCAGGCTCAAATCTCAAATAAATCAGGATATTGTCCACAAAAATCATGAAAAGGTGTTAAAATACTGATTGAATATAGGGTTCATCAAATCCATAAACACTGTAGAATTTTTTGTCAAACCAAAAGGCTTAAAAAATATTGATAATGGATATATCTACTTCTGAAAGTGGTTTTTGAATAATAAACTCTTAAAACCAGAGATGATGATAACCTGTTCGAATATTAGTCTTTAAAACCCACTCACGCCCTTTAACTGATCAAATTGGTCATCCACATAGTGGAAAGTGAAATTATTATTAATGTTCTCTCAGTTAAACTTTTGATTATGAATACACAAAAAAATTGCACAAACAATATTCTTAACAAATGGAACAGGGGCTTCCCGTAGTAAAAAATCAAGGTAAAACAAAACCTTTCTTCATTAAATCATATAATAGTATCTTCAACTCCCTAATACCAATGGGTTACATATGATAATAAGAATTCAAGATCATTTTTCTACTCATCACTATATTAGATATGAAATATACCTCAATTTCATGAGGAGGACTAGAGAAGTAGTTTAAAAAGAAATCATTGAAGCCCCTAAAAACCAATGGAATATCACTAAGAGAATAAGCATCTTTGGGGTCAATTAAAATGGTAGAAAGAAACTCTAAAGCTCAGTATGGGAAGGTCCGACATGATTAAACCTGATATCCCACCCACTATGAAATGCTTTAGAGCTCATATCAGTGAGAGAGAACAAAACACACTAATGATAATAATCAATCTCATCATGATGAGAAACATGCCAATACATCTTGATAATTACATTGAACAAATATATATCAAGAACCCAGAAATCACATACTAACATCATATAAAATATTGATATAGAACACATAATAAAATGAAACCCATACTCCTTCTATATTCCAAGAGGTGTAACCAGCTCCATAACAAAGGGTATAATCTTTATTCGAAGCTTTATCACATTAAAAAAATTGGAATATATATCTGAGTTCAAGGAAACTCTATCAAATAGATAAATTTATAAAGAATATGTAATAATGATAATACCTCTCACTATAGTAGGTACCGAATCAACATATACTTGAAAGAAATCCACTATGTAAAGGTTATTCGTTCATGAGGCCTATGGACAGAGCTCTAAGAAAATTGAATATTTTAATTGTGTCATATTTTTCATTAAATATGATGATATCTCACCATAATAGGGTTTGAAAAAACCTAAAATAACCTCTAAAAATGAACTTAGTGTCCACATGCAATGAAAATATTTAGGTGTGCAGGACAAGTACATCCAGTTTTCCCTACTGTTTCATGTTTGTTGAAATTTAGGGACATATTGATGGTCATTGTTGATGGTTCATAAGATTTTTATTGTTGAGAACCACCTCCACCACCCTTGAAATTATGATTCCACTTTATCTTTATTCCCTACAAACCACTAAAACTATAGATGGGGGGAAGATAAGTGATATAGAATCAAATATTTGAATGCATATCTATTTTAACTCTCATAGTTCTGTATACCATATCATAATATATGGAAATATTCATCATATATGCCTATGAATATATACCATGTTGAAAGCCTGCATGTTTTTCTAAGCTTTTACTGGATCATTCCTCACAACCTTCCTAGAAAAAAGAACCATCTCTATAAAATGGTTGGTGTACTCTGATATTGAGTGATCTTTCTACTATAAATAGAGGAACTCTAGAGATGTTTCCATCATTAGACTATCTAAGAATAACTAATATAGTACTGAAGTGGTGAAACCCTTGGAATACAAGAATATGTGTTTATTTTTTTATACAATATAATCCCACAATCTCTTTTTGGGACCCTTGATCCATAATGTTGTTCATTTCACCTCGATAGTCTCAGGTTTCTCTATAAATTTTAAGATATGACTAATATTGTCTTTTCATTCCTCTGCCTACTGGGATTCATTTGTAACCTCAGAGGATTATGTCTTCTTACATTGTAACTCTCAATATTGACCATTTTCTCCTCCTTCTCATATATAAACCAAAAAATCATGGTTCTAAACTCACAAGACATTTTAGCGCATGAAATGAACTACTCGTACAATATCCTCTATAAAATTATGGTCTATATGAGGATTACTTTGAGGATAATCTCTCACTTAAACACCATGTGGATCCCATGAAATAATTATTTTATGCATATAACTACACACTATAAATAGAATACAATAATAAAACAACAATATGATCTCTATTTAAACCAGAAAAACATAAGCAGTAAATGAGATTCAGGTCAAAACCTTACATCAGAGATGCACATTCCAACATCCCAGGGTAACTTGAGGCTCATTACAACAACAGTGGGTAAAGAAATCACTACAGTCTACCATGAATGTCCTAAGAATATTATCTATTGTCTAGTATATGTCCTAAGATAATGACACATAAATACAAAACTTATTTAATAAAAAAATTCCATAACCCGTCTCGGATAACCGGTTCGACTAGGCTTTGAACCCTAACTAAGTAAGACTCAAAGGGTGTTTCTGATCCCCTTGGGTAGGTGTCTAGTATGTGATAAATAAAAAATGACTTGAGGGAAATATTTACCCCAATCAAAAACATGATCTATGGAATATAGATATATATATTGCAATGAATAACTAAAAATAAATATACCTTATACTAAAGATCCAATGGTAGTAATTCAACCTTAAAGAAAATAGAAAAAACCAATTTAAATGTCACAGCCCCAAATGATAACTAAAACTAGAAACAAGTACTATGTGTGATATGTGGGAAATGTCCCATCATCTCACCACCACCTACCCATACCCAACTGATAGAAACCTCATCACCTCACTGTGGTACCATGCTCTTTCCTACATCGAAATACATTACTTGGTCTATAAACCATAGAGGGATTGTGTAGAGTGTCATCCAAATCTACTCAGTAGGATCCCACCCATGTTTTATATATCATGTATTTGTACAATAATCCCAATATTCTAAATTTTAAGAAAATAAGGCATGATAAGTAGTTAAACTATTTTATTTCTAGTTCATGGAAAATAGTTCCACTTTTTCCATAGTTCTAAAATATGACAAGTTAAACATTTTTTTAAAAATATTTAAAATAACCAATTTCATTTTTCAAAGAAAGTATCACATCAAACAAAATAAAAATTTCTCATGCCTAATAAAAATGGTAAAAATACATAGGATAACATGGTTCGGTGTGGCTACAACAATAATACCCTAAAAACAACAATGACTAGTGTCCACTGAAGTCCCTATGGAATTGGGCCAATGGAATGGGGTAACAACCCTTGAGTTAACCCCCCCCCCCCCCCCACCCAATTTCAAGATCATGTCCCTAAAAAACTTGTCCTGAGAATATGGAATCAATGTATAAGGCCTAATATTAAACACTCCACCAAGTATCCAACGTTAACATGTGAATCATGAATCAATATGTCCAAAAGGTCTTATCAATTCACAAATGATTCTAAACAACATTATTTCATCAAAACAAAATTTAAAAACCCATTTCATAAATACATTTCACAATACTTTGAAAAACACATTTCCTTTACCAAAATAAAGGGGAAAATGTATTTTCTACAAAACCCATTTTACAAAAAAATAAACCAATTCCAATACCATTCCAATATATTTATAAACAATTTTAAAACCCAAGAGAAATTATGGTTTATGTTCCATATGATAGAGATGAAACCACCTAAATCAACTAAGGTTGTACACCAACCGTGAAGGGATCCACACACCAACGGTGAAAAGGGAAAAAAATAGAGAAAAAAATGGATCCCTAAAAATTATTCTCATATATTAAAATCTTACTAGATTAATTAATGGGTCAATAGAGACATTATTTCAACACATACCTCATTAAAATCTCATTATTTACTATAAAACACAAGGCTGGTCATCCATAAGATGATAAAACAATAGATCTAGATGGGACTGAAGAAGAACCATCATCCCAGGATCATATATCCAAAAAAAATCCCATAATAGCTAAAAATTCAAATACAATTGAAGATATTGAGAAGTTAATGATCGTACATAACAAAATAAGTGCAGTCAATCAAGGTGAGTGCCAAAGCTCCAAAAGGAGGAGCCCCAAGTAGCAGAATCCACTTTTATATATAAAGTAGCATTGGGGTTTGTGTGAGAAGAACACACATCAAGTGATGAGATGTTTTTTCATGTGACATTTCAAATCCCATAGGGTATAAATGATTAACGTCATGATTAGTGGATTCGTGACATGAATAATTTGGTTTTAATGTACATTGAAAAAGGTCTCACCTCATATTAAAAATCATGATTCACCCATTCATGACCTGAAAATCATTCATGTCCTAGATGGTTTTCATTATTTAAACCAAATCCATAGATTCTTATAAATGATAATTCATGTCAGGAATATAAAATTCATGGATGAAATTTTTTTAGTCAATTAATAGCCCTAGTATATTTTAAATAACTCTCGAATTATATTTGACACTCATCAAGCCCAAGAACAAAACTCTTTAACATAAAAAAGAGAGTGTACCTTTAACATTGATGTTGTAGACAATATATATTTATGGAATTACTTCCACTAGTGTTTGTATCATAGTCGAATTATTTTGTGATTTGTTTCCTAGTTTCATTATCTTTTTTATGATCTCAATAAATCTAGGGTTTTTATGTTTGATTATCTAAAACCACCATGTAATTATTATATAATAAATAGTGATATTTTTACCTCTCCATGCACATAGGGATCATTTCTATAACCATGTAAATCTATGTGTATTTTTATCTTCTTCTTGTTCTTTTATTTCCCCATTTTCTCTTCTTCAATGAATCCCCATTCATTTGTTGCTCCCTAATTTTTTTGTAACAATTTGTATCATAGGTTGAGTTTGGAAGGAAAATTTTAGATTTATTAAATTGATTAAAGGATATAGAATATGTCAATATAAAGATCAATCACTTTGATGGAACTAGCCTTAGTTATTGGAGGATGTAGATTGAATACTATATTTATTATAATAATTTTCACTTACCATTTGTGGTTGAAAAATAATTCAGATAGATATGACAGAGTGTGATCTATTGGGTCAATAGTTTTTGGGAGTTGTGTACCTTATATTATCAAAAAACATGGAATTCAACATCAAAGAGGAGAAGACAATGACTGGGTTGAAGAAATATCTCATGAATATGTATGAGAATCAATATAAATCAAACAAATTATACCTCATGAAATAACTATTCAATATAAAAATTATTAATTTATTAATTTTTTTATAAGTTAAAATAATTAATCACCATCACAAGTTAGTATTCATCGTTGGTAATTGTGCTTGATTATAATGTATGTGAACTATTTTTAAAGTCTTCAATACCTAAAAATTGGGAGGCGACTATAAATTTTGTGAGTAGTTATTCAATAAAAAAATGTTGGTTCTGAATGATATTCCAGACCTAACCCTTAGTGAAGATATTCTAAGAAGTGAATGGGTAAGATTCAATGGTTTTTTTCTAAATCTTAAAGGAAAAGGTAGATACATGGGGTAAGATAATCACAGAGGATGATAAAAATCGAGCTGAAATATCTGAGATGAAGAAATGGGGTCTAGTCCAACTTGATATTTTTTTTTGAAGAAAGATAATTTCACGATGGACTACAAAGAAAAATGAAAGTCTCCTAAAACCAATACCATAAGCATATTATCTGAATGAACTGATGGTTTTTTCTATTAAATGTGGATTTACCTATAAAGTATTGGATTTTAGACTTTGGGGAATCGATCTACTCCACTCTAGAGAATATTAACCTAAATAATTTTGTATCATGAAATATTGGAAGGGTACATATTGTTGACGATGAACCCATGAAGATTTTGGGGATTGGAGATTTATGGATTAAAACCAAAATTGGGATTTTTCTATTTCTATAAAATGTAAGGTGTCTCTCTATAAAAAGATGAAATCATATTTCTATCAGGCAGCTTAAAGATGCATATTTTAGTACCATATTCATTAGGGTTGTATGAAATAATAACAAGGGAGTTATGGTCATAACTCTTAGATAAATGAATTGTACCATGTACATTATGACATTAAATTTCGTGGTCATGATCTTTCCTTAATTAATTCTATTTTGGATTCCCAACTGTGGAGCTATATGATAGGCTACATGAGTGAGGAGTGGATGAACATACTGGAAACAAAAGGAATACTACAATATAATATGTTGATGGAAGTTGGATTGTGGGAAAATTGTTTCATTGGAAATCAGAAGAATGTATACTTTGAAAAAATGAGGTAAATCATTGAAGGTCTGATAGATGGATGTGGTATACATAGATTTTTGGAGGAATTTACTAGTACACTCCCTTGTAGGGTAACAATATTATGTGAAATTTATTGATGAATCAACATGGATGGTTTGGGATTAATTTTTGAAAAACAAATATGATGTGTTTTCCCAGATTAATAAGTTTAAGACTGTGGTGGAGAATGAGTCAAGATCAAAGATGAAATTATTGAGGTATAAAAATTGTAGAGTGTAAAAATAATTAGTTTATATAATTATATTCTAATAATTGAATTCAGTGGAAGAATATTATTCCATCCACAACACAATAGAGGGTTTTAGATGAAAGGATTAACATGAAATTGAACGAACATTCTATGAGTATGAGGCTTCACTAGAGGTTACCCAAGAATTTTTGGATAAATAAAATGAACATGAAAGAATTTTTCATCAACAAGAGGGCATTTTTAATAATAAGAGAATTTCTACCTAAGTATATTTGATCTATAAAGGAGGTAAAACTCTCACTTTTTTTAGTATTTGGTAGTAATAAATATTTACCTATAGATATTTATGTAAGGTAAAATATTGATGAAAAATCTAGATCTGGTTTATTTTGTTGGTTGTGGTGCTAAGGGTTCTAGTTATAGCTTCTAGAATGATAAGAATAATATGATCATTATAAGACAAAACATGATATTTAATGTAGGTTTCACATATTAGGGCTTCATGCATCTAATGCTCATAATGGGAATAAAGAATCATAGTTCCCATAATAAGTGGATCCTGAATGTGTAACTGAGGATCTGAAACTGAAACAATTGGACCCTACTCCTCATGTGCGGTTGAGAATATCAACAAGGGTGAGAAGGTAGGTGAATAGGTATTCATAATCCTTATATTATCTATTATTGACTGAAGTTGAACAACCTAAATTTATTGAATTAAAAATGTGGTTGACAGAGTCAAAAAATTGGGATTGAGATATGGAGGAGGATATTTATTCATTTCATGATAACAAATTTGGGAGGTGACGCCTTTTTCACATGGAAATAAATACTTCTAGAACAAATGGGTATACCTAGTTAAGGAAGAGAATTATGGTAATAGGATATACAAGTAAAGGATGGTAGTGAAAGGATTTTAACAAAAGTAGGGTATGAACATCACTAAAATCTTCTCACCTGTAATGAAGTTTCCCCACATTTAGGTAGTTCTTAGTATTTTCCCATTAAATAATTTAAATAATTAGATGATTAAAGTGAATAATACATTCCTTCATAGATAAATATATGAAGACATAAAAATTTATAATCTAAAGGTATATATTTAATTATAAAAAATTATTTGGTGTACCAACTCTAGAAAATTTTATATTGGTTAAAGTAAGCACACTAACAGTGGAATAAAACTTTTGATGTATTCATGAGAAACAAATGTATAAAAATAGTGTGGTGGGGAAAAAGTTTCTATTATAATATTTTCTAAAATGGATACATTATACTGATTCTATATGTATATGACATGCGCATTATAGGATAATGTATTTTGTGAATTGATGAGATGAACTCATTTCTAGTTGAGGAGACTGAGATGAAAGGTCTTAAAGAATCTAGGAAGATTTTGGGGATAATGATAATGAAAAAACTTGTAGTTGGAACCTTGATGTTATTACAATATGGATTCATTAGAATTGTTCTGAGAATATTTAGTATTTTGTAAGAAAACTCATTTTATATTCCCCTAGAAATTCATTTCATAAAATAAATAGATAAATAACTGAATACAATATAAGAGGTTCAATTTATGGAAAAGGTTCCATACGAATTACCTTTTGGAATCCTAATGTATGTCTTAGTTTGTACCCAGCCTAATATTTCTCATGTAGTGGTAGTTATGAGATGGTACATAGATAACCTTGTAAAGTAAAATTGGAAAGTTGTAAAGTGGATATTGAGGTATATGAAGGTAATCAGGGATGTATCTCTATGATTTGGGAAAGGAAAATAAATCTAGGGGTATGTGGATGCTAAATTGGGAGGTGATTATTATAATATGAGGAGTATAATATGTTATGTATTTACCTATAGAATAACTATAGTAAGATGGATATCCAAGTTGTAGAAGGTAGTAGTGCAATCTACCATAGAGTTACAATATATTATTTTAATAGAATATGGTAAGGATATGGTTTTGGTTGAATAACTTCTTAGTGAAGATGGATATAAATTAATAGGAAAATATATTACACTATGGTGGTTAGAGTGATATAAATCTTGCAAAGAACCCAGTGTTTCATGATTTGATGAAGTGAATTTAATTAAGGTACCATTTTATCATAGGATTAATATAATATGGGTTGCTAACATTGTAAAAGATTCATGGATCAAACAATCCAAAATACATATTAATGAAGATGATGGTGATGGGTATGTTAAGGAACTATTGTTTTTTGATTGGTCTTCATTGATGAATGGATGATGATAGAAAAAATATGGTAGAAAAATATGGGAAAATAAAAGGGAAAACCTTGTATTTCATCAATCATCATCTTAAATTTGATGATTTTAATGGAAATTAATCACTAGTGAGTAAAGAAGAGGAAGATCTCAGGTTATGTAATATTTCTAAGTTATTATAATTGAAACATGTTAATAAATTGGATCAGCTTCAAGTGGGATATTATTCGAATGAGGTAGCCCAATCCTTTGGATAAATTGGGGTTGACTGCTAGTAAACCAGACTGCATAACAAATTGAAACTCTAGTCATACTATATTAGACCCTTCCAAGAGAGACTGACATGACAATATATTAGCGATAACTTCCACGTGGTTGCTGAGGAATCTCAGATGTTTGGGATAGTGTTACTATAGTGCTATGGACTTCCATTAACTGATCAATATAGAAGACTAGACTCACTATGTGGTTGGTGGTAAAGATTCATCACTAACTTTATGATCTCATTCAAGTTAGGTTTTTTGTTTTTTTTATGATTTTAAATCACCCTATAATTCTACACCTGAACAAAGTGATATGTGTGCCTCTCTATAGATGTAGGGATCATTTATCAATCCACAAAAATATCTGTGTCTCACGATCTTCTTCTTATTCTTCTATTTTTTCCCTTTTACTCTCCTTTTGTGAATCATCATTCATTTGTTTATCTGTGAATTTTTGTAACATACTTTTTCCCCACTAGGTTTAATACCCCAATTTGGGTGAATCAGGGTTTGTAATATTAAAAAATACATCCGTTTTGATATTTTAACTTCATTAAACAAAACTCTATTATCTATTTATCTCAAAATAATATATAAATAGAAATAAAATAATTCATGTGACCCAAAAAATTAGTTGGTTCACCCCATGTTGGATAATGAAGGGACAATAAATAGAAAAATTTTCAACGTACTAGATTCACTGATGAACACAAATGTTATAATGTTTGGAGTGAACTCACTATCCCTCCTAGTTTTCAACCACTCAATTATTGAAATCTCATTTCTCTCTCGACTTAAGTGTACTCATTGTTCCATAAGTAGATATACATTGATGATATGAATCACCATTTATTACCCTCAAATTGGGGTTCCATGATGCTCTTATTTCATCTAGATGATGAATTCAATTTTACTATAGCAAATATGGGAAATTACCTTGATCTTCATGCCAATTTTAATTTTAGGAACCTTCACCAAACTTCTAAAATTTCATGTAACTATATAGTTTCATGAAACCATCCTTCTTTAATAAAACTCACAAGTTTATAAGGTAATAATCTTATTTCATCAGGAAATTTATATTATTATAAGATCATCCATGCAAGAAGTTTATTCTTCTAAGTCTGATGTCAAAATAAAGACGTGTTATCTTCTCAAATTCATACATACTTAAAAAAATGGGGTAACATTTATTCATAATAATTTTCATCCCTTTATGAAAATAAAAACCCACAACTGACTATTCATGAAAATTTTTAAGCTCAAAAAGATGATTCCTCTATTAGTGCTTTTAACATGAAACCCACAGCTTTCATGAAACATCACTTCGGCATGCATCGTGTTCATGCAATTCCATTTTCTCAAGGTTTTCCAAAATTTTGTAAAAAATATTCGCCTTTCCAGTTTTTGAGTGAAGTGGCTTTGAATTATATTTTTTTTGAATGTTTTTCCTTGTTTATGAAACTTTTCACTTGTATAGAAATCTTACCTTTACTCCATTTTCCAGTGTAACTTTGATCATATACATGTGACTTTCTGGAAACATTTAACCTCTTCTAGAGATTTTAAACACCTTCTTCATAAATGTAGAAATGTTTCCATGATCCTAGATATTTTTCAAAACTCTTTGACAATAACAACACTATAACCTTGTAAATATTATTTTTTAACAAACACAATAACACATAAACCTTGAAATTACATCGAGAGGGATTTTTTCCTAATATCATAAATTCATGTCACAACACTCCCTATCCTAGAAAAAATCTCTATTATAATAGATCCCCTCTTACTCTAACCCCCCCCCCCCACACCCTTAACACCCAAAAATACTGAACTCAATTTGACAAAAAGTTTCAAGACATCACACTGTATACCTCTTAAAATTTAGAATCATCTATAATCCAAACTATATAAAAAACCCATCCTCCAAATAAACACTCCCTATGAGATGTAATAAACCACTTTGGGTTGATTTGAAATTTAACTTAAGTTGGATTTCCATAAGATAATGTTCAAAAAATTTCCAAACATTTTTCATGGATAAAGGCAAGAAAAATAAACAACAACTTAAAATGTGTACGAAGGGTGAACAATTTCAAGACATAAAACATCAAGCCCAATAAGGGTAAACTATAAAGTAAACAAAGAAATCAAAAAGGCTAGTCTCTCTGAGACCAACTATCACCACCAATTTGTCTCACTTTGAAGGCGATGAGAACCAAGAGATTCCAGTGAACAACATGATTCCTTTCCCTTTATCTAAGTCCTGTAAAACCATATTTATAAATTCCAAAAAGAAAAAAGTATCGTGTGATCACTATGCATAGAAAGATTTCCCCAAAGAATCTATAAAACATTCTAACACAATGCAATATGATAGCTCTAGATTTAAAAACAAATCTTGTTCATAAATTACTTTTGAAGTATAAGAAAGTTTTTAAAAAATATTTTGGTTTCTATAAAAACATTTCATATTTATATAAACCTATAATAAGAAAAACACATGAAAAAAAGCATAAAAATATAAAAATATATATTCATTGATACACCATAAGGAAAACAACTAAAAACCCAAATATGTAATATAAAGTCATGTATAAAAACAATTATAAATGAAAAGGAAAAATATTTGGATCTAGCCGATGAGAATTCGTACTTGAAAAAAAACACTAAGTCAAGGATAATGCAAATCCAACTAATATAGAGTCCTAGAACAGTCTGTCGATGTGAATAAAATAACCCATAGTGGTGTCCCACAGTAATAGGACATGTCAATTTCTTAATGAACCCATGTCTAATAATATGCTATATTTTCCAAAAACCATTTTAAAACTTTTATCAATTTTTAGAAAAAAATCACCATAAAGAATCAGTAATTTTATTCATGGAAATCTATTTTAGAGACACCTTAAACACATTTCATCAAATACATAGTGTACAAAAATAGTTTTTTAAATAAAATACCATTCAAAATCATTAACCTATTGATAAAATCCACATTGATATAAAATATATAATTTCTATAAAATAATACAAAGGAATTCATAAGAACATAAATTAATTCATGAGTTATAACCTCTGAATAGAGACACCTACATCAATATTGGAGAAAGGCAGGTCACCTTAGAGAACTGATTTTGGAAATGAGTATATATAATACTCATGATCATGGATCCATATGAAAAATCATAAAATAACAATAAAACCCCATGGATCTATTAATCATAACTCAATTAGGCTCCAACTAGGTAAGGAGAGAATATATGAAGAGAGGATCTAAGAAAATGAGAGAGAACCAAAAAGGAATCAGGAAAAACCCTTAAATAGATCCATCGAGAATAATGGAGAATAATCAAGAATCAAATATGAGAAGCCTCTAGAGCACTAGGGGCGGTTTATCTTGAGCTAGGTTAATATTATAATGTGATTATATATGAAAAATATAAAGGTAAAAGTGATAAATTTCAAATTCTTAGAGGTTTGGATAGGGGTGTTCAGTTAGGCCGAACATTTTAATTAACCATACACCAACCATGTGTGTCAATTGTCCCTATGAAAAATAAGGTTCATGGTTACCTTGGGAGAGACACATGGTTTGGAAAAATCATTCACAAGTTGTGTATAACCTATGGATAGCCACCCAAATACCCACATGATATCTTGGTGAGTCACAGGATTTGAAAAATCATGCTCAACCCATGAAAAACAACTTTGGAACCTCATAGTTTTATATAACAAGTTTAGTACTAACCATGCACCAATACTATTCTTTTCTCTTGATTCCTCCAAAAAAAATTAACTGTCGAATCTCTAAACCCTTTAGGATGACCAAAAGGATAAAACAACCTCAAACTAATTCATACCAATAACCCAGATGGAATTATAATTCTCCCATCAATAAGAGATTTATTTCCCCATAATGTGATGAAGATTATAAAATCTCAAAATAGAAGGCCAGAACTACCTCATCAATGATTCCCACTCCCACTTATTGTGGTTATCCTATCAACACTACCACAGTTCATGGATCATGGGAAATGTTTTACCACACAATACCTTATCTTGGTGATACATAATCTGAACTATTTTCTCAAACATAGTTGTTTTAGGTTCAATATGAACATATTTTCATTAGATCACATCTAAAGGGTCCAATTGATACCTCCTTATCAAGGAAACATGAAACACATCATGAATAGGTGACATGAGATATGAAAAGTCCAATCGTTTTGACAACTTTCCATGTCGTTCAATGATCTCAAAGGGGCCAAAAACCTAGGTTCCAATGAAACCTTCATACCCAAACGATGGTGTCTAAAGTGAGGTAAAACTCTCATAAAGGCTCAATTACAATACTTACACTCCATTGCGTTATAGATATGGTTCATATAGGATTTATAATTATTCTGATCTATCACCAACCTCTTATACATTAACTGTATTTTTTCATCATCTCTTGAATAAGGCTCAATCCAACAAATGATCCTTCTCCCAACTCTACCTAGCACAAGGGAGATCTACATGGATTACCATATTATGTTTAAAATGCATACATCATTTCCAATTCCTGGTAACAAATTTTATAGGAATAGTCTACTAGAGGTATATGATTTTCCCAGGAAAAAATAAATAAATAATTCATTCCCAAAACATATATTCAAGGATTTAAATAGCTCGCTCTATTTTACCATAAATAAATAGATAATATTCTATGCTTAATTTCAATTGGGTCCACATCACCTATTGAAATAAATTCCAAAAACAAGATGTAAACTTTGGTCCCAATTCAAAATAATTATAGAGGCAACTCTATGAAGACTTGAAACTTCTCAGACATACTAGTTATTAAGCTACTCCACATTCACCATCTCCCTGATAGAGAGAAATTAGATGATTTCATAAGATAATCAATGATCACAAAAATCACATACCACCCACTAAGAGTCCATGGAAAATCAATGATAATGTTTATATAAATGTTTTCCCAATAACTTATAGGAATGGGAAAAAATTTCAGAAAACAATAGGTCACTGGTGTTCTTCTTTAATCCTCTCACAAGTAAGTAACTGAGACATGAGGTCTATAATCAACTTCCTTATCCCCAACCACAAATAATGGCATATCAGATCATGATAAATCTTATTATTCACTGGGTTTACAGACCAATAATACAAGTATTGTCTACCTATAAATTCTTACCTCAGAGATATTTGAATAACCAACCTACCTAAGAAACATAAAGAACCCAAATGATACTAAGACTAATCATCTGATGTCTCCCAATCATTTAAGATATTACTAATGAATTTAAAATTTGTGTCGAACACTTTCTTGGTCCAAACTTACTCAAGAAATTATGATTCATCCTTCACCAAGGAAAATAAAACTTTTCTACCAACTTCTGCAACTCCCAAGATCATATAAGTGATAAAACTCATCAGAGACCGTCCGTACCTTGATTACTTAAAGGCTTGAGTCAGAAAATTCTACCACAACATGTTGGTAGCCACATTACCTTTCCTGAGATTATAAGAAATGTAAAAATTTAAAATCTGAATATATATAACCCTATATCTCTATCTCAAATTCCAAGTCATTTAAGTAAAAATATACTTTAGTTATGATCATAATTTACTATAATCCACTCCCCAAAGAGATAGTGACACGAAATTTTTTATAGAATCCACAATTTATGTTAACTCAAGGTCATGGGTGGCGTATTTCCTACCGTGAGGGCATAATTGGTGATATCCAGAGGCTAGGACCTTCCTTCCATGCATCAAGAGACACCTAAAACCCATAGTTAATGCATTATAATAAACATCATAACCCAAATTTGGTTCCATATGAATCAGAACTTGAGCTAAAGTTATCCAGTTATTCAGTTCCATGAATGATACCAAAAAATTTAAATTACATTCATATAAAATACCCTTGTTAATTAAAGTATTCATTAGAGATTAAATCTTGGAGAAATATAAAACCAAATGCTTGTAATAGATAGCTAAACCAAAGAATCTCCAGATCTCAAACACATTCCTAGGATGTTCCTAGACATTATCAGTTGTATCTTTTTAGGACCAACTATGAATCCTTTCCCAGATATATCATGCCCCAGAAACATAACTTCTTGGATCTAAATTCACATTAGGATAGCTTACTATACAAGTGATATTCTCTCAAGGTTCTGATGATTATATCCAAATGATATATTTTATCCTCCTATGACTTAGAGTATACCAAAATATCATCCACAAACATGATGATGAAATAGTATTGTAAATGATGAAAAATCTACTTCATCAAGTCCATAAATATCATAAGAGTGTTACTGGTACTTAATTCCATAACAATAAACTCCAAATTCCCATATCATCTCCTATACATTATCTTAGGTATATCTTCTGCATGGACTCTCAAATGATGGTACCCTGAATGTAATCCAATTTAGGATAACCAATGATCCCCTTTTTGTTGGTAAATTAAATAATCAATTCTTAGTAAGTGTCATTTATTCATAATGGTTGCCTGATTTAAATTTTGATAATAAAAAAGTCGTTAGATGCTCCCATATTCATTCTTATAAAAGTGGATAGAAAAATCCCAAGGTTAAATGCTCGGTTGAATAAATCCACTATCTTTAAGATCCCCAAGTTTTACTTTAAATTCCATTAACTTAGTAGGTTTCATGAAATAAAGAAGAATAAAGAAGGGCATTATGTTAGGGAGATGGTCAATAGTGAACTTGACCTCTATCTATGGTGGTAACCCATAAAAAGAATCGGGGAAGACCTTGGGATACACGCTCTCCATCGCATAAAGTGGGAAAATCAGATGAGAGTCAGCGTCATCAATTTATATCTCTAAAAATTAACATAACATCGTTCTATAATAAGGAACACCATGCCTTGATATCCTAGATCTAGAATCCCACTCCCCCTAAAAGAAATGAGGGACTTAATCTAGAGATAAAAACCTAACTTGATGATGATATAATTTGATTTGGGAATTTATTTTTATCATCGCATCCATGAAAATAATTAGTTCCAGTATATCAAGATCAAGAAATAGGAAATCTCACACCACTTCAAAGATTTTTGTCATCACCCGACACATAGGACATTTAAAAACATTCTAGGATATCCTTCCCAAGGGAATGGAAATATCCAACATTAATAGCATAATTTTATAACAAAATTCCATCATTTTAGTTTACTTTGATAATATAAATGAATGAGTATAACCTATATCAAATAAATCTAGTAAAAGAGGGTTGAAATAGACAATGTACCTTTAATAGTATCCATCCCTACCTTAGATTCCTCTGGTTCATACTCCTATATCTAAAGCCATTTGGTATCTAATATTATCTTATCCTTTTTATCTTTATTTACATCCCCCTTGGAATGAGAATAAGACCCACCACCCTTGGAGGCATCAAAATGGTTCTAAAAATTATGTTCTTCCTTGAGTTCTTTAATATGTGTGGGCTACGGTCAAATTAAATTATTTTTACCAATCTACACTATCTACTAAGGTGTAGTAGAGTTATAGTGTTGGGTAGGTCCCACAATGATTGAATTGGAAGAAAAAGAACAAGACTTTGAACCATATGAGTAGGATTGCTGACAAATTTGTATAGTTTTGGAGTAAAATAACACTAAGGGATTTTCTATTAAGATCATAGAGAGAAAATGGATCAAGATCAATTGTGGGGTTTATGTAGAAATATTAATCTTAATCCATACTATGTGTGGTTCTATGGTTTAGGCTCGGAAGTAAGGAAGGGTCCCTAGTTGAATATGGTCAAACGAACTAGATCTATCTAAGAGGAAACTATTCCTTGGTCTCAAGATATATAACATCTTAAATGAATTAAGACTAAATTATATGGTAGAAAGTTTCATAGGTTTTGTTCAAAACATATTCCACTCTAATCAGGTCAGGGTAATTCATTCAAACTCTCCATGGTCATCATTTCCTAAAATAATTTGGTAAAAAAAATTAACCTGATTACTAACCTTAATCTTACCATGTTGAGAATTAAATATTTATTAAGTTCAGACACTCCTACTCTTGACCTCGTCCCTAATCCGTTTATCCACACATGGTAGAAATGATTAACAGTGGATAAAGAATTGAAAAAAAATTTATCTTAGAAATAATAATTGAGATCAAGTAGTTAAAGATAATTCATTCAATAATAAGTATTTTATAATTCAAATCAATCACAACTTCAACCAAGCACTTACTATAAATAAAGAATACGAAAGAACATGGTAATGGTTCATCATCAAACAAAGATTGAATGGGAAACATGTGTAACATGGAATTGGTGGTGGAAAAGGATGAATAACACTCTCAAGTTCATCAGTAGTTCTTGAATAGAAATAAGACAATAAAATTAAATTATGCAAGTTGATTTAAGAGATAAGGATGATCATAGGAAGCAAAAAACTGGGAGAGAAAACAAAAAACGGGCGTGCCTCATTCTAGTGTTATTGTGTGATATTGAGATTTAAATAATCAATGTATTACACTGTATATAAACATGTCGGGTCATGTAATACTGATCCAAGATTTTTTCTTTGAGATTTTTTTCTGGCACAAATCTCGGCCTAAATCTTGTATATTTGGATGTTTAACTCTTCTCATGACGTAAAATGTTCCTTTATGATGTGTTACATCCATTATCTGGATATTTAAAGAAGGAATTTAATGTCAATCATTACACAACTATTATTGGTGATTCACATCATGTAATAATTTCATGGCTTGTAATTCATTCATAAATTTCTTCATGGTATTAATCATGTTGTGAATGATTTCTGCATGTCATGTAAGTGGATTTCATGATGCGTAATGATATTTTTTTTTCAGTTTCTTCAGTTTTTACTTTAGGAGATTGAAAATATATTTCCTTTAATAATCAACACATACCTGGTCAATTATTGAGTAAAACATGAATATTACTTAATTAAATGATTTCAAAATTTCTATACTATTTTATATTATCAAAAACCATTGGTGTTATTGGATCTAACCTCACATCCTTAGGAAATATTTACATAAAAAAGATTGAGATGACTAGACTTTCAACAACAATGAAAAATATTTATGGAATCCATACCATTAGTCTCAATATGACCAAGCCTCCCACAATGAGAAAAAATTATTTACTACTATCTAAAAAATCCCTTAAAACATGTCATGTCCTGACCCATGTTGGGGATGGATCCGTAACTACCACAAGCCCGCCTCTATATGCCAGGGTGTGGTGACTAGAGCCGAAGGCACAAAAACTCGGGGAGGCCTTTGCCTAATAAACTACACACATATAACCAACACAATGGAAAGTTTCAAAATAAAAGGAACAAAAGAT
The DNA here is from genome assembly GCA_963277665.1 of Viscum album. NCBI lineage: Eukaryota > Viridiplantae > Streptophyta > Magnoliopsida > Santalales > Viscaceae > Viscum > Viscum album. The sequence goes on along the minus strand of OY728165.1, from coordinate 438,482,855 downwards.
ACAACACTACCATAAGAACGAAACCAAACACACATAAACCTATAATCAGTACATGTATTGAAAATTAAAATAGAAGGAAAGGGGGGAAAATACACTCCCAACTTAAAAAGAGCCACAACTATAAGTAACTGAAAAGTAAAATAGTTGAGGGGGCCTTGCTCCTGGATCCCAATCTATGACCACAATATGCGGTTCAAACACCTGTATCTCTAAGCTCCTCTGAAGTCGCGACCAACTTTTCTGTCATCATCATATGGAACGACACATGTGGGAAAATCCTATGCATGTTTGAAAATAAAAATACTTTGAAGGATTCCCCAAAAAGGATAAGGGGGAGCAGTAAGATACACAATAAAGATGAAAGTAGTAGATAAAACAAGTAACAGTAAATACTGAAGATCAAGCCAATAAGATAGTGAAGTATGTAACACCCCGAGCTTCCACGATATGCTTCTCATTCAATAATGCAATAGCTTGCATTGTACGCAACTTTGAGTTCTAAAACACCGCGACTAATCAAAGTAGTCGTTTTGAATAGTAATAACCACTTTTTAAAATTATAGAAATTTTAAATTTCAAAATGTACTTCTTTTTTTAATTCGTAATATCGAAATTATCCTAAGTTGAATTTTTTGTAACTTTCTGAGAACTTCCTATTTTTTATGAATAGTGAAAAATACTTAAAACAACTTTTTTAATAAAAATAATTTATTGTGATAAATTATACTATTTAGTGGTTTTAAAGTATAATTAGAATATATTTTTACCATTTTATCCAATGGTGGTCATTAGAATTAATTTAACATTGAAATTGGACATAAACAATTGCCAATCTTTTAATATAAATTGTTTCTTAAAAACACGCTATTTGTTTTGACAGCGGGAATTAATTATAAAATTAATTAATTAAACTTATATGTTTTGAATTTTGTAAAATAGACATCATTTTGGAATTCGGAATATCAATTATAGCTTAGGGTGAAATTTTGGCATTGTTCTGAAAAACTTCAATTTTTGATGAATAGTGAAACCACTAAGTGGTAGTTAAATAACTGATTTTTCGTTTAAATGAAATATTACCACTTCTGTGATTTGATTTTCAAAAATCCGACATACATGGTTTTCATTAAGAAGTAAAATGTATTTCAATGAGATTAAAATAATTTTTTTGGTGAATAGTAACTTTTAAGTTCTTAATCGCGATTAGAGGTAATTAGTGTAGTTTAAGGTAAAAATAAAGTTTTAATAATATGATATGATCTTGAAACTTGTCCTAATCTTATTGGATGAGTCATGGCCGACCAAGACAACCCATGGGTCAACTTGGGGACCCCATGGAGCCATTTTGGTTGGAAAATGACATTAATATATATTTATTTAATGTTAAAATTAAATTGACACAAACATGAGTTGTTTTACTAAAACAATTTTTATGTGGGGCTAAACAAGTCCATATTTGACTATAAATATTCATTAGAAAGATAAAAAGATTTCCTACATCATAGTAGTTTTTTTATAATTTTTAGTCATTAAATATATTAAATTATTTATGACATCATTATGATGCAGCGATGACCTCATTATTTAATGATTTAAATTAAATGGAAAGATAATGTAAAATCCAAAGTGTAAACTTGTCAAAACCCTATTTGATGAGTAGATTTAGAACCCTTATCATCTTATCCTCGAATTATATAAGTGTGGGACCTCTAAAATCCGAAACTCATTTTATAATAAAGTGACTTTTTTTACTTTCCAAGAGTGCCCCTCCTCTCCACTTATAAAAGGCCCCCACCTCTCCCACCTCATTTACACTTTCAAACAATTTGGCTCGGCCAACCTCTGCCCAAATACTCTCCCAAATTCCCCCTCTTACTCCTAGAAGCCTCACTTTGGGCAGAACGCTTACCAAGGAAGCCTTTGGCTCAAATCAAAAAGAGTTACCCGATTTTGAGGTAATGTCTTCTCTAATGTTGTTTTGTTTTATTTTTTTTTTTCTCCAAACCCCTAAACTCATTTTATTCATTTCCTTTGTAACAACACAAGTATCCTCAATATACTAGGATGTTGTTATAAGAAGTATTCTAGCTACACTTACACACACATACATCTAATGGTTAAAGAACATACGGTTTCTGTGGATGGAGAATTTCTGCCTCACGAAACGATGATTGTTCAACACTCATATAACACCTTCAAAGGTGGCCATTAAGATGTCACTATTTTTATATATGATATATAATATGTTTATGTTTTACTTATGCTTCTGTATTTCTCATTTATGGCATAATTTATGATTTCCATTATGGGTAAAACGCGATAATTTCATTTTAGGAAGTGCGGACTACCGCCCCCTCAAAGTGATGTGAATCGTTAATGCCATATGTGAGATGTATAAAGGAGAGAGTAAATGATATTATATATGATATTATACTTGAACTATATTATACCTTTATATAATTATGATTTCATTACATTAAATACGAAATAGAAATGAAAGTAGCGTTCATGCGTACGTACGGCTTACCGTCTCCATAAACGGTGCATTTCATTTCTTACCTCTAAATGTTAAGTAATATTATGAATGAATGTATATAATGGATATATATTATATATATGATATATACATCATGAATATAATTCTAGATATAATGTATATTTCACCACATGAACAACTTGTAATTATAAGAAGGTTATTGTTGACACAAGTACCAAAGATCGACAAAACGACCGTTATTAACTTAAATAATTACATAACGTTCATAACATTGTAATAAGTGATATAAAAAGGATAATAAAAATTAAAATCGTTCTTAATAAGGTAGATATTAACTCTAGTTTATTATTCAGGAGGTTAAAGAACGGTTGAGTCAAGTCGGACATGAGGTAAGGGAACTTCTTATCCCAATTTCTATTCTTTGGGTTAATCTCCTACTTTCAAATTATGTCATGATATTATTATTTCCTATTTTGTATTTTTACTTTCTTTATGTGTACCTATAGTGAATACACATAATAGATCTATTTTATTTTAAAAATGATCTTTTTAAGGACTTCGTCTCAATCTCCTTTCATTGAGGCATATTTGGCTTTATACACAACTTTCTTTTATACGGTGTATAAACCCCTTTGACTTTTATGTTTATTCAAAAGGAATCTTTTTTATACGAAGCGTTTTACTAAACGACAAAAAGGGACTTTTTTTCTTTCCGTACTTATGCGGCAACAACGACTTCTCCGCCGCCGTGACCATTATTTGAGTTTCGGCTTCCTCTACAAGCCATCATTTTTTTTAATGAAAAATAAATACAAATTTTTAACTTTCTTTTATTTTGGTATTGAAAATGGTTTTGAAAGCAATTTTATTATATCAATGTGTTGTATGGATATCTTGTGATTGAAATGTGGAAATGTTATGTTTCCTTTATGCATGTTTTATGTGATACGATTATGTTATGGTTTATGATATGTTTAAACCTATTCATATGAGGAATGCATTGGACTTAATAAGTGACGGGTGGAGCCCGCAATAGCTCCTCGATGCATCGGCAGGTCTCCTGAGACAAACTAGTGTCTTGTCACGAGGCCTTGACAAAATCTTATTTGTGGTCTTGGCACGAGGCCTTGACTACGTGGTTATGATAGTCTGGCATTATGCATTCCATCATTATGAAAGTGGTTATTGATATTGCATGTGATTATTCGACCAGTAGAATATCCATGTGAATAAGTAAATGGCATTATCTCATTTTACTTTTGCCATATTATGTTGAATTTCATGTTCAAAAGGCTTTTGTTTTAGTTATACATCGCCTTAAATGTTAATGTTTATTTATGAAAGCTTCCGCATTATTATTATCCTTACTGAGCATCTGAGCTCACCCCTTTAAATGTTTTAATATTTTCTAGGATGTGAAGAAGTATTTTATGAATGACCTGCAGGGATAGTCAGAAGAGGATATGAGTGTGGACTATGGAGACTTTGTTATTGTAGTTTTTCACTTTATGATGTAATGTAACGTTTACGAATGTATCTAGTGTTTCCAAGGCTACTAAACTAATCGGTCTTTCGAGACATGATCTTTTGTGATCATGCCAATGTTACGAAGTAATGCACCGACTCTGGGTAGCTGGGGTCGGGGCGTTATAGTTGGTATCAGAGGCAGTTTAGTACTAACCTTGTAAGCTAGATTTAGATAAACTCTGATTAGAGCACATAGCCCAAAGATAGACTTTGAGGATTAGTATAGAAGAACTTCCTAGAATTTTGGTATTATAGAGATGTTATGAGTTTTCCGAGCAATACATCCCTATCTGGATACGAGCAGGTAGAGGCTGCTCTGGCACAGATGTACCTAGGGGTAAAACCCGAAAACACCACTTTGATCTAGACTCGAACGGGAACTAGTGCACGACAACGGGCCTTGCTGCACTCTTGGTTACGACACTCCCGGGGGATATTCTTAGGATAATTCTCATTTTATTTACAAACCACTATGAAGGGTTATGAGTATATACTTCCTCAAAGAAAACATTTCTTTTTATGATTATGGATTATATCCATAAATAGTTCAATTTATGTAAAGTGTTTTACAAGTATGGAATTATGGATTTTGATTCATAAACTAATCTAGTTTATGCCATTGTTTAGAAATGGCGCCTAGTGGAAGGAATGGAAACGGTATCAATGCACGCACTCCGTGTAGGGATTTCCCTCCTGCTCAAGATAATTATGGTGGAGCTAGTGATACAACTGGTGATGATCAGTTTCTCAGCGTACTGGGACAACTCACGCAGGTTATGAATAATAACCTTACTCGTATGGAGCACCCTGATCCGCAACGTGGAGGATCAATGCTAGACCGTTTCATGAGGCAACAACCACCAACCTTCAATGGGAGTACAAATCCTATAGTAGCTGAGAAATGGATAAATTCCTTAGAAAAAATATTCCATGCCTTGGGGAGTAGTGAAAGGGAGAAGGTTGTCATGGCAGTTTACCGCCTCACTGGAGATGCCGATCAGTGGTGGTCGCTGATTCAAAACACAAAGGAAGATGATGACATATCGAATATGGAATGGAGGGAGTTCAAAGAGATTTTCTTAGAAAAATACTTTCCTCGTGACCATCGAGCAGATATGGAGAGACAATTTCTGAGTCTGAGGCAGAAGGAGGATGAGAATGTCGCAAAGTATGAGGCTAACATTACAAGGTTAGTGAGGCATGCTTCTGATTATATACGTAACCCAAGGAGTAAGATTGATCGTTTCTTTGATGGGTTAAAACCATTTCTCCATCGAGCTTTAGTATCACAATCATTCTCATCATACGAAGATATTGTCTCGTGTGCTATCAAGACAGAAAAGGAATTCTCTAAGTCTTATGACAACAAAGTAAAGCAAGAGAAGAAGAGAACGGGGGAAAAATAGATAGATAAAGGGAAAAAGGGAAAGAAGGATTTTCCATTATGTGATAATTGTGGGAAGAATCACCCTGGTACGTGCCTAAAAGGAATTGGAGTTTGTTATAAATGTGGAGAAAAGGGTCACCAGGCTCGTGATTGCAACGGAAAGAAAGAGGCTGTCAAAGCTGAATGCTACAATTGTAGGGAAATAGGGCATTATGCAAATGAATGTCCTAAGCGTCAGGGAAACTTACCTCAGAAAAGGCCAAGGGATCAAGGAAAATCTTATGCTATTACTACAGTTGAAGCGGAATAATTAATGTATTGGTGCTTTTGGACTAATGGATTATATTCTGGTTATTAGAATAATGTGATATATATATAAGGATTGTACTGCAGTACTTGTTGTTTCAGTAAGGTTTTAATATGATGAAGTTAATTATATTTTTAGTATGTGACAATAAGAGAAACTTTACTTTGTTTGGGGAATCTGATAAATTGATTTTGGAATTAAGAGACCTTTTAGAGAAAGTCTGGACAGAGGTATTTTGGATAACTATAAAGGTTGGAGTGGATTAAGTTGATCTTTGGATAGTATTGTTTAAGGTTAAAAAATTTATGAAGATTATTTTTGGAATATTATGATACTATAGTTTTAGGAAAAGGACAACCTGCAGGGTGGGGCATAACCCGTCGCGTCGGACAAAGCTGCAGGAATCGAACCCACAATCATAGTGCGATAGGCCTTTATTTCCTACCACTAGCCTACAGGAAGTCCCTGGTTATTACAAAATAATATTACTAATCTAAATGGTATCTATTAACATTTGGAACCTTATACAATTAGGATAAGTATAATATTTTTGAGTTCTATTATCTTTTTGATTGAAAGATGAGTTGAAGGTTGAAACTCTAATTGTCAAGCATAAATATATATATACCTATCTCTTATTCAATGAATAAATTAATTCTTAAACTTTATTAAAGGGATATTAAAACAAAAAAATGTGTTATCCTAATACCTTATGTCTTGTTGAACTGATGATATTTTAAATCAACATAGATTGAAGGCTTTGAGGCACTCAATTTGACAGTTGATTGTGATTGATGACCTCAATCACTCCCTCGAAATATTTACGTTTTTCCTCCAATTATATGTCTCTAATTGCCACCAATGTTCTCCTAATCGAGATCATAATTGGGTGGTGACTTTTTCATTTCCCTTTCCCTCTTATTAAGGATAAATTTTATTAATCTTATTTCCGATGTGGGTTTTCCTCAAAGGTATTTTCTCTTTTCAACCTTTTATTTTCAAAGAAAAATTTCGAATTGCGAGGACGCAATTTATTGAAGTAGGGGAGAATGTAACACCCCGATCTTCCACGATACGCTTCTCATTCAATAATGCAATAGCTTGCATTGTACGCAACTTTGAGTTCTAAAACACCGCGACTAATCAAAGTAGCTGTTATGAATAGTAATAACCACTTTTTAAAATTATAGAAATTTTAAATTTCAAAATGGACTTCATTTTTGAATTCGTAATATCGAAATTATCCTAAGTTGAATTTTTTGTAACTTTCTGAGAACTTCCAATTTTTTATGAATAATGAAAAATACTTAAAACAACTTTTTTAATCAAAATAATTTATTGTGATAAATTATACTATTTAGTGGTTTTAATGTATAACTAGAATATATTTTTACCATTTTATCCAATGGTGGTCATTAGAATTAATTTAACATTGAAATTGGACATAAACAATTGCCAATCTTTTGATATAAATTGTTTCTTAAAAACACGCTATTTGTTGTGACAGTGGGAATTAATTATAAAATTAATTAATGCAACTTATATGTTTGGAATTTTGTAAAATAGACATCATTTTTGAATTCGGAATATCAATTATAGCTTAGGGTGAAATTTTGGCATTGTTCTGAAAAACTTCAATTTTTGATGAATAGTGAAACCACTAAGTGGTAGTTAAATAACTGATTTTTCGTTTAAATGAAATATTACCACTTCTGTGATTTGATTTTCAAAAATCCGACATACATGGTTTTCATTAAGAAGTAAAATGTGGTTCAATGAGATTAAAATAATTTTTTTGTGAATAGTAACTTTTAAGTTCTTAATCGCGATTAGAGGTAATTAGTGTAGTTTAAGGTAAAAATAAAGTTTTAATAATAGGAGATGAGCTTGACACTTGTCCTACTTTTATTGGATGAGTCATGTCCGACAAATACAACCCATGGGTCAACTTGGGGACCCCATGGATCCACTTTGGTTGGAAAATGACATTAATATATATTTATTTAATGTTAAAATTAAATTGACACAAACATGAGTTGTTTTACTAAAACAATTTTTAAGTGGGGCTAAACAAGTCCAAATTTTGACTATAAATATTCATTAGAAATATAAAAAGATTTCCTACATCATAGTAGTTTTTTTATAATTTTTAGACATTAAATATATTAAATTATTTATGACATCATTATGATGCATCGATGACCTCATTATTTAATGATTTAAATAAAATGGAAAGATAATGTAAAATCCAAAGCGTAAACTTGTCAAAACCCTATTGGATGAGTAGATTTCGAACCCTTATCATCTTATCCTCGAATTATATAAGTGTGGGACCTCTAAAATCCGAAACTCATTTTATAATAAAGTGAATTTTCTTTACTTTCCAAGAGTGCCCCTCCTCTCCACTTATAAAATGCCCCCACCTCTCCCACCTCATTTACACTTTAAAACCATTTGGCTCGGCCAACCTCTACCCAGATACTCTCCCAAATTCTCCCTCTTACTCCTATAAGCCTCACTTTGGGCAGAACTCTTCCCAAGGAAGCCTTTTGCTCAAATCAAAAAGAGTTACCCGATTTTGAGGTAATGTCTTCTCTAATGTTGTTTTGTTTTATTTTTTTTTCTCCAACCCCCTAAACTCTTTTTATTCATTTCTTTTGTAACAACACCAGTATCCTCAATATACTAGGATGTTGTTATAAGAAGGATTCTAGCTACACTTACACACACATACATCTAATGGTTAAAGAACATACGGTTTCTGTGGATGGCGAATTTCTGCCTCACGAAACGATGATTGTTCAACACTCATATAACACCTTCAAAGGTGGCCATTAAGATGTCACTATTTTTATATATGATATATAATATGTTTATGTTTTACTTATTCTTCTGTATTTCTCATTTATGGCATACTTTATGATTTCCATTATGAGTAAAACGCGATAATTTCATTTTAGGAAGTGCGGACTACCGCCCCCTCAAAGTGATGTGAATCGTTAATGCCATATGTGGGATGTATAAAGGATGGAGTAAATGATATTATATATGATATTATACTGGAACTATATTATACCTATATATATTTATGATTTTATTACATTAAATACGAAATAGAAATGAAAGTAGCGTTCATGCGTACGTACGGCTTACCGTCTCCATAAACGGTGCATTTCATTTCTTAACTCTAAATGTTACGTAATATTATGAATGAATGTATATACTGGATATATATTATATATATGATATCTAAATCATGAATATAATTCTGGATATAATGTATATTTCACCACATGAACAACTTGTAATTATAAGAAGGTTATTGTTGACACAAGTACCAAAGATCGACAAAACGACCGTTATTAACTTAAATAATTACATAACGTTCATAACATTGTAATAAGTGATATAAAAAGGATAATGAAAATTAAAATGGTTCTTAATAAGGTAGATATTAACTCTAGTTTATTATTCAGGAGGTTAAAGAACGGTTGAGTCAAGTCGGACATGAGGTAAGGGAACTTCTTAACCCAATTTCTATTCTTTGGGTTAATCTCCTACTTTCAAATTATGTCATGATATTATTATGTCCTATTTTGTATTTTTACTTTCTTTATGTGTACCTATAGTGAATACACATAATAGATCTATTTTATTTTAAAAATGATCTTTTTAAGGACTTCGTCTCAATCTCTTTTCATTGAGGCATATTTGGCTTTATACACAACTTTCTTTTATACGGTGTATAAACCCCTTTGACTTTTATGTTTATTCAAAAGGAATCTTTTTTATATGAAGCGTTTTACTAAACGACAAAAAGGGAATGTTTTTCTTTCCGTACTTATGTGGAGACAACGACTTCTCCGCCGCCGTGACCATTATTTGAGTTTCAACTTCCTCTACAAGCCATCATTTTTTTTAATGAAAAATAAATACAAAGTTTAACTTTCTTTTATTTTGGTATTGAAAATGGTTTTGAAAGAATTTTTATTATATCAATGTGTTGTATGGATATCTTGTGATTGAAATGTGGAAATGTTATGTTTCCTTTATGCATGTTTTATGTGATACGATTATGTTATGTTTTATGATATGTTTAAACCTATTCATATGAGGAATGAATTGGACTTAATAAGTGACGGGTGGAGCCCGCTATAGCTCCTCGATGAATCGGCAGGTCTCATGAGACAAACTAGTGTCTTGGCACGAGGCCTTGACAAAATCTTATTTGTGGTCTTGGCACGAGGCCTTGACTACGTGGTTATGATAGTCTGGCATTATGCATTCCATCATTATGAAAGTGGTTATTGATATTGCATGTGATTATTCGACCAGAAGAATATCCATGTGAATAAGTAAATGGAATTATCTCATTTTACTTTTGCCATATTATGTTGAAGTTCATGTTTAAAAGGCTTTTGTTATAGTTATACATCGCCTTAAATGTTAATGTTCATTTATGAAAGCTTCCGCATTATTGTTATCCTTACTGAGCATCTGAGCTCACCCCTTTAAATGTTTTAATATTTTCCAGGATGTGAAGAAGTATTTTATGAATGACCTGTAGGGATAGTCAGAAGAGGATATGAGTGTGGACTATAGAGACTTTGTTATTGTAGTTTTTCACTTTATGATGTAATGTAACGTTTAAGAATTTATCTAGTGTTTCCAAGGCTACTAAACTAATCGGTCTTTCGAGACTTGATCTTTTGTGATCATGCCAATGTTACGAAGTAATGCACCGACTCTGGGTAGCTGGGGTCGGGGCGTTACAAAGTAAGTTCATCCTGACAAAAGGATCTAGAAGTGGTGAGGAGATGAACATCTCATGGAATCTTCGCAACCTATAGAAGAAGAGTAGACTCATCTAACCACGAGAAGCTAGAAATGAAAAATAACCAACCATATCCAGCACATCTTCACCTCTCCAAGAATAATAGTAACCAAAAACCAAGGAGTGGGTACTAAAATAGGATATATATATATATATATATATACATATATATATATATGCTCAATCAAAGAAACCCAAACAAGAGAGTAAGGGGATCCCCATCTCATAGCTCAGTCCGAGAAAAGATTCGCAAATAGTTTTAGAAGTACCCACCAATGATGACCAGCACCACACACATATTCCATGAACACGCAAGTCAAAGGGACTAAATCACCACACCTTGATACTATTTCCTTTGGGTGTCACTGACTCGCCCTCAAAATTTTATGTCAAGTCACATGGATGTGTCTCAGTGGGTAAAGCATACCTCTTTCTCTTGAGTCCAATGGTATGTCAAACTTGGTCTCATAACTAATTTGTATAGTCAAGGGATCGTGTCTCAAGGTTACGGACCCATGCCTAGCCCAACAGGAGGGTTTCACTCAGAAAAGGTTGAGGACACATGCCCAGCCTAACTAAAGGTTTCCACGCTAAAAAGATTGAGGAACCATGCCCATCTCTGATGGAGGGTTCCACTCTAATGTGATTGATGACCCATGCCCACACCGACTAGAGGGTTCCACTCTGATGTCATTGAGCAGCAATTTCTAGGCCAGGTGGAGTGTTCCACTCTGAAAATATTGAGGACCCATGCCTTGCTCAATGAAAATATCAAGGACCCATGCCTATTCCTTCTAGAGGGTTCCACTCAGACAATGTCAAGGACCCATTCCTCGCCCAACTGGAGGGTTCCACTCTAGAATTGTTGAGGACCCATACTTAGCCCGGCTGTATGGTTCCACTTAAAATCACTGATTTCATTACATGACCATTTTTGTCATCGAGAATCACCTCAGATAGGTGTCTCACTAGGAACATCTAACATCATTTCTCAAAATCCACTATGAAGGTCACCATCACATTCTACATGAAACAAACACTCAAGATATGATACTCACATTCCAAAATAAGAGTTCAGATGAAGGAGATAGAAGACATGGAAGATTCATAAAGTTTTACAGGATGAGTGTGGGGCCCACATGACGTGGGACCCTGCCTTATTTCCTATCCATATTCCCAGCCATGCTCATGTACTATACTACAAACAAGTACCCCTAGGTGTGCCATTGTACTCCCAGAGTACATGGAACATCCGACCAAATGGCTGACGATTACATGATGCTCATCATTGATCTAAAGGGGAATAATTTAATTTTAGTGACATGCCTCCCCAAATGGAAATGAATAATCAAACGGATCACATTGTTGCAATCCTTGTAAAAAATATCAAACCTGATCGACCATTCATTCTCTTGAATTGGAAACTCGGTGAAAAAGTGGCATTTCCCCACAACGTACATGAACGGTGCAACGTGGGGAATGCACCTCAATCCTGGAACTCGTCATAGGGATTTTACTATTTCTATTATCATAGAAAAACACATAGGATTGGCTATTCATTCTTGCAAATTGGAAACCCAGGGAATAAGTTACATTTCACCTCAAATTCCCAAAATGATCCTCATGGGGCCCCTGAATCAATTTTGGTTTAATCTCCTAAAATTAGTCTTGAAATGTATTCCTCAATTCTAAGGTCTCAATTTCATTGATGTCATAGTAAACAAATCAGATGCAAGAGATACGTCTGATACAGAATCTCCAAATAATAATAAATATATTACTATTATTTTAATTGAATGTTTAACACCACCGAGCCTATGGCCTAAAACATAAAGTTTTTTAACATGTCTCAAAAGGTATGACTTGATACAAGGGTCATGTTGATGTAGACATCAATTAAAACAAACAAACAGTTTAGGAGATGCAAGAATTTGAGCCTACACCCGGCCTGAAGGCCCATCCTGGCTAGATTGGCCGGGTCCAACTGGTCCACCACGCCTAGGATGGCCTCCTCTGGCTAGCCCATATACCAGCCATATCTAGCCAGTGTCTCAGACATATTTAGCCTGTGGCGTACTCCACTATCTCTTCCATCACCCAGCCTTGAGCCCACACATCCATGCTGACCAGCACGACCCATTTCACCGACCTCAGCCTCAACCGGTCCGCTCGCCTCAGTCGTCACCCTCCATCGAGCTGTGCGGCCCAACCGCACCGGACCATTGCCGGTCTACTGCCACGCACCAGATTACCTTCTGTGGGCCACTATTGTCACTCTAATGATAAGAAAATTTATAAAATACTAGATCTGGGATCCTCAAGACCCAATCTATACAGCAGTGGTCTCCACTCAAAGAATCTTTGATGGTTTGAAGTAACAAAAAGTTGGCAGATCTTCTGCTCACCATCACACCTCCTATGGCTCCTGAAACACAAATACGAGCATAGATTGGTATTCCTCGAGTCAATAGCTTCACCTATATGTGTTATTCTATATGATTAGAGGTCTTTTAAACATGATGAAAAACTATCAGCGAAGAACGATGAAAAACACGAAGAATATGTCACGGCCCGACCCAACGGGGCACAATCCGCGACTCCCCAAGACCACATTCAATAGGCCAGGGGCTAGAGACTAGCACTGAGTAGGCTATCACATAGATGGGAAGCATTATCCTAAGGTACCTCTACACACGTACCCACATACACATCCATGAAACAATGCAGAGATATATAAAACTAAAAAGAAAATACAGGCATACATCTATCCCATACCAGAGTTCCACAAAAGTACAAATGAGATAAATAGGGCCCACCAAAGAAAACTACAAAAGCGTCCAACCTACTCAAAAGGAGGGAAACACTGCCAAAAGCACCATCCAGTAAACTCCTTGGCAGAACTCCGGTAAACACCCAGGATAGTCTTTCTCACTAAGCTCACCCTGCTTCAGGTTCTCCTATGACTCTGTTAAAAGGCCTATGGTCTACACTAGTCACAAACTTGTGCTGGAAAATCCCGTGTAGGGGTGAGTATAAAAATACTCATTAATCAACCCAAAAAACCAAAAATAAAAAGGAGAAACTGAAAGTCAATAGTTAGCTCATCCCCACTAGAGGGAACCCAAATGAGAGAGAAACTACATCTTGAGTCCATCCTTGGCTAAACATGACTAGTCATCTCAGATCATGTGTATTCCCATACATAAACCATGAGAATCCTCTCAGGTATATTCCCACAAATCTAACATGAACAACCAGATATACTCATTTCACGTGCCAAGCCTCATTAAGTTCCGACCTCATAACCAGCAACAGGTTCTACACAAAACCAAGAGAACATATTCCACGAGCTTGGTCATCCCAGATGACACACATCCGATAGATACACTCTTTCATTCTCACACGAACACCCCAGACGCCCATCCTAGATATCACGCTCATCAGATATCACCACTGAGAACATCACGATGAAATAGCGGAACCACCAAACTTCTCGGATAGTGGCTCACTCCTTGGGTCTTCTAGGGGATACAAGAACCCAGTTCGGTATCTCAAAGAACTCACAGAGAGGGGTTCACTCCCAGGATCTTCTGGGGAAAACCACAACCTGATCTAACATTCCACAGTATAAATCAATCAGATAGAGGATCATCTCCCTTGTGAAGATGGTCACGATGATGCTGGAAAACCCATATGGTATAACTCACGATGTAGGGGATCGAACCGATGATGCAACAACCCTACCAAAACCACGCAGTGAGTAGGGGATCGTATACCCAATAATGCCACAACCCTACTATAAACCACATGCTGAGCAGGGGATCGTATACCTGACTATTCGACAACCCTACAAAGCACAGCCCACTATGTAGGGGATCATATTCCTGATAATTCATCAAACCTTACAGGGTTAACATGCTAGATAGGGGATCAATGCCCATGGATTAGCGGTCACAACTATACCAAGAACTCAATCTAGGGAGTGAAGCAAGAGGATCCTACTCCTAACCCATTAGAGGGATTCCACAACTCTATCATAAAAATAATCCTATTGAGGGGATCACAAAGCTATTCTAAGGTTGTAATGCCACACGAACCCTCACAGGAATGAACCAAGGGAGTACACTCAACCACCATTGGTCCAAACATCTCTAACCCGAGAAACGCGTATCATCAACACACTACGCACCTCGTGGGCCAAAACTAATCCCACCATCACGATCTACGTGAAAAAACACAAAGGATAGGCTACTTATTCTCCTGAAACAAAAAACCAATAGAAAAAAGGACTATTCACCATAGCAAGCCCATGTGGGCTCTACACCTCAATCCTGAATCTCATCAATTGGATTGTTCTTTTGTGATCCCCTCAGAAAAACACATGAGATTGACTACTCGTACATACATAATAGACAACCAAAGGAAGAGTTGTGTTTCTATGTAAATGTCGATACATTGCCCTGAGGGGGCCACACCTTATTCTCATTCCCAACAACCAAAACTATCATGAAAATTCTACCATACCAATAGTGTATGAATGCCACTGACAGCAAGTTAATCAGATGCCCCAGGCAGAAGTTTCGACGACCTGAAGTTGTAAAACAAAAAAAATATTATTATTCTTTCAATGCTTCAAAGCCCTGGGCCACATACTCGACTCATAAAATTATCAGAGCTATCTAAAAAGTTCCATCTTGACTCAAGGAATGTGTTTCCACAAACAGATAACAAATTAGAGTTATGGTTTGTGAGTTACGAGGGTTTAAATAACTCCAGGAAAATCCTGGCCGGCCACTGCCTGTCTTGCCAGAAACCACCGTGCTGCCACCAGAAACTGCCACGCTGCTGTCAAAAACTGCCGTGCCAACACCAAAAACCTCTGCTCCACCATCGCTCCATTATGGCCCTCACTAGAGTCTTCCATGGTCGCTTACAGAAACAGGGTTTTCCATCATGAACACCCTGGTGCTCCAAATTTAGATCTGAAACTTGTTTCGGAATGTTCGGAACCCAAACTACAAAACCTTTATTAATATTTGATAAGAAATAAGGCATAAATGGGATCCGGGATTTTAAAAACTCCACTTCCTACCTTTTGGTGGATCGATGACGCTCTGCTGCCACTGTTGTATGATTCGAGAGCATCTTCCATCAAGATCTGAGCTCATGGGCGCTTTGTTTGCTCGATTCAGTGGATCGTCAGTGAAGAACGGAGGAAGAAGGTGGAGGGAATATTCGGTGCGCAGAGGAAGGAGAGGGGGTATTTGATATATTTTTTTACAATTAAATCAACAAACGACCATACCTCAGACCAAACCTCCTTGCGCAGAGAAGATGAGTTCGCCCCTAAGTTAAACACGGTATTATAAATGCAAAATTGAGCTTAGAATTTCAATCTGAGACTTATTTCAGAATTTATTCAAGGTGAATTCCATTAATAAACTTTTCCATTTGTTTACAAAAACTCCCCCAGTGGCTTTTTCCATAGTCGGCCCGTACTCGCAAAGATCACACCCCGTCTAGGGTAAACTGCATGCTTCAGATACAACTGTGCCCTCGAATATCTGATCTGGGCTACTATTTAAGAGAAAATGCATCCCTGCAACGTACATAGTATAAAAATACTTAATAGTTTTATAATATAAATTTTGGTCACATCAGACCTCAAAATCGCATGTTTTCTTCGCGCCTACCACTAGAATTATTTGTAAGAATATTCCAAAGATTGATAGGGCCATAACCAAAGTCACTACATCCTCCCCACCTTAGGATGTTTCATCCCTGAAAATACATAAGAATGAGGGAAAGAAGCTTAAATATGAACTGGGTCTCCCATGCTAGTGAGTTCTCAAACACACACCCCTTCCCGAACACATAAGTTAGAGGAAATCATCAACCACACCTCAACACTATCTACTTTGGGCGGCACTGACTTGCCTGCATGGTTTTAATCATGTCACAAAAATGCATCTTAGTGGCGGAAGGACCCCTCTTCCTCAGGAATTCGAAGCACATTGAAAAACACCCGCACATATTCTTACCAATTCCCTAAACAAAACATGTGCATGAAATGAAAATAAAATAGTACCACTTAGCAGTATCTATCAAAACTACTATAGAAAGTAGAAAGGACACAGTGCATACCTCTATCCATCCACGGAGCCTCTAGGTCAACAACCTCTAAGGCCTGCAGATGTCCTTTCCATCCACTTCTAGCTCCCTGATCTTGGCTTGGAACACCTTTGTTTGGTGGTTGTGGAAAATCGTACCGCCAACCACATCCCCTTGTTGTACCTTCTACATCACCATGTCCAACACACGGCAAACCTCCATACTCGAGACGCTGCCTCTACCAAGGAGACCTGTCGACCGGCTCCCTCTCAGCTGCATGATGGGTTGGAAAATATATATAAATATGTCCCCAACTATCACAAACATAACACCACCTCTCTTGTGGTTGACCAAAACTAGAATAAGAGCCCTGATCCTCTAGTCTTTTGTCATAGTGTTGCCTCCTGAAACATCGAGCACGACCAGGCCCATGTGCCTACTATCTTCTACTAGTTGTCGAGGTCTCAGCTACCACATACCTAGTACTGACGGGTTGATATGCTCAGCCAAAAATCTCTCCACCACCAAGGCTTCCTCTAACACTCCAGTATAGGTGGGCAGTCACAAGGAAACCACACATTCCCTAATGTCCGAGAGTATCCCTTGCTCGAAGGTCCAAGTGCTAAATAATGGGTATTGAACCATATCCAGGGAGTCACACCACAGGTCTGTAAACCTTGCTGAGTACTCTGACACTGTCACGCCCTCCTTCCGAAGCTGTAGATGCTCTTGGATCTGCACTGACCTCAGCGTTACTGGATAAAACTCTTCTCTAAAGAGCCGCTCAAACTCTGTCCATGTGAGCGTCTCCTCATCATGGGACTGCATCACCAAACTACACCATCACCCAGACAAACCATACAGTACGCTTTCCAATAGACCCAGCATTTGATCTGGGGGTGTCCTCGCTAGGCGGGAAAATCTGGTGATTAATTCGAACCAGTCATCAGCTGCCTGAGGGTTTGGATCACCCCGGAACCTCAGATATCGCTACCTCTGGAACTCGTGAAACACACTCAGCCTACACACATCCTCATCCTATACTCTCATCACAACCAGTTGCTCGACAGGTGGTGGCTCAATTGGCGTACCACCTGGAGTATCGACCTCAGAACCTGTACCCTAGCCCACAGCCTCTACACGGGGTGGATCGTCACCACAATCCTGTTGTGGAACTCTTGTTATTTGTCATCGTGGAAGCATCCTGAAGTAAAATCAAGATGCACCATGGTCAAGAGTATATCTGTGGAGAAGACTCAAAAAGAACAAAGAAACCCCAAAACCCAGTCCTATATGATGCATGTACCATTATTTCCCTATGACCAGTGTAGTAATGTCCTGAGTCGAAAGGCAGATTATCAGAGTCCTAGTGAATGGATACGTCGGCCGCCACACCAATGCTGGAGTCCCTGGCCTGAAATCCGATCTCGGATCATCCAAACATTGTTTCTTTGAAACCAACACCAAGATCACAGTTAGACCAACTGCACTCAGAGATCCCAAAGGTAGAACTTACTATGATACCACTTGGTCACGACCTGACCCAATATGAATCAAGTCGTGACTCCCCAAGCCCACCTTCAGTAGGCTAGGAGCGACAGACCGGCGTCGAGTAGGATATGTCAAAGATGGGAGGCATTAGCCTATAGTATATTTACAAACGCACCCACATACACCTCCATGAAACAGTGCAGAGATATATAAAACTGAAAATAAAATGCATGCATACATCTATCCCAAACCAGAGTGAAATAGAAGTATAGAAGGGAAAAATAAGTCCCACCAAACAAAACTACAAAATCATCCAACCTACTTATAAGTAGGGAAACGCTGCCAAAATACCTCGCAGGTAAACTCCTTAGCACAGCTCTGGTAAACACCCCAGACAGTCTCGCTTACTACGCTCTGCCTACTCCGGGTCCTCATGGGACTCCATCGAAAGGCATGTGGGCTGCACAAGTCACAAACATGCGCAGGAAAAACCCGTGCAGAGGTGAGTATAAAAATACATAGTAGGCACCCCAAAAATCCAAAAATAAAACGGAGAAACTGAATGGTAGTAGTTAGCTAATCCCAACCAGATAGAACCCAAATAAGAGAGAAACTCCATCTTGAGACCATCCTCAGCTAAACATGACTAGTCTTTCCAGCTCAGTTTTATTCCAATACATACCCCATTAACATCCACTCAGTTATATGCCCATACATACACCATGAACAACCTGATATACTCATTTCATGCGCCAAGCCTCAGGAGGTTCTGACCTCATAACTAGTGACACGTTCTACACAAAACTAGGAGAACACATTCCATGATCTTTGTCATCCCATATGACACTTTTTTGAGAGATACACTCCGTTGGGTCTCCCACCAACACCCAAGATGCCCATCCGAGAGATCACGCTTGTCGGATATCACCACTGAGAACATCATGATGAAACAGTAGAAACACAAAACTTCTTGGATAGGGGATCACTCCTAGGGTTCACTAGGGGATACAAGAACCCACTCCGGTATCTTGAAGATCTCACATATAGGGGTTCACTCCAAGGATCCGTTGGGGGAAACCACAACCCGATCTTACATTCCAATGTTCACATCACTTAGATAGAGGGTCATCGCCCATGTGAAGATGATCAAGATGATGATGGAAACCCCATATGGTATAACTCGCGATGTAGGGGATCAAATCATTGATTCACCAACCCAACCAAATCCACATTGTGAGTAGGGGATTGTATACCCAATGATGTTTCAACCCAACTATAAACCACATGCTGAGTAGGGGATCAGATACCCAATGATGCCACAACCCTACTATGCATGGCCCACTTCGTTGGGGATCATATTCCAGATGATGCCTCAAACCCTATGGGGTTAACCTTCTAGATAGGGGATCACTGCCCATGGATAAATGGTCACAGCGATACCAAGAACACGATCTAGGGAGCGAAGCTAGAGGATACCGCTCCAAACCCATCGGAGGTCTGCCACAACTCTATCATAAAAATCATTCTATCAAGGGGATAACAAACCTGTAATAATGTTATAATGACATATGAACAATCACATGAATGATCCAAGGGAGTACACTCAACCACTGCTGGTCCAAAAGTCGCTAACCCGATCAACCCACAATATCTCTACACTGCATACCTACTAGTTCAAAACTGAGGTCACCATGGCGATCTACACGAAAAACACACAGGATAGGCTAATTATCCACCCGAAACACACAACCAATGAAAAAGGTACTATTCACTAGATCAAGACCATGTAGGGGCACACATCAATACCTAAACTCATTAATAAAATCTCTCCATTGCAATCCCCTTGGAAAAATACACGAGATCGACTGCTCCTTCATCTATAATAGACACCCGACGGAAAAGTCATGTTTCTCCGTAAACGTCAAAACCCAGCCCTGTGGTGCCCACCCCCTATTCTCAGTCACAAGACTAGAAACCTATATTGTAAATTATGTCATACAAATAGGGTATCAATGCCAATGACGACACGTCAATCGGATTCCCTGAGCAGAAGTTACGACGAACAAAAGTCATAAAACAATAAAATATTATTTTTATTTCAACACTTCATAGCTCCAAGCCACATACCTGACTCATAAAATTCTTGAAGTGATCACAAAAGGACTTCCTTGAAGCATGTAACTCATCCCCATAAACGGATCACAAATTGGAGTTACGATTTGTGAGTTACGGGGGTTTAAAGAACCCCCAGAAAATCCTGGCCGGACCATAGCCTGTCTCGCCGGAAACCACCACGCTGCTGCCAGAAACTGCCACGCCACTGCTGGAAACCCCCACGCCCCTACTGCGCCACCACCACCCTCACCAGAATCCGCCATGGCCACCGCTGGAAACTGGGTTTTCTGTCAGAAAACTTCCGGGAGTCACCGGGAACACCCCAGTGCTCCAAAATTTATATCAAAAACATGTTTCTGAAATATCAGGACATGAAATACACAACCCATATAAATATTTTAAGAAAAAAAATCATAAATTGGGTCCGGGATTTTAAAACTTTACCACCTAACTTTTGGCAGATCGTCGATGATTTTTACGCTCCGCTGCTGCTGCACCACGATATGGGAGCATCTGCCGTCAATATCTGAGCTCATGGGTGCTTCGTTTTCTTAATTCAGCAGATCGTCGGTGAATAAAATAAAAGGAATTTGGAGTGGATCGTCAGTGCATAGAGGAAGGATAGGGGGAGTTAATATTTATTTCCTTTTTAAAAAACAAGTTAAATCAACACACGACCCCGCCTCAAATCAAACCTCCCAGCGTGGAGAAGATGAGGTCGCCCCTATGGTAAATCCGACATTTTGAAAGTAACAGAGAGCTCATAATTTCAATTAGAGACTCCATTAATAAGTTATTCAAGGTTATTTCCTAAATAAATATTTCCATTTATTTATTAAAATTCCCTCGATGGCTTTCTCTACAGCAGGTCTGATCCCGCAAAGTTTACTCCCCGCCTCGGGTAAACGACACACTACAGACGCTACTATGCCCTCAGATTTCTAATCTGAGCTACCATTTAGGAAAAAATTCATCTCCATCATATTAATAGTATAAAAATACATAATTTTTTTATAAAATTAATTTTGGGCACACTAGGCCTCGGAATCGCACATCGTCTTTGCACCTAGCTATGGAATTATTAATAAGAATATTCCAAAGTCTGATAGGGCCAAAACCCAAGTCACTATATAATGGGAAATCTCGAATCAAAACAAAAAATGGTCATTGTTAGTTTCTTCATCAACAAATTATTCTGATGAATAAAATTCCAATAGAAATTGAAATTGGAAACAAAGGATTTCATCATGGAGCTGAAGAATCCAAAATAGAAATCCTACCTTGATTTGGGATTTACCGTTGTGTTCTCTATGCTCTAATCTACCAGCACATGCATTTTCATTGCGATCCGATGAAGTTCAGACATCGAATCCCCATCGGAATCATATGTCCATAGCCTTACCATCTATGAGATAAATGATCTTACTCTTGATTATTTATCTAAAATCTTATTTATAGGAAATTTCCAGTGGTCATAGAATCCAAACTTCCCATGCCTCTCACCTTAGGTCGCCCGTAGGGTAAACACCACATTACTAACTCAAAGATGATATCAAATTTCTAATATGATTTCTTGTTCAAGAGTTGATCTAAATAACATATGAGATAAAATAATTTAATTTAATTATTTTATTTAGAGTTATGTCATCCACGGTATTTTCTAAAGAAGGCTCGTGATGAAAAAAGGTATGTCCCGTCAAGGGTAAACACAATGCTCTAAACTCAACTTTAGCATCGTATATCTGATCCCAGCTACTGTTTATGAGATATCCCATTTCCATCACATTCCTAGTTTAAAATATACTAAATATTTTTTTATAATTTATTCTAGGCACACTGGGCCACAGAAATCGCATGTCATCTCAGTGCTTGGTTATGGATATATATCTAGAAATATTCCCAAGTCTTACAAGGAAAAATTGGGTCTCTACATCATTATTTCATTCAATATATTCATCTCGGAAAAGAAAAATAGGGATAAAACTTTGCATATTGAGCTAACACCTAGATCTCCTGCTCCCAGGAACTCTCCTGCACATTTCTGTGTTGGCACAACATGTGAACCAAATGGATTTTCCATCCACGTATGGTCTTCTCTTATCGATGACATGCATAGTATCACACATGTATCTCCTTAGGTGTGACCAGTGGAACACGTTGCACACCCGATTTAGTTGTGGGGTTAGGGAAAGGTGGTATTAAACCTCGCCAACCCTCCGCATGATCTCAAACAGATCGACGAACATCGGAAATAGATTTCTTCGCTGGCTGAAAATTCACATGCAATCCCTTAGCATATCCTCCAACACCTAGATGGTGCGCTTGATTAGGCCATTGATCTAGGGTGAGTTTATATAATCATCTAGACATAGGTCTTGAATGACTCATGTAGGCCTATCCATAATTGTGACGTAAACTGCATGTCATGATTGGAAACAATGTCTAGGGTACCTCGTGAAGGCGTATGATCTCTCACACGTACAACTTCCCTAAATACTCCACCAAAATCTTCTCCCTGATAGAAAGGAAGTGCACCAACTTTGTTACATGGTATATTATAACCCATATGGCATCATGGACCTTCTTTGTGCATGGAATCCCTATGATTAATTTCATGGATATGTCATCTCATTTCCACCCTAGGATTTCTAGAGGCTGCAACACACTCCCCAAACCTCCGTGTTCATCCTTCACCAAATGATAAGTGAGGCATCATGAGACGAACTTAGCTACGCATTGTCTCATTCCGGACCACCAAAACTACCATGGAAGATCCTTTAACATCTTCCATAGACTATGATGTAGAGCTAAGGGTGAAGTTTGGATCTCTCTCATCACCTTCTCCATCATTGCAACTAGAGTCACTATTTGTCCCTAGCCTAAGGTCTTGTCATTCCGTCATTCATAATATCTATCTACTGCGTTTCCTATGGATATATGAATCATTACTAATCTCACAGTTGATGTCTCAAAATTGGGACTCTCTCACACGCTCAAGAAGTGAAAGAGTCAACACCATTTACTAAAGAAAAACTATACCTTCTTTCTCTACTTGGGTCAGCTGCAGGGAAGCTAACTACTCTGAAACATCTCAAACTAGGTGATCCTGAGGCTTCCTTCTAAATACATATGTTAAAATTTTTCCCCTTCCTACAGTATAGAATATATAAAATTCATAGTCTTGTAAAAATTTCAACCAGCGTCGCAGCCTCAGGTTCGAGTCTCTCTGAGTGAAGGCATCCATGATACTCTGGTTGTCTGTGCAAACCACAAAGAGTTCTCCCATAAGGTGATGTATCTAAAACCACAAGGAGGAGACTAATGATGACAGTATCATGTAGTGGGTCACATATTCCTAATCACGGGTTCTCCATAACCTCGAATTGTACTTGATAACAGTTGTATCAAGGTTGACGTTGATCACCCAAGGTACCAACGAACGGGGTAAGTGAGTAAACGCATCCAACCTCATGAATCTAGACATGGAATACCCCACACATCTCCTCTTATATTATAAGGAGATTAATCCACAAAACAGGAACTCCTCCACATCCACTAGTGGCATCCCAAGTGAAAGGAGGTCAAGCAGAAAACTCCACTGACAATGTCAAGACCTGCTCCGACACTCCATTATACAACACTGCCTTGAATACACAAGTCATAGGGACACATTCACCACACCTTGATATTATCCTATTTTTATAGCATTGAATCACCCTCATGGTATTTCATGAATCACAAAAACACGTCTTGATAGTGGAAGGACCCCTCTTCCTCGTGCATTAAAAGCTATGTTGAAAAACACTAACACAGGGATACTCCAACACCATGTGTCACCCTATTAAAATATGAATTAATAAGCATGGAGGAAAGTGTACCTCACGTGGTGTCTATAAATTTCTAATTAAGAATTTGAAGAGACACAGATCATACCTCATATAATCTCGCGCGTTGTAGGATCGTAAACATCCAATGCATGAAGCAGCCTGCAGCCCTGGCCACCAGCTCCCTAACCCTAATGTGCGATGCCTAGTGGCGGTGGAAGGATATCATAAATTTTTCCACCAACCATAACTCCTCATGCTCCTCTTCCAGCATTGCCTCCCAGGGGACCAACTTATACTCACCTGGGAGATCCCTGATCACAGCACCATCTCTTCCATGGTGATTTGTTTACTATCTTTCTCAGAGGCTTACCACATAAGGTCAAGCAGTCTAATGCCATGTGACCTCGCCCATCAAAATAATAACATTGGACCTCCCTGGGTTACCCTAGTGCTCTATGTTATCCCAGAACATGTTCTTGAGTTGGATCACGGGATGACCTCCTACGTCGAGGCCCTTCCAGCTGACATTTTCTAGCTGTGATATACATCTCAACTATGATGTGCCCACTACCAAAACTACCTAACTGGCATTCCAATGACAGAAATATCTATGTCACCAGTTCTTGCTCCAGCACCCCGACATAGGTGGGGATGAACATGGGAACTAAGTTGACACAAATCTCTTGGCAGAGTCCCTAGTCAAACTTTTATTTTCATAATTATTCGTTCGGGATCATTTTCGAAGAGTATCGTGTAAGGTATGTTGACCTAGTTGTGTACTCAGACACTATAAATCCTCCCAGATGAAGCCCTAGAATGTAACACCCCGAGTAAATAAAGAATATGACATTTTTATATTTATACCTATTTTTGAAAAAAAAATATTAATATTACTTTAAAGGGAATGCTATGCTCGATGGTGTACACAATACACGACAACGAGTTCCTTTGAAATCTTACGTTGCACTCTAATAATAAAATAATATTATTTTAAATCGTAGTTAACGCCTAGCCATTGTAATGGCGGGAAAGAACGGAACTAACTACAAAATGATTATATAGGTTTGTAAAATATTTTTACTTTTTACAATAAATTTTAGAGGATTAAAAATGCGAATGAATCCAATTTTAAGCGTAAACATTATCATATTCTTTAAAAGGTCGATTAACCGCCTTTTGATGGAGAACCTCTTTTAAATCCACTTTTTGAAAATTTTATGTGTTATATTTGACAAAATAAAATTCTTCTTTAGAATCGGGACATCAAAATTTACTTTCTGTAAATTTTTGGTATTTTTCCGATAAACTTCATTTTTTAATGAATAGTGAAAATGTTGTATTTTAATTCAAAACCTCTTTTTAATCTAATATATTTATATGATTAGATTATATTTTTAATTGGTATTAAATTGAAATTAGAATATATTTTTACCATTTAATCTAATAGTGGTCATTTGAATTAATTTCACTTTGAAATTGGACTTAAACTAGTGTCAATCTTTTAATATATATTGTTTCTTAAAAACACGCTATTTGTTTTGACAGTAGGAATTAATTATTAAAACAATTAAAGAAACTTATATGTTTTTAATTTTTTAAAATATACATCATTTTGGAATTCGGAATATCAAATATATCTTAGGGTGAATTTTTGGTATTTTTCTGAAAAACATCAATTTTAGATGAGTAGTGAAACCACTAAGTGGTAGTTTAAAAACGGATTTTTCGTTTAAATAAATCATTACCAATTCTGTGATTTGATTTTCAAAAATCCTACATACATGGTTTTCATTATTATGTAAAATGTGGTTCAATGGGATTAAACTAATTTTTTGGTAAATAGTAACTTTTATGTTTTTAATCGCGATTAGAGGTAATCAGTGTAAATCAAGGAAAAAATAATGTTTTAATAATATGAAATGACCTTGACACATGTCCTACCCTTATTGGATAAGTCATTACCGACCATGAAAATCCATGGTTCGACTTGGGGACCCCATGGAGCCATTTTGGTTGGAAAATGACATTAATAAATTTTTATTTAAAGTTAAAATTAAAATGTCACAAACATGTGTTGTTTTACTAAAAAAGATTATATGGGGTTATACAAGTCATATTTTTGACTATAAATATTCATTAAAAGGATAAAAAGCTTTCCTACATCATGATATTTATTTTATAATTTTTATACATTAAATAAATTAAATTATTTATGACACCATGATGATGTTATGATTACCTCATTATTTAACAATTTAAATAAAATGAAAAGAGAGTGTAAACTCTAAGCCCTAAACTTGTCAAAAACCTATTGGATTGGTGTATTTATAACTATTATCAACTTATACAAGAAATATATAATTTTGGGACCTTTAAAATCCGAAAATCATTTTATAATAAAGTAAAAGTTTATAACCTTCCAAGAGTGCCCCTCCTCTCCTCTTATAAAAGGCCCCCACCTCTACCACCTCACCCACATCTCTCAAGACTTTGGCTCGGCCAACCCCTTCCCATTTAATCTATAAATATCAATCTCTTTATCATTGGAGCCTCACCTTTGGGGAGAATCCTTTCCAAGGAATCCTTTGATCTCAAATCAAAAAGAGTTACCTGATTTAAAGGTAATGTCTTCCCTTGTGTTCTTTTGAATTATTTTGCTTCTCCGACCCTCTAAACTATTTTTATTCCTTTATTTTGTAACAAAACCAGTATAATAAATATACTTGGATGTTTATATGTGATGTATTCAAGCTACACTTACACACACCTTTGTCTAATGGTTAAAGAACATACTATTTCTGTGGATGGCGAACTTCTGCCTCACGAAACGATGATTGTTCAATCTTCTCTTAACACCTTTCATGGTGGCCATTATGATGTCACTATATTTTATATATTATATATATGGTATTTATGTTTTCTATATGCTTCTGAATTTTATATTTAAAACATGCCTTTATGTTTTTCATGTTGTGCAAATGCGATAATTTCATACGAGGAAGTGTGGACTACCGCCCCCTCAAGTGATTTGACTCATTCATGCAATAAATAGAATGTATAAAGAATTAAATTAATTAAAATATGTGACCTATATAACATATATATTATACTCGAATTATAATATATATATCTCTAAATTATTTTTAATTCCATTAATATGACAAAGAAATGAAAGTAGCGTTCAAGCGTACGTACGGCCTACCGTCTCCATGAACGGTGCATTTCATTTATTTTTATCTCCAAATGTTATGGAGTAGTATAAAATGAATATGTACTGAATATATATGATATTTAAATCATTAATACTATTCTGGAGATGATTTAATTATAACTACATGGACAATCATTTTCAAACAAGTTCATTTTTGACTCATGTACCAAACATCGACAAAAACGTCTGATATGAACTCACATTATTAACCAATTATTATAACATTATAATATGTGATATGAAATGAGTAATAATATTCAAAAGAGGTCCTTAATCAATTAAAAATTGGCCAAATTTTATTATTCAGTAATATAATGAAACAAACAAGACAAGTCGGACTTGAGGTAAGGGATCCTACCTCTCTCTTTCTTTATAAGCACTCTCTTTTATGTCATTTCCTTTAAGCTCATCTTTATTATGTTTGTGGATGTTATTTTATATTAATCTTACAGTACATTTTATTTTAATATGATTAGAGACCCTATTTGATATCATCAAACCATTTTTAGAAGTTTTAAGTGGCGTTGTTAGGTTGCCGAGTTTTCATAAGGGATTTTTCATCTCACTTTTATTCCCGTGACATTTATGCTACGTTTGCCACCATTTTAATTTATTGATGTATGTACTGACAATTATTCTACTCTTTGTGTAATATACTTTCGTTTATGGGTATTTACATCTTCATTGTATGACCCTTCTTCCATGGGGTGTACGTTTCGAAAGTTACCCAAGTCGGTAAGGGAACCTTTCACCCTCCTCTTTCTAAAAGACTTCTTTTGTTATGTCTTTTAAGTCACATACTATTATGTTGGGATATGTTCTTCTATATACTTATTGATGTAAATTTTATGTCCAAGTGATGAGATACCATTTTTATCTCTCATCAACTCATTTTCTGATTTTTGAAGTGACGTCGTTAGGCTGTCAAATTTTTGCAAGGGAACTTCTTAACAAAATTTTGTTTCTTTGGGGTAAACTTGTACTCCTTGAACATGTCATTCTATGAATATGTGTAAATAAACTCTGATTTTTTTACACTTAATATCCACTTTTATTTGGTGTATTCATTTGTTAAACATAATTATGTAATTGATTTATCCTTAATATAAGGATACCGTCTTTGTAAGGGACTTCGTCTCAATCTATTTTCATTGAGGCATATTTTGTTTATACAAAAAATTCTTTATAAAGTGTATAAAAATCTTTTACTTTTACTTTTATTCAAAAGGAATCTTTTTTATACGAATCATTTTACTAAACGACAAAAAGTATGTTTCTTTTAACGTACGTGGTGACAACGACCTTTCCACCACTGCGAGTATTATTTGATCTTTGGATTCCTCAACAAGCCGTAATATTTTTTTAAAAGTAAATAAATACCATATACTCTTTTATGTATTTTGGTATTGAAAATGGTTTTGATAATGTATTTGTTAAGTTAATATATTTAATTTATATATTGTGATTGAAATATGGAAATGTTTTCTTGCATTTATAATTGTTTTATGTATTATGATTTTGTAATGGTACTTGGACATTTTACGAGTGGTTACGTGATAAACCATTTGACGGGTGGTGCCGTGAATACCAGGACAGTTGGTTACTTTATAACCTCCAATGCATTGGGTATGGAAGTTGGTCGTATGGGTATTCTATTAAGTATGTGTGGAAGTCGACCGTATAGTTATTCCATTTAAGTATGTTTATGTCCCAAGTTACCTTTTTATGTTATGTGTTCTTTATATGGGTTTTATGGTAATCTTTTGGTTAAAAAATGGTAAGTAAGGGTCTTTTATTCAGTGAATAGTTTTTACTAATTCATAAAGGTGAAAAGTATTACTTTGGTAAAGTATTCATGGTTAACTTGTTGTTTTAAAAAACTAACTGTTTTCCTTCTTTGTGTATCCTTTACAAGGCTTTTTATGCTCATCCCAAGTTTTTTAAATGTTTTATACAGGACTTAAAGATGAATAAGGTCAAGGATGGGATCATGTAAAGACCTTCTATCTAAAACATGGAACTATACATGTTTCTTTTTAAGTGTTTTTTTTTATTTTATGGAAACGTAGTAGAAGTGTCTACTATGTAATCTTTTGAGATGTAATAGTTATAACCTAATTCTCTAAAACTCTAAACCTGAAAATATCCTCTATGTGAATTATTCGTTTAATTCATGATTAAGTAATGTTTAAGGTCGGGGCCTTATAGTTGGTATCAAAGGTCGGTTTAGATAACTTTAGATGTTAGGGTATTCTCTAAGCATAAGTGACATTACCATAATGGTTAGGATTTTAGAAAGAGTCCTAGTTTTAGATAAAGTGAATGATTAAGTATATCTTAGTGTTTATCATCCTCATTAGTACATGATGGTTTTTTTGATATACTCACAGTGACCTTTTTGGTTTTAGTAACTGGCTGGATCTAGCAGGCACCAAAGTAACAGTGGATGTGAAGGAAACTGTGACAGTTTTCTGAGCGAGCAACTGAATGATATCGGAGCTACAATGAGAACTCTTGTGTTTATCCTCAACCAACTATCTGGGGTCATGATTGACCACCTAAACCTTGGTGATTTCTATAAGGCATCATATATGCGAGAAACAAATCCCTACGAAACTACAAGTAATAATCATAAAGGTAAGTGTGTTTAAAAACCTATTTGTCAAAGATGTGGAAAGAAACACCTAGAACAATGTTTCAAAGGGATATAAATATGCTATAGATGTGGAAATGAAGGTCATAAAGAAAAAACCTACCCTGGAAAAAGGAATCATCCAGTTGACTCGAGGAAAGGGAAAGAAGTTCTTTATGAGGGATCAATTTAATGTTTTAAATGTGGTGTGCATGGTCATTATGCAAACACATGTCCTATAAAGAAGTTTTGGGAATGGGATCACCAAGATCATACAAATATTCGTTTACCAATACCTAATTCCATTCCGATTGAGGATGAAGAAACTGACAATAACCAATCAAAGGTATGGATTATTTCGAAACATTTGTTTTCCTATTTTGGAATCTTAGGATATGATTAAAGATTTTGTTTGTAGGAAAGAAGTATTTCAGAATAAGTTGGAAATAAATGGTTAATGGATCATGAAGAATGTTTAATGAGTAAGAAGTCAACATATAAGGGCTTCAAGAGTTATGGTGAAATTCTTAAGAGTATTAAGTCTCTTTTGATGATGGGGTTACATTAGAAGACTATTTATAGTATGTGTAACCCTGATGTTTGGTATATGAAAATTTTATTCAATGAATATTTATATGTTCTTTTGTGGACATGGTTATAAAGAACCATTTGGTTTTATATCATCCTTACTTTTGAGGTAATTATGGGTTACTAAATTTAATGATGGAAAGTGAAAGGCATGAGATAATATTGAGGTTAAATTATGTTATGGTTATTTTTGATGATTTTATCTCTTTTTGGGGAATGATTTGAGAATTATATAGTCTGGAAAAAGGACAACACGCAGACCATGTGACAACCCGTTGCTTCGGACAAAGCTGTGGGAATCGAACCCACAACCAAAGTGTGACTAGTATTTATCTCCTACCACTGGACTACGTGAAGTCCCTGGTTAGTTTGACTAATTAATTTTAGTTAGATGATTTTATGAATTAAGATTAAGTTGATTTTTGGTTATCTATGGAAATTATTAACCTATCTTGGAGGATATGTGATTAGGTTAATTACTTTTCAATACGAGACTTTAATAGCAACAGAGGTTGTTTGGAGATAAATGATACGATTTAACTTGGAAGACTGTGTGATTAAATCCTTCAAATATTTGGGTTTCAATTGTAGATTGGTTTACTTATGGTCTTTGTTGAACTTTGGGTTTTGTTGGACAAATTTTGGAGATTAAGAATAGATTTTCTTTTTATATAGGGTTATCCTTTTCTGGATTATCTGATCTTGTACTAACATTTTTGGTTTTGGTTTTGGTTAAAGTCTAAATACATGGGAAGTATGTAGTTCTCTTTTTTGGATTAGGTGATTCTCTAGAAGTTGATTATAGTACTCTTAATGTGAACAAGTCTTCCTAAATACTCATCATTTGGGGAAAGTATGAGTTTGTGTAAGAAATCTTGTAAAAGTTTAAAGTCAACATGACAAGTAAGTATGTTTCCTTAAGATCAAAAATAAATTCCTCATTGAAAAGTAACCTAAAAAAATGTTATTCATTAACTTTTCCTACTGGGGAATCGAATACCGTTTAACCCACCACAAGTTTGTGATTTTCTTGTGGTTAACTTTCTCCAAAACATGTTTTCTATCACTCTCCCTCAGAACATGACCCTTTTCTTTTTCTTCCATATCAATGTTTTCCTACAAGGAATCATAGTATGGGTTATCTCGAGTGACCTCTGTACTTCTCTTTCTTTCTTTTAAAGTGATTTTTTTACCGACTCTTGTTCTGATGTGGGACTTTCAATGATGTTTCCGAGCCCAATTTTAAAATTGCGAGGACGCAATTCCCAAAAGGAGGGAAGGATGTAACACCCCAAGTAAATAAAGAATATGACATTTTTATATTTATCCCTATTTGTGAAAAAAAAAATATTAATATTCCTTTAAAGGGAACGCTATTCTCGATGGCGTACCCAATACGTGACAATGAGTTCCTTTGAAATCTTACGTTGGACTCTAATAATAAAAAAATATTATTTTAAATGGTAGTTAATGCCTAGCCATTGTAATGTCGGGAAATAATGGAACTAACTAAAAAATTATTATATATGTTTTTCAAATATTTTTACTTTTTACAATAAATGTTAGAGGATTAAAAATGCGAATGAATCCAATTTTAAGCGTAAACGTTCTAATATTCTTTAAAAGGTCGATTAACCGCCTTTTGATGGAGAACCTCTTTTAAATCCACTTTTTGACAATTTTATGTGTTATATTTGAAAAAATAAAATTCTTCTTTAGAATCAGGACATCAAAATTTACTTTGTGTAAATTTTTTGTATTTTTCCGATAAAGTTCATTTTTTTAATGAATAATGAAAAAGTTGTATTTTAATTCAAAACCTCTTTTTAATATAATTTATTTATATGATTAGATTATCTTTTCAATTGGTTTTAAAGTGAAATTAGAATATATTTTTACCATTTAATCCAATAGTGGTCATTGGAATTAATTTCACTTTGAAATTGGACTTAAACTAGTGTCAATCTTTTAATAGATATTGTTTCTTAAAAACACGTTATTTGTTTTGACAGCGGGAATTATTTATTAAATTAATTAATGCAACTTATATGTTTTGAATTTTGTAAAATAGACATCATTTTTGAATTCAGAATATCAAATATAGATTAGGGTGAATTTTTGGTATTTTTCTAAAAAACATCAATTTTAGATGAATAGTGAAACCACTAAGTGGTAATTTAAAAACTGATTTTTCGTTTAAATGAAACTTTACCACTTCTGTGATTTGATTTTCAAAAATCTGAAATACATGGTTGTCATTAGGATGTAAAATGTGGTTCAATCGGATTAAAATAATTTTTTGGTGAATATTAACTTTTAAGTTTTTAATCGCGATTAGAGGCAATTAGTGTAAATCAAGGAAAAAATAAAGATTTAATAATATGAAATGACCATGACACATGTCCTACCCTTATTGGATGAGTCATGGCTGACCAAAGCAATACATGGGTCAACATGTGGACCCCATGGAGCCACTTTGGTTGGAAAATGACATTAATAACTTTTTATTTAAAGTTAAAATTAAAATGTCACAAACATGTGTTGTTTTACTAAATCAATTTTTACATGGGGTTATACAAGTAATATTTTTTACAATAAATATTAATTAAAAAGATAAAAAAATTTCCTACATCATGATAGTTTTTTTATAATTTTTAGACATTAAATAAATTAAATTATTTGTGACACCATGATGATGCAGCTATTACCTCATTATTTAACGATTTAAATAAAATGAAAAGATAATGGAAAATCTAAGACCTAAACATGTCAAAAACTTATTGGATGGGTCGATTTAAAACTATTATCACCTTATACTCCAAATATATAATTTTGGGACCTTTAAAATCCGAAATACATTTTATAATAAAGTAAAATTTTATAATTTTCCAAGAGTGCCCCTCCTCTCCGCTTATAAAAGGATCCCACCTCTACCACCTCACCCACACTGATCAATCCTTTGGCTCGGCCTAACCCCACCCATTTCATCTCTCCATATCCCTCTCTTCACCATTGAATCCTCACCTTTGGGCAGAATCCTTTCCAAATAAGCCTTTGAGCTCAAATCAAAAAGAGTTACCCGATTTAAAGGTAACGTCTTCCCTTTTGTTATTTTGTTTTATTTTGCTTCTCCAGCCCTATAAACTCTTTTATTCCATTATTTTATAAAAAAATCAGTATATTAAATATACTAGGATGTTGTTATGTGAAGTACTCTAGATACACTTACACACACCATCGTCTAATGGTTAAAGAACATACTGTTTCTATGGATGGTGAATTTCTGCCTCACGAAACGATGATTGTTCAATATTCTCTTAACACCTTTCATGATGTCCATTATGATGTCACTATATTTTATATATTATATATATGGTATTTATGTTTTCTATATGCTTCTGAATTTTATATTTAAAACATGCCTTTATGCTTTTCATGTTGTGCAAATGCGATAATTTCATACGAGGAAGTGTGGACTACCACCCCCTCATGTGATGTGACTCGTTCATGCAATACATGGAATGTATAAAGAATGAAATTAATGAACATATGTGACCTATATGACATATATATTATACAGTAGTTATAATATATATATCTATCAATTATTTTTAATTCTATTAATATGACAAAGAAATAAAAGTAGCGTTCATGCGTACGTACGGCCTACCGTCTCCATGAACGGTGAATTTCTTTTCTTTTTATCTAAAAATGTTATGGAGTAGTATAAAATGAATACGTACTGGATATATATGATATTTAAATAATTAATACTATTCTGGAGATGATTTACTTATAACTACATGGACAATCATTTTGAAAGAAGTTCATTTTTGACTCATGTACCAAACATCGACAAAAATGTCTGATATGAAATCACATTATTAACCAATTATTATAACATTATAATATGTGATATGAACTGAATAATAATCTTTAAAAGATTTCCTTAATAAATTATAAATTGACCAAAGTTTATTATTCAGGAATATAAAGAAACAAACAAGACAAGTCGGACTTCAGGTAAGGGATCCTACCTCTCTCATTCTTTTTCAGCACTCTCTTTTATGTAATTTCCTTTAATCTCATCTTTATTATGTTTTGGGAAGTTATTTTATATTCCTCTTACTTTACTTTTTGTTTTCATATGATTAGAGACCCTATTTGATATCATCAAACCATTTTTGGAAGTTTTAAGTGGCGTCATTAGGCTGTCGAGTTTTCGTAAGGGAATTTTCATCTCACTTTTATTCCCGTGACATTTATGCTACATTTGCCACCATTTATTTTGAGTGGTTTTTTTGATTCCCATTATTCTACTCATTGTGTAATATACTTTCTTTTATGGGTATTTACATCTTCATTGTATGACCCTTCTTCTATGGAGTGTACCTTTCGAAAGTTACCCATGTCGGTAAGGGAACCTTTCACCCTCCTATTTCTAAAAGAATTCCTTTGTTATGTCCTTTAATTCACATACTATTATGTTGGGATATGTTCTTGTATATCCTTATTGATGTAAATTTTATGTCCATGTGATGAGATACCATTTTTATCTCTCATCAACTCATTTTTTGAATTTTGACGTGATGTTGTTAGGCTGTCGAATTTTTGCAAGGGAACTTCTTAACACAATTTTGATTCTTTGGGGTAATCTTGTACTCCTTGAACATGTCGTTCTATGAATATGTGTGAATTAACTCTGATTGTTTTACACTTAATATCCACTAATATTTGGTGAATTCATTTGTCACACATAATTATGTAATTTATTTATCCTTAATCTAAGGATACCGTCTTTGTGAGGGACTTCGTTTCAATCTTTTTTCATTGAGGCATATTTTGTTTATACAAAACGTTCTTTATACAGTGTATAATCCCCTTTGAATTTTAATTTTATTCAAAAGGAATCTTTTTTATATGAATCATTTTACTAAACGACAAAAATTATGTTTCTTTTAACGTATGTGGTGACAACGACCTTTCCGCCGTCGCGAGTATTATTTGATCTTTGTCTTCCTCAACAAGACGTAATATTTTTTTTAAAGTAAATAAATGCCATATAATATTTTCTCTATTTTGGTATTGCAAATGGTTTTGATAATGGATTTGTTAAGTCAATATATTTAAGTGATATATTGTGATTGAAATATGGAAATGTTTTCTTTCATTTATAATTGTTTTATGTATTATGATTTTGTAATGGTGCTTAGACATTTTTTGGGTGGTTACGTCATAAACCATATGAAGGGTGGTGTCGTGAATACCAGGACGGGTGGTTACGTTATAACCTCCAATGTAATGGGTTTGGAGGTTAGCCGTATGGCCATTCCATTAAGTATGTGTGGAAGTCGACCGTGTGGTTATTCCATTTAAGTATGTTTACGTCCCAAGTTACATTTATATGTTATGTGTTCTTTATATGGGTTTTATGGTAATCGTTTGGTTACAAAAGGGTAAGTAATGGTCTTTTAGTCAGTGAAGGGTTTTTACTACTTCATAAAGGTGAAAATTATTACTTTGGAAAAGTATTCATGGATTACTTGTTGTTTTGAAAAACTAACAGTTTTCCTTCTTTGTGTGTCCTTTACTGGGCTTTTTATGCTCATCCCAAGTTTTTGAAATGTTTTCCACAGGACTTAAAGATGAATATGGTCAAGGATAGGATCAAGGAAAGACAAACTATCTAAAACATTGGACTAGACATGTTTCTTTTTATGTGTTTTTTTATTTTATGAAAACTTAGTAGAAGTGTCTACTATGTAATCTTTTGAGAAGCAATAGTTATGACCTAAATCTCTAAAATTATAAACCTGAAAAGATACTCAATGTGAATTATTCATTTAATTCAATATTATGTATGGTTTAAGGTTGGGGCCTTATACAAAATCTCCCTAATCTAAATGGAGTGTAATCAGGATGGGTACTACTCCTCATGGAATAGTTGTTGGAAGTCATCCCATGAGAGTACTGACTCATCGTGCATCAGAGTAACCCGAATCCACCAACATCTAGCTGCTATATGGAAAATTCTAGCTACAAAAGCCACTATCTAGTCTATTAGTGTCCAAACAAGCCTAAAGAGGAGGACACCGACTCTAGCCAATCCTCAGATGCCTAAGAATCTAGATCACTATGGAACCTCAGTGGTCTCTGCCACTGGAACTCGTGGAGTTCAATCAGCTTCGGCGCATCCTCAGCCTACTCTTCTTTGACTAACTGCTGATCAATATGTGGATATGCAGCTACATGTCCACCTGGAGGAAGGGGGATCATATGATGGATCCTGAACTAAGGCATCATTGTCACAAACTAGAGCAGGCATCCTGGCTAGCTGGCATCGCTGAGGCATCTTGAATCCATCAATGAGTACCACGATCAAATAAGAATATATATATATATATATATATATATATAACAATAGTGATGTGAGACAATAAGGAAAGTCAAAGACTCAATACTATATGATGAATCTATCAATTTTCCCTGACAAATATGTCTCATCATGCCGAGTCGATAAGTGCATAATCAGGATCCTAGTGACTGACTACATTGGTCATTACACCATCACTAAACTCTTTGGCCTGAGAGCCTCACTCATGACGCATTGAAAATATTTCCCTAAACCCAGCCGAGACATTTTTAATAAAACATGTGAAAAAAACCACATATCTAGAAAACTTTTCCTGAAGAAATCTATGCAACCTTACACTTCCTTTTGTGGCTATATGACACACCCTATTTGTCCCCTGCAATAGTTGAAGCTCTGAAAAAACCCATCCTATGAACTATGTATGCCCCAGCCATGGATGGTTTTAAACTACCTACATAAATTATAAAGGAGCAACATTATCATCACTGACAAGATTTTATTCCCCATCCCCATTTGGAACCTCTAATCTTTTAGTTAATCATTCATAACAACCTCATATTCTAGGTGAATTAACTCGATGAAACAAATGGAACATTTCATAACCAACACTCACCTTTATCAAAGGTAAAAAATTCATGGGTTTTCTCCCCTCATTATGTTTTAGGATAGAACTATGGGTTGAATATTTTATTGAGTTAATTCTGCATATGATCCTCAAGAAAATATCTTTCATGATATAGACCCACTATTTAATTCCCAGTACTTCAAGCATTTATGTGGAAAAACCCACCTTAGAGTCCTCATTATTTTTCATAAAATATAATATCATATCAATCCTCTCAAGACACTCTTCAGAATCCTAGGATCCAGTTTCACCATCGAATACAGGTTGATTCTTCTTGGTAAATTCTAATACATGGTCCACCATTCATCCCTAGTTTGTAATGCCATCCAGACATAGAGTCTGAATAGTGTGGATTATTGCTTCTATCAAAGAAGGGTCCACTAGATAGTTTTTATATAGAAATATTCCCAAATATTCCTCACCCTTATTTGGATGATATCTTATAGGTGGAATTTTCTAATAACTATAAATAAATTTCCAATTATATTGAGAGTAATTTCAAAATCAAAGATTGACTTCAAGAATCAAAAATTCAAACCTTTAGCTAACAATAATTTAAATAAATTATGGACTCAATGAATTAAAGACAAACAATAACGAATACTTTCCATTAAATAAACCCCAAATCTATTTCATTTAAATAACCTCAAACACCAAGTCTCAAGCTCATAAAAAATCATTAACCACCATTGGTAAATCAAGTTAAGACATCAAAGTGAGGTGGACAAGCACCCTATCATACTTACTAATGGAATTCTAATTTTCATAACTCCTTTATACCAAATACCATGAACCAAAACCAGCTAGTTTCATAACTCTTTAGGCTGGATAATGGATATGATACCATTTTTGTAATATACCATCCCAAGTCAACCTAATACATCGCCCACGTTCTCTATCCACAAGATAAAGATCAACAAACAACCAAACATATCTCATGAATAACCTAATGAAAAAGGAACAAATATATTACAATGTAGGATAAGGTTAAATAATCATTATACATACAACTTCAATCCCAAAAAAGATATACCAAAAAGAAAAAAACAAGCCAAAATCTGAGTTCCCATGTCACTGATCATCACCACTAATCTTATGAACTAAGAAGGCAATGAGAACAAAGAAAATATAGGGAACTAAAATATTTCCTCTCCTTTAAATGGTTCCTACAAAACCACATCTACAAAATCCCAAAAGAAAAAGTATGGTGTTTTACCAAATCCTAGTATTATTTCAATAAAGAATCTATAAAAAAGTATAATACCATGAAAAATGTTAACTCCAGCTTTAAAAATATTTATATTTTATAAATAAATTTGAAAAGATAAAAAAATATGTAAAACATCCTTTCATTTACATAAAAACAGTTCATATTCACATAATCTAGGAAAATAAAAATCACATGAAGAAATGAAAATATAACAAATCCATCCATGGATACACGATAAATAAAACAAGTCAGAAACCAGATATGTAATTTAAAATCATGTATAAAACCAAGAATAAATGACAAAGTAGAATTTTGGGATCAAGACTATTGTAATACATACTCATACATAAAAAGGGAACATGGATTCTATCATAATGTGAATCCCAATGGTATTTAGTCCTTCTATAGTCTTATGATATCAACAAAATAATCTCTAGTGGTGTCACATTCTTTAGGTACATGTCTATTTCAGGATGCATCCAAGGTTATGAATGTGCAATGTTTACTAAAACCTTGAAAACTATTATTATAATTTATAAAAAAAATCAAAGATAAGAATCACGTCTCTCATTCTTGAAAATCTATTTCACATTAAAATTTAACTTTAATGAATTTTTTCAAACCCTAGTGTGAGAAAATGTATTTTTAAATAAAAATCCATTTAAATACATGAAAATTTGGAAAAAAATTCACATTAATATTGAATTGATCATTTTAATAAAACAAAGAAAAGTAATTCAAAATAAAATTGATTATTTCATGAGTTTGAACCTTTATATAGACACACATACCTCAATAATGAAGGAATATTGGTCACCTTTGAGAATGAAAATTGGAAATGAGTATATTTGATCCTCATGATCCTAGATCCATAAGAAACATCATCAAATTAGTATAAAACTCCTTATATATAGAAAAAATTTTCAATTGGAGTCTAAGGGGGATAGAGGATAAGATATAAAGAGAGGATATAAGAAAAGAAGAGAGAACTATATAAAAAAAGGGACATAAATTGAAGAAATCTATCAAGAATGAAGTAGAATCACCATGAAAAATAGAAAAGAAGCCTCAAGATCACCTAGGGAGGTTTAGTTTGAGCCAAATTAATATTAGGATGTGATCTGATATAGAAAATATCAAGTGTGAATAGGTTAATTACATCTTTTTAACCATTCATATTAAGGAACAATGTTGGGCCAAACGGTTAAAAAATCATGAACTAACCATGTATGGCCTATGTCCCTATGAAAAAAAATGAATGTGGTTACATAGGGAGAGTAGAATGGTTTGGAAAACTATACTCAAGCAATGAAACACCTATGGATAACCACCCAAAAATAAACATGATTTCACAGTGAGTATCATGGTTTAAAAATCCATACTAAAACGTTGAAAAATTCCTCTAGAACCTCTTAATTTCATACCTCACAATTACCACACAGATTGTAATAACCATGAAATTAAATTCTATGACTGGATAATTTCCACCAAAAACTCCAATTTTTTAGCATTGGACTCCAAAAACCCCCTAGATAAATACAAAGGATAAACGGAACTCAAACTAAGGCATACATGTGACACAAATGGTTTTATATTGGATATCTCACAAATAAAATGACATTATTAATGAAATAAAATGAATAAAAAAATAATCATAATCAAATAAAATAGCTATAAATAACCATATTAATCAATTCAACAAAAAACTCAAACTTCTCAAACCTTATAGCATAACATGGTTCAAAATAGCTTGGGGTAATAGGCATGAATCTACAGATCACGTTGTAATGTACTTTCCTCAAAGACATCAAGATTCCATAGAATGCAATACTAAGGGATTACACAGCAACAAAACATATTATCACATTGATTATCAATATCTAATAGAGACTCTGTGAACATATTTCCATCATCCACATCTAACTCTTCCCAATCCAGGACATGAGATTCATCATAAATATGTTGATTGAATTAACAATAAAAGAGAGTCGTTGTGGATCATGTCCAACTATGGGGTAATTTATGACCAATATGTCACTTTTTTTATCCACCCACACACCTAAAATGGGGTTATAATATTGGGATAATTCTTACTCCCTCGAACAAACCTTTGTTTCCCATGAAAAAGGGGAACATTCAAGAATAAATGGTTTCCATCCTTAAACTCTAGGGGTATTTTACTTTGGTAATAATAAGTATCCTGGTGAACCTACACCATATTTATCAACACTCAAATCATCTAAAACTTCAAAATCATTCTCTGAACCACTACTGGTCCATGAAATAGTAACTCTCCAAACTTCATCCAACACAACAAAGATTTATAGTTCCACCAACATAATGCTTTAGACATATTCATGCTGATGTAAGTGATATAACTATTATTATAAATGAACTCAACCAAAGGTAAGTGATTTACCTATAACCCACTAAAATTCAAGATTCATGTCCACATGATATCCTTGAATGTCAAAATGGTATGTTCTCTATTCCATACATCTATGGGTGGAAATAATAGTTAAGGTGAAACTCAGGTAAAAATGGATATGGAAGACATTCCCACACCCACAAGGTAAAACAAGGATCATAATTAGTGATGATGGACCTTGGTATCTCATGAATCCACACTATATTTCTCATATACCACCTCGTTAATGAATCCACAACACCTAACTACCTAGTCTCTTAAAAATGAGTTGACTTCTTCAACAAATCCATGATTACCTAAATATAATCATTCCCTTTTTATGCTTTGGGTTTTTGAAGTAGGTTTCCTACATCTAAATATTTGTACTTTATATTAATTCTATACTCAAAGAAGTGAATATTAGTAAAATTAATTATTTTATAATTTTCATTTTTCATTATTAATTTTTTGTAATTATCTCCTAGAGTATCTATCACATTGAAAAGCGCATAGCAGTTCCCCGCTATGATGAGAACCTCTAAATGGCATGAAATTATTCATAAAACATATTCTATAGTCAGATATCATTATATAATGTGACACATAGTATATTAACTATCATGTGTGAATACACATATACTGATGATACTTCATCTCTTGAAGTTACAAATTGTAATCTCTAAGATGAGATATTATGATATTACACTAACCTATAAGAGATCCACATAATTATGTGTTATTTGATTCCAATTTGGAATCCTTTATAATGATCCTTAAGCTTTAATATTATTAGTAATGCATCCCATGACTCATGAAGATTGATGTACTAACCAAAACACTGATTCCATATGTTATTGGGAAGTAGGTTGTGTTGGGTGCATCATGATTGATATGTTATTAATAAAAAGGTTATTGAATGATTTTTTCCATTCCATCTTTACGAAAGATGGTATCTTGGCCTTTTTATTGAAATTGTACCATCACATTATGTTCTACGTCCATGTTTTATAGAGGAGTTCATTTTAGATTTTCAAAGACATATGTATTAAGAATATAGATCTTTAAAATGGGTGTGAAACTAGTGTGATTAGATATTGACACATAATTATTGTATTACACAGTGAGTGTTCACAAGTGGTTTTTTCCGTTGTGATTTATTTTCTTTCTTTATGTGTGGCCTGACCCATTTTTGAAAAGTAATCTTAGACTTTATGCAAGCCCAGCTAATGCCACTATGGAAAAGACCTAGAGGGTCATACAAAAATTGTATATATTGATCTCAGTTAAATATTATTTATATTTTACAGTTGGAATAAATATTATTCTCGATAATGAGATGTAATATTTTATGATTTCTTAAATGATCAAAAATATTAAATAAATATTTATAATGAGGTAATTTATAATTACATGAATATATAATATTTATTTATCTCTTGTTATTTGAAAGGTGATAAATAATTAATTTATTTCTTTACCTGAATATTAAATAAATATTTCTTCACATGGTATTTTTAATTTACATGAATATATAATATTTATTTTTCTCTTATTATTTGAAATGTGATAAATAATTATTTATTCATTACTCAATGTTTTATTTCATTACATGAATATTAAATAAATATCTATTCACCAAACAGTGCATAGAATATTTATTTAATAATTTATTTAGTATAATTTATTTAAATAGTTATTTGAAAATTTAGTACATGTTATGGAGGATGAGTGGACCAGATTTTTCTTGGTGATAAATATTTATTTACCAAATTTTAAAATTTAAATTTATCATTGGGTGGGTTAGTGTATGAAATTAAATAAAATATTATTACTATTTTATTACAATAAAATGGGTTTATTTTGGGTTTAACATTTAATTCAGGGACTTTTATCAATTAATTAAATATTAAACCATAACCCTAAGTCTATAAATAGATTGTTATCACATTTGGGAATGGGTTAATAATTGTGAACAAGATCACCCTCTACTTCCTCCTCATGATCTCTTCCTCTTGACGTAGAGGAGAATAAGAGATGTTACGTCAAGACCAAGGGAATGTGAAGTAATCATGGAATACAATGAAAGATGATCATTTAGCCATACTGGCACCCAGAATTTCTTCATCTATTTTATTGACTAAAGTATCACTTTTTGATCACATATCGAGAAGATTTTATTTAATCCCTCGTGATTTAATGATGATACATATGTTATCTTTGAACAATCATCACCATCAATGAAGAAATATAATAAGACTGAGTTAATCCTTATTTTATTTGTTAAAATAATAATAAATTGATGTAAAAGGATCATCTCTTGAGTCTAATGAAATATATTTTTCAATATTATACAAAAAAAATTCTTTATTCATGGAATTCACATCACGTGCGTTATGAATGATATTTTGAAACAAAAAAAAATTGAGTTTCCTATAGTCCCAATATGATATTTTTCTACATCTGAAACAAACAAGTTGTATCAAATCAGTCACATTAGATTTATTATTATTTTATTATTATTTACCATTATACACATTTAAAATTATTTTTTATTTCATGAAATTCCTTTTGGAATACAATCATTGAGATCACTTCTTACTCTTTCATTTATTACTCATTTAATCTGTATATGATTAATTTTTAATAAAGAATGTCTAGAGAACATAGATGTCAATTATGAGAATTCTAGATGAGAAACATGGGATGGAATGACATAAATCTGGATTAAAAGTTGTGTATTCCAGTTTGTTTCATCATGGTGTAGTGAGAATCAATTGATTGCATCATGTAATGAAGGATGCATAATGCATTAAATGTTATGTTTGTTGACCAAGATACTCTAGCACAAAACATGGTGGACAACACACCATGTAACTGGGTTACACACCATTTAGTCCATGCATTTTTATAGTGGAAAACATGTTGTCAAACATGCATCATATATTAATTTACATGATGTATTACGATTGATATCAACTTAACTAACAAGTTACATGGTGTGTAAAAGTAGTACATGAATTGTACCTAAAAAATGACTATGAATAAATACACACCCATTATCTATGTGTGTGTCACATATATACAGTGAGTGGTATATGTGGAATATAGCTATATGTACATGTTGTGAACCTGTCTGATATATAAAAGAATTTAATATTTTAATTTATTACTCATTTAAACCACAACAACATGTACTACCGGTATTTTTTCTATAATTTTTTGACTCATACACATTTTATTAGAGATTTTATATATATTATATGATTAATAATTTTTGTATAAAATTTTTACAAACATACCATGTATAGTTTTAATACTTTATATACTATTTGTGTATTAAAATAATTTCACTCTATGTTAATTAACATGTATTTCATGTTACATTTCTTGACTCATACATGACATATAATTATGGGACAGGAAGTTTGTGATATATACCACTTGAGTAGA
Organism: Viscum album; assembly: GCA_963277665.1. Lineage (NCBI taxonomy): Eukaryota > Viridiplantae > Streptophyta > Magnoliopsida > Santalales > Viscaceae > Viscum > Viscum album. The sequence continues at coordinate 438,438,263 of OY728165.1, read as the reverse complement.
CTATATATGAAAAAAATACATGTAGATTTTTTCGAACATGTATTCTCTATGTATATTCCAGTTTAAAAAATGTGTACTTATTTTATTACCTTTATATATAAATTTAATTTATTTAATTTATTTAAAATAACAACTGATGTTTTTCTCTAGGATAGATTGGATAGATATTAAGATAAAATGAATTAATTGATAAATCTGATAATTAATTAGATTACTTTGTGAGTTTTTTATCATAATAAAAAAAATTTAAATGAATGCCAACATTTTGTTTAAAATGTGCATCTACTGCACTAGTAAATGATCATGGTCATAGGCTAACATTTTCAAGTGTACAGTTTATTTTAATTTAATAATTTCATTATGTTTTGGAACTTATTTTAATAAATTAAATGTATGGAATGTGATTCATCCCTCCCACCTTATTATGTATGGATCTGAATACCAACATTTTTTATATAAACTTCCTTTCTAGTTCCCTTCACCTATGAGGTATGTAAGTTCATTATAAGGATAGATCTCCCAAATGAAAGGATTTGATTCATGATAGGGATGAAGATAACCCAATCCAAGGGGATACATAAGTTATAGGTTTAATGATTTAACTTGATCCTCGACAAACGTAATGAATTTTCCCCTATGGTCAATGGTTTTCTCACTGTCAGATTCATAAATAATATTGTAATTAAATATCATGATCATAACATGATTAATTTATTTTATTTCTATCAATTCATGATTTATTTTATGGATATATGACCTTTGTCACATAGATAAATGTATTTATGTGAAATTGTGGAATTAAAATAAAAGGGTTATTCGTAAAAAAAATTTCAGTATATAGTTAATCACATATGTTAAATTCAATTAATATTAATAATACATGTATAAGATAAAATAATAAATTATATACATTATCAAAAAAACTCCCTAGAGATGATATTAAGACTATATTCCTTTCGTTACCAGTTTTATAATGAACCCTTAGAACAAATTGTTTGACTATCCCTTTTCATGACACTTACTTTTATCAAGGAGTTATAATGACCGTTTTTGGTTGAATTAACCAAGTTCACATCAAGAGGATTACAATTTTATAGAATTAATGTATCTTCGTGGAATTTTTTAAGGAAAAATACGTTTGTATTTCTATATTTGGGATTCCATTCAATAAACCTAGTATTTTCAAGTCATCACTTGGAAATATTCGCTACCTAAATACCTTTGAGTAATTAACTAAGCCATATTTTGGGTTATGAGAAGGAAAATATGGATCCCATACACTATAATTTTAACCTTATAGGGCATTCGAAGTTCAATAGTGAGTTTCATTGAGACTTGATAAAATAGATGGAGACATAATTAAATTTAAATGGTTATGTCTCAATTAATTAATAATCATGTAAAGTATGAATAACTCATTTTTACATGGTCTTAGAATATTTAAAAGATCAAAAATCAAATTATCCATGAGATCAATTATAGATAAATATCATCTATTAACTATAAATAAATTCCAATAATGTTTAATATGATTACATATTGTTGTTTTTTTCATGAAAATAAGTCTTATATAATAGAATCCTCAACACCATATCCTCCTCCTAAGAAGGTGAGTTTTTAGGTATTCATTATCTGTGAGAAACTCATGGATGATTCAATAAATGTTCAGTGATTAATGATTTCATAAATGCATGTTGAATTCAGGAAATAATATGAGAACATGGATTCTTATTGAATGATTCATTATCTCCATGATCTTTACTATGAGAGATCCAAACAGGAATAGTATGTGATCTCTAAGGCGATCTTCATAATAATTCTTATAGAATGTGTGATAGTTGGGCCACTTGTAGTCAAACTTAATAGATACATTGTCCACCTAGAGGTTATAGGTTTTAAGTTACTAATTAATTTTATAATAATATAATTCTATCATTTATTCCTAAAATAATCTCTAGTTTCCACGAATCTATGAAAAAATAATAATATTTTATTGTTATTTAACTTTAACCCATCTTAACTTTTGAATGGAGCATCCAATTGACGTGAAATTGGTGGAATTGTGACCCTGATGGTAAAGTGGAAGTTTAAAGATAGATTTTGGGTGATGGGAATAAGATTAGGATGCAGACCCATGAGGCCTGGATTGGGCGTTTTTTGTGAGATGTGACTTTTTCACTAGGTGTCTATTTTGGATGAATGAGTGGTTGATTCTGTGTGTTTTATTGAGAGGATTTCATTGGTGTGATCAGTTCTATGTGTTCTAGGATTGAGGTATGGGACCCACTCGGGATTTTTACTGTTATATAATTTATTCCTAAAATAATCTCTATTTTTTAAAAAAAAATTAAAAAATATAGATAAGTCTCTATCAGATATCCTCACTCTACTTGTCTGACTTCCCATGGACATAAATCATGAAAATATCTCTATTCTTATGGTGAATAAGAGGAATGTTCGAGTAAAGATATACAAGACTAACTCCAATTAAAAATATTATTCAAAATATACTTCTTAATAAGAGTAGGATCAAGGGTTATGTAAATATTAAACCATAACCCTAAGTCTATAAATAGACTGTTATCACATTTAAGAATGGGTTAATAATTTTGCACAAGATCACCCTCTACTTCCTCCTCATGATATCTTCCTCTTGAGATAGAGGATAATAAGAGATGTTACATCCAGACCAATGGAATGTGAAGTAATCACGAAATACAATGAAAGATGATCAATTAGCCATACTGGCACCCATCATTTCTTCATCTATTTTATTGACTAAAGGATCACCTTTTGATCACATATAGAGAAGATTTTATTTAATCCCTCATGATTTAATGATGATACATCTGTTATCTTTGAACAATCATCACCATCAATGAAGAAATATAATAAGACTGAGTTAATCCTTATTTTATTTGTTAAATTAATTATAAATTGATGTAAAAGGATCATCTCTTGAGTCTAATGAAATATATTTGTCAATATTATTCAGAAAAAAAATCTTTATACATGGAATTCAAATCATGTACATTATGAATTATTTGTTGAAACCAAAAAAATTGAGTTTCCTATAGTCCCAATAGGATATTTTTCTACATTTGAAACAAACAAGTGGTATCAAATCAGTCACATTAGATTTATTATTATTTTATTATTATTGATCATTATACGCATTTAAAATTAGTTTTTATCTCATTAAATTCATTTTGGAATACAATCATTCATATCCCTTCTTACTCCCTTAGTTTATTACTCATTAAATCTGTATATGATTAATTTTTAATAAAGAATGTCTAGAGAACATAGATGTCAATTATGAGAATTCTAGATGAGAAACATTGGATGGAATGACATAAAGCTGGATTAAAAGTGGTGTATTCCAGTTTGATTCATCATGGTGTAGGGATAATCAATTAATTGCATCATGTAATGAAGGATGCACAGTGCATTAAATGTTATGTTTGTTGACCAAGATAGTCTAGCACAAAACATGATGGATTATACACCATGTAACTGGGTTACACACCATTTAGTCCATGCATTTTTATGGTGGAAAACATGTAGTAAAACATGCATCATATATTAATTTACACGATGTATTATGATTGATATCAACTTAACGAACAAGTTATATGGTGTGTAAAAGTAGTACTAGGATTTTACCTCAAAAATGACCATGAATAAATACAAACCCATTATCTATGTGTGTGTCACATATATAAATTGAGTGGTATATGTGGAATATAGCTATATGTACATGTTGTGAACCTTTCTGATATATAAAAGAATTTAAAATGTTAATTTATTACTTATTTAAACCTCAACAACATGTACTACCTGTATTTTTTCTATAATTTTTTGACTCATACACATACTATTAGAGATTTTATATATATTATATGATTAATTAATTTCTGTATAAAATATTTATAAACATACCATGTATAGTTTTAATACTTCATATACTATTTTTGCATTAAAATAATTGCACTCTATGTTAATTAATATGTATTCCATGTTACATTTATTGACTCATACAATACATATAATTATGGGACAGGAAGTGTGTTATATATACCACTAGAGTAGACTATATATGAAAATAATACATGTAGATTTTTTCGAACATGTATTCTCTTTGTATATTTTAGTTTAAAAAATGTGTACTTATTTTATTACCTTTATATATAAATTGAATTAATTTAATTTATTTAAAATAACAACTGATGTTTTTTTCCAGGATAGATTGGGTAGATATTAAGATAGAATGAATTAATTGATAAATCATATAATTAATTTGAATACTTTGTTAGTTTTTTATCTTAATAAAAAAATTGAAATGAATGCCAACATTTTATTTAAAATGTACATCTACTCCACTAGTGAATGATCATGGTCTTAGGATAACATTTTCATGTGTACGGTTTATTTTAATTTAATAATTTCATTATTTTTTTTAACTTATTTTACTAAATTAAATGTATGGAATGTGATTCATCCCTCCCTCCTTATTATGTATGGATATGAATACCCAAATTTTTTATATAAACTTCCTTTCTAGTTCCCTTCACCTATGAGTGATGTAAGTTCATTATAAGGATAGATCTCCCAAATTAAAGGATTTGATTCATGATGGGGATGAGGAAAACCCAATCCAAGGTGATACATAAGTTATAGGTTGAATGATTTAACTTGATCCTCGACAAACATAATGCATTTTCCCCTATGGTCAATGGTTTTCTCACTATCGGATTCATAAATAATCTTCTAATTAAAGATCATGATCATAACATGATTAATTTATTTTATTTCTATCAATTTTTGATTTATTTTATGGATATATGACCTTTGTCACATAGATAAATGTATTAATATGAAATTGTGGAATTAAATTAAAAGGGTTACTCGTAAATATTTTATCAGTATATAGTTAATCACATATGTTAAATTCAATTAATATTAATAATACATATATAAGATAAAATAATAAATTATATACATTATAAAAAACTCCCTAGAGATGATATTAATACTATATTCCTTTCGTTACCAGCTTTATAATGAACCCTTAGAACAAATTGTTTGACTATCCCTTTTCATGACACTTACTTTTATCAAGGAGTTAGAATGACGGTTTTTTGTTGAATTAACCAAGTTCACATCAAGAGGATTATAATTTTATAGAATTAATGTATCTTCGTGGAATTTTTTAAGGAAAAATAAGTTTGGATTTATATATTTGGGATTCCATTTAATAAACATAGGATTTTCAAGTCTTCACTTGGAAATATTCGCTACCTAAATACCTTTGAGTAATTAACTAAGCCCTATTTTGGGTTATGAGAAGGAAAATATGGATCCCATACACTATAATTTTAACCTTATAGGGCATTCAAAGTTCAATAGTGATTTTCATTGAGACTTGATAAAATAGATGGAGACATAATTAAATTTAAATGGTTATGTCTCAATTAATTAATAATCATGTAAAGTATGTATAATTCATTTTTACATGGACTTAGAATATTTAAAAGTTGAAAAATCAAATTGTCCATGAGATCAATTATAGATAAATATCATCTATTAACTATTAATAAATTACAATAATGTTTTATATGATTACATATTTTTTTTTCATGAAAAAAAGTCTTATATAATAAAATCCTCAATACCATATCCTCCTACTAAGAAGGTGAGTTATTAGGTATTCCTTATCTGTGAGAAACACATGAATGATTCAATAAATGTTCATTGATTAATGATTTCATAGATGCATGTTGAATTCATGATATAATATGAGAGCATGGATTCTTATTGAATGATTCATTATCTTGATGATATTTACTATGAGAGATCCAAACAGGAATAGAATGTGATCTCTAAGGCGATCTTGAAAAAAATTCTTATAGAATATGTGCTAGTTGGGGCACTTGTAGTCAAACTTAATAGATACATTGTCCACCTAGAGGTCATAGGTTTTAGGATACCTAATTAATTTTATAATAATATAATTCTATCATTTATTCCTAAAATAATCTCTAGTTTCCAGGAATCTATGAAAAAATAATAATATTTTATTATTATTTAACTTCAACCCATCTTAACTTTTGAATGGAGCATCCAATTGACGTGACATTGGTGGAATTGTGACCCCGATGGTAAAGTGGAAGTTTAAAGATAGTTTTTGGGTGATGGGAATAAGATTAGGATGCAGACCCATAAGGCCTGGATTGGGCGTTTTTTGTTAGATGTGACTTTTTCACTGGGTGTCTATTTTGGATGAATGACTGGTTGATTCTGTGTGTTTTTTTGAGAGGATTTCATTGGTTTGATTAGTTCTATGTGTTCTAGGATTGAGGTACGGGACCCACTCGGGATTTTTACTGTTATATAATTTATTCTTAAAATAATCTCTAGTTTTTTTTTTGAATTGTTTAAAAAATATAGACAGGTCTCTATCAGATATCCTCACTCTACTTGTCTAAGTTCTCATGGACATAAATCATGAAAATATCTCTATTCTTATGGAGAATAAGAGGAATGTTCGAGTAAAGATCTACAATACTAACTCCAATTATAAATATTATTCAAAATTTACTTCCAATAAGAGTAGGATCAAGGGTTATGTAAATATTAAACCATAACCCTAAGTCTATAAATAGATTGTTATCACATTTAGGAATGGTTTGATAATTGTGCACAAGATCACCCTCTACTTCCTCCTCATGATCTCTTCCTCTTGAGATAGAGGAGAATAAGAGATGTTACATCAAGACCAAGGGAATGTGAAGTAATCATGGAATACAATGAAAGATGATCAATTAGCCATACTCGCACCCAGCATTTATTCATTTATTTTATTGACTAAAGGATCACCTTTTGATAACATATAGAGATGATTTTATTTAATCCTTCGTGATTTAATGATGATACATCTGTTATCTTTGAACAATCATCACCATCAATGAAGAAATATAATAAGACTGAGTTAATCATTATTTTATTTGTTAAAATAATTATAAATTGATGGAAAAGGATCATCTCTTGAGTCTAATGAAATATATTTGTCCATATTATTCAGAAAAAAAAATTCTTTATTCATGGAATTCACATCATGTACGTTATGAATGATTTGTTGAAACCAAAAAAATTGAGTTTCCTATAGTCCCAATAGGATATTTTTCTACATTTGAAACAAACAAGTGGTATCAAATCAGTCACATTAGATTTATTATTATTTTATTATTGTTGATCATTATACCCATTTAAAATTATTTTTTATTTCATGAAATTCATTTTGGAATACAGACATTTAGATCACTTCTTACTCCCTTCGTTTATTACTCATTTAATCTGTATATGATTAATTTTTAATAAATATTGTCTAGAGAACATAGATGTCAATTATGAGAATTCTAGATGAGAAACATGGGATGGAATGACATAAATCTAGATTAAAAGTGGTGTATTCCAGTTTGTTTCATCATGGTGTAGTGAGAATAAATTAATTGCATCATGTAATAAAGGATGTACAGTGCATTAAATGTTATGTTTGTTGACCAAGATAGTCTAGCACAAAACATGGTGGATTACACACCATGTAACTGGGTTACACACCATTTAGTCCATGCATTTTTATGGTGGAAAATATGTAGTCAAACATACATCATATATTAATTTACATGATGTATTATGATTGTTATCAACTTAACTAACAAGTTACATGGTGTGTAAAAGTAGTACATGAATTGTACCTCAAAAATGACCATGAATAAATACACACCCATTATCTATGTGTGTGTCACATATATACATTGAGTGGTATATGTGGAATATAGCTATATGTACATGTTGTGAACCTGTCTGATATATAAAAGAATTTAAATTTTAATTTATTACTCATTTAAAACTCAACAATATTTACTACCTGTATTTTTTCTATAATTTTTTGACTCACACACATTTTATTAGAGATTTTATATATATTATATTAATAATTAATTTCTGCATAAAATTTTTACAAACATAACATGTATAGTTTTAATACTTCTTGTACTATTTGTGCATTAAAATAATTACACTCTATGTTAATTAACAAGTATTTCATGTTACATTTCGTGACTCATACAAGACATATAATTATGGGACAGGAAGTTTGTGATATATGCCACTAGATTAGACTATATGGGAAAATAATACATGTAGATTTTTTCGAACATGTATTCTCTATGTATATTCTAGTTTAAAAAATGTGTACTTATTTTATTATCTTTATATATAAATTTAATTAATTTAATTTATTTAAAATAACAAATGATGTTTTTCTCTAGGATAGATTGTATAGATATTAAGATAAAATGAATTAATTGATAAATCTTATAATTAATCAGATTACATTGTGAGTTTTTTATCTTAATAAATAAATTTAAATGAATGCCAACATTTTATTTAAAATGTGCATCTACTGCACTAGTGAATGATCGTGGTCTTAGGATAACATTTGCAACTGTACGGTTTATTTTAATTTAATAATTTCATTATGTTTTTGAACTTATTTTACTAAATTAAATGTATGGAATGTGATTCATCCCTCCCTACTTATTATGTATGGATCTGAATACCCAAATTTTTTATATAAACTTCCTTTCTAGTTACCTTCACCTATGAGTGATGTAAGTTCATTATAAGGATAGATCTCCCAAATGAAAGGATTTGATTCATGGTGGGGATGAGGAAAACCCAATCCAAGGTGATAAATAAGTTATAGGTTGAATGATTTAACTTGATCCTCGATAAACATAATGCATTTTCCCCTATAGTCAATGGTTTTCTCATTTTCGGATTCATAAATAATCTTCTAATTAAAGATAATGATCATAACATGATTAATTTATTTTATTTCTATCAATTCATGATTTATTTTATGGATATATGACCTTTGTCACATAGATAAATGTATTTATATGAAATTTTGGAATTAAAATAAAAGGGTTATTTGTAAATATTTTATCAGTGTATAGTTAATCACATATGTTAAATTCAATTAATATTAATAATACATGTATAAGATAAAATAATAAATTATATACATTATAAAAAAACTCCCTAGAGATGATATTAAGACTATATTCCTTTCGTTACCAGTTTTATAATGAACCCTTAGAACAAATTTTTTGACTATCCCTTTTCATGACACTTACTTTTATCAAGGAGTCATAATGACGGTTTTTGGTTGAATTAACCACGTTCACATCAAGAGGATTATAATTTTATAGAATTAATGTATCTTAGTGGAATTTTTAAGGAAAAATAAGTTTGGATTTCTATATTTGGGATTCCATTCAATAAACCCTAGGATTTTCAAGTCTTCACTTGGAAATATTCGCTACCTAAATACCTTTGAGTAATTAACTAAGCCCTATTTTGGGTTATCAGAAGGAAAATATGGATCCCATACAATATAATTTTAACCTTATGGGGCATTCGAAGTTCAATAGTGAGTTTCATTGAGACTTGATAAAATAGATGGAGACGTAATTAAATTTAAATGGTTATGTCTCAATTAACTAATAATCATGTAAAGTATGAATAATTCATTTTTACATGGTCTTAGAATATTTAAAAGTTCAAAAATCAAATTATCCATGAGATCAATTATAGATAAATATCATCTATTAACTATAAATAAATTCCAATAATGTTTTATATAATTACATATTTTTGTCTTTTTCAAGAAAATAAGTCTTATATAAAATAATCCTCAATACCATATCCTCCTACTAAGAATGTGAGTTATTAGGTATTCATTATCTGTGGGAAACACATGAATGATTAAATAAATGTTCAGTGATTAATGATTTCATAGATTCATGTTGAATTCATGAAATAATATGAGAATATGGATTCTTATTGAATGATTCATTATCTCCATGATCTTTACTATGAGAGATCCAAACAGGAATAGTATGTGATCTCCAAGGCGATCTTCATAATAATTCTTATAGAATGTGTGCTAGTTGGGCCACTTGTAGTCAAAATTAATAGATACATTTTCCACCTAGAGGATATAGGTTTTAAGATACCTTATTAATTTTATAATAATATAATTCTATCATTTATTCCTAAAATAATCTCTAGTTTCCACGAATCTATGAAAAAATAATATTATTTTATTATTATTTAACTTCAACCCATCTTAACTTTTGAATGGAGCATCCAATTGACATGCCATCGGTGAAATTGTGACCCTGATGGTAAAGTGGAAGTTTAAAGATAGATTTTTGGTGATGGGAGTAAGATTAGGATGCAAACCCATGAGGCCTGGATTGGGCGTTTTTTGTGAGATGTGACTTTTTTACTGGGTGTCCGTTTTGGATGAATGAGTGGTTGATTCTGTGTGTTGTTTTGCGAGGATTTCGTTGGTTTGATCAGTTATATGTGTTCTAGGATTGAGGTATGGGACCCACTCGGGCTTTTTAATGTTATATAATTTATTCCTAAAATAATCTCTAGTTTTTTTGAATTTTTTAAAAAATATAGATAAGTCTCTATCAAATATCCTCACTCTACTTGTCTAAGTTCCCATGGAAATAAATCATGAAAATATCTCTATTATTATGGTGAATAAGAGGAATTTTTGAGTAAATATCTACAAGACTAACTCCAATTATAAATATTATTCAAAATTTACTTCCTACTGGGGAATCGAATACCGTTTAACCCACCACAAATTTGTGATTTTCTTGTGGTTAACTTTCTCCAAAACATGTTTTCTATCACTCTCCCTCAGAACATGACCCTTTTCTTTTTCATCCATATCCATGTTTTCCTACAAGTAATCCTAGTATGGGTTAGCTCGGGTGACCTCTGTACTTCTCTTTCTTTCTTTTAAAGTGATTGTTTTACCGACTCTTGTTCCGATGTGGGACTTTAAAGGATGTTTCTGAGCCCAATTTTAAAATTGCGAGGACACAATTCCCAAAAGGGGGGAAGGATGTAACACCCCAGGTAAATAAAGAATATGATATTTTTATATTTATCCCTATTTGTGAAAAAATATTAATTTTACTTTAAAGGGAACACTATGCTCGATGGCGTACCCAATACGCAACAACGAGTTCCTTTGAAATCTTACATTGCACTCTAATAATAAAATAATATTATTTTGAATAGTAGTTCACGCCTAGCCATTGTAATGGCGGGAAAGAACGGAACTAACTAAAAAATGATTATATATGTTTTTCAAATATTTTTACTTTTTACAATAAATGTTAGAGTATTAAAAATGTGAATCAATTCAATTTTAAGTGTAAATGTTCTAATATTCTTTAAAAAGTCGATTAACAGCCTTTTGATGGAGAACCTCTTTTAAATAGACTATTATAACATTTAGGAATGGGTTAATAATTGTACATAAGATCACCCTCTACTTCCTCCTCAAGATCTCTTCCTCTTGAGATAGAGGAGAATAAGAGATGTTACGTCAAGACCAAGGGAATGTGAAGTAATCATGGAATACAATGAAAGATGATCAAATAGCCATACTGGCACCTAGCATTTCTTCATCTATTTTATTGACTAAAGGATCACCTTTTGATCACATATAGAGAATATTTTATTTAACCCCTCGTGATTTAATGATGATACATCTATTATCTTTGAACAATCATCACCATCCATGAAGAAATATAATAAAACTGAGTTAATGCTTATTTTATTTGTTAAAATAATTATAAATTAATGTAAAAGGATCATCTCTTGACTCTAATGAAATATATTTGTCAATATTATTCAGAAAAAAAATTCTTTATTCATGGAATCCACATCATGTACGTTATGAAAGATTTTTTGAAACCAAAAAAAAATTGAGTTTCCTATAGTCCCAATAGGATAATTTTCTACATCTGAAACAAACAAGTGGTATCAAATCAGTCACATTAGATTTATTATTATTTTCTTATTATTGATCATTATACACATTTAAAATTATTTTTTATTTCATGAAATTCATTTTGGAATACAATCATTTAGATCACTTCTTAAACCCTTCGTTTATTACTCATTTAATATGTATATGATTAATTTTTAATAAATAATGTCTAGAGAGCCTAGATGTCAATTATGAGAATTATAGATGAGAAATATGGGATGGAGTGACATAAATCTAGATTAAAAGTGGTGTATTCGAGTTTGTTTCATCGTGGTGTAGTGAGAATCAATTAATTGCATCATGTAATGAAGGATGCACAGTATATTAAATGTTATGTTTATTGACCAAGATAGTCTAGCACAAAACATGGTGTATTACACACCATGTAATCGGGTTACACACCATTTAGTCCATGCATTTTTATGGTGGAAAACATGTAGTCAAACATGAATCATATATTAATTTACATGATGTATTATTATTGATATCAACTTAACTAACAAGTTACATGGTGTGTAAAAGTAGTACATGAATTGTACCTCAAAAATGACCATGAATAAATACAAACCAATTATCTATGTGTGTGTCACATATATACAGTGATTGGTATACATGGAATATAGCCATATGTACATGTTGTGAACCTGTCTAATATATAAAAGAATTTAAATTTTTAATTTATTACTCATTTAAACCTCAACAACATGTACTACCTGTATTTTTTCTATAATTTTTTGACTCATACACATTTTATTAGAGATTTTATATATATTTTGTGATTAATTAATTTCTGTATAAATTTTTTTCAAACATACCATGTATAGTTTTAATACTTCTTATACGATTTGTGCATTAAAATAATTGCACTCTATGTTAATTAACATGTATTTCATTTTACATTTCTTGACTCATACAAGACATATAATTATGGGACAGAAAGTGTGTGATATATACCACTTGAGTATACTATATATGAAAATAATACATGTAGATTTTTTTGAACATGTATTCTCTAGTTATATTCCAGTTTAAAAAATGTGTACTTATTTTATTACCTTTATATATAAATTTAATTTATTTAATTTATTTAAAATAACAACTAATGTTTTTCTCCAGGATAGATTGGATAGATATTAAGATAAAATGAATTAATTGATAAATCTGATAATTAATCAGATTACTTTGTGAGTTTTTTATCTTAATAAAAAAATTGAAATGAATGCCAACATTTTATTTAAAATGTGCATCTACTGCACTAGTGAGTGATCATTGTCTTAGGCTAACATTTTCAAGTGTACGGTTTATTTTAATTTAATAATTTCATTATGTTTTTCAACTTATTTTACTGTATTAAATGTATGGAATGTGATTCATCCCTCCCTCTTAATTATGTGTGGATCTGAATACCCACATTTTTTATATAAACTTCCTTTCCAGTTCCCTTCACCTATGAGTGATGTAAGTTCATTATTAGGATAGATCTCCCAAATAAAAGGATTTGATTCATGATGGGGATGATGAAAAACCAATCCAAGGTGATACATAAGTTATAGGTTGAATGATTTAACTTGATCCTCAACAAACATAATGAATTTTCCCCTATGGTCAATGGTTTTCTCACTGTCAGATTCATAAATAATATTCTAATTAAAGTTCATGATCATAACATGATTAATTTATTTTATTTATATCAATTCATGGTTTATTTTATGGATATATGACCTTTTTCACATATATAAATGTATTTATATGAAATTGTGGAATTAAAATTAAAGGGTTATTCATAAATATTTTATCAGTATATAGTTAATCACATATGTTAAATTCAATTAATATTAATAATACATGTATAAGATAAAATAATAAATTATATACATTATAAAAAAACACCCTAGATGTGATATTAAGACTATATTCCTTTCATTACCAGTTTTATAATGAACCCTTAGAACAAATTGTTTGACTATCTCGTTTCATGACACTTACTTTTATCAAGGAGTTATAATGACTGTTTTTGGTTGAATTAACCAAGTTCACATCAAGAGGATTATAATTTTATAGAATTAATGTATCTTCATGGAATTTTTTAAGGAAAAATAAGTTTGGATTTCTATATTTGGGATTCCATTCAATAAACCTAGGATTTTCAATTCTTCACCTTGAAATATTCACTACCTAAATACCTTTGAGTAATTAACTAAGCCCTATTTTGGGTTATGAGAATGAAAATTTGGATCCCATACACTATAATTTTAACCTTATAGTGAATTCAAAGTTCAATAGTGTGTTTCATTGAGACTTTATAAAATATATGGAGGCATAATTAAATTTAAATGGTTATCTCTCAATTAATTAATAATCTTGTAAAGTATGAATAATTAATTTTTACATGGTCTTATAATATTTAAAAGTTCAAAAATCAAATTATACATGAGATAAATTATAGATAAATATCATCTATTAACTATAAATAAATTCCAATAATGTTTTATATGATTACATATTGTTCTTTTTTTCCTGAAAATAAGTCTTATATAATAGAGTCCTCAATACCATATCCTCCTACTAAGAAGGTGAGTTATTAGGTATTCATTATCTGTGAGAAACACATGAATGATTCAATAAATGTTCAGTGATTAATGATTTCATAGATGCATGTTGAATTCATGAAATAATATGAGAACATGGATTCTTATTGAATGATTCATTATCTCTATGATCTTTACTATGAGAGATCCAAACAATAATAGTATGTGATATCTAAGGCGGTCTTCATAATAATTCTTATATAATGTGTGCTATTTGGGCCACTTGTAGTCAAACTTAATAGATACATTGTCTACCTAGAGGTTATAGATTTTAAGATACCTAATTAATTTTATAATAATAGAATTCTATCATTAATTCCTAAAATAATCTCTAGTTTCCACAATTCTATGAAAAAATAATAATATTATATTATTATTTAACTTCAACCCATCTTAACTTTTGAATGGGGAATCCAATTGACGTTCCATCGGTGGAATTGTGACCACGATGGTAAAGTGGAAGTTTAAAGATAGATTTTGGGTGATGGGAATAAGATTAGGTTCAAGACCCATGAGGCCTGGATTGGGCGTTTTTTGTGAGATGTGAATTTTTCACTGGGTGTCTGTTTTGGATGAATGAGTGGTTGATTCTGTGTGTTTTTTGAGAGGATTTTGTTGGTGTGATCAGATCTATGTGTTCTAGGATTGAGGTGTGGGACCCAATCAGGCTTTTTACTATTATATAATTTATTCTTAAAATAATCTCCAGTTTTTTTTGAATTTTTTAAAAAATATAGATAAGTCTCTATCATATATCCTCACTCTACTTGTCTAAGTTCCCATGGACATAAATCATGAAAATATCTCTATTTGTATGGTGAATAAGAATAATGTTCGAGTAAAGATCTACAAGACTAACTCCAATTATAAATATTATTCAAAATTTACTTCTAATAAGAGTAGGATCAAGGGTTATGTAAGATAATAGTATGTTATATTTTTCACATGTGGCCATATGGGCCACTATAAGAAAATATGTACTCAAGAAAAGAAGTAAGGGGAAGCTTCATGTGAGATTTTTATCAAGTAAAATCTATTTGTTTTAACAAATTGGGTATTATATATAATATATTTTTCCCATTTTTGGAATAATTGATATTTCTTTTATAATGAAATTATTTTTTATGGTTTGGATATTTAAATAATTGTCTTTATGTGTTAGATTACATAAACCAAGTAATGGAAATAAATAAATAAAAATCACAATGAATTAAACCACACCCGCCTATGGAATCAATGGCTAGGTCATTTAGTTGAAAAGTATTAGAATAGATTACAACAATATGTATTGTACCCTTTGGGAATATAGTTGCTTTATTATATTTTGATAATCCCTATTATGATTATTTGTATTTTGTTAATCCCTAGTTGATAAATGGTTAAATAATTATTTGGGAATCTAGCTATTTATTTGCTTTAAGTATTGTTCTATTGTTCTATGTTTAAATATTAGTCTTTTAGTTACTGGATGTTTGTACACTTTGACTTAACCTATTCTGCCAATAGAATGCTTAAACATAATAGAGCTACCGATATATTTAAGTCTGCCGATATGTGAGAGCTACTGATACAGACTAGTCACCGTTACATTAAAGTCCACCATTACAGATAATAGCTACCGTTACAGAACAGAGCTACCGATACACACAAGTCCACAGATATGTAGAAGATACTGTTATCAAAGGAAGTCTACCGATATATCAAATTCTACCAATACAAGACAGACATACCGATATCGATCTACCGATATAATACAAGTCTACTGCTACCGATATAAGAAGGTTACCGTCAAATAAGGATACCGATACGAAAAGGTTACCGATACGGAAAGGTCACCGTTATGCAAAGCCTACCGATATAAAGCTACCGATACCAGACTAGCTACCGTTACACATAAAGTCCACCGTTACACATCAAGTCCACCGTTACACATCAAGTCCACTATTACACATCATGTCTACCGTTACTCAGGCCTACTGTGACATCTACCTACCGATATCCAAAGCTATCGTTCCAGAGACAGAACCTGACACTGCTTTAAACTTCTTTATTATTATTTAATCTAACCAACGGTAATATCAGGTATATTTTAATACATTGACATTTATTTAAAGTGTGTTGTTGGTTGTCAGGGAACCGTACCTTGTACCTGCAAAAAGTAAATCATCATTTGTCGGAGCTCGTTCTTTAAACAAAGGAAGGATATTCTACTGCAAATAGAGATACATATAGACGAATACATAGAGACATACAGACCACGAGGTGTGATGGAAGAACAACGGAGTGTGAATGCAAAGAGACGACAGAACTTACACGAAGAACTCATTCATTACTGCATACCTGTGAAGAGATGAGAACGAGAACATAACACAAGAACTTCATCGACTACTATCTCCTCTGTCTCTAAACCTAGAAGTCAAGGAAGCAGACGACACTCTATTTTCCAGAAAAAAAAACAGAAGAGGACTCAAAGCCAATTCTGATCAATCTAAAGGAGTCCAGAGCTGCACTACAATCACTAGATCCATTTCTAAACTATAAATCTTTTCCTCTGTGATTTATATTTTTACATATTGAGCAGTTTTTGTTATCTGCTGTATTTTACACACACACACTGTCTCCTATACTTTAACTGTAGGATCTATAAATCCTCACTCAAACTCTTACATCTTGTATTTCCCACTGGGATAGTGGTAGAGGTCATGTGTGACCTGGACAGCTGGTTTTTGTTGTTTTGTTTCCCACGAATAACAGTGGTAGAAGTCTTGGACCTGCACAGTTGTAAACTGTTGTGAACCCTGATCCAGGGTGTGGATCATATTTATATAAATTGTTGAGAGGATTAAGTCTCAGCTTGAGACTTATCCTCTTGGTTATATCTACTGTGCTATTTCTTTCAAAGATATTTTTTTATTCCGCTGCTAAGTTCTTTAAAACCAAAACTGTTTTAAAGTCACTTTGATAATTAAACTCACAAGTGTTTATTTTAACTGTAAATCAGTAAGTTAGTTTCAAAAGTTAATCAACTCTTCTGTTTTTATTAATTGTGAAATAATCAATCCTTTGAGAACCTAACAGAACCTTTATTGTGATATAAATTCACTACAGTTTAATTCTGTGTTTTATTTGGGGGATTTTAAGAAAATGTTTTTAAACATAAATTTTAATTGGAACTCAATTCACCCCCCTCTTGAGTGTCCACTCTGACCAACATTTGGTATCAGAGGCTGTTTAAAATATTTTTTACTCTGTTTTTCAACTGTGATTTTAGTTGTATTTTAAAGTTCTTTCAATTTATGTTACTTCAAAATTTATATCTCTTTAAAATCCATGCTTTTAGTAAGTAATCATGGATAATAGACTTGAAGGTGTTGCTACCAATAGAACACCATTTTTCAATGGCACTAACTATGCTCAGTGTAAAATCAAGATGAAAATTCATTTAGAGAGCATGGGTTTTGATATTTGGACTGATATTGAATCAGAATATAAAATACCTTCTACTGTTAGATCTACTTGGAATGAAGCTACTAAGATAGCCTACAATAATAATTGTAAAGCCATGAATGCTCTATACTGTGCTTTAAGATATGATGAATTTAATAGAATATCTTCTTGTAAAACTGCTTAGGAAATTTGGGATACCTTAGCTGTTTCTCATGAAGGAACCACTAATGTTAATGAAATGAGATTGAAAACATATACTGTTAAGTATGCTAATTTTAAGATGAATCCTGATGAACCCATTTCTGACATGTATCTCAGGTACAATGAAATTGTCAACGCAATGATCTCTCTGGGAAAGGATGTTCCATCAAAGGAACAAATTATGAGAATTCTGAGATGTCTACCTGAAAGATGGAGAGGAACTTCTGTCTCAATTAGAGAGTCATGTGATATTGGTGAACTGCCAGTCAACGAATTAATTGGGAAGTTGATGATTTATGAAGAAGAACTCAAAGTGAACAAAGAAGAATATGATGAACCAATAAGGAAGTCTGTTGCGTTCAAGACTTCAACTTCAAGGAACAAGTATAAGGAGAAGCTCCAAGCTATAAATGAAAGTTTAAGCTGTGAAGACAGTGAAAGTTCTTCTGACAGTGATGCTGAGATGGCTCACATTTCCAGAAGGTTTAAGAAGCTATAAAGGAAGAAGAAGTTTTTCAGAAAATCAAATTACAAAAGTAAGTATGATAGTAAGGGACATTGGAAAAAGAATTGGAAGAAATCTGACAAATCAGATGAAGTTGTCTGCTGTGAGTGAAAAAGAAAATGACATATAAAAGAGGACTGTCCAAAGCTGAAGTATAGGAAGAAATATTATTACAAGGACAGTATGTACAAAAATGCTATGAAGGCTACTTAGATCACTTCTGAGGTTAGCTTCAGTGAATCTAAAGCCTCTGAGACAGAATCCATAAATAAGGCAAATATGTGTTTTATGACAAGCACATCTGAGGTAACAGCTGAAACTCCTGCTTTATATTCTTATTATTCTGGTGATGATTCTGACTCAGAAAACATTTCAAAATCTGAACTATTTGAATATTGTGATATGTTAAAATAAACTTGTAATTAGCTGAAAGACAAATACAAAGGTTTAAAGAAACAGTATGCTTTAACTGTTAAACATAAATCTGATCTTGATATTGAAATAGAAAAGAATGCTCAGTTTCATAAAGAGAATACTGAACTAAAATTATCTAATGACCAGCTTAAGAAAGACATATAAAAGTTTAGAAATGGTAAATATGCTCTTACTCAAATGCTAGGTAAGCAAATAGAACCTAGATACACCAATGGTATAGGATACCAACCAGGACAGAGAAAATTTACCAAAACTAAATTCATTCCTAAATCTGGAGAGAATATTGCTAGTTCTAGTTCTGGAAGTTCATATGCTTCAACTAGTTATATTCATAGTTACAAATCCAATAATGTTTATCTTTCAAAATCTGTTGATTCTAGACATTTTATGAGACCCATTAGACAAATTTGGGTACCTAAAGTTTTTTTGGCTAACCTGTCTGGACCCAAGAAAATCTGGGTACCAAAATCATTTTCTGTCTAAATCTGTTTTGTAGGGAACCTTATTAAAGAGCTCCTGTAGAAAGACCTGGTACTTGGACAGTGGATTTTCAAGACATATGTCAAGAGACATCTCATGCTTTAAAATATTAGTCATAGTTGATGGAGTTTTTGTCACTTTTGGTGATTACTCAAAAGGAAAAATCATCGGCTTAGGCCAGATTGGTAACACTGACTCAATAATAATTTACAAAGTTTTATTTGTTGATGGACTTAAATATAATTTGTTAAATATTTCTCAGTTATGTGATGATGGTTTTTATGTAAAATTTGAAAATTATTCTTGCAATGTTTTTAATTATAAAAATGTTTTAGTATTTTCTGCTTTAAGAAGTGAAAATGTTTATGCTATTGATTTAAATTCATTAGCTAAGCAAAAAATTACTTGTTTAAATGATTTTCATAAAGAGTCTTGGATTTGGCACAGAAGATTAGGACACTAAAATATACATTCACTTAGAAAACTTTCTAGGAAGAACTTAGTTAGAGACCTACCCAAACATGAATTCCCAGCAGACAAAGTTTGCAATCCCTATCAAAAGGGAAAGCAACATAAAGTTTCTTTCAAATCAAAGAAAGAGGTTTCAACTTCTCAGCCTCTCGAGTTGGTTCACATGGATTTATTTGGACCTTCTAGAGTTTCTAGTTTAAATGGGAAGCAGTATGTCTATGTTCTAGTAGATGATTATTCTAGGTATACTTGGGTATATTTTCTAGCTCACAAAAGGGAATCTTGTTCTTACATTGTTAAATATTCCAAATCTATAGAGAATCTTTGTGGAATTAAGATCAAAACCTTGAGAAGTGATCATGGTCGTGAGTTTGAAAATCTTGAGTTTGAATCCTACTGCTCACACAATGGCTATAGTCACAATTTCTCTGCCCCTAGGACACCCCAACAGAATGGTGTAGTAGAAAGAAGGAATAGAACCCTGCAAGAAATTGCTAGAACCATGCTCAATGAGTATGACCTTCCTGTTTATTTTTGGGCTGAATCTGTAAATACAGCTTGTTATGTTATCAATAGAGTCTTGATCAGACCTGTTCTTAAGAAGGCCCTTTATGAGTTATAGAACCATAGGAAACCTAAGGTTAACTACTTCAGAGTTTTTGGCTGCAAAGTCTTTATTCTCAAAACCAAAGACAATCTTGACAAGTTTTCATCCAAGAGTGATGAAGGAATTTTCCTAGGTTACTCTACTTCTAGTAAAGTCTATAGAGTTTTCAATAAAAGAACCAAATGTGTGGAGGAATCTGTTCACATCAAATTTGATGAAACTGATCCACATGAACCTAAGACCTCTCTTGAAAATCTTAAAGATGATCTATCTACTTTGAACCTTAATGATAAGGACAGTGGACCTGTAGTAAAAACATCCAGTTCTGGAAATTTCCCAGAACCTGCTTCTGTTGATTACCAACCTATAGATGAACCTGAAATCTCTAGTCCTAACTTTTCTTGACCAACTAGGACTCTAAAGAACCATCCTTTAGATAATGTTGTAGGTAATTTAGATTGAGGAACAAAGACTAGAGCTTCTCTAAGAAATCAGGTTGAACATAAATATTTTCTTTCACAGTTAGAACATAAAAATATCAATGATTCTATCAATGATGAATTTTGGGTAATGGCTATGCAAGAAGAACTAAATCAATTTGAAAGAAACAAAGTCTAGAAATTAGTAGAAAGACATAAGGACACTTTAACCATAGGCACAAAATTGGTGTTTAGAAACAAAGTTGATGAATCTGGAAACATCATTAGAAACAAAGCTAGGCTAGTTGCACAAGGTTACAATCAAGAAGAAGTAATTGAATATGAGGAAACCTTTGCACCTATAGCTAGATTAGAGGCTATTAGGATCTTACTTGCCTATGCATCACATCTGAATTTCAAGTTATATCAAATGGATGTGAAAAGTGCTTTTTTAAATGGTTTTATTGTCGAAGATGTTTTTGTAGAACAACCACCTGGTTTTTCAAATCCTCATTTTCAAAATCTTGTTTTTAAACTTTCTAAAGCTTTATATGGTTTAAAACAAGCTCCAAGAGCTTGGTATGAAAGACTTACAAATTTTATTATTTCAAAAGGATTTTCAAAAGGAATTTCTGATCCCACTGTTTTTATAAAAATAATTTCAAAAGATGTTTTAATAGTACAAATCTATGTTGATGATATTATTTTTGGATCTTTTAAAAATTATTTATGTACTGATTTTTCAAAGGTTATGCAAAATGAGTTTGAAATGAGCTTAATGGGAGAGCTTAAGTACTTTCTTGGATTTCAAATCTTTCAAACTAAAGATGGTATTATTTTAAATCAAAGTAAATATACTAAGGATTTATTAAAACGTTTTGGTTTGGATAGTATTAAGGGAAATGATACACCTATGAGTACCACCTTTAAATTGGATATTTATGAAACTGGTAAACCAGTGGATCAAACTAATTACAGAGGTATGATTGGGAGTTTACTTTATCTTACTACTAGTCAACCTGATATTATGTTTAGAGTATGTATGTGTGATAGATTTCAAGATAACCCTAAATAGTCACACTTACTTGCTGTTAAAAGGATTTTCAAATATATTAAAAATAATGCTAATTTGGGATTGTTTTACCCAAAAGGACAATCATTTAATTTAATAAGTTATTCAGATGCTGACTTTGCTGGATGCAAGTTAGATAGAAAAATCACTTCTGGAACATGTCATTTACTTGGAAAGTCCCTAGTATCTTGGTGTAATAAGAAACAGAACTCAATTGCATTATCTACTACTGAAGTAGAGTATATAGCTGCTGGTAGTTGCTGTGCACAGATTCTATGGATGAAACACACTTTATTGGACTATGGATTTGATTTTAAACATGTTTCAATTAACTGTGACAACACTGGTGCGATTAACATCTCTAAGAACCGTGTGTCTCACTCTAGAAAAAAACACATTGATGTTAGACACCACTTTTTCAGATATCATTATCAAAGAGGTGATATAACACTTGAATTTATAGGCACTGAACTTCAATTAGCTGATATGTTCAATAAGACTTTAAGTTCAGAAAGATTAAGTTTCATTAGACACGAATTTGGAATGATAACTTACCCTTAGACTATTAAAAGACCTCACCATTAGGAAACCTCACCGTTAGGAAACCTCACCATTAGGAAACCTCACCGTTAGGAAACCTCACCGTTAGAAGACCTCACCGATAGGAAACCTCACCGTTAGGAAACCTCACTGTTAGGAAACCTAACCATTAGAAGACCTCACCATTAGAAACCTCACCGGTAGAGAATCCTCACCATTAGAGAATCCTCACTGTTAGAAGACCTCACCATTAGGATACTTTACAGTTACATCTCGCGCTGTTTTAATCTTCTTTAAAGCCGAGACATCGAATTTTTTTATATATGATTTATTTTATTTGTGAATCCTAAATGATATTAAACCGAGTCTAGAATTCACTCAATCTCACCGCGAACTCGTCTATTCTAATCCCTCCAACCTAACCCTCTCAAGCCACAAAAACCTAAACCTCGAATCTGTAATGGCCCGTGTCAAGAGACCCCAAGTTACAGATGGGAGTGATGAGCCGCAAGCGAAAAGATATAATGTAACGAATGCTAGTACCAGTGGAAGTGGAAGTGGAAGTATAACTCAAAGAAATCCAATAAACCCACATCTCTCAAAGCGAGAGATTGTCGTTGAGAAAGAGGTGTGTGTAGAATGGCTCATGGAGAGCAAGTACTTGGTTCTTAAAGTTGTAGAAGAACAAGGTTGGACAGAGTGCTTCGCGAACAACAATGGACCTTATTATCCAAGACTGGTGAAACAGTTCTATGAATTCGTTCGTTTTGAAAAGTCTGAAGAAGAAAGCAGAATGATTTATGTGGTAAATGGTTAGGAAGTATCTTTTACTTCAGTGGAATGGGCTAGGAACTTAAGAGTTCCACATGAAGGAGATTATGCGTTCTACTCAAAGTCTGTACCGTCGACCAGTGATGTGTTTCAATATGAAGATGCTTTGCTAGAGCTGACAGGGAATGGGACCCCTAGAAAGGTGATTGCTGTAGAGATGGTAGGAGAAGATAAGTTGTTGTTTAAATTTTTCCAGCATGTTGTTTTTCCTAGAAGAGGATATTTTACTACTTTGATATTCCAAGACATATATCTGTTATATTTGCTGAAGCACAGTGTGAGAATCAATCTATGTAGACTGATTATGGTTGAAGTGGAAGATATGACTAGACCGAAGTCCAAATCAAATGCACTATTTTTCTCAAAGCTAATTTCTGTGATGCTAAAATTGAAAGAGGTAGCTAGACCTCAGTATGAGATGGTAGTGGTTAAGGACAACTTCTGTATTACATGAAATTTCTGTAAATACATGAAAGTCAGCTAGAATCCTTGGAATAAATCATGGGTGAATGATGATGGAAAAATTTATGACATGTTCACTCCTATGGATCATCCGTCTAGACAAAAGGATGTGAGGGATCCTGGTCTTGGACCAGATGAGCTAGAACCGGTCTACAGTGATGAAGTTGAAGCTGAGGAGGAAGAGACATCAGTAGAGGAAGGAGGAGACCCAGACTTACCCCTAGTCCTGTGCATCAAATTATTTCTTATAGAGAAGCTAGCCCTCCAAAAAAGGCTACCAAAGAGAGAAACTGTCTTGAAGGACAATGATACAGAGACTACAGAAGAAGGAGAAGAAGCATGCCAGTATGTTGTCAAGGACACCTCTGAGGAGGATGAGGCAACCGAATCTGATCATGATGTTAATGGAGAAAAGGAGGCTGATGGTGAAGCAGATGATGAAGAAAATGATGAAAAAGAGCTCAGTTTGAGTCCTCTGATAGATAGTACAGTCAGGACAGGGCCTGATCAGGAAGAAGCAGCAGCAGCACCTATTGATGAGAGAGTCATTAATGACTCAGAACAAATGGATATTGAATCTGCTGCAGTTGTAGAGGAAATTGCAGAATTACCTCAGGAAGAACCGTTGGAGGAGATACCTCAAGAGAATGTTCCAAGTGAGGGGGAGAATCTTGGCTCAGTATCAGTGCTATATTACATTGAAGGTTGGACATCAGATCCCGGATATATGATTTTTGGACATTCTTATAGAGATTAGGATGAGGAAGACCAACCCCAAAAGGAATCAGTTACCTCACTATGTCTGAAAATGTGGCAACCAAGGAGGACCTTGAGTCCTTAAAAGCTGAATTGAAAGAAGAAATAAGGAAATCAGTGGCAGATATGAAGAAAAGTATGGTTGAAGAGATGAAAAGCATGGAGAAATCTCTTGAGTTATCCATTGGATGTGGTGTTTCCAGTCCTGTGAAAGAAATGATGGATTAACATAAAGTGTACCACACTCAGATTGAGAGTTAGACAGGAGCTGTAGTTGCTTTGAGACAGTCGATTGCTTCTCTGACTACCATGCATAGCTCTCAAACTCAAGTAAACTCTGACATTAGATATATCAAAGAAGTGGTCAAGAAATTTGTGGAAGTTTTTTAGGCCTTTAAGAAGTCATTCAAAGAACATCTGAACAGTCAGGATGATCTTGTTCAGAAGGTAGTTAGTAGTCTGACTCAATCCTTTAAGGAGACAGTGGCCTTCTCAATGAACCTTCTTCCCTCATCCAGCTTCTGTGCGAACCATGACCAGATCTGCACTATTTTTCAGGAATAATTGGCTAAGGCCAGTCCCAGTGGTGCATCAAATACTCGTATTCTTGCTACCACTAGGGAAGATAGTAGTTTTTTTCATGATCACCTGCGGGCAGCTACTGCTTCTCAAGAGGCAATCAAGAATAAGGTGGATGCTTATTTTGAAAAGGTTTATACCAAGCATCAGCTTTCCAACCATTTCAAGATCTTACTAGAAAATATGAAGTTACCTCTAGGGACCCAAGCCTTCAGAGAACAGTTTAGTAAGCTCAGAGAGCTTACTCTTGCTTTGGACAAATTCATTGAAAATAGAGAAGATTTTGTGTCTGAAATGGAGAGAGGATGAAGCATTATAATGGATTTTAGGAACTTGTTGCTGCCTATCCTGCATGTGGATGCCATACCAGTGATTGTACCTTCTTCCCTTCCTGCTTCTGCCTCTAGGAGTACTCCTCAATTGACTATAGTTCAAGTCATCATGAGCTTGACACCGATGATCACTCAGAGGAGCATAGATTTCAGATCCGGTATAGATTCTATAGCTGAACCACCAGTTGTTCCATCATCCATTCCGAAACCCTCTGATGATCCTAAGGGGAAGACACCTATTCCGGAGGAGGATTGAGTGTTTCTAGATCTTTTTGATAGGATTCACTTGTATTTTTTGTTCTGATTTTATTTGTGTATCGTTTGTATATTAATGAATTTCCTCTTCATTCTCTACATTACTGAGTTTCTATTACTTTGTCATTTATTCTCTGCTAATATTTATCTTTTCTCTGCTACCCTTATTTTTGTTAATCACAAAGGGGGAGAAAATGTGCACATGAGAAAATGAGAGAAAATAAGAAATGAGACCTAAGAGTTAACAGAGGGGGAAAAACACACAAAGGGGGAATGAGAAACTGTGACTTGAGAAACAGACTTAAGAGAGAATCTTGCAGTACAATTGAAAGGGGGAGGAATATGGAAGTTTTGTTCTGAACAAAATAAAAGAACCTTTTCTTCTGATGCTAATTTCTTTTCCACTTTTCCTCTGATACTATTTCAATTTTTCTTTGGCATAAGTTGTGATTATCAAAAAGGGAGAGATTGTTGAACCCTTTGGGAATCTAGTTGCTTTATTATATTTTGATAATCCCAATTATAATTATTTGTATTTTGTTAATCCCTATTTGATAAATGGTTAAATACTTATTCTGGAATGTAGCTATTTATTTGCTTTAAGTATTGTTCTATTCTTCTATGTTTAAATATTAGTCTTTCGGTTACTGGATGTTTGTACACTCTGACTTAACCTATTCTTCCAATAGAATGCTTAAATAGAACAGAGCTACCAATACAGGTATGTCTACCGCTATGTGAGAGCTACCGATACAGACTAGTCATCGTTACATTAAATTCCACCGTTACAGATAATAGCTACCGTTACAGAATAGAGCTACCGATACACACAAGTCCACCGATATGTTGAAGCTACTATTATCAAAGGAAGTCTACCGATATATCAAAGTCTACCGATACAAGACAGACTTACCGATAACGATCTACCGATATAAGACAAGTCTACCACTATCGATATAAGAAGGTTACCATCAAACAAGCCTACAGATATGAAAAGGTTACCGATATGGAAAGGTCACCGTTATGCAAAGCCTACTGATATAAAGTTGCCGATACAAGACCATCTACCATTACACATCAAGTCCACCGTTACACATCATGTCTACCATTACTCATCCCTACCGTGACATCTACCTACCGATATCCAAAGCTACCGTTCCCGAGACAGAACCCGACACTGCTTTAAATTTCTTTATTATTATTTAATCTAACCAACGATCATATCAGGTATATTTTAATACACTGAAATTTATTTAATGTGTGTTTTCGGTTGTTAGGGAACCGTACCTCGTACCTGAAAAAAGTAAATAATCTTTTTCCGGAGCTCATGATTTAAATAAAGGAAGGATCTGCTACTGCAAAGAGAGATACATATAGATGAATACATAGAGACATACAGACCACGAGGTGTGCTGGAAGAACAACGGAGTGTGAATGCAAAGAGACGACAGAACTTACACGAAGAACTCATTAATTACTGCATACTAGTGAAGAGATGAGAACGAGAACATAACATAAGAACTTCATCGACTACAATCTCCTCTGTCTCTAAACCTGGAAGTCAAGGAAGCAGACGAAACTCTGTTTTCCAGACAAAAACCAGAAGAGGACTCAGAACCAATTCTGATCAATCCAAATGAGTCCAGAGCTGCACTGTAATCACTAGATCCATTTCTAAACACTAAATTTTTGCGTCTGTGATTTATCTTTTTACATATTGAGCAGTGTGTGTTATCTGCTGTATTTTACACACACACTGTATCATGTACTTTAACTGGAGGATCTGTAAATCCTCACTCAAACTCTTACATCTTTTATTTCCCACTGGGATAGTGGTAGAAGTCGTGTGTGACCTGGACAGCTGGTTTCTGTTGTTTTGTTTCCCACGAATAACAGTGGTAGAGGTCTTGGACCTGGAAAATTGTAAACTGTTGTGAACCCCGAACTAGGGTGTGGATCATATTTATATAAATTGTTGAGAGAATTAATTCTCGTCTTGAGACTTATCCTCTTGGTTATATCTGTTGTGCTATTTCTTTCAATGATATTTTTTTATTTAGCTGCTAAGTTCTTTAAAACCAAAACTGTTTTAAAGTCACTTTGATAATTAAACTCCCAAGTGTTTATATTAACTGTAAATCAGTAAGTTAGTTTCCAAAGTTAATCAACTCTTCTATTTTGATTAACTTGGAAATAATCAATCCTTTTAGAACCTAACAGAACCTTTATTGTGATATAAATTCACTACAGTTTAATTCTGTGTTTTATTTTGGGGATTTTAAGACAAAGTTTCTAAACAGAAATTTTAATTGGAACTCAATTCACCCCCCTCTTGGTGTCCACTTCGACCAACAATATGGATATTTGGATTCATTTGAACTAAAACCACAAGTAATATATCATGCATGTTTATAAGGGAAAATGAACAAAGGACCATTTATTAGAAAAGGTGATATATCAAAAAAAATCTTGATTTGGATCATACTGATGTGTGATGACCATTTATAGTTAAATCTCAAGGTGGGTAATCATTCTTCATAACTTGTACCTTTGAATTTAGTAGATAGGGATATTTATAATTAATGAGGTATAAGTAAAATTAAATTAAAAATCTAAATAATAAAAGAATTAATTTGACAACCATCAATATAATAATATTATGAATCTCAAATGAGATCATGGGGGATAATTTCTTCATCGAGGATTTATTGATTACTTATGGGAGTTTCATATTTTATCTCAACTCACTCCTCCTTATACACCACAATGGAATGGTGTAAGTGGAAGGAGGAACCACAACCTATTAGACATGGTGATATAAATGGTGAGTTATAACAGTATAATATTATCCTTTAGGGATATTAATTAAAAAATGATTATATACTAAATCAACTGTTAACTAAAGTAAAAAAAATGGAATTATGTATGAATTTTGGTGTGGAAGGAAATCAGTTTGTCTAATTTACATATGTGGATTTTTGAATCAAATTTTAAGGCCTATTTAGGTAATAAACTTTAATCATGAAGAGAAAATTGTATCTTTATAGGATACTTGAAGATAATAATGGAATATTACCTATATGAACAATCCGAAAATAAATAGTTAATAGTGTCGTGACATTCTATATTCAATGATAGAGATCCTCCTCCAAAAGTTATAGTGAGGGAAAGATATACTTAGATGAAGTCATGGATCAAAATACAAAAGAGTTAATACCAGAATAGATTCCAGAAATGCATGTGGAAGGGGATTTAATAGAAAAACAAGTGATATGTTGGTGTATAAGAGAGGTTAGAGAACAAAAAAGTTATAGTTTTTTAGTCACCAAGGATGGTGACGTGTCATTAATTAGTAATAATGATCATGTAACCTATAAGGAAGCATTAAGTGTCACATAAGAAACCAAATGAAAAGAATATTTGAATTCTAAAATGGATTTCATGTTCCAAAACCAAGTTTTTGTATTGGTATATTCGTCATTGCATATAAAACCAATTGGTTGTAAATGGATATTTAAGAAGAAAATAAACATGGATAGAAAAACCAATATCCATAAATCTATAATGGTTGTTAAATTATTTAAAAAAGGTCAAGGAATATACAAAGAAGAAACCTTTTCACCCGTTTCTATGTTGAAATCCATTATAAATCTATTTTATATAGGATATCCCTATGAATATGAGAT
The DNA here is from genome assembly GCA_963277665.1 of Viscum album. Classification (NCBI taxonomy): domain Eukaryota; kingdom Viridiplantae; phylum Streptophyta; class Magnoliopsida; order Santalales; family Viscaceae; genus Viscum; species Viscum album. Next base: position 438,408,665 of record OY728165.1, on the reverse strand, counting down.
TTTTTAGATGGATTTTGAAACACATTTCCTTAACGGGAACCATTGGGAAGATTTAAATATGACATAAACAGAAGGGTTTTGTTCAGCAAATGATTCTAATAAGGTATAAAAGTTCAATACAACAGAAATAGGGTTTAGCGGTGGTTTTATGGCGGCAGTTCACAAAACCACCGCTAAATGTTTTCCGAAAAAGGTTTCGTGACGGTTTTTAATAAACCACCGCCAAACCCATATTTTTTTAAAAAAATTCTCGACCCTTCCCTACCCCGACCCCCATTTTCCCCAACCCTCCTGACCCCGTGCTCCCTTATTCCCGTAACACCCCCCCCCCTGGAAACTCTGCGATGACTTCGGTGAATGCGCGACCTCCGTCTCCAGCAACCAACGCCTACGGCAGAGCCCGCGACCGGCGACCGGCGACCCTGGCAACCCATGACCCCCCTTTTCCCGTCGACCCTTATCACTGCGACCGCAACCCCAAAGTGAATTTTCCAATAGTTTCCATCTTTTTTTTACAAGATTTTGTGCAATATATGTTTATTATTTGATTATAATGTTTGTTACTTTAAGTTTTAGCATGTAAATTTGAATAAAATTGTTAATTTGATACCTAATTCATGTTTAATTGGAATTTTTATTCCATGTGTTAAAAGAATTGGATAAAAAAGATGAATATAGAAATACTTATATATTCTTTTTTTATGGTATTTCAAAACATTTCTCCTCTATGATTTATTTGATAAGTAAAGGAATTCTATAAAATTGGAATGATTAATTACATAAGACATGTAAAGAGTTGTCGGTTCATCTTATAACAACACCCCTCCTTACATTGATAAAGTCAGAACTATCATATATCGTATATTGATATTCATTAAGATTTGGGTTGGGATGTATTATTATATAAGGAGATTATTTCATTTCTTATGGATCATGTCGATAATGACGACCAGATAAAATTTAGATGATTCAAGACTTTGAATTTGATACTGAGGATCATTCCTTGAATACTTGTCATCATTATATTTTCTGTGAGAAATTAATGATGTTCAAAAATCATAAGTATATGAAACACATTTTATCATAAATGGATTTTAATCAAATTTAATGAATATTAATGTATTATATATAGATTCATGAATTTGAATTGATTTATATACACTGGTTATAGGTAATTTTTTAATAGATTAATTGATTTTGAATTTATATAATCGATTGGATAAATAATTTTTAGGCTAATGAAATATGATATTTCATATAATTTATATTTATTTGGATTGAGTTTAAAAAGGAAATTCTACCATTTTATATCATGTTTATCTCACTACTAATTTGAATGATATGTTTTTTGATTCTCAGACCACTAAACCTAATATGATTGAATAGTTGTCTAAAATTAAATCATGAGGAGAACATTGAGGGAAGGTGGTTTAATAAGAAATATTAATTGTATTTTATATATCAAATATTTTTTCTTATAGATTATTAGGAATAGATTTTTCATAGCTATGATAATTTTAGATGGTTTGTCCATCTAGGATTCCAGAAGGTGTATAAAGGCTTTAAACCCGAATATTGGTGGGATGGTGAAATGTGGAATTTTCAAGGGTTTGTATCATGATTCCAACCATGTTAATCTTTCCTGGAAACAAGCCAACTCATAGTGGGTACATTCATCTCCTTACTATTTCTCAATTGGACATGGGATCAAATAACTGTGGATGGTATCATTAGTCTACAAAGAATTAAATGAAAACAAAATTACATATGGGTGACTATGGATTGTCTCCAAATGGTGTCCCACCACAACCCTATTTTTATATATATTACAGTGGAAGATTTTTACAAATTCAATATTTTATAAATTAATTTTCCACCATCAATTATGTTTAACCAGGTTCCTAGGATTATATATCATTTTTGGTATTCATTAATGTAATCTATATATGCATAGTATTCAATGGAATATATTAATAATCATAAATTGTATGTACAATCGAAATGGTTTATCCAACCATTATAAGAAATTATAAAATATTTTGTGATTTATTTTAGAGGCTCATGTAAAGATATTTTACTACTACTTGTGTCTTTATAAAATAAATGATTTTGATACAGTGATGAATATGGATATAATAAAACTATTTTATGGATTTACTTCATGTTCAAGTCATTTTTGTGAGAAATTTTATGATAAATTTATTATTATAACTATTAGAGTTTTAGAGACAATGACAAATATTCATATTATCAAAATAAGGTTGTTGATGGCTCAATGTCATCTAAAATCATATATAGATCATCCCTGACTACCATTATCATTTGAGGTGGCTAATGAAATTATATTAATAATATCTCCATTATTTGGAAAACAACATTTTAATTACTATTAAATGTTTCTCCATAATATATTATCAATTTTTAGGTAATTGAACTATTGACTATTGTGAATTATTAGTTGTCTTCACCACCACAAATCAATTTTCTACACAATTTGTTTCATCGATCTCAATTGGTGATATTCAATCTTGACCTATATAATGCAATTAAAATGGAAATCATCTAAGAATACAATATTATATCATACTTTCTACTCAATTTGTCTTCAGATTGTATGATGAAACCATACTTTGATGAATAATATAATGGAGGTGTTTTTTTCAGACACTCGGCAATGTTTCTTAGTGTACTTCATGATTTTGAATCTTCCAATTTCAAATGGAACTTATGGTAACATTCTTAAATCAATGTTTTTCCTGTTGAGTTCTAAATGTTTTAATGAATGTATGGATTTTGGTTAAATCATTGAACCGTGGGCTATATTTAAGGTGTCGGTCATCTACGGAGTTCAGTGACCAATGAATTAAATAATCAACTATGTCTCAAATCATTGGAGGACTTAAAAAATAATAAGGTGTTTCGGAATGCTGGTTGGTTTGGTTTTTTCCCTCATTATGATTGTTATGACGTAATGATTGTGCTTGAGGGGAGAATCAATCTTATGTTTGATGTGAATATGATATAGATAACTTATTAATGGCTGATATATATCTAATTTTGATAACTAGGACACTCTATAAGTGGAGATAATCTTGTCATTTTTGTTAAACATGTGTCATTCCTGATAGAATGAACACAACCTAAGATGTCAATGGAAAAATGGAAACAAATTTCTAGAATTTGTTTTGAGCTCTCATGTCTTAAATCTCTTTAGTTATTGCTTGGAAATACGACTTTGATATGGTTGGTTGTGTCTGAAACCATTGAGAAACATCATTCCTCTTGGAGGACGTATAAGTTCAAGGCTAAACAATCACATAATGTCTCAATTTTAAAATGAATTATGATCGGTTTCGCTCACATGTCAATGGGGTGTTGTTTTAGGCAACATAAATGTGTGATCAACCGTGTTATGGTATGTTTGTAAACCAATATTCTTACCGCACCTCAATGAGGTCTTGATGTTGTCTCTTATGGACCAGACTTGTTCGGTTGGTCTGAAGTGGTAAATGTGATCAATGAATCAACTTTATTATATTATGCATACTTTATGATCAATGGGTCATCTTTATTATATTATGTTTCTGTAATCTTACACTATATTAGATTTTGTGTAGGCACATTGTGATATACATGGATAAAAGCTGGATCACATACCAATGAATTTCATATTTATAATAATTTATATTACATACAAATGAATTTCATATTTTATGTATCAGTGTATTGGTATGAGACTATACATGTTTGAGTATATAGAAATGGACATACATGGTGGAACTTTCCCAATTGAAAGGGATTACATACCCTATATTTAACAGTCATCTCATGCTTGGTTTACTACCTTTGTGGGTGTGTTTTACCTAAGCTGATCAAATTGTTTTTTATTACACTTTTAGCAGAACAGTTACAGGTTGTTTGTTGGGGTGTCCTAATGAGATTATTTATCACTCCTACATGTACACCACGGTGTATCTTTAGCCCTTATTTTTTCTTTTCATGTTGATCATAAGTATCATGGGGGATATGGATGAGGCCCAGTGTTGCATGATTGAGCAGAGCTACATGAGTGGTTCTACTAATCCGGCTAGTGCAGTTTGAAAATGTATGGAGATCCAGCATGTTGTCTAGAATAGAGTTTGTAGTGGATCCATGTACATTTACATTGATTTTATTGCGTACTGTTTTATTTTTATGGTCAGCCTAGTGGGTCACCAGTGTTGTATCATGTTGTGTAGTTGTTCTGGATTTTACATCAATGTATTATTAAAGATTTTTATTTTTTAGTTGTGTACATCTTCTAAATTCATTTACTTTCAATTTTTCATGAATATTATATATTTTCTATTGTTTATTAATTTTATATGAGGTCATAGTTCTCCAAATATAACCACTTGGGTCCTCGCTGCTAGTTAGTGGCATCTGTCGTACGGGGAGGTATGCTTGATGCCTAGTAACCCATCAGCTCGGAGCATCAGTTTAGTGGAATCCAGTTTGGGATGATAAAATGTTGTATCAATGGAGTTTTATCTTCCTATTATTTACTATTTAAGATATTGTATACATGAGTATGAGTAATGTGTTGGAACCTTTGATGTATATCTGACTACTGTGTTAATAACACTTTCTCTAATAGGAAGTCTTATTTTCCAGGGTTTCATATTTTTGTTCTATTTTTAAATATTAAAGTTGTATATTATTTCTCATTGAGAGAAAAACATGTTTTTTGGATGTTGTTATTTATTCTGGATATTCAGATCTTAGTCATTGGTGGGAGGCCAGGGTTGGTTTTTGACTATTGGGCGGGGAATAAAGAGGACTCTCATGCATCATATTTGGCATGTAGGATTCACATCATATATATTTTCTAGTGTGTGATTTTACTAACAAAGGAGTCCTTTGAGCCTTCATAAACAGATAATTAACTTTCATGGAAGGTTTTGTTGGTCTATGTTGAAACATTTTTTTGTGAGGTTGATGACTTTGTCCTCCTACACAGGAGGTGTAGTGACCTGGTTGGTCGATATGATATGTGATTCCTTCTTATTGATCCCCATGTTGGGTGTTGTTTCTCAAGTTGTTCTAATTTGGTTTATATTTCTTGTTTTATTTGTTTTTTAGGAAAGTGGTGCAGTAGAAGCAAAGAATTATTTTTTTTATTCTGGGAAGCTTTTCGGGGCGGTTTTAACCGCCGCGAAATTTATATTGGTGGCGGTTCAAACCGCCTCTAAATGGTGAAAACCTCCACTAAACATAAAATAAAATTTACGTTTAACGGTGGTTATAACCACCGCTAAATAGGATCATCATGGATGCCTCATTCCACGGCAGTGTCCATGACTTTAGAGGTGGTTTTATGGCTGCTGGAATTTGAGTTTATTAGCGGCGGTTATAACCGTCGTGAATAGAGTGATATCCAAGGCTCATAAAACCGCAGCTAAATTCAAGAAAACCACCACAAAATGAGGTAGCTACGACGCTTTTTAGAAACCACCACTAAATGAAAATAACTGCTGCTAATAGATTGGTGACGCCCTATTAGTTGGCGGTTTCTGTAAACCGCCGCCAAAAAATGTAGCGGCAGGTAAAACCATCGCTAAAGGAAAAACAAACCATCGCTAAACGGCGATTCTATTGTAGTGGTTTTAGATTTCCATTTTCAGACTTAATAAAGCATCTAGGTCAATTAAAGTATCGTTTTGATGATTCTATAATGAAATTTGGTTTTATAAATAATGAAATTGATCCTTGTGTCTATAAGAAATTTACATTGATTGAGTTCATTTTAGTAATAGTTAATTTCAATAACATACTAAATATAAATGAAATACCAGTCTTGGAGTCAGTAAAGGAATATATAGAAATGTTATTCTCCATGAAGGACTTAGTCAAAGTAGTATATAATCCTAGGATCAAGATCCATTGTGATAGATCCAGGATACTACTTGGACCAAGTTAAAGTATATACATTGAAAAGATTCTAAAAACATGTCTAGGAGTGGATGCTTTCTAATGTCATATGTGATTTATATTTTTAAGAAAATGTTTCTGTAGATAAATGAGGAACAATAGATGATGTAAAGGGAATTATACACATTAGTGATTGGGTCATTCATGTATTTTATTTAATTTACTAGGATTGATATCACCTACACATTAAGAATAGTAATAATATATTAATATGATCCATGTGGCCACCATTGGATGGAAATAAATACTATACTTAAGTACTTCAAGTTCATAAGGATATGTTATTGGCATATGTAGAAGATGATAATATATTGATTAGCAGATATGTAGATAAAAGAATCTAAAAGGATCTAGATGATTTGAAATTATATTCGGGATATATCGTCACACTCAATAAAGGTGTTGTGATTTGTAAGAGATCAAATGGATCTAGGGTCACTGATTCATAAGTTCATTCCAATTATATTGTAGCTTCTTTGTTATTTAATGAAGTCGTTTAGATATGAAAATTCTTTCAAGATCTTGATGTGGTTACTAGAAGTAAAGGCCCTATCACACTTCATTATGGTAGTATTATAGTGGTGTCTCTTATAAAAGATCCAAGGTCAAATTAGTGGTAAAAACACAAAATTCATAAATATCATATCTTAATGGATTTTCCTCTAATAGGTGATGTCACAGTGGGAATTGTTTCTATGAAAGACAACATGGATAACCCCTTAACTAAATCCCTTACTCAATAGAAATATGATAATCATGTGAAATATAGTAGACTAAAATTTGTTAGAAATTGGCTCTAGTTGATTTTAGAGATTGTTGTCGTTAATATCCTAGAACCAAAAATGTTTACTTTATTTTACAAATATATTCAATGAAGTGAATTTTAGTAAAATATCTTATTACATATTGTTCATTTTTATAGATGGATTTTATGTAATAATTTCCTAGAGTATCTATCTCATTAAAAATGTCATAGAATCTCCCCACTATATTGAGAAAGCTGAAATTCATTGAAAATATTATTAATCCTAGTTCTATGGGTGAAAAACATTTTGTGATGGGACATATAATATGTTGGTTTTTATGTCTGATTACAGATAAATAGATGAGACTTTGTCTCATGAGGTTTCCACTTGGTAATCTTCAATATGGGAGATTATGAGAACATAAATGCCTGTAGGAAGTCAACATGATTAGGTGTCATTGGATATTACTATCATTAAACATGTATAATTATCCTTAGAATTTAATATTATTATTAATGTATTCCATGATTCATGAAATTTTATGTACTGACCAAAACAATGATGCAATATGTTTTTGGGGGTGTAAGGTACATTGGGGGTGTCATGAATGATATGTTATTAATGAATATGTCAAGGTAGGATATTTCCCTTCTATATTTATGGAAAGCTATGTCGCGTCCCTTTGATTGAAATAGAACCATCATATTGAATTCCATTTAATGGTTAATTTATTAGTTTATTTCAGATATTCAAAGAAAGATATATCAAATATATTGGGTAATCACCCATGTGTGTTACCTAATTGATGAGATATTTAGACAAAATGATTATATTCCACATTGTGTGTTTGTGAGTGGTTTTTTTCATTGAGAAATATCTTCCTCCTCTATGGGTATCGTGACCAGTTTCTATATAGTGATATTGGTCTTTAGGAAAACATGCCTAAGGCCACTAAGGAAGTGGCCTACAGGGTCAAACACAAAGTGTTTACACTGATTAAAGTTAAATATTATTTATATTGAATAGTTCTAATAAATATAATTCTCCAGAATGAGAAGTAATATTTATTAATATTTATTAATTGTTAACAAATTTTAAATAAGTATTTATTCACAAGGTAATTGTTAATTATGTAAATATATACTATTTATTTATATCTTGTTATTTGAAGTGTTATAAATATTTATTTTATTTTATTACCTTACTACTGAAAAGATATTTATTCATAAGGAAATTGTTAATTATGCTAATAAATAATATTTATTTATCTATTGTTATTCCCAAGGTAATAAATAACTATTTTTTCATTAATAAATAACATATTTCATTTTAGGAATATTAAATAAATATTTATTCATGATAATATTAATACAATATATATTTATTTACTGAATGAATAATATTTAATTAAATATTTATTTGAAAATTAATAAAAATATTGAGGAGGATGAGAGGAACACATCTTGCCCTGTGATAAATATTCATTTTCTATATAGTAAAATCAATATTTCTCATTGTATGGATTAGAATATGAAATTAAATAAAATAATATTTTTATTTTATTTCTTTGTATGGGGCTCTATTTGAGTTATTATATTATTAAGGGTATTTGTGCAATTAATTAAATATTATTCTCTAACACTAAGTATATAAATAGACTGTTATCTCATTTCAGAAAGTGTTAATTATTGCGCATAATGTTTCCCTCTATTTATTCCTCATATATTCCTTTAAAGACCAATAAGAACAAGAAATATCCCTTCAAGGAAAATAAAGCATGAAGCGATCAAGGAAAACAACAAAATATGATCAATTAGCCTTGCAAGCACCTGGTGTTTCATCATAATTTTTTTGGATTTTAAAGGAAAATGGGTATATCACCTCTATACGGTCTATACTTCGGTTCCTCGTGACATATTAATAGAACACCAATCACGTTTTAATGATTTATTCCATTAATGGAGAAAGATCTAAACACTAAATTAATCTTTCTTCATATGCTTTAAATTAATTATAAATTAATCGGAGAATATCCTCCCTTGGTTTAGGTGAAATATATTTTTCAATATTCTTTAGAAAAAATTACGTTTGTCATGGGATTCATTTCATGAAAATTTCAAAAGAACTATTTAATTTTATTAAAGATGATATGGACATAGGATCAATAGGTGTTTCTGCTACACCTTCAACCAATAGTGGTAATCTGATAAAAAAATCTATCAAGATATCCTACCACTTCTACTTGGGGATATCAAAGGTATATATTAAACCATCAAAAACATGATGCATTTCCTTCACTATTTGAAAGAACAAACATTGTGACAGAAACCCCACTATTTATTTCTTCATCGCAAACCACAAAAGTTAGATCATAATGCCATGATACAACTTGGATACACCGTGGTGTACTACCAATGTTATACTATAAAACTAAAGTAGAACCTATTCTAGTATCACTGATGGAATAATCTCTAAGGAAACAAAATCTTATTTTGACCATATAATAACCATCCCTCAAGGGAATCACCATTAAAACATGATCCTACAACACCTCTACCATTGAGTCTACCAACTCATACTCTTCTATCTACGGTAACAAGTATGATTACATTGAAATATTATATTGGAATATTCTACCACATACCTTCTAAGTGTCAAGATGAATCACTGTAAGCCACTCTATCACCCTAAAACAATATATATACTCCTAAATAGCATCCCTACATGACTTCATCCTCAGTTCATTAGCAACTACATTCTCTTTTCTTAGAGTAGTATGTGATATTTAAATTTGCATCCTACAATAATTGTATCAATTGTTGCCGATGCAAATTTAGATCTAATTTAGTGAAAATAAACATTGGGATCTTTTGATCTAGTAAGACCAAAAATTTCTCACTAATAAAGTAATTCCACTACAATGTTAAATAAAATACCACCTACACTAACTTGAGATCATGGGTGGAATAGTTACTATCCAAGGATGTAACATCCTAAACCTGTATGAGATTGATTAACTCTACTTCATCAATATGCAACCCAAACAATGGAAAGAAGCATCACAGAAAACCTAAAATATCACTCCCTCCTAATGAAACATAATGATGGGATCATTGATCAGTTATTACTTCAAATAGTTGAAAGATGTCAGGAACTAATTATTCCATACAAAATAATGTTCCTTCCTTGTTAATTCTATCAAAAGGGATGTAATTTAAGTGAATTTGGGCACAAAACTCAGGTGATTTCATGTATGGTTGAGTAAAATGTGAATCTTCACATCATTCTTGGGTATTTACCAAGATAAACCTACCTCAAAATATTATGGATCAACGTAGACTCCCACTGTGACACCAAATGCATAGGATGTTTGTGTTGTGCATCTAGACCTTTAATTTTTACAATATTTCAATGAGATTAAGGTTCCTAAGAACATGAAAAATAGCACTGATACACTCATTATACTCCTCCTAAAAATTTTATTACACTAGTACGTTATCGATGAACACTACCATGAACTGATCAAGGAACTCATCGAGCACAAAGTTCAGGAGTCCCATGAAAATAGTTGGGGCATTTATGACACCAAATAACATAATTATAAACAAGAAGTCCCGTAGTGTCACATCAAAGTAGTATTTAGGATATCTTCCTACCTCTCCCTCATTTGATGATACCTTGACTATAAAACAATCTTTAAAAACCAAAAATGTAACATAAACAAGATAAATAAATTATTTATTAATTGGATGATATAACATTTCTTGAAAATCACCTAATTTAGTGACTAGAAATCAACCATAGGCCAATATTCACCTTCTTATTGAATAACACTAATTTACCACCATGATGATACATTAGGGAAGATGAAAATATTTTGTATAAAATAATAAATCTATATCCTCAAATATCATATCTCATAGTATTACATCTAACATAGACCAAAAAAATTAGGGAGGCACCAAAATACAAATACATCCTAAACTTAATATCATTCTAATAATGTAGTATCACAACCTCTTCAGAAATAGAATTAAAAACATCATAAACAATCAGGTAAACTCAACCAATAGTTCCTATAAAAAATCTAAATATATAATTTCTAACTGATATGTTAATGGATTTGAACACCAATGTTCTATCCCAAAATCATGCTCACTAATTAACATTACACATTTTCCCTCCTCATCACAAAACACAATGGTTTTTTTTGAAACAATCGATAGTTGTGCCTAAAAATACAACCATTTTATGATAATAAAGAAATAATATGATTATATGTAGAATTAACTCACCAAGATACTAATGCTTCCCCATCATTAACTTGCAACCTCAGAATACATCAAACAAACTCATCTACCCATGAAATATCATAATCACCACCAAGGGAACTAGAAGACTCTCAACCTGGAGTCACAATACATAGACCATGGTGGGTGTAATAAATGAGTGAAAATATCTAGAATCATATAAGGTTAAAGGGAATGGAGAGGGCACACACATACTACCTCAAATGTTATATGGCCTATCTTTTATCAGTATCTCCATGACATGAAAATTTCAAAATCTATCAGCTCTTCCAATATTCTAATGACCACCAGCACATATATGCTTATCTATATGTCCCTAATGGTGAGATAAATTATGAAACTAGAATCTACCCAGTCCATATCTTATTAATATAATATAATACTAACCGTACTGCTAATACGGTCACAAAGGAAACTTTTACTGGGGAAAAAATGGAACCTAATCTTACACATCGTGTTGGACCCCTAGAACAGTCAAGAAATAATACTACTGGTGGAAAAAACCTCCAAAAATGAATCATAAAGTGAAAGGTATCCTATTGGATACATGGGAATTTCTATCTGTTGGGAAGCGTGTAGAAGGAAACTACTAAAGCAAACTCCCAACTAATCCGAATCTCAATTTCCATGACATTTATGATCATCCACCAATAGCATTTCTCCTAAGAGAGCTATGATAACTCCCCATATAATATTATCTTTGATGTGCCAGCATACTCTCAATCAACAAATCCTTTTTTACACTTCCAAATTCTTAGGTAATGTAAGTAGAGTGATATTATATCAATTATTAGGTCACAACACCTCCTCCCAGTGTGAGGCACTAGGCTCATCATCTGAGAAAACCTCAGAGAAAATGGAAGAAATTCCTTTAATCAGATCCTGGTCTCCATTACACTCAGTCTACCCTGCTGAAGGGATATAAAATATTTCCTCTTTACATCCCTCATCATTAATGATATTAACTTTTTTTTAAACTAACTTTAAAGATCATCCCCTAAAATTTCTTCCACTTTTTGTCCAAAATATATAGAATCTTCCACTATAAATATTCTCCTCATATCCAAATAACCACCAATAAAAATTTATACTCTTCCCTAGAATAGATTATATTGAATTAAATATCAAGATCCTTCAACTATTTCTCTATATACATATCATATATTCTCTCCTCATACTTTTCTGACCCATTAATTTGTATTTCTTATAGCATCTCAAATCCTTATCCTTCTTGATTAGATCATTCCTCTAATAGTAAATTAGATCAGTTTAATTAATCTTACCAACATGAACCATAGGATAGAAACATCCAAGACGCATCTCTGTGGAGAAAAAAAACAGTTCCATAATCCTCATAGCATAGAATTAATTTATTTAGATTTATTTTTAATTCAGTTCTTTTAAATTTTCCCTAAAACACCTCAATTCATAAACAAGTTAAAAAATTGGTATATATACCAAGCATGTGTCTCTACCTTATAATTAATATCATCATTCCTAGGGTGTTGAGTAATCTTAATGTCCTTGTGTTTGATCATAGGGTAAGTTAATCACATGTACCCTAGATGTTCCCCTTTACTACATCATAGATAAAGTTTGAATAATATTACTTCCATACCTAACCCATGAAATCTCCATCAGGGTCTAACTTTAATCATCGTCCTATCTATCATCCATAGATCATATACCATTTTTCCATTACCCTCCCCATTGGGACCCCCCCCCCCCCTTCGGCCCAACAATAATGAAGAGTGATCCCATGAGTCCAACCTGTAGTAGGATATGGTCGAGTTAATTGCACAAAGGGTATAATCGTGAAACTAGGAGGCATTTATATTAGTCTAAGACTTTTTACACAAATTATTACATGGTTTTAAAATATAAATATTTAATAAGTACAAACCAATGATCATAAGGGAAAATGTCTTTAGAAGGCTAGGTTCTTAATACATCGAAAGGAAACTAAAACATGGACTCGTTATTTTATTTTTTATAATGATCTCTTAAATCCATTTGAGATCCTAAAACTGCATAGGATAATTTTTGAAATATATAAAAGAAAGGGGTAACCTAAAACCTCAGTAAGGGAATAAACATGATAAGGATACAAAATTTATTTGTCAAAGGTTTAACATGATATCAAAAAAGAAAATTCCCATGAGTAATCACATGGATGTATAACATAAATAACACGGTATCATAAGATCACAGTAACATAGGAAATTTTTTAGCCACATGTAACATTATATAAACATAAGTCAAGGATATCTTCCTAGGCAATATCACATTGTGGACAGAATCCCATAATGGATTAAGTTCACTCCCTAATAACATACATAATGTCTCATGATACAAAATATTTACCCAATGAATTAGATAATTATTTGGGTGCACCCATTATAACATGTACATGATTAGGTCTGCAATAAAAGGAAATCAATATTAATGAATAAACATAAACATTACCCTTGGAAAGAAAGAGGTTGTATTTCAGAAAAAAAATTATATGGTTTGTATTACCCCATAAAAGTAAGGGAGAATAATATAGGTATATATGTGAAGAAATATATATATATATATATAATTTATATGTATTCAATAACATTAATGAGCAAAATAAAGTGAGTTTGAGAGAGAATGGTTTTGACCCAAAGAAAAGGGTGGTTTAGAGAGATTCCTTACCATGAGTCTACCTCATCATGTGTATTCTCTATCTTACTGAATAATAAAAAAAATTAATTATTTTCTTTCTTAATAAACAATTTAAATTTTATTATTCATGTTATTATATTCAATTACTTAATCATCCAGGTTCATGTCGGATGGTTTGAGAATATTTGGATCATATATCCAAAAGTACTTTTATAAGTTTACTATGTTCAAAGAGATTGTTAATTCATTATATCTATAATAATAATCATGACATAATTAAAAATTTTATGAACCATTTTTAATTTTAAGACCTACCATGAAATATGGTTTTAAAAAATTAACTATGTTACAAACAAGGAGACGGTATGTCATATATACACATGATTAATGTTTCCATTTTTCAATGATTGTGATGGAAAAAAGGTAAGTGTTATTTAAAGTTTATATATTTATAATTATATCATAAATATAATACTATTTATTTAAATACACTTATATATACCATCCATATGATTTCATAATGAAAAATTAATCGTATCGCTTCATCTAGGTGGTAATCCGCACGTGTGCATGAATGATGTTATCATCTTTTACTGAATGAAAATGTATGAAAATATATGATATATTAATTTTATAGAATTATAAATAAGTCATTAACATAATTTATATATATACATTAATTGCATCATCATAAAATTTCATGATAGGTGATGATGGAAAATGAATTACATCGGTTCGGAGGGCGGTACTATATTGTACAAATGATTAATGCCTTTTATTTCCATTTGATATAAGTAGAGATTGATTTAGGTTATTTTATTTATATAATAACATATATTTATATTGGGGATCCTGATATTATTATATCATCATGGTTGAAAAATATTTTAATTAGATTTTAGGATGAAATAAAATAAAAATGCTCAGTTAAGAATGATACATCTTTTTCGGACAACCTCTTTAGGTTTGTACCAAAATCCTTCCTAGGATGGTTTTATAATATAAAAAACGAATATATGATGTATTAATGGAATTATGTAAGTGATTTAGATAGGTATTGTCTGAAAAAAATGGATATTTAATTGTGGAGTGGAGATAAGAGTATATTCCCTTTTATATGTAGGGGAGTGGAGCACTTGTAATTTATAAAAATTTTAAAATAATTTTATTTATTTCTATTAGAAAAAGTATCCAAATAGATAAAATTATAAATATATAAGGGTAAGATAAAAATAAAACTAAAAATGGGTTTTTGACACTCATAATTTCACCTTACACACTTTAATGTGTAAAAAGGCATTTTACACATATAAGACAATGGGTAAAAGATGTTGCAGATAATCTTCTTCAACCTCACAAATCTAGGGTTTTGGTTTTCCTATTATGCATGGAATGAATATCATACGTCACCTAGATCATATGAGCTTTCTTTCATTGAAAATTGTTCTTTTAATAATAGTATATAAAATGGTGTTATAAGAGGACTGAGCCACATGCTCCGGTGTGGTCAATATTGAAGGGATCACCTATTTCTACAGCACCACTTTCATGGCATGTATATGTGGAATATAGATTCTATGAAGAAGGATAATGTGTGGTTCCTCTGTAGCCAACACCATCACTTGCGTAATCATTATCAACCTACAAGAAATTTAGGGAAGTATCCTCTTCTATAAAACCATGTGCTCAGATTAGTGTAAGGAATGGCATGTATCATGACTCCCGGGTTCATGCATAAAACTGCCATTATTGTGGGGCATATTTCAGGGTGTTTTAGAAACCTATAGTGCAGATTATGGTGTAACATGAATCCTCAATTTGGAAATGAATTTATGTGAACATGGTCTGTAGACAGGATCCGAGCACGATGCACGCAGGTGGTGGCCATCAACTTTGATAGCCCACCAACATATGAGCAGGAAGAACGCTAGGTAGGGGAGTACCATGCCTGACTGACTTAGTTCATGCATGGACTACAGATTTTAAAGTGATGGAGTTCCATGCCCACCTGTCCCAGTGCATAGGTAAACAATGTGATAATATCTAGAAAAAAAGGAACATGCAGTCTGCACTGAAAACAAAGAATCACGCAAAGAGGTTTTATGAGGTTATCTCCCTACCAATATACAACAGATGAGAAGAAAACACTATGCAGATATTGAGTTTCAACAATATATCATGCATGATAGATACCTGTAGCACATGAATGAAACTCCATATGTGGGTCACCTGAATATGCGAAGCAATATTCAGGACGTGTGGTCGTAAAAATACAAATGCGTGTTTCGAGAAGAATACTCATATTTCTAGCATTTTGGAAATATCTCTTGATGCTGCACTTTTTTCTGATCTGTGACCAAGTACTTCAGTGTGATGAATGGTGGTCCATGTTTATGTTGTGGTTCACTGATCATGAATAGAGAAGAACGGGGTGAGAAACCAGCCTTTATTTCAACATTAACAAATATTTACAATACTCTCTCTCTACAACTCTCTCTCTCTCTCACACACATAGAGCTATCCTGGCTCTCTTTGAATACAATAGAGCTCTCATTTCTCAAATTGGTGATCCTAGAAGGCTCCCCAAGCCCTTATTTTATATCCATGGTGGGATGTTCCAAGTTTGAGACAACTCCCACCAATCCCCCCACCTACCATGAACTTCCCCCATGCCTGCTACCAACCATGGAAGGTGGATTTGGTGCACCAACCACCAACAAGGAAACATGAAAGAAAAAACTCTATCAATTATCCCACTCCATATTCAATCCACTGAAGCATATGCAAAGGGCTATCTTCTCCCGATCAGTGAAATTTTTCATCATATCATTTGGGTTCTCCTTTGTGTGGATCTTCACAAGTCATAGCGACTTTTAATCTATCACTTCGCATATCCAATGATAGTGAATGTAGATAAGCTTCATCCAATAATGGTACATGGAGTTCTTGGTCAATTCCAAAGCACTTTGACTATATCAATAAACCATGTAAACCTTCTGGATGAATATGACGTCCTAGTGAAAATGATTTCACTACATCTTCTCCTTTCTAGATTCTGAAGTATGAATTTACTCTACTTATGTCATGGATAACGAAATGCACTTTTGAAACCTTGACTACCATGATATAGATCCTCTTAAAAAATTATAAATGTATCCTTATGTAGACTTCCTTCTATCAGGATCTGTATCCATATCTGCATCTGTATAGCCCTCCAAGAGAGGTTCATCTCCCCCATTGCACAAACATAACTTTGAAGTACCTTTAAGATACATCAAAATCCACTTGACTTCATCCCATTGATTCTTACAGGGATCGGAGGGAAACTTGCTCACGATTTCCACTACATGGAAAATTTTCAATCTCTCACTAACCATAGTGTACATCAATATTTCAACAACAGAAAAGTAGGGTGTCATCTCCATCATCTTTATTTCATCCTCGGAAAACGATCATGAACTCTTTATCAAATTCAAATGAATGGGAAGATGAATGGTCACTGGTTTGGATTTTTCCAGGTTGAAATGTTTTAGAACATGTTCAACATACCTCTCATGAGATAGCCAAAACAACCTATTTTTTTAACATGAATTATCTACATCCCCAAAATCTTTTCAGCTGCACCCAAGTATGTTATATCAAAATACTTGGATAACTCCTTCATCAACTGGAAAATATTTGTTGTATCCTTACCAATGATCAACATGTCAACAACATAAAATAGAATAGAAAAAAAGGTACCATTCTAAAATCTCTCAATATAAACACACTGGTTCACCTATGTTTTCTTGTATCCATGATTCACCATGAATGACTCAAACTTGTTATACCACTGTCTGGGAGCCTGTTTTCATCCGTACAAGCTCTTCCTCAATTTTAAGATGAAGTTTTCTTGCCCAAAAACCTTGTAACCTTTAGTCTAATTCATATAGATCTATTCATAGAGGTCACAATGAAGAAAATACATCTTCACACTCATATTTTCAAGCTCAATGTTATCCACTAATCCTTAAATGAATCTGATTGAATCCATCTTCACCATGGGTGAAAAATTCTCTTCAAAGTCAACCCCTTTATTCTGAAGGAATCCCTTGAAAAATAACTGATCTTTGTGCTTGACCTCATTATTGTTTCCATCATTCTTCAGTATGAATACCCATTTCTTCTTTAGTACCTTATTACCATTGGTTAATTCCACAAAATCGTATGTCTTTTTCTTCATCAAAGACTCAATATCATCTTCCATTGCATGCAACCACTTTATTTTTTCGATATTAGACACTTCTTACATGTGTCCTTTTATCTCTCCATCATTAGTCAACAATAGGTAATATAACTCCAAATATTTAGTTGATGGAATCCATCCTCATGAAGACCTTAAAACCTGTGAAATGATAGGTTCATGTGGCCCAACATAACCTAGATCTTATGATGGTTCTGTAACTTCTTGTGGAGAGGTTTGAGTCTCCCACTACTCAATATCCTCCTCTACTATCACCCGGTCCATTAATGATGAGTCTTATTCAACTTATTCCTCTTAATTGAAAGTTGGTTTTGGTACTTCTATTGGATCATGAATTGAGTTCTTAACACTTTCCCTTCAAGACATTCTAGGATTTTTAATACCCACGATCATCTGGTTCTCATGGAATGTGACATATATGCTTCTGATCACCTTCTTCTCCTTCAGGTCCCAAAGATTATATCCAAACTCTTCATCTCCATAGCTGATGAAGATTCATGGAGTAGATCTCTAATCAATATTCTGCATGAACTCCTTGGATACATGATCAAATTAAAAACATTCAAATACTCATAAATGAGAGTAAGAGGGTTGTTTACCCAACCATATCTTCTATGGAGTCTCAAAATTCAGTGGGAATAATGGTGATCTATTGATGAGGTAGCATGAAACCTAAATAGCTTCTCCTGATAATATCTTTTGGACCTTATCAAAACTCATCATGTTTCATACCTTCTCCATGATGGTTCTAATCATCCTTTATAAAACTCAGTTTTGTTGTGTGGTTCATGGGACCATCATCTAATATCGGATGTCCCAACTCATGTAATAGGCTTTAAATCCCCAATATGTGTACTCTCGTCCATTTTCTAAATGAAGACACTTCAGATTCCTTCCAGTTTCACGGTCCACCATGGAATGGAACATCTTGAAATAGTCATGTACTTGGTCCTTTGTCCACTGGAATAACTCCCACACCATATGAGATACATCATCAATAAAGGATATGAAATATTTGTTACCTTTAAGTGAATCCACCTCCATGGGTCTGTATACATTAGAGTGTACAAAATCCAACAACTCTGATCTCCTTGATGAAGCAGTACTGAATGAGACTCTATCTTGCTTCCCAAACAAGCAGTATTTACAATGATCAAGTGTTGCATCCTTTTTAATATTGATTTACTTCTTCTTCTGAGGGTAGATAACCCTCTTTCAGTCATGTGGATGAGTCTCCTATTCCACATATTAGAAGACACCTCTGTTTCTACCGTGTTGAGGCTACCTTCACATATCTTCACATGAGTTTTTTACAATGTGCCACATATGTTTCCATGGGTGGTGACGATGGATCCTTTCATCATCTTCCATGATCCATTTCTGAATATGTTTCCATAGCCTTGTCGGTCAAAGGTTGTACTTGATAACAGGTTGAGTCAAAGGCTTGGAACATTCCAAACATCCTTCAGGGTGATTGTGTAACCAACATTCATATTGACATGGATATCACCCATGCCAAAAATCTCCACCAAATTGGAATTTCCAATTTTTACTACACTAAATTCACCAGCTTGATATGTCAATAAATATTCATGATGCGGAGTGATGTGGTACTATATTGCAGTATCGACCACCCATTCTATGTCTTGGCCTAATGTATGAAAGAACCCCTCTTCTTCTTCTTTATAGAAAAGTGTAATTTATATGAATAATGTCACGTATGTGCCTCTATTTCTTCTTTTTTGGTTGCTAATTTTACCCTTTTCTTGTAGAAACTTTTGGTAGTTCTTTTTCATGTAACCCATCATGCCAAAACTGTAGGATTTTTATGATGGTTGCCTTCCATCTATAGACCTTCTCTGGCTTTGGTGTCAGTTTTTTACCCCTCGACCACCTATTATAGATGGTCCCTCCATGTAATTTTAATTCTGAAAAAACATTGTGCATAATATAGAAAATTGGACCTCACTGTTGTGTCTGAAATGGTCAAAAATGGAGGAATCAACTTCTGGATCATTGTCAGACACTGATTGATTCAGATATGATCTAAACAGTATGAACGGCTGAGATAGTCCAATGACGTGGAGATGACATGGCACTGATGTTACATGCTAGAGAACCTATTGGAAACTCACTGAAACAGTCGCCAATGCAAGAACAGTACATTCTTCTCTGGAATGGGGGTATTATAGCACCTGAAATTTGACCAAACTTTGACCGAGCCAAGGAATCTCTTTTTGGATTTGTTTTCAACACTGTTTTCACTGTTGGAATTTTCTCTCCATGAGAATTTAGAATGTTCCTTCAAAACATGATTATGAGTAACATAAACTTTTTCAATCACCAGAAAATCCCCACTGCTCACTGGCATTTCACCAGAACCCAGAACCTCCCTTTGATACCACTTATTGTGGTTTGTTAATCATGAATATAGAAGAATGGAGGGAGAAACCATCCTTTATTTCAACATGAACAAAGATTTGAAAAAATCTTTCTCTACAACTATCAATCACTAACATGGATCTCTCTCAGCTCTCTTGGGATACAATTGATATCTCATATATCAGATTAGTGATCCTATAAGTCTCCCTAGGCCCTCCTTTTATGGCCATAGTGGAAGGTTCCAAGTTTGAAATTACTCCCAAAAATTCCCCCACCAACCATGGACTTCTCCCATGGTTGTGACCAACCATGGTAGGTGGATTTGGTGCACCAGCCACAAAAAAGATAGATGGAAAGAAAAAAATCTATAATTTTACAGGATGTTCCACCTTTCTCAGATTCACAACTGTGATGCAATTCGGTGACAATAAATACCGGGAGATTAATAATCGAAGAGGTAGAATAGATATTTGTGAGAAGGATACCCACATTTTCTGTGAAAAACAGAGCATCGTGAACCCACATGAGTTTTACACATATAAGCATGTGTACCCCTATAAAAGGTTTACACGATGTAACTAACATGCACATGAGCCTACGTTCCCTTTCTTACAAATGGGTGTGGCACCGCATAACCCATTTTTCGAAAGGTAGTTGGTACCATGAAATTCCTCATATGAAATTCAAGACAATGCATAACCTGTCTTGGAAAATTATGGGGTATCACATACCCTAACATACATAGTGAGAATATACCTTGTGTACATATTCCATCATGTGAATGTGATCGAGGAACATATCACTATCCTACCTCTGCCCGAATGAAGATTGAATTGTTGCATACCAGGTTGTGTAAATAATGGTGAACAATAAATAGGTATAGAGATTTGATCAAAGTATTAAAGAAATTAGTTGATGTGCCACAAAATCCAAACATGAACAATATTCTGGTCTTGATGCACTATGTCGATCCAGTGGAATTCCACACCACACACATGCAATAGTCATGCATGCATGAGAATCTCTAAGCTATGATTTATATCATCATAAGAAGTGGATAAATGCTCCATCCATGACCATGTGAAATATAAAATATTAGAAAAACAATTGTCCTTGTCAA
The DNA here is from genome assembly GCA_963277665.1 of Viscum album. Lineage (NCBI taxonomy): Eukaryota > Viridiplantae > Streptophyta > Magnoliopsida > Santalales > Viscaceae > Viscum > Viscum album. The sequence continues at coordinate 438,387,242 of OY728165.1, read as the reverse complement.
AGTCTTCATGTCATCATGAGACACGTCAATATACATGTGGTGCATCAAATTCAAGCAATGTAATAATCACTAACAATGTATGAATGTCGTCATGAGATCCAGTACTGATCATGCGATGCGCCATAGGAAAACATGATGACTGGTCATGATCAGATGCATGCATCAGCATAGGACCCATCACTGATCATGCCACGCACCATCGGAAAACCGGATGAATACAACACTCACTAGTAGAAAAAAGGTCTTTAATGTCGTTTTTTTTATTTTTTACGTCGGTTTTTAACCGACATTGAAGTCGCCGACGTAAAAAATATGACTTTTTACGTCGGTTTTTGTAAACCGACGCCAAAAACAAATTTCAATTGCTTTTTTTGCGTCGGTTTTGTAAAAACCTGACGCCAAATAAACACATCCGCTTCATTTTTGGCATCGGTTTCCCTAAAACCTGACGCCAAAAGGTTTAAAAAATAGTTTTGGCGTCGGTTTTTACAAGAACCGACGCCAAAAATCAATTTTTATTGTTCTATGTTTTAGAGAATTTCCTAATCTTCGATTTGACTGGTCGTGGAGCTAAAACGGAGTTACGGATCAAAAGTTATGGCCGTCAGAAGTTGAACATGTCAAAGTATCGATTGATACAATATGTTTTAAAGAAAACAAGATAAACACAAGTTAAAATCACGTACACCAAATGATATAAAATATACATAATACTTCAAACACATTTCGATTATTTTTCGATCTTCAATTGAAATGATATGTTGTTTATCATCATATCTCTTATATTTAGCGTAGATCTCATGTGATAATAAAAACGACGATCGATAATTAAACTTACACCAAGCTTGGTAAATTTCATCCGAACGTTTTATATTTTTAACACAATAAAAAAAGTAAATCATCATTATTTGAAATCTAATCGAGTTGTTTATAAATTAAGGACATTAATAATAATGAAAATGAATGAATGTAATACGTACCGTAATCAAATTAATGATTGATGCCGCATTGAAAACTTGATTGAATCGAAGAGGATGAAAATGATAAATGAAGGACAAACAGATTTATATATAGTAAATGAAAATATTTTCGATTGAGTTGTATGAAAATATAGGCGGGATTTTAAAAAGTTAAATGCGCGTTGTGAAAAGAATTGAAATTTTGATCCCGCGTATTAGTGAATACTATTTTGCGTCGGTTTTTAAATAAACCGATGCTAAAAAGATAAAAAAATACGTTTCGCGTCGGTTTTTAAAAAAAACCGACGCGAAAAGTAAAAATAAATTGTTTTTCGCGTCGGTTTTTAAAAAAACCGACGCAAAAAACAAAAAAACAGTTTTGGCATCGGTTTTTATGAAAACCGACGCGAAAAGTAAAAAAAAATATTTTTGGCGTCGGTTTTTCTAAAAACCGACGTGAAAAACAAAAAAGTTTTTTTTGGCATCGGTTTTTATAAAAACCGACGTCAAAACATAAAAAAAAAATTTACCATGTGTTAGAAAATTTCTTAAGCTTCGATTTGACTGATCGTGGAGCTAGAACGGAGTTACGGATTAAAAGTTATGGCCTTTGAAAGTTGGACTTAATTAACACTTCTTTTAGAGAAGATCAACTTCCAACATCCATAACTTTTAATCCGTAACTCCGTTTTTGCTCCATGACCAGTCAAATCAAAGCTTAGGGAATTATCTATAGGACTCAACATTTTTTTTACATTTTTGGCGTCGGTTTTCATAAAAACCGACGTCATAACTTTTTTTTTATTTTTTCACGTCGGTTTTTAAAAAAACCGACGCCAAATCATTTTTTTCATTATTTTTTGACGTCGGTTTTTTTAAAAACCGACGCCAAAACTAATTTTGTTTAGTTTTTGGCGTCGGTTTTTAAAAAACCGACGCCAAAACTTATCCGCAAAAATATTTTACGTCGGTTTATAAGAAACCGACGTCAAATTGACGACGTTAAAAAAGATTTTTCTACTAGTGACTACTAGAAATTGGATCTAATCCAATGGATCTATACCCACTATTTAGAGAAACTATGGGTATAGAGAATTTGATCGAACCAATACTGACGGTTATATAAAACACCATGGGTATATCCTTTTTAATATCCACACTCACTTAGGATCCTCCTCCCCCTCCCACATTGACATGCCCTAATCTCCCCTCCTATGAGCTCCGGCCTCCCAGCCTACACCTCAACCTCGAGCTCCCTGCCTCCACCTCGACTTCCCAGCTTATGCCTCAGCATCAACCTCCCATCCTCTGCCTCATCCTCCTTACCTCCATCTCTGTGTTGACCTATCAACTTAGACCACTACCTCTACCAACTGGACTCTGCCTTCCAACCCCCACCTACATCCCTCCACCTTCCTACCTCTGTGTCTGAGTCCGCCTCCACCTCCTTACCTTCTCCTCCCAACCTCCACCTACTAGAATGCGTCTCCACCTCCCAGCATCTGCATCCGCCTCTATCTATGTCAAAGATCTATCACCTCTTGACCTCTAACTCATCTTCTCCACCTCCCTATCTCTAGCACCCAATATTTGATCCTTGTTTTTTTTGAAGTTTCATTCATTATGGGAGTTTCCTTTGGTAATTCTAATTCCATATATTCCCTATGTCCATTATCATTTCTATGCTTCCTTGATTTCCATCTCAAATAAATGATTTTTATAGTTTGGGGATGGTTTCAGTTTTTTGGAATAGGAATGAATTAAATATAGTGGATTGGAAAGTATTATCCATAATTTTTTATGATAGAATTCATTGTGATGTCACAACATTTATATGTGATTATATATTCTTGAAAGTATGTTGGTTTTTGGGGTGTCCATGTGATGCTCTAAAATTAAAATTGAAGTAGGTTTCCATGTTTCTAATGATTTAACAAACCTCTTAGTGGTTTGTGTATTATAGAACAACATGGGTATGAAGTACCCAGTCCTTTCTTGTAGGATATAGGTATTTCTATCCATTTTTATTAGGCCTAGTGTGGGATGTCTTTGATCATAATGTGATTTGAAGACCTTATGATAGTTTATAGGTTAGGATAGTGTATTCCCCATATGGTAAAGGTCATTGGTTAGAATGCATCGCTAGTATTCGAATATATGTAGACTTTTGTATGGAATGGTTATAGGTTATTTTCATGGTGTTGTGATAGAGGAGGACTTATCTAAGAGAAACTGACCCATGTGAGTTAGGATTGATATTGATGACTGGTTACCAATTTTTTTGAGAAGGTTTGTGTGTGTTATGGACATCGGGTTGTTAGTGTTTCAGAATTTGGTTATCATATTTTAAATGACTGATCATGAATGATGGAAGCTTTATTAGTTTTTTATATTCTTTTAATTAATTTTAGAAACATTTATTTTATCACTGGACATATAATATGTAATTCATTTAATGTTTAAATTTAACTCTATAATGACAACTTTATTTTTTCATTGACATTACAAAGAATAAATAAGGTTTTTGGATACCCCTTTTCTCATTTTGTTAAAACTAATATTAAATTTCATTGTGCCTAGTATTTTCTTAGTATGTTTTTGTTTCTTTTTATTCTGATGAATTCTTTTAAACAGTTAACTATATTCATAATCAACCATTACATGATATTCAATACACATTTAAATAGCTCATAGATTTATGTTTTACCTTTACATGAATAATGATTTACCTTTATGTTAACCATGTACATTCATTAAATAGTTAATAGAAACTCAATTTTATGTTTACATTGTGTATATAATATGGTATTTACTTTTAAGTCTAGTGTCAAAATCACCAATTATATTTTACCACATAATAAGCTTATCAACATCATTCACATTTAAAACTTATAAGCACCGCTAGTACTTCTTTAGAAAAATGAATGTCCTAGAAACCGAAAATACATTCCCATGACTTGTTAATTTATCTCTTCCCCATAGAAATTGAATATTTATGAATCCAAAAATTTATATGATATGGTTTATATCTAAAACCCGTCGTTCTATCCATTGGTTTTATATTATTTTTTATTCTAGAAATGTTTCTTGGGTTTATGATTAAATGTATTTTGATAAAACTAAAAGGCTTATGCTTAATATATAAGGCTTATGAAACAATAAAAAAATTATGAAATAATCAAAGACATAAAAAACTATAAAAGTATTAAGAAATCTACTTTAAAGATCAATACCCCAAAGGCATTTGATCCTTTCAAAACAGAATGTTAATTTAGCTTGCATAGAATTATTACACACAATGTGTCAATGAAAAATCGTAGATAAAAAAATATTCCAACGAAAATTCAAAAGGCAATTACACACATTAACATAACACATATGTATATTTTCCATTATAATTTTTAATGCAGTTTGATACTCTATTTTTCGATAAAAATTCCATTTCAAATTATTATAGGTTTATAATATTTGTTTTATTAGTTTTTATAAATTTTAAAATATTCATAATTTTTAATTATTATTATGATTTTTTATTAAAGGATTTAGTGTGTGACAAATACTCATATGGGTAAATGATTATATTGATGTTGTTAATATTTCTAACTAGTGGCTTTAAATTATTATTATTTATTATCTTTTTGAATTATCCTATACTTATTTATGTTTTTGTATTTCTTCATTTGTATAGTTTTCCTGAGATCGAGATAATGGAATTTTCGATCTTCATTCTCCTCACATTTTCTAGAGACCAAGGTAATAAATATGTCTATAGATTTTTCGTCATGAATGATAATATTTAGGTAATTTTACATATTTATAAGTAATTTGTTTTTTCTAGAAATAATTTATGTTTGTAGTTTGTATTCATGGGAGGTCTTATTCTACTTTTCTCAATTGTTCTTCATTTTTTTCATGTTCTGGTGGTAGGTTTAGATAATTTATCATTTTTTATTTATAAATTTAGATCTGACCATAGATTTTTTATATCTTATTGTTATTTTACATTGGTTTTAGTGGTTTAATGGCTATTTATTCATGGAATAGTTTTAATTTTTTTCGTCAATTTTGTCTACTTTTCATGTGGTGCATGTGTCTAGTCCTATTATTTCTACTTTTCTACAACTGTTAGTGTGTTCTTTGGTAAACCTATTATGAGTCTCACCCATTTTCTTTTAGTGTCATTTTTCTATTTACACTTTCTTGAAACAACACTATTTTTTGTTAATTAACGGATCTCGTACCTTGTTGCATCAAAATCAATCATTCTTTGTCAAATTTCATGCTACTAGACCTTGAAGTAAAGAAATATTGTTACAAAATGTTTGAGTAGTGATTGGATTCTTTAGGTGGTGATTCATTTTTGGGGTATAAGTAGTGTTGAATGAAACCGTTTATGATTCTTGAATCTTCATAAGGTGAATTAATTATTCTATAGAGATTATTCGTAGATGATTTTGTGAAATGATCTTGGATTATAGGTAATCATTAGTTTAAATTAGAGAAAATGTTTCATCATTAATTCTTGGATTAAGGAATTAATGATGACACATTTCAATCATTAGTTTGAATGGTTGGTATTAAGATCATTTTAAGATGATGTATCTTTTGGAACATGATGATTTTGATACTCCTTAATATATAAAAATTAATCACATCCTTATTTATTACGATAAAAACACCACTTTTTTGTCACATTATATCCAAGTTTTAGTTCTCTACACACCGAACATGACTAAAGTTATAGGATTCCCACTTTATATGAGATATTTGACCAAGAGAAACAATAATATTGCATTATTAGAGCCTTAGGTAAACAATTTTTGTGCATGAAATCTTAATCACACTTTTTAACACACCAAATTTTAACTAATGTATACATAACATTACCCGAAAAATTGATCCTAGTTAAACCAAACCCAAAAAAAATAGATGTAACCGCATCCTCTTGGACTAATAAAATATGTTTCTTTTTTTCATGCAGGAACATGTTTTGACCCATGGGGTGTTGTGGTTCTTATATTGGGGCGGTGACTAGTATAGTCACAAGAGATAGGTATTCTCTAGTTTAGTTTTTATTTTATTTTTTTCATTGCTTTCTATGGACTGAGGGTATTTATATTCTGCAAAGGGGGATAGAAGGGAACTGGAGGGAGCTATGTGGTTTATTTTCAAGGTAGAGAGATCGGGGTAGTGGATGGATTAATTAGTGTTTGTTTTTTCTCTACCAAATATTTTGTTTTTGTTGCTGGTTTAATTAATTTTTTTTTGAGAAATCATTCCCGGCTAGTGACTCCATGATGCTTGAACACTTGTGCCAGCCCATGGGCATATCCCATCCAACTTAGTCCATCCTAGTATTCCTATATTAGATTCTATGTCTAAACCATTGGAATGCCTAAAAACATGGATAATTATTAAGTGATTAGGAATTTCTAGGAATGAATTATGAATTCCTAGGAATAAGGATTGAGGACATTAGAATTAATAATGAGAAGATATTGGAGACAGTGCAATATATATTATTTCTGGAAATGTTGTGGGTCTAAAAGGTGGTGAAATGGTAATGCATTGGGACTAATGAATGGAAATTCACATTCATAACCAATTTGATAATGTAATATAAGATCATGAACTATTTTCAATTATTAGATTTTATGATTAGACTCCATCCGAATATAACTATAGAAATTTCTTGGTGAAAGAAAAAACTTTTTCATACACTAGATAGTTTGGATTGAAATTCCCAGTAAAACCTTCATTGACCTCATGGTAGGACTCAAGACTTGTTAGAATATTGAATCTTAGAGAAAGTTATTTATTCCCTTCTCACATAAACTAAGTGGAGTGCCACAAAACCCTAAATAAAACAATATCCCCAAAAGAAATATCTGAGGTTGTCTGAAGCTACCTTCATTCTCTGATACAATGTCTGGAATAGGGTTAATCTTCCCATCGGATCGTCTATGAAGATTTTGCTGATTCTTAGAGCTACCCCGCATAGATTTTTTTCTATGGAATCCCACTCATCATGAAATGAATAGATAAATTCCATAAAATAGTTTGGATCTTTGGATTGAATTGCCAAACACATTTGGAAAAAACTAAATTCCCCTTGTAATGCTTTCAAAAATATCGCATTCATGATCAGGGTGATTAATCCCTTGTTTGAGACACCAAAGGTAGTTCCACATAACATATATAAAAGATAGTTTCCTATTTTTCTTTTTCATCATACTCTGGTATTACAGGTATGAAAATTTTCTCTATGGTCAAATATGTGATCTAATGAAATCTATGAATATCCACATTCAAACTCTCATTTTGAACTCATTTGAATCATGGTATTTGAATCTTTATTTTAATATATTAATTTAATCACCTAGTTTATTGAATATTCATTAAAATCATTTTTTAAAAGAAAATCTTAAATATCACAACATTGTATTCTTTATCTAATACTCTGAAAACTATAGAATCTATATTACCAAAAATCTTCATTCATAACATCACTACCATAAGACCCAAATACATGATTCATGCTACCATATGAAACATTCCCGAGTTACATTCACATGTGGCATGTTTTCACTCATGAACACTACTTGTGAGCCTGTTTTCACACCTATAGTTTTAGTTCCCATTCTATAACATCTTCATGGAAGACTCTGAATCCCTATGCAACAATATTTGAAATGTTGTGTAACCTCATCCCACTAACCCAGTTAAAAATTTCTACAACACTCATGTATTTTAAATTAGTTCCGGACATCAGATTTTAAGATAAATTCCACCCTTAAAATAACATCCACCTATTCAATTTAACCAGTGAACATGATCCACATACAATTTCCAACCCGTATAAACTTTCATCCATGCTTCAAACACATATAAATATCTCAAAATCAGGAATGTCATTTCATTGTGAAATTATTCCATGAATACCTTCACCATAGGTCCTCCTCCAATACTTTTTCTTTATGATAACACATAGAATGCACTATCCATATATGTATATATATATTCAACACACATTATAGAAATAGATCTTCATTACATTATTCATAACGAATCTTGTTCATCTTCAATCAAAAAAACCTCATTCATACCTCATATATTTTCCACAAATTCAACCAATCAAGCCATGGTTGCAACAATGTCACGACCCGTCCTCGGGGCCCGGGCCGTGACTACCCCATGCCCACCTTCCATTGGCCAGGGGCTGGCGACCAGCACCAAGGTGTAAATCCGGGTAAAAAGGGAAGGCATTGCCTTTGTAAAGTAAACAAGCACCACAGAGTACTAGCGGAAGAAGTAAACACTAAGTAAAAACAGAGTACAACAGAAAGTGCGGAAAGAAAAAGGGGCCGGAAATACAAGCCCAACTGTAAAGTACAACTCGAAAGGGAAAACGGCAACTGTAAAGTAATGCCGCTACACCGAGCTGTCCCCTGGAAATCCCACCTGAAGGGTGGGTACAGATAGCTCCACTGCTCCTTGGGTCCCGCCGTCTACTCCGAGTACATCCCGCCCAGTGGTCCACCTCCAGGTACCGTCCTACTCTGTAAGCCTCAACCACAATCAACGTTGTCTGTCGTCTGCAACCAACACAACGTAGTGCGGGCATAGCCCGTGCAGGGCTGAGTATAAGCTACTCAGTAGGGACCCCGAGACTCCCTAAGGTCTCCCAAAATCCACAAATGATAAACCACAAAGGAAAGATACAATCACGAAGTAACAACCGACACTGCTTAGGTATATGCCCATACAAATACCTAAGTCATCAATTCCAATACGCTCCAACCTCCGAGCCCAAGTACAACCCAGTCCACACAAGAAAGTATTCGTATTCCACACAGGAAAGCAAAACGTAATCCACAGAGGATAGCACAACACAATCCACACAATAAAGAAAACATGATTCAGCTCACACAGGTATACTTCTTCGAAAGTCGATAGAGAAGATCACTGATCCATCTAAGTCGTCGGACGCACAAAGGATCGATAGGTACTATCTCCCGCAAAGACCCACACAAGATCAGTAGGAAAAGAACCCCCGCAAAGACCCACAGAGGATCGGACCCACACAGGATCTGTAGGCGCTGGCTCACACAGAATCGCTGAGCACTGGCCCACACAGGATCGGACCCACACAGGATCGGTAGCACTAATCCACATAGGATCGTTGTGTGATGTAGTCGTCATCGTCAAATCCACTGAGGATCTCTGCACAGTCGTCGTCGTAGTCACAGTAGCAGTCGCAGCCAGCACTAGGGTTCCCGCACATAGCAAGCTCGTTCGGGAGGGTCCGCTCCACGATCCGAGAGGCTGATACATCAACTGTCACATAGTCCAGAGTTGATGTATCCAAAAGTTCCATATCGTTAGCAGGAACTCAACGTCGCAGACGGCGCGTCAATCGGACGCCCGGTCTGAGAGTTATTGGCTTTTTCATCCCAGGGGCCCGGTTGGTTTTTAAGGCAAATCCAACCCAACCGTACTCCAACTGCATCCAAACCTTGGGCGGATTAAGCCAAAAGATCCGTCTCACTAAGAGGAACTCAACAAAGTCGATGGCACGTCAATCGGATGTCCGAAGCTCAAGCTATGAGTGTTTCCGCTCAGAGGGCCCGGTTGGTTTCAAGTACGAACCAACCCGGCCGAACTCAAAGTATTCCAAAACCTTTAGTACGATATTTCGAAACGACCGTCTCATTCCAAGATTTGTGTCGCCACTGACGACGCGTCGATCGGAGGTCCGTAGCCTGAGTTATGGGCATTTGAACCCAAACGGTCCGAAAACGGGGGTTTCGGGCCCGGCCCGGCCCGGCCCGAGACCCCCCCGGTCGGCCCGGACCGGGTCGACCCACCCCGGGTCCGGGTCGGCCCAGCCCGGCACGGCCCGGCCCGGCGGGGCGCGGCCCGGCCTGGCAGACCGGCCAGGTGCCGGTCCAGCTGGGCGCAGCGCGCCCAGCACGCTGCCAGCTCGGCCTTCGGCCGAGCTGTTGGAATAAGGTGGGCGCCTGCCCCCCTTGTGTAACCGCGGCCCCCCTACCAAATTTATGGGGGGTCGTTTGAACTGGCCGGGGGAATTTAATTCCCCCGGTTCCTCCCCTTTCCGGCCGGCCCAACCTGGCCGACCGGCTCCTTCTCAACAGGACCGACGGTGGCCGGTCCCCTTCCAGCTCCATCACTGGCAGCCCGGTACAGCCGCCGGTCACCTTGCTCTGACGCGGCCCAGAACCGGTCGCGGCCCTTGTCGTCTGGCGCGGTGCGACGACACCGCGCCCCTCCACCGTGGCCCCGCTCCGGCCGCGGCGCCTTCGATTTCCTTCGACGCGGCGCGACGACATCGCGTTCTTAGACTTCTTTCCACGGTGCGTCGTGACGGCGTCGCGTATTACTTGCCGTGTGATTCCCGCGTGGTGCGACGGCACCACGCCATTCCGTTCCATCCACAAAGAATCAAACTTGAACATAGGAGGGGGGTTTGGCCGTGTTTGTGTGGTCCGGCCCCCCTCTCGTTAAACGATATCATCTAGTCGAAAATCCATGATAATCGATAAACTAGAATCATGAATGGAAATAATTAATTAAAATAATCCCCTACCTTGGTTTCAAGAACGGTGTTCGTCAACGAGCCGCGGAAGACGAGCGTCGCAGGAAAAAGAACGTCGACATCGTGAAGCAAGGATTCGAAGTCGTTGATGGAGATTTCGTCGCAGAAAATCTTCGCGGAAGAGACGACGCGGAATAAGAACGTCGCATCATGGATATAGCATCGCGGAAGAACCGTTGCGGAAAGAGACATCATTGGAAGAATACGTCGCGTTCTTCGGCGGAGGTGTTCTTCGCGTTCTTCGTCGAGGTTGAAGAAGAAGAAGACTCACGCTTCCAAATCCTCTCAAGGTTGCAAAACTCTAACAATAATAAAATAAGACCAAGTCTTATTTTATTATCACAACCTAACCATTTGAATTTCAAGAGTTTGAAATTAAATTTAACCACACACAACTCAACTCATTCAACTTATTACACTAAAGTCATAAGTTATAACTTAGGTTAACAAAATTAAAGTGGGAGTTGAGGGGGGTTAGAGGATATGAAGGGGTGGGGTTCGTGTGGGCCCCACCACCCTCATAACCTCCCAAGAGAGGTTGGGTGGTTACCCAACTTCCATCAAGAACTAACACTTAGAGTAAAAATAATAAAAATTGTAGAGTAATTATAAAATAAACTTCCACAATTTTTATCATCAACACTCTTGTAAACGCAACTCCAGAACAGGATTTCCTAAGCAATTACCGGCACTACAGTTCCATCGGTGCCCTCGGAATTCGATTCCTGGCACCGATTCAAAAGTTAGAGATTTCCGCTCGTTCGTTCACTAAACGTACCCGAGCCAAACTTCGAAAATTAATTTCGGGCACACCGGGCCTCGGAATCAGGTGCCATCAGAAATCGCGTTCTTGTAAAATTTCAATGAAAATTAAGAAAAAATTTCCCTTGAATTTTATAGGTCTTTACATTACTCCCACCTCAGGGCTTTACGTCCCCGTAAAGATACATCAAAACTAGAGAAACAAATGAGGGTACTGAGCACGCATCTGAGCCCACCGCTCCCAAGTGCTCTCCTGGAGGTTCTCGTGCTGCCATCTGATGTGCACTAGAGGAATCGACCGTCCACGTAGGACCCACTCCTGTCGATCCTCGATCTCCACTGGAACCTCCGTAAAAGTAGCCTCATCGTCAACATCATGCTCTCCATGGTCAATGATGTGTGTCAGGTCATGCACGTATCTCCTCAGCTGAGATACGTGGAAGACTTCGTGCACCCGGTGCAACTGAGGTGGTAGAGCCAGGCGATAAGCCACCTCGCCAATCCTGCTGAGGACCTAGAATGGTCTGAGGAAGCGTGGAGATAACTTGATGCCTCGGCCAAATCTCCGTAATCCACGTCGAGGTGAGACACGCATGAAGACGTGGTCGCCATCCTCGAACTCTAGTGGCCTCCGCCTCCTGTCAGCGTAAGACTTCTGCCGGCTCTGAGCTGTCCTCATCCGCTCCTGGATGACCTCGACCTTCTCTGTCGTGGCCTAGACCATCTCCGGTCCCACAAGTGCTAACTCCCCAGGGTCTGTCCAGCACAAAGGAGATCTACAAGGTCGGCCATACAATGCCTCGTATGGTTCCATTCCGATGGTGGAGTGGTAGCTGTTGTTGTACGCAAACTCCACCAAGGGTAGGTGGTCCTCCCAGCTACGACCAAAGTCGAGGACACATGCGTGGAGCATGTCCTCGAGAGTCTGAATGGTTCTCTCCGTCTGACCATCCATCTGAGGGTGAAAGGCTGTGCTCAGACGTTGCTGCATCCCGAACACCTCCTGCAATCCCTTCCATAGCCGGGAAGTAAAGCGAGCATCTCGATCGGAGATGATAGAAGATGGCACACCATGAAGTCGTACAATCTCCTGAACGTAAAGATGTCTCAAGCTCTCCACTGAGCCCTGCTCTCTGATGGGTAATAAGTGAGCCAACTTGGTGATTTGGTCGACAATCACCCAAATGGAGTCGTGACCTCTGGAAGTGCGTGGAAGTCCAGTCACGAAGTCAATAGATATGCCGTCCCACTTCCACTCCGTAACCTCCAAGGGATGTACCAAGACTGATGGTACCGGATGCTCTGTCTTCACCTGCTGGCATGTGAGACATCGAGAAACGAGCTCTGCCATATCCTTCTTCATGCCCGGCCACCAGTGCTGTCGTCTGAGATCCTGGTACATCTTCGCCACTCCAGGATGTACCGCCAAAGGAGAAGTGTGAAACTCTCTCAGCACCTCCTCCCGTAAAGCGACTGGTACCATGGAACGTCCTCTGAAAAGGATGGTGTGCTCTGCTCCAAGGGAGAAACCATCATGTGCCTGTCCTGAGGATATCTGAGCACGCCGCGTCTCACCGTCGGTGTCCCCACGATGTGCCTCTCTGACTCGCTACAGTATTGTAAGAGTGACTGTGAGAGAATGAAAGAAGGCTGCCCCATCTCTATCCACGAAGGATATCTGCAAAGCGGCTAGCTACTCTGTCGCCTCCTCAAGTAGCTGAATGCCCATCCTTCTGCTGAGGGCATCGGCTACTACGTTCCCCTTCCCAGGAGTATAGACTATCTCAAATTCATAGTCCTGGAGGAACTCGAGCCATCGTCACTGTCTCAGATTCAGATCCTTCTGAGAGAAGATGTATCTGAGACTCTGATGGTCAGAAAAGACTGTAAAGAACTCGCCCATCAGATAGTGTCGCCATGTCTTCAGAGCTAAAACCACTGCTGCTAACTCCTGGTCATGGGTAGCGTAGTTCTGCTCATGTGGCCTCAACTGTCGTGATCCATAGGCGATCACTTCCCGCTCCTGCATCAGGACACAACCGAGTCCGGTCCCTGATGCATTGCAGTAGACTACCTACCCTACTCCCTCCTCAGGCAACCTCAAGATAGGTGCGCTGTTCAATCTCTGTCTCAGCTCCTGGAAGCTCTGCTGACATCTGTCTGACCACACGAAGGGTTTCCCCTTCTTCGTCAAAGCTGAGAGTGGTGCCGCAACTCTAAAGAAGTCTGGCACGAATCTCCGGTTGTATCCAGCTAGTCCCAAGAAACTACGCACCTCCATCACGCTCCTGGGTGGCTCCCAAGCTAACACTGCCTCGATATTCGCAGGATCCACTGCAACTCCCGCCTCAGAGATGATGTGTCCCAAGAAGTAGACCTCACGTATCCAGAACTGGCACTTCGAGAACTTACCATAAAGCTGGTGCTCTCGGAGTGTGTCTAGTACAACCCGTAAGTGGTAGGCATGCTCCTCCTCAGTCGTCGAGTAAATCAAAATGTCGTCGATGAAGACCACGACAAATCGATCAAGGTATGGCTGAAAGATCCTGTTCATGAGGGCCATGAACACTACTGGAGCATTTGTTACACCGAAAGGCATAACCAAGAACTCATAGTGTCCATACTGACATCTGAAAGCCGTCTTCTGCATGTCCTCGTCTCTAACTCTGAGCTGATGATAGCCTGACCTGAGGCCTATCTTCGAGAACCACTGTGCTCCCTTGAGCTGATCAAAGAGGTCATCAATCCTCGGTAGCGTATACTTGTTCCTCACTGTCACTTGGTTCATGCGACGATAGTCAACACACAGTCGCAAGCTCTTGTCCGCCTTCTTGGCGAACAATATCGGGGAAGCCCAGGGTGAAACACTGGGTCGGATAAACCCCTTTCCCTGCAAGTCCTCTAACTATACCCGTAGCTCTCGAAGCTTAGCGGGGGCCATCCGATATGTTGGAGTCGATATCGGGGCTGTCCCCGGGTACAGGTCAATATAAAATTCTACCTCTCTGCGAGGAGGTAACCCTGGGACGTCGTCGGGAAAAACGTCTGCAAACTGTTCCACCACTGCAGGAAAACCAGGACTCCACACGTCAACTTCTCCTAGGATGAGGCTAGCCAACTCATGAGTGATGGGTTGTCCTCTCCTCTGCGGAAGTCCATCCTGTGCTGCAAAGGCTCCCTTTTCGCCGGTGAAGGTGAACCTGCTCCCGTCAGTGCGTACACATCGCACGTTGAACCTAAAACAGTCAATCTGTGCATGGACCGTAGATAACCAATCCATTCCCAAGATGATGTTGTAAGGCCTCGACGCCGCTACAAGAAGATCCCAGCCGAAGCTCTCGCCTCCTACAGTAATCTCACACTGCCGACACCAGTGCGTAATCGTCGAGTCTGCACCCGTAGGAGTCTCTAGCCGTAAGGATCGAGCCAACGGCTCTGTCGGAATCTCTGAGCTCCGAACAAGGGCAGTGGCTACGAAAGAGTGACTCGCTCCTGTGTCTATAAGTACTGCAGCAAGGGTGTAATAGACACAGATAGTACCTCGAATCTTCTCGGGTGCGCCGTGGTCGTAGTCTTCCGATGCCTGGAGCTTTGCTTGTCTATGCCTGCCAGCTCCCTGTGGTCGGGGTCGACCTCCTGGTGGTGGTGGTGGTAGAGCCTCAAAGCATCGCCCACCACCTGCTGCTCGGCGAGCTCCTCTGCCTCGTCTGCCTCCTCCCTGCGGACCACCACGGTTGACCCTCTGCCTCTGCCTCGGTGGTCCCTCAACCGTTTGCTTCTCCTCGGCACGGTGAGTCGGGCAGTCACGAGCCATGTGGCCCTGCCCGCCGCACGAGTAGCATTGTCTGCCTCTCGAAAGACTGGCTCCACGCTGTGTGCCCCGCACTGATGAACCAGTCTCCTGAGGTCGTCTGCGTGAGGGTCTGGTCTGCCTGGACTCCTGAGTCATCCGTCGACTGCCTGCTGTAGAAGACTCTGCTATGTGCTGCCCTGCGGTGGGTCTCGGTGCTGGTGTAGACTCAACAAGAAAACTCTCGATCAAAAGGGCCCACTCCAGTACTCCTGTCTGAGTTGGAATGCTAAGGGAGATCAGCGATGCCCTGATCTCATGTCTCAATCCCTGCTCAAAAGTCCAGGCCCGGAAGAATGGGTCCCGTACCATGTCGGTCGAGTAGCGCGAGAGATCGGTAAATCTCGCTGAATACTGAGCGACCGTCATGCTGCCCTGCCGCAGCTGAAGAAGCTCCTGAATGTGCACCGCACGGAGGGTGGCTGGGACGAACTCCAAGTGGAAGAGGCTCTCAAAGTCCGTCCAAAGTAGAGATGCCTCATCGTGCACCTGGAGCATCAAGCTCCACCATCAGCCCGCTGCTGTGTGCAGTAGACTCGCAGCGAGGATCACCATGAGGTCTGCTGGTGTCCTCACTAGCCTGAAAACTCGTACGACTGCCTCCAGCCAGTCCTCGGCTGCCTGGGGGTCCGTCTCCCCATTGAACCTAGGTGGTCGCTGGCGCTGGAACTCATGCAGTGCGCTGAGGCGACATGCATCATCAGCAGCTGGTGCTGGAAGTATCGGTGGCTCAGCTGCTAGAGCTACCGCCGGTGCCACTGCTGACAAAGGGCCCTGCACCTAGGCCTCGTTGCTCGGTGGGTTGTCATCACGCTTGACTCTTGGAACCCTAGCTGGATGCCGTCATGGGGCCATCCTAAAAAAGGAAACAGGTGCGCCACGGTCAGAACAGTATACCTGGTGAGCTGATACAAAGTAATCACAAAGGAAACTTGAAATGCACAGGTAATCAATGTTTTTGTGCATTAAGTCAGAAATCAGAAGTCAGGGTCCTGGTGTATGGATACATCGGCCACCGCACCAAAACTGGACTCCCTGGACTGATAACCGCACTCAATACGCTAAACACTATTGCTTCACATAGAAAAGATCAGAGATCGCGGTAGAACTGAACTCCTTTGATACCAATTTGTCACGACCCGTCCTCGGGGCCCGTGTCATGACTACCCCAAGCCCGCCTTCCATAGGCCAGGGGCTGGCGACTAGCACCAAGGTGTAAATCCCGGTAAAAAGGGAAGGCATTGCCTTTGTAAAGTAAACAAGCACCACAGAGTACAAGCGGAAGAAGTAAACACTAAGTAAAAACTGAGTACAACAAAAAATGTGGAAAGAAAAAGGGGACAGAAATACAAGCCCAACTATAAAGTACAACTCGAAAGGGAAAATAGCAACTGTAAAGTAAAGCCGCTTCACCGAGCTGTCCACTGGAAATCCCACCTGAAGGGTGGGTACAGATAGCTCCACTGCTCCTCGGGTCCCGCCGTCTACTCCGAGTATGTCCCGCCCAGTGGTCCACCTCCAGGTACCGTCCTGCTCTGCAAGCCTCAACCACGATCAACGCTGTCCGTCGTCTGCAACCAACACAACGTAGTGCGGGCATAGCCCGTGCAGGCGTGAGTTTAAGCTACTTAGTAGGGACCCCGAGACCCCTGAAGGTCTCCCAAAATCCACAAAGGATAAACCACAAAGGAAAGATACAATCACGAAGTAACAACCGACACTTCTTAGGTATATGCCCATAAAAATAACTAAGTCATCAATTCCAATACGCTCCAACATCCGAGCCCAAGTACAACCCAGTCCACACAGGAAAGTATTCGTATTCCACATAGGAAAGCAAAAGGTAATCCACACAGGATAGCACAACACAATCCACACAGGAAAGCAAACATGATTCAGCTCACACAGGTATACTTCTTCGAAAGAAGATAGATATGATCACGGATCCATCTAAGTCGTTGGACCCACAAAGGGTCGATAGGTACTAACCCCCGCAAAGACCCATACAGGATCGGTAGGAAACTAACCCCCGCAAAGAAACACACAGAATCGGACCCACACAGGATCTGTAGGCGCTGGCTCACACAGAACTGCTGAGCGCTGACCCACACAGGATCGGACCCACACAGGATCGGTAGCACTGATCCACATAGGATCGCTGAGTTCTGTAGTCGTCGTCGTCAAATCCACTGAGGATCTCTGCACAGTCGTCGTCGCAGTCACAGTAGCAGTCGCAGCCAGCACTAGGGTTCCCACACACAGCAAGCTCGTTTGGGAGGGTCTGCTCCATGAGCCGAGAGGCTCATACATCAACTGTCACATAGTCCATAGTTGATGTATCCAAAAGTTCCATATCGTTATCAGGAACTCAACGTCGCAGACGGCGCGTCAATCGGACGCCCGGTCTGAGAGTTATCGGCTTTTTCGTCCCAGGGGCCTAGTTGGTTTTTAAGGCAAAACCAACCTGACAATACTCCACCTGCTTCCAAACCTCAGGCGGAGGAAGCCAAAAGATCCGTCTCACTAAGAGGAACTCAACAAAGTCGACGGCACGTCAATCGGACGTTCGAAGCTCAAGATATGAGTGTTTCCGTTCCGAGGGCCCGGTTGGTTTCGTGTACGAACCACCCCGGCCGAACTCAAAGTATTCCGAAACCCTAAGTGCGATATGTCGAAAAGACCTTCTCGTTCCAAGGATCGTGTCGCTGCTGACGGCGCGTCGATCGGAGGTCCGTAGCCAGAGTTATGGGCATTTGAACCCAAACGGTCTGAAAGCGGGCGTTTCGGGCCCGGACCGGCCCAGCCCGAGACCCCCCCCCCCCCCCCCCCCGGCCGGCCCGAACCGGGGAGACCCGCCCCGGCACGGCCCGGCCCGGCTGGGCTCAGCTCGGACCAGTGCGGCGCGGCCCAGCTGGGCTCAGCCCGGCCTGGCAGACCGGCCAGGCGCCGGTCCGGCTAGGCGCAGCGCGCGCAGCGCGCTGCCAGCTCGGCCTTCGGCCGAGCTGTTGGAAAAAGGGGGGCGCCTTCCCACCTTGTGTAACCCCCCCCCCCAATTTATTGGGGGCCATTTGAACCGGCCGGGGGAATTTAATTCCCCCGGTTCCTCCCCTTTCCGGTCGGCTCCTTCTCAACGGGACCGGCTGTGGCCGGTCCCCTTCCAGCTCCATCACCGGCGGCCCGGTCTGGCCGCCGGTCACCTTGCTCCGCCGCGGCCTGGAACCGGCCGTGACCCTTGTCGTCCGGAGCGGTGTGACGGCATCGCGCCACTCCTCCGCGGCCCCGCTCCGGCCGCGGTGCCTTCAATTTCCTTCGACGCGGCGCGACGGTGTCGCGTTCTTGGACTTATTTCCATGGCGCGGCGCGACGGCGTCACGTAATACTTGCCGTGTGATTCCCGCATTGTGCGACGGAACCACACCATTCCATTCCATCCACAAAGAATCAAACTTGAACATATGAGGGGGGTTCGGCCATGTTTGTGTGGTCCGGCCCCCCTCTCGTTAAACGATATCATCTTGTCAAAAATCTACGATAATCGATAAACTAGAATCATGAACGGAAATAATTAATTAAAATAATCCCCTACCTTGGTTTCAAGAACGGTGTTCGTCAACAAGCCGCGGAAGACGAGCATCGCCGGAAAAAGAATGTCGACGTCGCGAAGCGAGGATTCGAAGTCGTTGACGGAGATTTCGTCGCAAAAAACCGTCGCGGAAGAGATGACGCGGAGGAAGAACGTCGCGTCGTGGATATGGCATCGCGGAAGAACCGTTGCGGAAAGAGACGTCATTGGAAGAAGACGCCGCATTTTTCGGCGAAGGTTTTCTTCGCGTTCTTCGTCGAGGTTAAAGAAGAAGAAGACCCACGCTTCCAAATCCTCTCAAGGTTTCAAAACTCTAACAATAATAAAATAAGACCAAGTCTTATTTTATTATCACAACCTAACCATTTGAATATCAAGAGTTTGAAATTCAATTTAACCACACACAACTCACCTCATTAAACTTATTACATTAAAGTCATAAGTTATAATTTAGGTTAACAAAATTAAAGTGGGAGTTGAGGGGGGTTAGAGGATATGAAGGGGTGGGGTTCGTGTGGGCCCCACCACCCTCATAACCTCCCAAGGGAGGTTGGGTGGTTACCCAACATCCATCAAGAACTAACACTTAGAGTAAAAATAATAAAAATTGTAGAGTAATTATAAAATAAACTTCCACAATTTTTATCATCAACACTCGTGTAAGCGCAACTCCGGAACAAGAGTTCCTAAGAAATTACCGGCACTACGGTTCCATCTGTGCCCTCGGAATTCAATTCCGGGTACCGGTTCAAAAGTTATAAATTCCCGCTCGTTCGTTCACTGAACGTACCCGAGCCAAACTTCGAAAATTGATTCCGGGCACACTGGGCCTCGGAATCAGGTGCCATCAGAAACCGCGTTCTTGTAAAATTCCAAATAAAATTAAGAAAAAATTTCCCTTTAATTTTATGGGTCTTTACAAACAATCTCTTCCTTTGGATTTTTATGACAATGCTGAAGCATGACCAAAGAATCCAATCAAAAAAATCGCTCTTCTTTCTTCCATTCTAAATAAAATAAAATGGTTCTTTGTCTTTTTGGTAAATATCATGTTCATTTTATAACACCCCTTCCTCAACATACTCCATACATTAAATATGTCTAGGGAAATTCTCACCTTTAAAACAACTCTATGAATACAATATTTAGAGATATATTTCCCCTATTTAATGTTTTCACCTCTAGACACCAATAGAAATATATCCAAAAATATGGTTGAAACCAGGACAACATGGAAGATTAAATTTGACACCTTCTCTACTCTATAATGAGCAAGATACCCATAGATCCTCATAAACAAAACATCTTCAGACGGATTCAGCATATACAATTAGTTCCATATTTGACTTTTTTTAATTTCATATTCAATAATATTGGTTCTTAGATTCATTCATGTAACTGAATTCATTATCTCTATCTAAATTTGACATATTTTCATCTTTTTAGGGCAATTTTATCTTTTAAACTACATTAATTTTCATAATGCATAACCATATTTGTATTTGGTATCCACTAGACATCAAACATACTATATGTAAACACTAATTTTCATGATTCCAATATATTTTTGGTAATACCACTATAATGTTTCTTCAAAACCATATCACAAGTAATCTTCATCCTTCCAAATTAGGCAAACGACATGTAAGAGTAATGTTTTTAACTCCCCCGTAGTGTCTTCATTTCCTACCACCACATAGTCGAATGATTTTACCATGACAGGCACTTGATAATATTGTGTTATTCAATTATATTCAAGGTTATCTTGGAAAACCCACTCATCTAATACCATCATGTTAGTTCAAAACAAATTTACATGAAATATTAATATTGCGACTTCCGTATAAAGCTATCCAATCACTTCACCATGGTCCTATGTCATCAGATAGGGCCTGAAATCACTTTTGGAGTCTTCCAAGAATGTCTCAAAACTATTGGAGATCAAGGAAATAGACTTTGACACCTGGATCACATAAAACAATCCATGATATTCACTTTTTTATAATATTTCAGCATGCACAGACATATTCTAGAATGTATGTACAGATTCATCATAGTTTTCTCCAAGGAAATCGATGAGACAATATTGTATCATAGATTTTCCATTCCACTGTTTTCATAATAACCTTTTCCCTTCTAATAATTATAGACATATTTCAGCATAGAAACCCCAAATTCTAGCAAATACAATCAGATTCCAGCATTAAATCTCCAAGATAGCTGATTTAACAATACATCAGGACAGATTCCAACTTGCGGCCTTCAAGGTGATGGATTTAAACATCTATTTCACTTAAATTATACCTCAAATCCTCAATTATTATTATTTTGATGCACACATAGTAAAAATACCCCTTGGATTGAATCTCCCATAAATCAATTCACACATCATTTTAAACAATATAGGGAAAGGGGATAGGGGGTATCCACAATATCTTCATTCTATGAAATGTGGTTAGTAATTGTAAACCAACCCCTTCCATTATTCTTCCATGTTTTTGTTTGATGTTAAACACTTGTACAAACCTCCTCATTACATGAATTGGAATTAACCCCTTTTTTAATGACCATATCACTTGTATATAATTCTTCCTTTGAAGTATGATTTTTGAGTTTTGTCGTCCCTATTTCTCCATATAAGAGATGCTCCATTATTATTCCATTTATGATATATAGTGATGTGGTCGAAATTTAATAGACATTTTATTGTGTTAATATATTTCTATATAGGATTATTGAATTACCCATGGATTTGTACCAAATACTCCTTGAAGCCTGAATAAAACTCTTCTTGCAATTTTCTGTTTTTTTAGGCTTCTCCCTCACTACATGGAGCTCTTCCTCTAGCTTAATGACCCTAAACTCCTCCAACATTAGTAATTATTATATATTCTCAACGAGAGAATTTATTTCAGCATGTTCTATCATCATATTCTCTTCATTTTGTTTTCTAAGGAAAGGCATGGTGACATCATGTTGTTTCTTAATTTTCATGTTTACCATCAATTCTTGTTTTATTTCTCCAATTAAATCATTTTTCTCCATATTATTTCTCATATTAGAGATAATTTTCATCCAAATATTCTATGATGAGACAATTCCTTTTGTTGATTGCACCCAATTATTCCATGTGTATCACATAATTTGGTTGTTTTAACATCAATATCTATAAGAGATACAAAATCTATAATTTTTTTATTTACAAGAAGCTCATGAAAAATAAATAGGTAAATGTTTACATTAAGTATCTGTGAAGTTTACCACTTTAGTATCACTTGTGATCTTGGATTCCTTCTTGATCTTATTTCTTTAGATTTTGGAAAAATTAAAATATTATTCAATAGGATGCACCTTTAGATCATCCTCCAATTTATACTCACCATATTATTTTACTTATTCACCATATATGTTTTCTATATAGATCCTCAAGTTCCACCCACATATCTTTATAATAATTTCAATGAGAAAAAAACCATTTTTGATATACATTTTCCTTATTACATGTTTAAAAATGATGTCATAGTATACTCTGTATATTTTTTGACAGGTCAAGGATCTATACCCATGGTTAAATAAACCTAGGTATATTATGTCTGGTGTGATAATATTTACCCATGGTTTTGTAAAACATGGGTATAGATATATTCCCACATTTTGAATAAAACCATGGGTGTTATAGAAATATCCAAGGATATACCCATAGTTTCTATAAAACCATGGGTATAGCTCTATACTAATGCCTCGGTAGCCCATGGTTTATAGAATAGTGGGTATTACTTATACCCACAGTTTTAAGGACTATACTCATGGTTTGGAACAGTGGGTATGTGTGATTTATCCAGTATTGAATGGCCATCGCAATATCTCATTTTGATCATTCGATACACTCACATACAATAACTGGGTTACAGCCACAGAAATCCTTTAAAAATAAGAAGTAAAATATCCAAAGGTGGAGGCCCTTAGCATCTGTAAATATTAGGTGATGTATCATCATTTGAAAGGATAAATTTCCTTGATGATATCCAAGAAAAATCACAAGATCCCCAAACCTTTGTGAAATAAAATAAAGGAGATAATGGTGAGGAGGTTAAAGGTTCTAACATTTGTTGAAGGACATGAGATGTGCCATCGGTGATCCACAAGGCACTACGAGTCCCTAGAGACATGTCTGCATCATCTTGTGAAGCCCTTTGGCTAGTCATCCCCACTACACGGAAGACCCGGGTATGTACGGGTAACTCTATTCTTCCCCATCAGCGTTCTTAGGACAAATGAATAGATTTTTCCATGACATGCTCTTGCACCCCCATATGACCTATATTGTTCACATGAGGAATCATAAAAAATTGAGTAAATATATTTGACATTACTCATGGAAACTCACAAAACCCCTGAACCTTTTTAGAATAAAACAAAAGATATAAGGGGAGGATTTGAGAGGTATTTGATGTGGTTGAAAGACATGTGATGCACCCCTGGTGACCCTTAAGACCTCAGTGACATGTACAACTCATCTCAGAAAAGATCTTTCGCTTGTTAGCCTCACCACACGGAAGTCCTTGGGTATGTCTAGTTGAAACCACACTTCCCCTTCATCATTCTTGGGGAAAACAGATTGATTTTCCCACAACAACATCATGCACCCCTATATAACCAATATTTTTCATGCAAGTCATCCTTAAAAAATAGAGTAATTTCACTTGAAATCAACTCTGAAATCACACATGACTCCCAACCGTTTTCACATAAAATAAAGTAAATAGAAGAGAGAAGATGTGGAAGGTACTCATGGTCATAAAATGCTTGTGACATGGTAAGGAAGTTCACATAGTGGTCCCATGAGATGCCCAGAAAAACCATACTTGTCTCATATAAAAACCCATACAAGTAATCAAGCATCTCATGAACACCTTTCAATAGGCACCTTAGATCTCATGAAGGCCCTTGGGAATGTCCATAGGACAAGTTAAAAATTACTTTGACATTATCACATGATAAAAAAGTCTATATCAATCATAAATAATTCAATAAAGTAAGCATTGATGGAAGACACTTGCAACTACTAAAAATCAAGTGGCACACATGGAACAACCCACAATAAAGACTTGTGAAAAAATGTGGTGCCATCCCACTTCATAGACTCCATCATGGATCTGTGTCAGATATATCCTGGAAATCAAAAATCATATGGGGTGGAGAGGCCAATAAATTCTGTACCCCATCATGAAAAATGAACCAGCTACAATGTAAAGGAAACTCTTGATCGAAAAAGTCCCAAGTATCAAAGAAAACTTCTCTAAGAAACCGATCACAAGACCGAAAAGTCTTCTCTTAGTAAATA
Organism: Viscum album; assembly: GCA_963277665.1. NCBI lineage: Eukaryota > Viridiplantae > Streptophyta > Magnoliopsida > Santalales > Viscaceae > Viscum > Viscum album. The sequence goes on along the minus strand of OY728165.1, from coordinate 438,363,128 downwards.
TATCGACAAATGACCAAGTAAATCATGGGGAATACATAAGGTATTTCACACTATTTTTCATATATCATGCAAGGGGATTCTAGAAAGGAATTCAAATAAAATAACACATGTCTTCTAGATAAGGTGAGACACAAAATAAAGTGATACTGATCAAACCTAAGGAATTCACAATATAAAGGCTAGAACGAAGATCAAAAGTAGATGAAATAAATGAAAGACATTGTTTCTAACCCTCATGCACTTCATGTGAGTCATAAAAGGACACATGATAGTGCTAGGTCATGTCACCTGGATCTCATGGGATTCCTTCAATATTCTATTTGGGACACACGAAGTCCTCCAAATATGTCAAATGATGTCATATGATCCCCCTGAGCACACCACATTTGCATTGCGAAACATTTTGGGTCTATCACCCGAGTCATTAAATATCCTTAAGATATATGAAATGAATCTTATAAAGGTGTTTTCTCATATCATTCAAGTCTCAATGTGGAATTTGGAACCAAGCTCTCGTGTTAACCTCATGGAAAGCCAACTGAGACCTGCAACACCCACCAGACATGATAGTCAGGGCTCACAATGACATTTATGTATGTTTACCAAGACATGTGACATACTTTAAACCATGTCTCACTAACTCTTATGAAACCCCCCTTAAGTTTCCCAATAGGCAATGATTGAAACTCAAAGACAGACCAATCGGTTCATGCAATGTCCCCCAGGCCAGTCAAATTGGGTCATTTGACACCCTATAGACAAGCAGACCAGTTCACCAGGGAAACCACAGAGTTTAAGCCTCGATCAATAGGGCTTCCTTGGTGTGTAAGCCCCAATATTAATGGAACTCCAATGAATCTAATTCCTTCCATATTCTAGATATAGAGCCTATATATTCAAGTTTCAACCTCCACATTGATCATCCAGAGAGAACCCAGTATCTAAGCCTTTATCCAGAGTAATGACATTGATCACTTTCGAACCCTAGTTTCTCACAATGAGAATGAATCACATAGGCTTAGGTAGTTACACTAATCATGTCATCAACACTATACTCCCTAGGATTACAAGGGTAGCCTCAGTGTGTATGCCTCAATTATAGAAATTATATTGTATTTCCCCGATCAATAGGGCATTTGTCTTGGTAAAATCCCCTATCATTCCTAAAACCTCGATGACGGTCATAATTTCACAAAGTGTGATCATCCACCTTATCCTATCAGTAGGTTAAGGGGTAAGAGAACTATGATAACTATAATTCCTGTCATAGTCAAGATATGTAGGATTCCTTATTAGGGACCAAGATCTATACCATACACCGCAAGGATTGTCCTATTACACAAGTCTTGTGTCTAAATTACATGAGGTTAATCATCTTTTCCTGCTTGTTTCCCACATCGAGAATAGCTCACGTGGTCTTAGAGATGTATAATGAACACATCATTAGGCTTCATGTATTTATACTAACTAGGGTGATCCTAGTATTTAACCATAATGAGTGGTATGGTACGAACACCCCTCAAAATAGGACACATACCTTGGGACCATTACCAAAGACCTGATTGAACTACAATGACTTTGATTCCTGCCATAATTCGGATATGCAGGACTCTCCCTAACACCTGATCTCAAACATTTGGTGTCTCAGTACCCACACATATGTTCACTCCACATAATGCTAAACTGAATGGTATTGAAGAACTATGTAGGTTTTGATTCTTGAAATATGTACGATATGCAGGACACCTCATAATAGATCAATCCCCTCCTTGTAATATTAATCACCTCCTTGTGTTGGTAGATAATTTCAAAGAATCTTTTCATATGGCTCTAGCACATAATTTGTTTATTCAATGTTAAGGAGATTTATTAAGAAACTAATATACATATACACAGATTTACTAATGAGATAGAACTCCCCTCAGTTCATCAATGAGACTCCCTTTCTTTGCTTAATGAGAGAATTAACCAATGAGTCTTATTGTCTGGGAAGTCAGTCATGTATTGGTATTAGTAAGAGATACATAAACATATCTTAAATATATAAGAGAAACCTGGAATAGGAAACAATTTCCCCCAAAGGGAATTGATGAGCCCAACCTCCCATCCTATTGACTAATGAAAGTCCCCAAGAGTTGTTGGGCTTGAAAACATAGATAATCATTGGCCTTTGGAAAGCAGATATGTGGTCAGCTACATATGGGAAAACCATGGGTAGTTTCTAGAAAAAGTGAAAGTGGTAACCCGACAAACGAAACTCATTCCACACCTCAAAAACCTAATGACACAAAAATGGTGAACCTAACGTGAATATCGTCAATGAAAAAATGATTATTTATTATCCATCGGGCCATTTAGTTTTCCTCATTCTACAAAAAAATGATAAAACCAATATTAATCTCTATATTAATAGAATTATTGGGTTATAATTCATCATGCCACTTTGTTTTGAAAACCCAATACAAAAAATAAGTAAGACAATCATGATCTTATATATAATCTTTTGTAACCAGGTTTCTCATGAAATAAGTCCATCATCTTTTTGAAAAGAATAAATGATAAAAATGGCTGAATCATGTAATATTAGGATAATTGTGTTAACCATGCATATATGATTGAGCACATTATGCCTATGATATTTCACTAATTGGTAACCTTTTCTATTATTGTATAAATGATAGTAGATATTGAAAAAATCCCGATTTGAAACATTGTCATCATTATCTAGTATTTTCTCTAGAAAATCATCTGTGACTGCAACCTCTGTGGGTCACAATATAATTTCACCTACCCAAATAATGAAATGATAGGTATCAAATATTATGGTCCAGGAGTACCACTGACAAGGTACAATCCTAACCATGGAAGATGATCATTAAGCTCTCTAAACATTATGGATGATGAGTCTGTATCTACCATGAAAGGATGGAGATAATCCAATAGCCCTTGTTCTTACAACCAAAATCTTTGAGAGATTATCCCCAAAGAGTGACAACCTCTACCTTCTATATCTGATGAAGGTGGACCCTGAGGCCAAATACAGCTCTTTTCAGTTCAGGTTTCACTGAGGAGGGAACCTTGAAATCTCTATCGCTAACAACATCCTGCTAGTACCCATCAGTCACCTATTGATGGTACCATTTGACACACAGCTAGCTCTGTTTCCCATTCATGGGATACAAGGAAGACTCATCAGTGGATGGAATTGGATATCCAATAGAAGGCTCATATTCCTAATTTTACTGACGATGCCTACTAGCATAATCAGGTGGGAACCAGCAACAAGGTTCATATCCAAACTTGTTTGGAACAAGTCTGATGACATATTCCCAGAGCAGGAATGGGGGAGACTCTTACTCTTACCCCCATGAATTAAGTAAATCAACATATTTTGATGTCATAAGGAGGAAAGAAGTGTGAAATATCTATGTTTCAATTGAATACATCTTCCAGTTTATTATGGTGATAGAAAATATACAAGCTCATATCCTTGCACACACTTTGCTAAAATGCCAATATATTTTAGTAACAGCTGAATAACTCCACTAGAATATTCTGAAACTTTTGAAGATAAAGGGACGGGAGCATACTCTCATCTCTATAGAAAGGAAAACTTAGCACTCTGATCATCATGAAAAAGTGGTTGTACCAGAGTAAGCGTATGCTCTTACTCTTGTGTGGGAGGATTATCGTCATATTCTGATGAATGTAGAGGCATCGAACCAAGCTCAAATTCCTATTTCAATCAGGTCTTACTAGGTGAGATAAGTGCATGCTCAAGTCATGGGAACATGTCTATCGAAGAAGTCTGGTGGCATATTCCAAAGGCCCAAGATCAGGCACATATCCACTTTCTGGATGGGTCTCACCATTTGAGAGGGGAACAAGCCTCGAGACATGCTCATATTCTTGTCGAAGAAGTCCAACAGCATACTCCAAAAGCCTAGGATTGGGAATACATCCTCATTCTAGCCAAGGCTAAACAAGTGAGAATGGTACAAGACACCGGATAGGCTTGTATGCCTATCACTGAATCTGCCTAGCAAGTTCCACCAGATCAGAGAAGCAAGGAACATATTCCTACTTTTTCTGATGAATGACTATGCCAACATCATTCCAACGAAACATAATGAGGTCTCATATTCTTTCCCCCATTTTGGTGGTATTTCAGCGTATTCCAATATAAAATACATATTAAAACAAGGATCACATTCCTGATCCAACTAGGGCCCACTATGTGAGACTGAAACACACCTTGGAAAGGCTCATATTCCAACCAAGAAAGACCAACGACATGAACCAATGGCTCAGAATCAAGCTCATATTACTATCCTGACTGAGGCTCACCAAGTGAGAATGACACATGCCTCAGGAGAGGCTCACATTCCTATCAGAAATGAGATAAATCATCATCATATTCTAACAGCTTCTCAGTAGTAGGATCATACTCTTGTAGCATCAAACGATCATACACAAATTCCAGAAACCATCATATATAAAGCCCATATCCCTGCACAATCCCAAAAATTCAGGTTGGTATATTCCATCCGTGAAATAAAACATGCCCCATACTCCAAATCTGCTCAATGATAGTGTCCTTGAGGTTGTTTGAGATACATTCTCAACACCACAAGGGTTCTTAGACTCTTCTATATAAGCAGAAGTAGAATAAGTTCATTACCATGATATTCCTCCTCATGGTAGTGTGGAGATGGATTGGAGGGGGCTTACTCCTAAAATCCACAATTTTCAACCGCCCTAGGGTGATATATCCCATGGACAAGGAAATCCCCCCTTTTTCCAGATACCTCTGTATAGAGAGGTGTTCAGAAATCCAACATCTTCATATAGATAGGTTCTATAATCATCAGGGACAAATATATGGTTCCCCATCAACATCCAACAGCACCCCACTCCCATCTACAGATGACCATCAGAGCCATCGTCTATGGTCTGACCAAATGGAGCCATATAATTTTGAGAAAAATGAGTATGGAATTGGCAATATTGATATAGTTATCTAGAAACAACCTCTTGATCATGTTTTGTATCCTATATAATCTTGACTATGAGATCTCAGATGATTTATAAAAGGAGTTCATGCCATATATATTCTAAAATATGTTGGTTAATCATCAAAAACTAAAGCCTCGGAATATCCCTTATCCAGTATATGAGTGTCACCTTTAGAGAATCAATATAATCTATTGTTAGCTGGACCCAGATACTTTCTCCATGGCCTGTGATCCAAAACAAGAAAAACACCACGCAAATATGCAACATGCTTTTCACCATTGCATTACAACTCTTCGACAACTAATCATAAAAGTCACATAATGAATCTATATTCGAGGATGGGGACCGTATGAAGCAATAAACTTTTCCAATCCTATGGAATAAAAAGGCCCCTCAGAGGTGGAATCCTAAAATGTTATATCCTCTGGTGAAATTAGGGTACCGAGTAATATTCAGGCCAGTTGGTCACTAAAACGGAATTCCTCTACTCCAATGGTACACAGACACAATGGGCTTGAAGAGAAGATAGCCAACATGATTTCAAACTATGCCCCTTAAGATAGTAGTAGGAAATTTCATAAACAGAGACCAAAGTTGCAATCACCCAAACAAATTTCTCTGAGGAATGGTTCTCACCATGGGATGTCATCACACTCAGCTCATATGTGAGCACATATACACCAGATCACTTAAACTGTTGTATCATATACCATGGAAACTTTCCAGCAGTGGACTTAGACACTGAGTATAGAAGATTATCTACCACCACCTCTAAACCTCATGTCATCAATTCATGAGAGGATTCAAGTCATACCGTCACCAGCCGCAGGTGAACCCTAGACCATTGAGTAGGGGAAGTTATATATGAATAACCATCACTAGGATTATCATCCCCTGAGAGGCCCCTAGAGACATCAATGGTGATTCCAAATCACCCCCACCCCACTATGATGGTGGAATCTATATCTTCATGTCCACCTTAGGAATCATTAAGTCCCTGAGTGGAGTCATTGTATCCTCAACATCTAGACCAATCCATGACAACTATTGCCCCAAATGACCCCCACCACATAGGGAGGGGGGAAGTTTCATCATCATTTCCACCACAAAGGGAGTAAGACTTCTCTAGGTCAAGAGGAATCAATCAGCGGTCATCATTCCTACACCTCCTCCTGCCACAAGACAAACCCCTACTGGTTGGGCACATTCAACAACCACGACTAGAAACTCCCTCGGAGTCACTTTTCATGGACAAAAATAGAAGTAATGTACAATTAAGACAATTAGACCCTGTTGAGGATACAAAAAAAAATGGCCCAGCATAGAAAATGGTTCAAATAATGACCTTAGAGAAGACAGTGCATAATTAACCTATTTCGTCGAGAGTAATGGAACAACCACAATTTCATGATATGACTCTAAAAACATTTTCACTCGAAACAAGGAATATATTTATAAAAATTAAAGTGAATAAGGTCATGACATAGAAAACATTCCTATAGAAGAGGGTGACTTGGATGCACCAATTGAGGTTGAACGCACCAGAAACCAAAATGGCTCCCAAACATAGAACCTCTGAATATCAAGGTGCCACCTCCAAAATGGAATATTACCAAGGGGAAGGGTACATACACATCCTGATCACCTCCCTGAAGAAATATGGTTCCTTCCTAGGAAGAATGGTTTTTCAAAATATGATAGAGAAATACAAACTCTTGGATAACTCAATGAGGAGATACTCAGAGGAAATGTTCTTGTTGGGTATCATCTTTAGGCAGAGACGAATGATCTCCCTCCCCATACTGATCTTACAGCAAGAGTGGTATCTGAGTACCAAAATGGTTATTGATCTATACATCTATTCCACATAAATAATGAAATTTAAAATGATTATGACATCCCTTTGTTGTGGCAGCAGCCTCTCCCTCGCCAGGACAAACATTCAGTTTTGGGATGAATTTAAAATTGGTGGGAGATAAAAGTGGGGCCACCTCATCAACCACCCCCAACTCCCTATGGATGGGATAAGGATCAGGAAATGGTGCCCTCAGATCTTGTTTGCATCATCAATCCCCTAGCTACTCAAATGAAATCCATGGAAGGGCGATGCACGCCTATGTAGCCTGAGATGAAGCCATATCTCAATTTGGTGGATGACACCTTGGCTCCACCCAATTTTGGAAATCATACCTTCTCTACATTTGATGGTGTATCCAACACAAAAACATATCTCACACACTTCGTGTCCCAATGTGGGCTAATGATGGGCCCTTGAGATCTACAGGAGGCAACAAATATGAGGTGTTTTGTATAGAATCTAATAGGGCTAGCCTTTGTTTGGTGTAGCAGTTTTCCAACAGGATCCATGTCAGCATGGGAAGACCTTTATCACCAATTCCTTTATCAATTAAGCTCTACACTAAGGAATACAATAACTATCAACCTGGATAACTGAAAACAACATGATAATTAAGGATGTATGACTTCATAGAAAGGTGGAAGGGTTTAACTTACTCACTCAGTATCTCTTTCCCACAAGAGTAACTTTTGGGACATTGTGCTAAAAATATTAGGATGAGTTGCATAATCCTATGATTCTAATGAAATATCTAGGTGTATTCCTTGATATTTTTAAATGACCCAACATCTAGAAGAATCCATCTAGTGAACCCAATCCAAAACTTGACTCAGACATGCAGCACCGGGGAAAAGGCCATCCAGATCATAAGCTACAGCTTTCACACTCAATCTGGAAGTGATTCCCATCCAAGTACCCAGGAAGCCCCCAAAACACCCATCACCTCTTATGGAGTGGAAAAAACCATATAATCACAATTTTCTAGAGGCTCAAAGCAATTAGGGTCATCAAAGATTTGAATAATGAAATATTAAGGTGTAATTTTTTAGAAATGAAAATTTATCTACTATTTATTGGCATCTGTGGACAATAACATGTTCACACATCCAAAACCTAGGAAGCCCGATGTGTTCAGCCTCACTGATCCTCCTGATTACTGCCCCTTCCATAGAAGGCTAGTTCATAATATCCTGAACTGCTTCATCTTCAAATATGTTCTTCAAGGCTTCATGGATTCCAGAAAGTGGTGTTAGATATCTCCCCAAATAATGGGTCTTGTATAACCAAGATCCAACTAGATGATGAGGGTGATTGGAAAAAATTCCCATCCACACGTGGGTGAAAATTATACAACTGGATGACCCAAAAGATAGTTGATGGAGTACATGCCACTTTGAAATCACAGTTTATCAAGACCACAATAGATCCACTACCTATGAAAGAGACACCAAATGTGCCTACTGAAGGTGGGTGTGACCATCAAAAACAAGAATAAATAGAAGAGTAAGGCTCATATTCTTCTCTAAATCGACCATTAACTCTCATCGACTTCTTCCCTACATCATCCGAAATATGGGAAATGACCTACCAAACAGAACCCTCATCAGAAGAAGAACTCATATTTGTTTATGCCAACATGATACACTTGTCAATCCCCTACTCTGAAAATGATTTTTCACCAGAGCATGAGTTTACCACAAAAAAATTAGGGAACACAAGGCTGCATGCATAGGAACCAAGAATATAATGGTTATAGAGGGCATGGATGGAGCCAATATTTTCGACATGTTCCCATGGAAAATGCATATGTACCTGAGATTCATGGGAAAATTCTCCAGTGAGCCTCGCAGGGGAAGGGAGGCCCCTCTAAACCCTCTAGTAGCCATCCACACCTGATTTTATTGTATGAATTCCAAGAAGGGGCTCAACCAGATTGGCTCAGACAAAGGGGTAGGTCAGGACAAGCCATACTACTGATATTAGATACTCCCACAATGCCTACACAAGCATAGGGTTCATCCACCCCAAATTCATTGGCTCCTCATGTCACGAACCGAATCGATTGCCACCAAAAATGGCACCAAATCAAGCCCGTGATAAGGCCCGAAGGTCGTTCCCGATCCCCACGGGCTGGCACAAGTGCCCGGGTGTCATAAAATGAAAATTGGGAACGATTTACCTGAGTTTATAAACATAAAACAACAAAAGAATCCAATGAAACAAATCTGGATTTTTCAAACCAAACTATCTTTTACAAAAAATTTGAACTGAATTACATAGCTTAAAACAACTCAAAAGGTCTATACCAAAGGTACAAAACCAAATAAGGACATCCCAAGAACCCTCATGGAATGGGGCACCTCCCTCAAGTCACCTCCACTAGACTTCACCACCAAGGACCTGGTAGAAACCCAAACCACTGGAACAAAAAACTGTACCCAACCTGTGACAACAAAAATAACCAAGTCTACTTACACCCAAGGGTTTAAGTAGGGTGTGAGCCAATGCCCAGTAGGATGCCACCACTAAGAGATTCCATGTGATAAACATTTAAAGATGAAAAGCATGCATGTTTTCAAAAACATGAAAAGCTAGTTACAATTTCTAAAAGATGCAACTTTGAATAAAAACAGTTTTCAAGTGGGATATCATTAAGAATAAACACTTTTAAAAATAATGTCAACACTAGTGAATTTTCCAGACAACTATACTATATGCCGACGGTAAGTAAAAAGTAAATAATGAGCACAAGAAATAGGAAATAACCCCTAGGCACTAGCTAGCTGTGGGTCCCAGGTACCTCGTATCTCGGTGAGAGTAACTATCAAAAATATCCATTCTCGTGCATGAGCCACTAGTAGGGAACATACCCATAACCTAGTGGTCCCCAGTCATCATCATCATAGTTTAGTTAGAGTTGTAAGCATAAATCTTGCTAAGTGAAACTGAGGTCAAACCCCACGGATTCACTAGCATACTAGTACAAGTCCACCCACCTAGACACCCAGGTTTTCCCTTTGTGCTCAAACAAGTTCAACAAGTCAAGAAATATAGATTGAACATGAAAATATCATTTCCACATCAAAAATTCACCAAAAAGCCCATATGTATACCACACAAGTCACAAAAATCTATTTTTCATTCAAAATGATTTTGAAATCCGATTCACACCAAAATAGCCAACAACACATTTCTCATTTCTTCAACACTTCCAAAAAACCATTAAACAATTTTATAAAACAATTATAAGATATTTAAACTCATATAACATCCCACACACATGGGAAATAACACTCCTTTCATAATCAAAAATTCAATTTTTCACATCACACACACACAAAACACTCCACATCACTTTCACATCACTATCACTCCTCAATATCTCCTTCAAACAACTTAATAAAATATTTCCAAGATGATACATATCACATAACAGACTTTTCACAAATGAAATGGACCTTTTAAAATTATACTTCTTCCAAAACAGTTTGCTGATATAGTTTCACCTATTACACAACCCAATAAACCATTCAAAACTTTCATAAAACAATTATAAAGAATATACCAAAACTTTGCACATAAAACCCATTTCAAAAACCTCTTTTTAAGCCAAAATCACACCAGGAACCCACCAAAAAAAATTGGCATCCCAATCAAAATGTAATAATCCACTTTCAAATGTTATATAATCACATTTAATAATATCACAAAAGATACCCATGAGAACACACAAATCCATAAAACACATTCAAGGAGTATAACAAGGTTATACACATAAAACCATTCAAATACACCCCCTTTTTAGGACCACATGGAATTATATCATTACCCAACCACAATTGGCAGCCCCTTTCAACAACTAATAAATCACTTCCACATTTTACAAAACTACCACAAGAGATAACACATGAAATACATTTGAAAAATACACACATCAAGCAAAAATGTAACATTAAAAACAAATGCTTTACTATTCCTACCAAAAATGGTTTTATCATAATTCACAGCACATAAGGAACATGTAAAATTATTTAATCAAGCAAACTAACTCATCATTAAATTGTTACCCACGGAATCACCTACCGAATGTGTCAAAACCCTCAAATATTGGGGCGAAACATCAACCGCACGACTGCCACACCTCAAGGAAGTTAAAAGAAACCTAAAACCTCAATATTTCACCCCAAATACAGTAATGTAGAACCTAGGCACGAACCCTAACTTCTGGAATTTTTATAATTCAAGAATTAAGGAAGAAACCCTAAGCAATTTGAAAGGGGAAAGAAATAGACTCACCTACGTGAAGTATCCTGAATTAATCACTCGAAAAACAATAGTTTCTGAAATTGAAAATAGCCAAAATTCAGGGATTTTTCAAACAAGATTTTGGAGGTAATTTAGGAACTGGAATTGAGGGAAAAGAGTAAGAATTGAGAGAGTTGAGAATGGATGAAGTTACCTCTTCAATTCTGGCCGATTTGAGACACCCTATGAAGATCAGCCCTAATTCGCGATTTCAAAGAGCTCCAAGGTGGGGGTAAAGTAAATGGGAGCATGCCTGGGTTTCTTAGGGTCGATGGGGAGGTGGAATCACCGAAAAAACGCGAATATTGAAGGAGATATGAAAACATTAAAAATTATTTGTAATGATGGAAATGGGCCTTCGGGCAGACCCAATATCTTAAATAAAAACCCATATCCACCATGATTATGGGTTTATAAAGGCTCCAAATTTATATTTTGGTGTTAATAGGTCAGAGGAGACCATTTAGGAATTTTAATGAGGGAAAAATATTAAAAAATTAAAAATTTATAAAGGAATCAAAATTTATTTTTAAATCTGGAATTGAGCTCACGGTTTGCCCCAATTCATTAAAACTCATCTATTTCTCCATAAAACCTTTGGAAACCATCCAAAACAAAGAATTAAAGGAAAATAAATGAAATTTAACTTCAAAATAATTCATGTATGTGAAAATTCTCCCCACCATGAAAACTTTTCATCCCCGGAAAGCCACAGAAAGGCCAGATACGAAAGCCAAACCGAACTGATAAACCAAGATGTACTCCCTTTCCAGGTTTCGCCCCCAAAGGCCAAAACACCTCCATTGATCAGTTAAGGAAGGAATACTTCACAACAAAATCATAAACCACTTTCCTGAAACAATAAATCACATTCAGGCTTTATCATAAAGGTAAACTCCTCAAACACTATCCGAACAAGACTCAAGCAATTCAATCAAACGAACAACAACATCGAACAAGGTTACACATACCTTGCTATAACTAAACAATTGGGCACTCTCCAATATCAATGGTTACCCATGAATATTTAGGTAGCTTGATAGATCCGAATGTGACTACCTACCAGCAATCCTTGACCAGGGATAAGTCTATGTTATTGGTACGGGGGAAAAAATAGGCTCCCCACCATAAGAACCAACCATCTTAATCGACCAACATGGGCCGGTACAGAAAGACCCCAAAATATAAAGTGTCGAGACGACCACATGGTTAGTCTGCACGGTTTGGGAAACCATGAACTAACAGTGGAGATTCTTCTATCTACATGGCTTTTTTTGGGGGCATGGTCACTACTAACCAAGTGAAAACCGTGTGGTCAACCTGTCTAGCCAAACTTCATACCTTTCTCTAAAGACTCAATGGAAACCAAAGGTGGGGGGGATAACATTGGGCGATGACATGGGTACAAGGCCCTACACCTATTTCCACCGAACATGAACAGCAGAAGAAATATGATGACACCATATGTTTAAACTCTTCTTATCTTTCATATTGAGGATTGGACTTTGCATAAGGGTTTAAATGACACTGGGGTTTCCCCTGACTACGTGCCAGCTTCTCTCTGGGACCTATGGCTGGAGCTCAAAATATTGACGCATCTTCGGCCTCGCAGTTAGGCTTTGGAAACCACCTGAATGAGAATTCTTCTTTCATTGCAAACAACAACTACACCTAAATCCCCGATAAGTTTTTCCAAGACATAACACATTCCAAACTCACTTTACCCTAACTCGATATTTCACTGAAACAAGGGATTAGAAGATGTACACACATCACACCTTGTTTGTTCGGGTGAGAAATAATAGAAGTAAAGAACACTTATACTCACCTTCCTCTAAAATGGAATATTTTGTTATGTTTTTTTCAAGGGAGACATTCTCCCAACATAATAGAGACTCTCAGATGATTGCCCAACTTTCACCTTTACAGTCAATCGAGCACATGACATCACAAGGAATCACCGAACATGACCATTGCGACTGATATAAACAATGAATAGAGAGGGAACTTGTACAACATCCCCAAACAACACAAAATTCTAGAAAGTGGCCATAATATCCTCTCATGACCAGATTTCCCACACTAGTAGTTTAACATGAACTCCTTCTTCGAAGAGACTATGAAGGGCCGAGAGTTCCTCTTATACACTATCCAAATACTCATCCATGCTAACAACCCCAAAACACTTCCACCTTCGAAAAATTAGGAAACTTAAGAGGCTAAGGTCACTTTCAACCATCCATAATCAATCTCCCACTATAAGAGGATACACAAAACCAATAATGGAAAGGGTGTATACTCAATCTAAAAAGCTCAAGAAATAGATTCCTTATATTGATGAACTGGAGGACTTTCCAATGGAGAAACAATCTGGGTTGCGCTTTAGTTATGAATTAACCTTTAATGGGGGAATACCTTATCCAATGAGAGAACCCAAGGACCCAACCAATCGGGTCCATTGGTCAAAACAAGCCATAAACCAGCTCCAAACACATGAATGGAACCACCATAAATGCATCCCAAAACATTTTTGAAAAGAAACCAATAACTGTCCCTACAACACAGCTTACCGACCAAACACAAACCCAAAACACAGTTCAAACAGAAGGGGTTCTTGGAATCAAAACATCCCACAACATCAACATTTTCAAAAACCCATAATACAAAACATACAAAAATATTCATCAAGACATCATGTTTTTCTTTAAAAGTAATTCTTTGAGAAAAAACAGTTTAGCAGTAAGTGTATCCACCAATGGTACCCCATGCGCCTCACACATGCAGGTTTTTGTGCCACACCAGACACCCACCTCATATCCATCCCAGCACTCATCCAGTCATGCCATCAACCATCCATCATCCCATATAACCCCATGCATGTGGTCGCTAATGGAAATACCAAAGGTTAAAACAAAAATTCTTTCCACTTTTCAAAACCAAAACGGTCAACCAACACATCCTTTTTTCTCATAACCGCTAACCACGAGATCAAAATCCCAACTCCCATCTTACAAAAATTTTCAGAAAGTCACAACCATTTAGAAAATAACTCACTTTCAAGATATTCACATAAATTTCAAAACATCTCATCCTATTAAAACACACTCTGATTGTTTAGAAAACTCTATTGGAAACACTTTTCAAAACCAACTTCAATATAGTTTCTACTTTCAAAGAGGTGTAAGCGCACAATTTTACATTTCAAAACAATTCTGAAAATTCAGTTCCGCCATTTCATAAACCAAACCATTCCCTCTTTATTTGGAAATCATTTCACAAAAACTATACACTTCTTAAAACCAAAGTGCCAAGATTTCAAAACCTAAGCACAAAACAGTGCGAGAGGGAACTAGTTTCAGTGGGTGACTTGGAAATATGGTTGGAGGCCATATTACAATCACTTCACTATCACAGAGAGTGTTTTAGGGAATATCCTTGGCTCCACATGGCTTTCCAGGCCCTGCGAGCTCACTAGGACCATTAACCCAACTCTCTTTTCATTTCCCTTAATCATCATCGAACCAAGAAAACTGAAGGACTTAGATAAATCCCAACTTCTCTTGGAAACTTGAATCTCATTATGAGGTGTGGTGATCAGGCACACTACCCATAACTAGAATTCCATCTCCCAACAATCCTAACTCCAGACTATCTTGACTCTTCCCCAAATAACATGACCCAAAGAGTTAACCTGAACCTCCTTTGATACCATTTTGTCACGAACCGAATCGATCGCCACCAAAAATGGCACCAAACCCAGCCCGTGACAAGGCCCGAAGGGCGTTCCCAATCCCCATGGGATGGCACAAGTTCCTGGGTATCATAAAATGAAAATTGGGATCGATTTACCCGAGTTTATAAACATAAAACAACAAAAGAATCCAATGAAACAAATCTGTATTTTTCAATCCAAACAATCTTTTACAAAAATTCAGAACTGAATTACATAGCTTAAAACAACTCAAAAGTTCTATACCAAAGGTACAAAACCAAATAAGGACAGCCCAAGAACCCTCATGGCATGGGGAACCGCCCTCAAGCCACCTCCACAAGACTTCACCACCAAGGACCTGCTAGAAACCCGAACCACTGGAACAAAAAACTGTACCCAACCTGCGACAACAAAAATAACCAAGTCTACTTACACCCAAGGGTGTAAGTAGGGTGTGAGAAAATGCCCAGTAGGATACCACCACTAATATATTCCACGTGATAAACATTTAATGATGAAAAGCATGCATGTTTTCAAAAACAAGAAAAGCTAGTTATAATTTCTAAAAGATGCAACTTTGAATAAAAACAGTTTTCAAGTGGGCTATCATTAAGAATAAACAATTTTAAAAATAATTTCAACACTAGTGAATTTTCCAGCCAACTATACCATATGCCTATGGTAAGTACAAAGTAAATAATGAGCATAAGAAATATGAAATAACCCCTAGGCACTAGCTAGCTGTGGGTCCCAGGTACCTCATATCTAGGTGAGAGTAACCATCACAAATATCCATTCTCGTGCACGAATCACTACTAGGGAACATACCCATAACCTAGTGGTCCCCAGTCATCATCATCAGAGTTTAGTTAGAGCTGTAAGTGTCAATCTTGCTATGTGAAACTGAGGTCAAACCCCACGGATTCACTAGCATACTAGTACACATCCACCCACCTAGATACCAAGGTTTTCCCCTTGTGCTCAAACACGTTCAACAAGTCAAGAAATGTACATTGAACATGAAAATATCATTTCCACATCAAAAATTCACCAAACATCCCATATGTATACCACACAAGTCACAAAAATCCATTTTTCATTCAAAATGATTTTGAAATCCGATTCACACCAAAATAGCCCACAACACATTTCACATTTCTTCAACACTTCTACAAAACCATTAAACAATTTTATAAAACAATTATAATATATTTAAAATCATATAACAGCCCACACACATGGGAAATAACACTCCTTTCATAATCAAAAATTCAATTTTTCACATCACACTCACACAAAACACTCCACATCACTTTCACATCACTTTCACTCCTCAATATCTCCTTCAAAAAATTTAATAAAATATTTCCAAGATGATAAATATCACATAACAACCTTTTCACAAATGAAATGGACCTTTTAAAAATATACATCTACCAAAATAGTTTTCTGATATAGTTTCACCTATTACACAACCCAATAAACCATTCAAAACTTTCATAAAACAATTATAAAAAATATACCCAAACTTTGCACATAAAAACCATTTCAAAAACCTATTTTTAAGCCAAAATTACACCAAGACCCCACAAAAACAGAATTGGAAGCCCAATAAACATGTAATAATCCAATTTCAAATGTTATATAATCACATTGAATAATATCAAAAAAGATACCCATGAGAACACACAAATCCATAAAACACTTTCAAGGAGTATAACAAGGTTATACACATAAAACCATTCAAATACACCCCCTTTTTAGGACCACATGGAAGTATATCATTACCCAACCATAATTTTCAGCCTATTTCAACAACTAATAAATCACTTCCACATTTCACAAAACTACCACAAGAGATAACACATGAAATACATTTGAAAAATACACACTTCAAGAAAAAATGTAACTTTAAAAACAAATTCTTTACTATTGCTACCAAAAATGGTTTTATCATAATTCACAGCACATAAGGAATATGTAAAATTATTTAATCAAGCAAACTAACTCATCATTAAATGGTTACCCATGGAATCACCTACCAAATGTGTCGAAACCCTCAAATATTGGGGCGAAACATCAACCGCACGACCGCCTCACCTCAAGGAAGTTAATAGAAACCTAAAACCTCAATATTTCACCCAAAATACAGTAATTTATATCCTAGTCACGAACCCTAACTTTTGTAATTTTTATAATTCAAGAATTAGGGAAGAAACCCTAATCAATTTGAAAGAGGAAAGAAATAGACTCACCTACTTGAAGTATCCTGAATTAATCACTCCAAAAACAATAGTTTCTGAACTTAAAAACAAAAAAAATTCTGGTATTGTTCGAAAAATATTTAGGAGGTAATTTAGGAACTGGAATGGAGGGAAAATAGTAAGAATTGAGAGAGTTAAGAATGGATGAAGTTACCTCTTCAATTCTGGCCGATTTGAGACACCCTATGAAGATCAGCCCTAATTAGTAATTTCAAAGATCTCCAAGGAGGGGGTAATGGAAATGGGAGAGCTCCTGGGTTTCCTAGGGTCTATGGGGAGGTAGAATCACCGAAAAAACGCAAATAGTGAAGGAGATATAAAAAATTTAAAAATCATTTTTAATGCAGGAAATGGTCGTTCGGGAAGGCCCAATATCTTAAATAAAAACTCATATCCACCATGATTATGGACTTATAAAGGCTCCAAATTTATATTTCGGTGTTAATAGGTCAGAGGAGACCATTTAGGAATTATAATGTAGGAAAAATATTAAAAAATTAAAAAGTTATAAAGGAAACAAAATCTATTTTTAAATCTGGAATTGGGCTCACGGTTTGGCCTAATTCATTAAAACTCATCTATTTCTCCATAAAACCTTTGGAAACCATCCAAAACAAAGAATTAAATTAAAATAAATTAAATTTAACTTCAAAATAAGTCATGTATGTGACACCTCATCTACACATCTAGTAGAAACCCCATATCGGGAAGACTCGACCTGTGGAAGAAAAGTATGATTTTCGGAAATAGCTAGAAGAAGACCCAACCAAGCTATCTAACCGTGATGTTCTACATCCTTCAAACGAACTTTGGGAGGAACTTTTTGAAGCCCTCGGAAGACCACAATAGTTTGAGATAGAAGTCACTACAGCTGAGGTATATCGAGTAGTGACCATAGCATCATAATGTCACATCACTACCTCATTCACCGATCTAGATCAAGAAAAGGCCGTTTAAGGACACATCAGACCCCTATATGTCTCGGTCAAACTCAATATTATCAATTTTTAAGGGTTTTAATTGATAAAGGTTATAGGATCAATCATTCCACAGTCTGAACACTATGAAATTTGAGATATTGAGAATGGGATTTGTAACCCTCTAATCTAATAATCCAATGGTATGATAATCATGGGAAAGGACCTCTTGGGAAGATCAAACTCAAAGCCCATTTGGGGACCTTACATTAGACGTTGATTTTATGGTAATCCAGCAAGATACCATGTATAATTTACCATTCGGAAGACCCAAGCTCCATATCCCCCTGGTGATACCTTCAACATTCCATTTCTTTCTAAATTATCCCATTAAGGAAACATTGGCAAACTGCATGGTGATAGTTCTCCCTTCTAGACTTGTAGGTCCACATATAATAAATAAATTTCCATAGAAAGGGAGGAAAATAACCAATGGTTGATTATGATGTTCATGTTTCTGCTTCTAATGGATTTGGGACCACCCCTGTGAATCCATGAAGTATGCTCATTGATGAATATGTACTCCTCATAAACCTAGTCGAGGTCACAGATATAATCCCAGATGTCCAAGACCTCATGTCCTCAGTGACAACATAAAAAACTATCATCCCGTGAATATCCTTACATAAAATCAGTCAACATGGGATGAAAATGTCTCTTATCATGGCCTCTCTCACCTCAATAAAGATAGTGCCCCCCCGGGTTTCAATCATTGTTGGAAAATGTCTCTATAGATTCTTATATGAAAGAAGATGAGGACAACCTTAGGAATGACCCTCCATCATTCGAGGAAGGTGTCTCCACCACCATCAATGAACTCAGAAATATAAATATGGGAACATGGGAAGACCTGCCACCTATGTTGATTAGTGCTACCATTCCCCTCGAAGAGCAAGATATATATGTCTCATTTCTGAAGCAACAACGATATGTGTTTTCATGGAACTAAATAGAAATTACCTAACTGAACCCAGATATGGCTATAAACCTCCTCAAGTTACCATATGAGTATTGAGGATACCAGAAGGAAGCCAGGGGGATCCACCCCTCTCATACTGCCAATATAGAGGCAGAGGTCAACTAGTTGATCAAATACAACTTCTTCTGAGAAGTGAAATACAAAAGATGGATTTCCAACATTGTCTCTATCAAGAAGAAGAATGGTCAGATTAGGGTCTACATTAATTTTAGGGACCTTAATCAGTATTTCCCAAAGGATTGTTTTTCATTGACCGATAAAAAAACCCTTGATCGATTCCACTGATGGTTTCCAATCCCTATCTTTCATGGATGCATAATTGGGGCACAATAAGATAAATATATCCCAAAAATATGTATAAGTCGCTGACTTCTAGGCTCCTCGAGTGATATTTCTCTATCAGTTCATGACTTTTGGTATGAAGAATGCTGGAACCACCTATCAATGCACCATGAACCATATATTTAATCCATTCTAGGTAGAGATAGCAAAATGTCATGTAGATGGATTGGTGGTTAAATCTCAGTAGTGGTGTAATCACTTCATGGACCATTAAATAATTTTCAACAAGATACAATAACATAGTTTAAAGAGGCATCTATTGAAAAGTGATTTTGGGGTAACTTTAGTGAAATTCATTGGATTTATGGTATGCCACCATGGCATTGAGGTCATTTTAGAGTATAGTTGTGTTATATTAGAAATGGAACCTCCCAGAAATCTTAAATAATTGAGTGGGATCCAAGTTAACCTTGCTTATATTCGGTGGTTCATTTCCAACCAAACCGGTAAATCACTCTCCTTCACTAGGCTAATAATGAATGGAATCACCAAATAATGGGACAATGATTGTCACAAATTTTTTGAGAACCTCATTCAATACCTATTGGACCCATTGGTCCTGATGCCTCTAGTGTCAGAGAGGCCACCCATTTTATATGTGGCTGACATGGAATGCTCATTGGGTTCCCTCCTCATATAGAAGAATGATATAGGGATTGATAATATCTTTATTACCTCCGCAAGACTATTCTAGGTATTGAGACCAAATTCTCTGATGTCGATAAGAACTACCACGTACTCATATTACCACTGAGAAATATGAGGAATTACATGTAGTACCATAAAGTCCATTGGTTCTCTTGTATCAATATGCTCATGTAAATCCTTGGTCATCAAATGTTTATTCGTAACTTATCTTGATGGGCAGTCATTCTTCAACAATATGACATTCTGTTTGTGTCACCGAAGTTAGTGAAAGGAAAAAACCTAGCTGATTTCCTTGTAATGCATCCCTCCCTAGTTAATATACCGAAAGAAACCGAGATTCTAGATGAAGAGGTCTTCCATACCCATGACACTTCCAAGATGAAAGAGATTTATTTTTATGGCACATCACGAAGTCCTATCGGAATAAGGTTGGAAAACCCAAAACTTTATCAGGTTGGTCTGGGGATTCTATATGTCTCTCTAAACAAAGTGGTTTTCCCCAACTATTTCTCACTATCTGAATGTAGTGAAAATAATTAGGTAGAATTCAAATCCCTTATCACTGGCTTGAAATTATCCCTACAACTACAAATAGCTTACCTGAACATGGAAGGGGATTTAGAGTTAGTTATAAATAAGGTCAATGGAAAATACACAATCTGAAATGAGGAATACTCCCCTTTCACAGGCTAGGTCATAGGACTGATGAAAGAGTTCCCTTTTTACCCCACCTTGCATCATGTTCCCCAATCATATAATACTTGTACTAACACGTTGCCTAATGTGGCCACTATCTTGGCTGACCCTGATCAGAAAGAATAAATCCTATATGTTACACGTTAGAGAATAGTCTCAACAATTGTCATCTATGATATGGTAGAGATCAATCATGTCGACACCGTCGTAGATAATGATTCGCCAATAATCACCCCTAGATGGATGGATCCCATAATCGTTCATATTCAAAATAGGACTCTCTAAATGGATAGAGCTGGAGTGAAATAGATTCGACACCATGAAATGAACTTTACCATACGAGATGGAACGAATGAGAAGAAAACCCTCTATAACCATGGATTTTATGGGATCCTCCTAAGATGCATATAATAAGGATAGATTTCTGCCATCATGGAAGAATTCCATGCAGGATCTTGTGGCACTCATCAATCTGGGACTAGGCTCTCCCACCAGATTAAGAGGTTAGGATATTATTGAAAACCATGAAACAAGGTTGTGTGGAATTCAACAAGAAATTTCAAGAATTCAAAATCCATGAAATCTTCATCCATTAACCTCTAGAATTTATACATATAGATTAATATTCCTAACCATTTTCAATTTGGGGGATGGATGTCATAGAGACATATCCCCTAAACATAGCTAAGAAGTTCAAGTACACCCATACCGCTACTGACTTCATTTACAAATGGGCTGAGGAGATACCCCTCAAGGAAGGTGGGATGAATAAAATCATTAACTTTGTAAAGTCCTATATCATCACTAGGTTTAGGGTCCCTCACACAATATTGATGGATAATGGAACCAAATTCTATTCTTTAGAATTGTAGAAGTTTTACAAGGAGAACAATATCGAGTCCAATCACTCATCTCGCTATCATGTAGTAGAAAATGGATAGATAGAGGCCTTCAATATGAAAATGTCAAATATACTCTAGAAGATGGTGAAAAAGGATAAGAATTCTTGGCCAGAAAAACTCCTCCATTATTTATGGGCCTACCATAATACCACACGTACAGTTACACAAGCAACACCATACTCATTAGTGTATGGGACCGAGGTAGTGTTACCTATGGAGGTCCAGTTTTCCTTACTCTGAGTAGCCATCTACTGAAAAATCTCATATGATGAGAAATCACAAAAGATACTACACGAATTTGACAAGATTGAAAAGAATTGGTTGTGAACACTGAAAAACCTTAAGGTCCACAAGAATCATATTGCACGATCCTTCAATAAAAAAGATCACCTCCACTCATTCCTCCATGGGGAACTGGTTTTGGTCCTCATAACCCCATTGATACCATGTATAAATCTCCCAAATCTAGAACCCAAATTTGAGGGACTTTATATCATACATAAGGACTACCACAATGGGGCTTACTCCTTGGCCACAATGGATGGGGAGCGTGTCACACCACCCACCAATGAAAGATTTCTCCAGAAATACTTTGAGTAGTTGTCAGCATAAGGAGATTCACATCAGTTTAAATCCTATTTTTCATCTTAGTTATATGATGTTAAACTATAAAAATTCATTCTATAAGAAATACGTTAAACTACATGACACCTTTTGTCCTGCAAGAAAGACATTAAACTACAAAACACCTTTCATCCTTATTGAAAGGCATTAAACTACATGACCAATATTCTTACCATGTGAAATAAAACTGCATAGATCTGTGATATCCATCTCTATTCATGTCGAGTCACTTACATCCTAGCCGCATGATGTTAAATTTAACGGTTCTTCTAGAACTATGTATTGATTGATTCTTATTTCCAATTAGATATGTAGAGATTCCTCAATCCTATATCTTGGTCCAACCACTACATCATGAAAACTACCCTTGTTGTGCTCTCAACTGTGTATGAATTATAAGGAAACCCTTGCTATTCTTTATTTCTCACACTGAGCATAGCTCACGTGAGCTAAGGAATTATGTCATGGACTTATACTCACAAGAAAGGAATAAAAGTACACGACATGTACATTATGGTTCTGAATGAAAGACCTTAAAAGGAATACTATGATTCCTCATTTAATGACACTAAACTGCATGATCAATTTCCTTGATGTGTGACTTTAAACTGCATAGTTCTTCAGAACTACGTGTGGTTTGATTCTCATTCTTATGAGATACATAGTGATTCCCATACTTCCACCCTTGGTCCCAATTGAAATATTCCCATCAATTCATATCAATTCATTTCCATTCTCACCGTATGATGTTAAAATGCATGGGATCTCAATAACTATGTGTGGTTTGATTCTCATCCTCATGAGATACATAGTGATGCCTGGACATACATCTTTGGTCCCAACTACAATGTTTCCATTTATTCATACAAGTTCACCCTTGTTATCACTATATGATGTTAAACTAAATGGAATATTATGAACTATATGTGGATATATTCTTGTAAATCATTGGATAGATAGTGATTATTGGATCTTTAATCCTAATCCCAACCACAATGGTCTGCAAAAATAATGTCCACATCCACGTATGGGCTAGAAATTCATAGATTATTTCCCATTCAAGAACTAAATGAGTCTTGATTCTCATCCTCCTGAGATATGTAGTGATTCCCGAGTCTCCATACATGGGCCCAGCCAAAATATTTCCATAGTTTATGATGGTTCCCAATTCTTTTCAGCATGATGTTAAACTTCATGGAAGTATGTACTTACTACATGACGTTGAACTACAAGGAAATATGTCCCTACCACATGAAATTAAACTGAATGGAAGTACATCCTTACTGCATGATGTTAAACTATATGGGAGTACGTCCTTACCGCATAATTTAAAAATTGAACAGAGGAAATTACGTCCCAACTACATGATTTAAAACTAGGGAAAACCATCACCCATTTTTTATTGCTTATCAAAGGACCACAAGAGACTTACCCCGGTCAATCAAAGTATGGGGTGCTTCTACCATCTTTAAAATCGCCTCAATCCATAATCCACACTTCAATCCACATGTGTTTCATATCATTATAACTTCTAATGTACCTAGGAAAGTTTATCTGGCTTCAAAGACCCTATTATTGACTATGAATTAAGGCATATGTCTCCTGTATATACGCTTATGGCCGTCAACAAAATGTGTCACTCTGAAAAGGGACATTTTAATCTTCATGAGCCCTGATATCATTGAATCACCACTAAACACCTCAGCATATCTAAACTATACCAGGTTTGATTATCCCATATCATCACTCATGACATGAGGACCTTGATCCGTGATTTACAACTCTTTCACCTCTCATTCATAATAATGTTGGAGTTATATTGACCATGGGAATTCTAATTAGGGTCTTGTGTAAGATTTACCATATTAAGCCCATGTGCATCATGACCATAAACAGAAAGTACTTTGGTCAATGCTATAAGACTTTGAAACATATTCCTATAATGGTCCAAATTACAAGACCTTAAACTACTAACAAAAGAGACACAAAACTTCTCTAGTCGAAAATCTGCAAAGGGCGACATGAGAAAAAGTCGAGTCTCATCCCACTAAACTCATCATTTTCACTATTTAACCAAATATTAGGGAATAAATAAATACGATATAAATATCATTGGGTCAACTATATTGCCCTAGTAAAATCCAAGTTATGCTCATTGGACCCCAAGGTCCAGGTAAAAGTTAGAGTAATGGGTTTTCACTTCTCATTGCCATGAGAATGTGTTCATTGGATGGTAGAACAACCTTTAGGGTACTTTAAACCTCCTTTTATTTTATAATCACCATTAATCACACTTCATGATTTGGGGTATATCGGATCCCCATAACCTTATATGGCCCTTGGAAAGGATACCCAGCTTCAAGGTCCCTTTGCTTGACTATGCATGCATTCCAATGGCTCCTACATATGCTTCTATGACCTTCAACCAAATGCATCGCTCTGAAAAGGGTCATTCAAATCCTTATGAGCCCAAACATCATAACAGAAGCACTAAACACCTCATCATGTCTGAACTACTCCTAGTATGACTATACCATATCATTCTCTAGACTCGAGTGATCTAGGTCATGATTTAGAATCCCTACACCAAACTATACAAGTGGATTCAATATCCTTGAAGTTACATCACCGTGTTTTGTACCCTTTCTCAAGGATGGACTACAAAACCTCATTCCTTTGCATTTTATGACCCACACCTTGTGATTCGAAACCACAAGGCATAGGGATTAATAATTATGATTTATGATCTAATTGCCATCAGGTGGTATAACCCTTCTTGAATAGCCTTCCTTTCATACCCAACATCATCATATGGATGTTCTAGTATTCACAAAAATTTCATGTCCCTCAGAGAGGGGTGGATATCATATTTCACTTGGTATAATACTGACGCATAAGGTCCTTAAACCACTAACTAAAGGAACGTTCTCATTTCCAAATAGGATCCTCAATCTTTGTGATCCTTAACTATACCACGATAGAGCCTAGAATTTCATAATTCCATGGGACATGCCCAACATTTCTTCACCATCCCATATTCATTGACTCAAACTTCTGGGTTATGATTTACATCACCTGCACTCCAACTATCTTGGCAAACCTAGAATCCCTAATATTTCTCCCTCAATTGATGTCACCTCTATAAGTCTTTCGTAGCCCCTAGGAAAGATACCCAGCTTTAAGGAACATTTATTGACTATGCATGCTTGCCTATGGCTCTAGAATATGTTCCTATCACCATCAACCAAATTTTCCACTATGCAAAAAGGGAATTTTGATCCTCATGATCCTCATCAACACCACCATAGAACCCATCACCTAAGAGTGTTTTAGGTCATTCAATTAATTTATACACCATATCCCATGATCATATGGAAGCTTTGAGCTAAAAGATATTAAACAAAAGAAACATCAGGTCTGAGATAAATTACCTTAAACTAAAGAAACACTAGCTCAAAGCTAAAAGACCTTTAACTAAATCAACATCAAGTCTAATATAAATGACCTTAAACTAAATCAACATTAGATCTGAGCTAAAATACCTTAAACTAAATCAATATTAGTTCTGATCTAAAAAAACATAAACTAAATTAATATTGGGTCCAACATAAAAGATCTCAAATTAAAAAAATATTGGGTCCAATCTATATGATCTTAAACTAAAGTAATATCATGTCTGAGCTAAAAGACCTTAAACTAAAACATAGTAGCAATCCAGTATGCAAGAGCTTGCAAGGACCTCATATGGACTTAACTCAATAAACTCCTCTAGCCAAGAATATTATCTTTGCATAAGATAGAAAACTCTCCCTTTTGGACATATATTCTACCCAAGTAATCCTTCTATAAGTCAAGTGATCTCAAGATAGTTTATACAAGTTATCAAGAAAGGATCTCATGTAAGTGGGCATTAATGATCGTCTCTCAAAGAGAAGGTGTCAGAATCTCAACATTCGATTCCAGCCATTCATGTTTATTTGATATAATGTAAAGGATTGTATCATTTGAAATTCACACAATATCGGATCAATGAAGGATCATGAACATCATAAAAATTTCACTAGATCCAGAAAGAGGAATCAATCATCATCCAAATATACGACAAAGTGTTCTTCATTTTCCTTAGAACCTAATTCGTTTTGTTCCAAACAAATCCAATTATAAGGGTTGGGGATTTGTTGACAGTCATAATCATGTGTTACACACTTTTCCATGGAAGGATACAAACCACACACATCAATCAATGGGTAACAAATGTGGCACGTCATCTTCTTCAACCTCACAGTGCTAGTGTTTTGGTTTTCCTATCACACTCAGAATGAACATTGCATGTCACCTCAAGCAGATGAGACTAGTTTTACTGCATCCCATTCTATCGAGAATACTATATAAAATGCTACTATATGATGACCGATCCACATGCTCTTGAGTGATCAGTAATGAAGGAATCACCTGTTTCTAGAACACCACTTCCATAGAATGTATATGTAGAATAAATATTCTCTAAAGAAGGATAATGTGTGGTTCCTCTAAAGTCAGGACCAACACTTTCGTCATCTTCATCAACCTCCAAGACAACCATGGAATTAGCCTCATTTATAGAACCATGTGCTCATATTTTTTTATGGAATGGTGGGTATCATGACTCCTTGGTTTATTTAGGAAACCACAATTATAGTGTTTCATGTCGTAGGGTGTTCTAGAAACCTGCAGTGAAGATTATGGTGTAATACAAAGCCTCAATGTGGAAACATGATGCAGAAAAGATGGTATGTAGATGGGATATGTGCATTACACATGTAGGAAGTGGTCATAATCTTTGATATCCCACCCATGTATGAGCATGAACCATGAAAGGAAGAGGAGTTCCATGCCTGCCTAACTTGCTGCATACATGGACTGCAGTTTTCGAAGAAAGGTAGTTCCATACCTGCATGGCCTGGTGCATGGGTAAACAGTATGCTAATATCCAATAAAATAAGAACATTCAGTCCGCAATAAAAACATAACATCGTGTAGAGTTTTTTTATGAGGTTGTCACCCTACCAATATACATCAGATGAGAAGAATCCATTGTCCTTAACGAGAAACATTTTTCAAATCTGAGATCGGGTACGTAGGTGTGAGGAATGACGGTGCATTTTTAGAGGATGTTCCCCCTTTATCAAATGCAAAACTGTGGTGCGATGATTCACTTATAAATATAAGGATAATTCAAATAATAGAGTATTTTTACCTCTTCGGGAGAAGAATGGTCTCATTTTCAGCAAAAAAAACAGAGCATCACGAACCCAAGCGAGGGTTATGCAAATGAGCTTGTGCGACCCTGCATAAGGGCTATGCGAGGCAGCTGACCTGTATATAAGATTGCATGCTCCATTTCATGTGGAAGTAAATGCAGAGAATAACCTGTATTGAAAAAGTCTGCACCAGCACATAACCCCTTTTTCAAAAGACAGTTGACACTATGTGACTCCTCATGTGAAAGCCAAGGAAATGCATAACATGTTTTTTGAAATGATGTTTCATCATTTACCCTAACATACAGAGAGAGAATGCACCTTGTGTACATATTCTATCATGCAAAGACATTCCATGAACATATCACTGTCTTGCCTCCCCTTGAATGAATACTGAATTGACGCATATATGGTTATGTGAAGAATGGTGGAAAACAACTCAATGTGCAGATACGATCAAAGTCATGAAGAATTTATTTGATGTGCCACAAAATCCGAACATGAATAATATTTAGGGATTGATGCACCATGATAGTCTAGGGTAATTCAATTCCACACACATGAAATATTCATGCATTCATAAGAATCTCTAAGCTACGATTGATTTCGTCATGATAAATGGATAAATATTCCATCAATGAACATGCGACGTATCAAAGGTGAGAAAATAAACTATATTTTACAAAGTGTTCATGACATCATGAGACCCATCAATTTACATTTGGTGCATCCAAGACAAATATAGAAACTATTTACAACAATGTATGCATACTGTCGCAATATCTAGTACCGATCATGTGATGTGCCAAAGGAAAATAGGATGACCATCCAAGACCAGATGCTTGCATCATCAAAAGATCCATCACCGATCATTTGATTCTTCATAAGAAAATAGGATGAAGACAAGGCATGTGTGCCATCACCAAATCACATATTGATCATGCGATACACTCACGGACAATCAGTGGTCAATGTATATATAAATCCTTTGAAAGTAAGATGGAAAATATCTAAAGGTGGAGGCCCATTATAGTCATAAAGATCAGGCGATGTATCATCATTCAAAAGGATAAATTTCCATGATGATATCCTAGAAAATTTTCAAGACCCCTAAACCATTGTAAAATAAAGCAATGGAGATAATGTAGAGGTGGTGATAGGTGCTCACGGTCACTAAGGACATGAGATGTGCCCCCAGCGATCCACAAGCCATCATTAGTCCCTGGTGGCATGTCTGTATCATCTCGTGTAGCACTTTGGATTGTCATCCCTGTCACATGGAGGACCTTGGGTATGTATGAGAAACATTGTGCTTATTTTTTGGCATTACATGGAAAAAACAAATATATTTTTCTATTACATGCTCGTGCACCCCCCCCCCCCCATATGACCCATATTGGTCATGTGAAGAATCATAAAAAAATGTGTAAATTTCTGGGGCATTACTCATGACAACTATCAGGATCCGAAAACCTTTATAGAATAAAATAATGGAGATAAAGGAGAAGATATGATAGGTATGATGGTCGTTGAAAGACATGTGATGAGCCCTTAGCGACCCTCAAGTCACTACAAGACCTCTGTGGCATGTCCACCTTATCTCACAAAAGCCCTTTGGCTTTTTAGCCTCACTACACAGAAGTCCTCGAGTATGTCTAGTTGACTCTGTGCTTCTCCTTTGGTCTTCGAGGGAAAATGGATATATTTTTCCACGATATGCTTGTGCACCTCCATGTGACCCATATAGGTCAAGCGAGGCATCATAAAAAAACACAATAATTATCCTTGACATTTCTTATGGAATCAATAATGGCTCCTAACCTTGTTCACATAAAACAAAGGAAATAGAAGAGGGAATAGGTGAACGGTACTCACAGTCATAAAACACTTCCGACATGCAAAGGAAGTCAGCAGAGAGGACCTTCCAGACCCCTAGAAAAACCATCATTGTCCTGAATAATGCCCCAAATAAGTCATCATGCATCATGCAAACGCATTTCAATAGACACCTTGGATCTTGTGAGGGCCATTGGGCATGTCCATAGGACAATATGAAAAGTCCATTCACATGATAATATGATCAAAAATATCTTCATTGATCATCAATAATATGATAAAAGAAGAATTGAAAAAACAGACTTGTGATGGCCAAAATTTAGGCGACACACTCATAACATCCCCTGACAGAGACTCGTGAAACTGCGTGGTGCCATCCCACTTCACCGACTCCAGCCTATATTCATTCCATATATACCTTTCAAATTAGAGATCCTATGGGGTGTGAGGCCTATAAATTACTCACCCCAACATGAAAAATGAACATGCTACAATGCGAAGGAAACTCTTGAGCGCAAAAGACCCAAGAGTCGATGTGGACTTCTCCGAGCAACCGATCACTTGACCAGAAATTATTCCATTAGTTAATATATTGGAGAATTATTAGAGCAATAATTCTCCATATGTAAGGTATTTCACATGATTTTTCATAGATCAGGTGACGGGATGCTAGCTAGGTGCGCGGAGAACATACTGCAAGTCTTCTAGATCACACGAGACATAAAATATACTTATACTAATCAAACCTAAGGAATTCTCATTAAAAATTCTAGAACCAAGATCACAAGTGGTAAAATTAATGTAAATACATTCTTTTTGACCCTCATTCACTTCACGTGTTTCACATAAGGACACACAACAATGCTAGTACATGTTGCCTAGATCTTGCGACATTCCTTCAGTGGGAAATTTGGGACACGTGAAGTCCTCTTGAAATGTCAAAGAAAGTCACATTGTCCCCCTAGTCACACTACCTTGGCCTCGCAAAACCTTATGGGTCTATCACCCAAGTCTTGTGATGTACTTAAAATACATCACTTGACACATATAATAGAATTCACTCATATCAGTCACATCTCATTGTGGAATCTTGGCATGATAACCAAGCTCTCACGGCAACTTCTAGGCAAGCCAGTTAAGACCCATGACACCCTTCAGACATGAAGATCAGGAATCGTGATGTCCATTAGAGATGTTAACCAAGAAACACAACATCCTTCAAACCATGTCACACTTACTCTTGTGAAACCCCCTATATGTGTCCATATAGGTCATGAGATGACTTCCAGACAAGCCAACCAAGTCATGCAGTGTCCCTTGGGCAAGTCAACCCGAGTCATGAGATACCCACTAGACAAGTAGGCCAGGTCTTCAGGGAAACCTCAGAGTGTACGCCTCGATCAATAGGGAAGACTCAGTGTGTAATCCCAAATATTAAGGGAACTATGATGACTCTGATTCCTACTATATTTAGGATACATAGTCTTGATCTTAAAGGTTTGAGATCCACATTGATCATCTAAGGTGATCCAAGTATCCAATCCCTTATCAAGAGTAATGATATTGATCACTTCTAACCCTTGTTTACCATAATGAGAATGGCTCATGTGGGCTTAGGTAGTTTCACTGATCATTTCATCTTCACTATTCACCCTAGAGTTACAACGGTAGCCTCAGTGCGTAGGCCCCAATTACCAACATCATATAGTATGTCCCCAATAAATAAGTAATCTGTTTTGGTACAAGCCCCTAGAATTCCTAATCCTCTAGGATGGTTATAATTTCCTCAAGTGTGATCATCCACCTTATCCTATCAACATGTTAAGGGATAAGGGACCTTTGAGAAATCCAATACCTTCTATACTCAAGATACTTAGGATGCCTTCTCAAGGCCCAAGATCTATACCAAACACCTTAAGGAATATCCCAGTAAAAAAGTCATATGTCCACATTCTAAGATGCTAATCATATATTCCCCCTTGTTTCCCACACCGTGGATAGCTCACACGGGCTTAGGAAGATACAATGAACACCTAATTAGGCATCACAAATTTCCAATAACCAGTGTGATCCCATTATGTATGCCCTAATGGGTGGTATGGTATGAACACACCACATAATAGGGAATATATCTTGGGCCCATTCTCAAAGGCATGATTGAACTCTGATGACTCTAATTCCTTCCATAACTAAAATTCATAGAACATCTCCCTGAGACCCTATCCCAATCATTTGGTATCCTAGTACCCAGACATATATCATCTTGTCATGACGCTAAACTTCATGGGATTGAAGAAATACATGGGTTTTGATTCCTACAATAACCAAGATATGTAGGATGCTTCGTAATGGCTCAATCCCCTCCTTGAAATATTAACTGCCTCATGTCATGAAAACTCATTTCGAAGCATTTGGTCATACAACTCCAACACATAAAATAGTTACCCACCATTATGGGGATGCATAAAGAACCTCATATACATATAGAAAAATTAAATGATGACACAACACTCCCCTATGTTCAGAAATGAGACTCTCATTCTTTTTTTATGAGAGAATTAACCAATGAGTCATTTTGTCAGGGTAACTGGTCTCGTGTCAGGATTAGGAAGAGATACACAATCTTATATTAAATCTATAAGAGAGTCTTGTACTACGAAAAAATTCCCCCCAAAAGGGTTTTAGGAGACCGACCTCATATCCTCTAAACCCCTGAGAATTTCCAATAGTCTGTAGGCCTGAAAACCTAGATGACTGCTAGCCTTTGGAAAACATGTTTTACCCAGCTACAGATGGGGGAACCATTGAGTGTTTCTTGGAAAAGTGATAATGGCATCCTGAGGAGTAAAACACATTCCATGCCTAAAAAACATGACGAAATAGCTATTTCAGTAATTTTTTAGTTCAATTAACCCTTACCTTTATATATTAACCCCCATTAAACTTGTTTTAACCTGAACCATGGTAATTAGTATTTACTGCCTTTTAATATTCATAATAACAAAAAACTAAGTTGAACATATTTTTTAATATTGATTATACTGATTCAAAATATGAATCTCAATTCATAAAATTCAATTAATATAATTGGAAGAATTTAATTTAAAATTAAGCCTTTAAAATATGATGAAAAACGGTTTTTTTAGAAAAATTCATTTTTAAGTAATATATGAGCCTATATTAAATCTATGACCCGCAATCATAATTTTATGAATTTTAATAAATATAAATATATATATAATATATAAATTTAATTTAAATATTTAATTGCAATGGTTTATTTTAAATAATTAAAATTGATAAAATTTATGCCCTTAAAAACAATTTGTAGAAAATCTTGTCTTTAAGAATAAAAATAAACTAATAAAAAATCATAAAAATTGTTGATTATAAAGTAATTAATTGGATTATTATAAATAAAATGGTTCATATTTAAATTAATATAAAATAAAAAAAATAGGGCTTTTAAATTCCTTGATTTAATGAAAAGAAATGATAGTGTTTAGAAAATCAATAATTTTCACTATTCAATAGAAAATCAATCATTTTAGAAAAAAAACCCAAAAATTTACCCTATGATAATTTTAATGTTCTGATTTAAAAAATTTTGTCCTTTTATAAAATAATTTTTCTAAGGGTTTTAATGATTTAATATAATATTTTCTTATAAATTGAAATTAAAATAATAATTAAATAAAACATATCTTTTCTAGAATAAAATGTTTTCATTAAAAAATGTGTTTTTATTTCTTAGGAATTTATCAATATATTTATATTTATTGTTATATATAAATATATATATATATTATATATATATTATAAATCATTTAATATGATTTATACTCACCAATTTAATGCCTAGGTTATAACAATCAAATTTAAATAATCATGATTCTTTTATGCTAAGTGTTGTGTATCACATAAGCTATCGAACATAGTTTTCATTTTAAAATATTGGGGTGTTACATTATTTAACCATTAATAAATTTCACTCTCCAAATTATGTATTACATACTCTGTTCAAAATAGGTGAGAGTATTTATTCTTCAGTACTTCCTACAGTTCCCAGGTTTCCTATTAGTATTTATGGTTCTGCCATAGTACTTCAACTATGTGAGTGTTCTTGTTGCGTATAAATTTATATCTATAGTCCAAGATCTTCATTGGATTGTCTTTATAAGAGAGATAATTTTTTGGTTTTACCACCTATTAATTCAATTCATTTGAGGGACCTAGAATTTACTTCCTCAATAAATTGAATTTTCTAACTTTATCCCCACATGAAGGTGTTCTACATCTCTTCCCATAAAAGGATTCACAAGGATTCATTCAGATACAGAAGTGAAAGATATTATTGTATGAGAACTCAACCAAAGTATGATGTTGATCCCATCCACCTTTGAAGTCCATTGATAATGATCTCAAAATGTATAATAGTGTCTAAATAGACTCCTCATATTGGGCACTGGTTTGGGTGTAATAATTCATACTAAAGTCCAACTAAGTATTTTTAGTATGTTAGAGGATACACTAAAACATGGAGTTAAATATCATTTCTCGGTCAGATACAATAGATAGTGGTTTTCCATGGAACCTAAATACCTCTCTGATGTATATCCTTACATGTTGATTGAGTGAGAATTCCTCTCAAATTGTAACAAATTGAGAAGTCATGGTAAGAAGATCCACCTGACCAATTTGGAATTATTTTCTCTTAATGTATTTGTATGAATTAGGAAAAAGTCTATGGTAATGTTTTCCCATTTCCATTTAGTTTTAGATAATGGTTTCATCATACCCTTAAGCTTTTTCCTTTCAGTCTTCACTTGTTGACATACCAGATACATTGATTTATATTTCGTAATCTCATTATTTATATTTTCCCACTAATAGTAATATTAATGATCATCATACATCTTTGTTCTCCATTGTACTAC
The DNA here is from genome assembly GCA_963277665.1 of Viscum album. Classification (NCBI taxonomy): domain Eukaryota; kingdom Viridiplantae; phylum Streptophyta; class Magnoliopsida; order Santalales; family Viscaceae; genus Viscum; species Viscum album. The sequence goes on along the minus strand of OY728165.1, from coordinate 438,328,792 downwards.
TTCAAAATAGGCCTTTAGTAGTGCTAAAAATAGCCTTTACCAGTACTATAGAAGTGCTGACTACCAGAGCATGATTAAAAGCTCTAGGATTTTATCAACACTATAGAAGAACTGATTAAATTCCCCATTTATCAGTGCTATTATATAGTGATTATAAAGAGACCCTTTATAAGTGATTTTAGATGTGATGATAAAGGAATTATTATTCAGCGCTAAATAAAAGTGCTGATAACTTGGGTCTTTTATCAGTGCCTTTAGAAGCGATGATAAATGGGAATAATACAGTGTTCTATAATAGCACATTGTAGCACCAGAAATAGGGCATACTATATTGTGTTGTAACAACACACATCAGTACCATAAATATCAACATAAATTAAAAAAATAAAATAAAAATATATAATTTAAATGAAATAAAATATACAATACGAATACAAGAAAAAACACTATAATAGAGAAAAAGGACGCACCAGTATAAAATAAAAAACCAAATCTGATCAAACAAAATAATGCACTTATATAATAAAACAATTCTTATGATATTAAGAAAATAAATAAATTAATTAAATAGTAATTGTTAATCTTAAACTAAACTTTGATTCATACCTTGAACATTGTGTATTGGATTGAGTAGTGGTTAATTCTTGCACATCACACCATTTCTTATTCATCTTTAAACATTATCTATGTGAAAATTAACTAAATATGTATATGATGAAAATTATTTGGAAATTAATTGAAAAATATTATATAGAATGATGAGAAAAAAATCTAGGTTCATTTTCTCATTTTTGGCGATGTGATGCTCATTTTAAATTTAAATTAAACGTATATATTGAAAAGATGCACATTGAGTCATGTCAGTCACACCATTAATAATATTTAGCTATAGCTGATTCCTATACATCCCAAATGACTTGGAGATAATTTTCCCAAATTATAAAAACATTATGATTTGGTTTTCTCGGTTTTGAGTACATCACCTGTGTTTTTTACTAAAATGTCATTTTAAATAGGAAACATGCACTTTGAGTCATACCAGTAACATCATTTGTCAGTTTGATGTCATACTAATTCATAAATATCACAAATGACTTTCGAATCATTTTCAGAAATTATCAAGACAACCCAAGAACGTTTTCTCAGTTTTAAATGAGTGGAACTTTTTAAACTAAATTGTAAAATTTATACTGATAACTGAAACTTTGAGTCATGCCTGGAACATAATGTATCAAATCGAAAAATGGCTTATTACTACACATCACAAATGACATATGGATCGCTTTCCAAAAGTAAAAAACAATATAAATTCTTTTTATTGTTTTTGAGTATGTCTGTTGTCTTTTTTACTAAAATTAATGTTAACTTTAGATAAAAAGATGCACATAGAGTTATACCAGTCACACTATGCATTGGATTGAGGTGAGTATAATTCCTATGTGTCCCAAATAACTTATGAATTTTTTCTATAAATTAGAAAAAAAAATTAAATATGTTTTCTAAATTTTGAGCACATCACTTAGGTTTTTTAAAAAATTTCTTTCTAAACTAGAAACATGCACATTGAGTCATAACAGAAATATCATGTGTCAATTAGATGTGAGAATAATACCTACACATCAAAAATTTAGTATGAATAATTTTACTAAATTATCAAGACAATATGAGTTAATGTGCTTGGTTTTCATTGAGTGACACTTTTTGAAATAAAATGTCAATTTTAAATTGATAACAAACATTTTGAGTAATGTTGGGAACATCATGTATCAGATTGAGGTGGGGCTGATTCCTTTATGTCAAAAAATAATTATGGATAATTTTACTAAATTATTAAAACATTTTGAATGTGTTTTATCTATTTTGAGTATTTCAGTTGTCTTTTATTCTAAAATTAATTTTAAAATTAAATAAAAAGTCACACTTAGATTCATACCGATCACACCATGTGTTAGATTGTGATACATAATATTTCTACATGTCCAAAATGACATATGAATCATTTCACTAAAGAATAAAAATAATTAGAATGTGTTTTCTCAGTTTTGAGTATGTCATTTTTCTTTTTTACTAAAATTAAAGTCAATTTTAAGTAATGAAGATGCACTCTGATTCATACAGGTCGTGTCATGCATCATATGGAGGTGAGACTAATTCCTACATGTTCAAAAATGACTTATTGATTGTTTTCCTACAATATAAAAACAATTTAAATTAAGTTTCATGGTTTTTAGTTGATCACTTATGTTTCTTACTAAAATGTCATTTTAAATTGGAAACAAACACTTTGAGTCATACCAGTCACATTATGTGTTGGTTTGAAATTAGACTAATTTATATACATCACAAATGAATTATGAATCATTATACTATATTATCAACACAATATTAGTATATTTTATTGGTTTTCAATGAGGGACACTTTTTTAACTAAAATATCAATTTTAAACTGATAATGATAACATTGATTCATGTTGGAAAAAACATATATAAAATTGAGTTTAGGTTGATTCATAAACATCACAAATGAATTATGGATAATCTTCCTAAAGTATAAAAATAAATTGAATATGTTTTATCAATTTTTGAGTATGTAAGTTTTCATTTTTACAAAAATTAATATCAATTTTAAATAAAATAATACATTTAGCATCATACTGGTCACACCATAAATTTGTTTGAGGTTTGGATGATTCCTAAACATCTCAAATGACATAGGATTCATTTTTATAAATTATAAAAACAATATGAATGTGTTTTATCATTGTTGAGTATGTCAGTTTTCTTTTTTACAAAAATTAATGTCAGTATTAAATAAATAGACGAAGTTACAGTCATACAGGTCATACCGTGTGTCGTATTGAGGTGAGGTTGACTCCTACACATCCCAAATGATTTATAAAACATTTTTGTAATGTAAAAAATAATCGAAATGTGTTTTATTGGTTTTCAGTGCGTCACTTGTGTTTTTTAATAAAATGTCATTTTAAACTTGAAACATACACTTTGAGTCATAATACTGAAATCATGCATAATTTTGATGTGAGAATAATTATTAAATTACTAAAATGACTTACAAATCATTTTTATAAAATATAAAGGAAATATGAGTTCATTTTCTTGGTTTTCATTGAGTGACACTTTTTGAACTCAAATTTCAATTTTAAACTAAAAATGGATACTTTGATTCCTTTCTAGAACATCATGATTCATATTGAGGTGAAGCTAATTCATACACATCAAAAATGACTTATGGATCATTTTCCTTGTGTATTAAAACAATATGAATATGTTTTCTTGGTTTTGATACTAAAATTAATGTCAATATTAAATAAAAAAGATTCACTTGGATTCATACTGGTCACACCATATATCAGATTCCCGAATTAATTATGGATTATTTTCCGAAAGTATAAAAATAATTTTATTTTTTCTCATTTTCGAGTATTTTACTCATTTTTTTTTACTAAAATGTCATTTTAAACTAGAAAAATACACTTTGAGTCATATCAGCCAGATCGTGTATTAGTTTGACATGATATTGATTTATACGTTTCAAAAATGAGTAATGAAACATATTCCTAAATTTTCAAGACAATATGTGTGATTTTTCTTGATTTTTAGTGAGTGGAACTTTTTTTAACTGAAATGTCAATTTTAAACTGATAACAAAAAAATTGAGTCATGTCTAGCACATCATGTATCAGATGGAGGTGAGACTAAGTCCTACACATTAAAAATGACTTATGGATCATTTTATAGAAGTATAAAAACAACCAGAATGTGTTTTCTCAGAATTGAGTATGTCATTTGTCCTTTTTACTAAAATTAATGTCAATTTTTAAATAAAAAGACGCACTTGGATTTGTACTGGTCACACCATGAGTCAGATTTAGGTATGACTGATTCCTATAAATCTCAAATTACAAATATCGTATTTTTATAAATTATAAAATCTATATGAATGTGTTTTGTTGGTTTTGTGTATTTTACTTTTTTTGTTTACGAAAATTTTATTCTAAACTAGAAACACACACTTTGAGTCATACCGATCACATCTTGTGTCAGTTTGATGTGAGACTAATTCCAACGTGTCACAAATGACTTCTGAATAATTTTCCTAAATTTTCAAGAAAAAGAAGCATGTTTTCATGGTTTTTAGTGAGTGATACATTTTTTACTAAAAGGTCAATTTTAAACTCATAACATACACTTTGATTCAAGTAGGGTACATCTTATTTAATTTTTTGGTGTGTATAATTCATACACATAAAAATAAATTAAATCACATTTATATAATGTATCAAAAAAATATGAATATTGTTTATCATTTTTTAGTATGTTATTTTTCTTTTTTATTAAAATTAATGTTAATTTTAAATAAAAAGATGGTCTTGGAGTCATATCAACCACGCTTTGTGTAGGATTTATATTTTTATGATTCCTACGTATCCCAAATGAATATTTACATATGAGTTTTTTTGTAGCATTATAAAATATATCTTTCCCTTTCACCACACTATAGAGTACAAACTACACGATAACCCATTTACCTTACTTTATGTAAAAAACTCTAGTGTGGCCCATTATGTATTTTCATAAGATAGTAAACTCCACTATAAATTGTTTACCCCTTTTGGATAGTATTATAAATCATTATATACCTTTATAATCCAAATGACACTAAAATATAGTGAATCTATTAATTATTATTGTATTATTATATAAATTCATATATCCTTTTCAATATTCTGGTGATGATAAAATCTAACATAACATCATCATTATTTGTTCATCAAAATGAGAATACCCCAATTATCATGTATTTTTTATAGTGAATGATGATTTGTTTTTTATTAATATGCTTTTGAACATGGATAATTTTACATAATTTATGTTCACATAAGTAATGAGTGTTACTTGTACGGATTTAAAAAAAATATGTGATATTATATCATGCACATTGTTGATGATCATATAGCCCAAATAATTTCACCACCCACCAAAGTGAAACCATTGTATTTTAATTTTCTACAAATTCATGATTCATTTAACGAAATTTTGAATTTCTTTATTTTTATAGAGGGTTTGGATCAAGATACTAGCTTCTTTTTCAATGGGGTCTTCATTTGGATTTTTGGTGCTTCATGGTTTCCTTGGAAGTGGGTTTTTCATTTTCAGGGATTCCTTCAAAAAGCAGTTTATTTTCATTTTATTTCATGCTTCCATTAACACTAGCCATCCCTGATGACCACACATCACTCAATACTGGTTATCCTTTAATAGTTCTCTCATACACCTGATGGATTCGGTGGTTGATTGCAGACATATTTTTTCAAAAAATTGAGTTGGATTATATAAATTTTTGATGATTTAATTGGTGTTGTATGACACTGAATTGGCTATTGGATCCACCACAAAGACCCTTTAATTGTAGTGAAGAGAATCCATGGTTAAGAAACTACATCTGTTTTTTTATTCACTTTGATTTTGGTGGGGGGGTTCTTTCAAACATTAGTAATATTTGGAATTAATTGTAATATTCTAATAGAAATTATAGCATATGATAATATTTTTGAAAAATTAAGTTGTGTTTGTTTTTTTTCTAAAAAAATTACTCCAATTAAATTCATGTAAAAAATTACATAAACAAGTGGTGGAAAACATTTTGGCAACAAGAAACCTAAAACACTTTCACAATGTATCTTATCTTATGTGACAAGTGTCGTGCATTATTTTCAAAAATTGTTCTCAAACACAACCTTGGTATGATTTCCATTCTACTCCATTACCCAAAAAATTTATTTTTTTCAAGCCAGCACTTTGTCTACTACCCTACCTCGATCTTCACCACTGCCTCCTCATCCTCCTCAATCCCTAACTCCACCTATACCTCCACCTCTTCCTATGAATCCACCTATACCTCTTCCTCCCCCTCTTACTCCAACTTAACCTCTATCTCCTCTATTTTCCAATAATTTTATTTTTTACAAGTCAATAATTCAAAATAAATTGATTTCTCCCATTATACTTCTCCTTCAAAAATATATCAGAAATAATATATAAGCATTAGGACACTAATTATTCACACCTAAAATATATTTCTAAGTTAGTAGATCATAATATATAAAAAACATATCATATAATCACATAAAGTTTTTGTTAATAAGATATCTAACATCTTGTATGCTACCCGCTCATCTATAAAAAAATTTACTTCTTCTTTTGAGTATGTGGGTTGTCAGTAGTCTTCATACTATTGAGAATATATAGAAAAAAAATGATTAAGAAGTATTTTTAATGAAATTTTAATTGCTTTTAAAAATTACTTGTTCGTGTAGGCTGGTCATTTCATGGTTTATGATTTATCAAATAAAATTTCAAACATAGTTTCCATAATAGTTTTCATTATCTATCCTCAAAAACTAAATAAACATTTAACCAAAATAAGTAAATTGTTTTGAAATATGTTTTTATATTTAAATATTTCTATATATACCTTAATCTGCATCCACTTGTAGTAATCCAATGTATTTTTATGTTCAGGAACTAACTTTATGACATAATTTATATTATATATAGTGATCATCCTATCATAATAAAATTCTTATTAAAACACATACTAAAACATTTAATTCAAAGTTTATCTACAAAATTTTGATTGTAGAATTTTAAAAATTCACAGTACAAATCATGTGTGGTCATTTTTTGGAAATCCATGCATTGGATCCAAAAAAAATAAATATTTGGGGTATCCAGATTAACTGTGATCATCATTTAGTGCTACTTAAAGAGAAAAAATGAATAATTAATGAAAAAAAACAAAGATATGTTTTTTGATTAGATTGTATGTTTTTTCCTCTTTATTGTAAGCATTCAAAATGTTTTTTTGTCTTTTGTTTTTCTCTCAAATGTTTCAATTTTAAAATCTTTTTAATTCTTAATTTAATCTTTATCTAAAGTATGGTTTCCATCGAAATGATATGTGGATTAATAAATCCAAATCGTTCTTCACATTATTTTCCCTATATATAGTAGTAATATAAATTACTATAGAAAATATAAATAGTTACTAATGCTAACAAACATATTATATCATTATTTAGAGAGATGTATTATAAAAATGTACCTTATATATGTATTCAAGACTGATACTCCCAACTGTTCATGCTTCAGAATCTAATTTATACTCTTGAGAAATACTATGTATGTCTTGAAAGATCCATATATTTATTTTTTATATGGAATGTAAGAAATATTTTCATCATTAAATTTTGCATCTTCATAAATTTGTAATGATAATAAATGTTTCTTTGGAACTAGTGGGGAGAAGATACTCTTGGAAGGTTGACTTGATTTATTATTCGATTCACTAGATTTTCTTGATCTGACCTTTCATTTCCCAATTTCTTTTTCCATGTGTAATATCATACCTCACTTGATACCTTTTTATAAATTGTTACCGGTTTTTCATATGAAAAAATTTGTTTAATACATACATCATATATCTTTATAATATTAGAGGGTCATTCTATGAAAGATCCAATAGCATCATTGACCATTCTAAAATCTAGATCATCAAGTGGAATAGGCAACTCACCTTTTAGCTCATGAGCTACCTCAATCTCCACTATCATGTTATATTTTGGAATTTATTTCTTGTGTACCTTGTCTCTCAGGATATTATACGTTGTACCCCTCGCAATAAGGTAATGTGTGAGTGTTGATTGATACAAATCACATAAAACTGTACCCAACATAATTTTATTAACATAATGTTATAACAAGTTCTTTTAATCACATTTAAGAGAAAGAGTAATGAAAAAATTTATTACCTTCATTATGGTAGGTGGTTTTGGAGAATGAAGATCCTCTAATCGAGTGGGGTTATTTGGTGTATGTGAGGATATTTGTTCCACTATCAGTTCACTTTGATCCTTTGTCACACGTTGGTCTTCCAAACCAGACAGGACAATAATATTTGGCAATGAATCTATTTTTTTCACCAATCCTTTCACCATCTGATATGTATCTTCATGTGGGTTTATCTTCTCAAAATATGTTTGAGGAGACACTCCAAAACCAAATCCTCTAACATAACTATATTGTTCTAGCCACTTAAAAGATATAGAAAATAGATATTCATCCAGTATAGTCACTACTGATTCCTGTGTCTAAAGGGCATAATAAATATAAACATAAATAGATATTTTTTTAATACTATTATAAATCATAAATAATTACTATTATGTCATAATTACACATGTTTCCCTGACTAGTTTTTTGTTTCATCAACTAGTTTACCCACATTATTTTTTTGAGTTCCCTTTTATAGCACATGGTGTAGAATGGAAGTGGATCCGGATTTTGATTCATCAATGTGGATAAAAAAAGGACCATTTGTTCTCTCATATTATATAAAGCTTTAGCTATTGATGTAAAATAAATACCAATTTCTTCTCTAGTGAAGTGTAACTTATCCTGGCATTGTGATAGGAGTACATTCGTTTTGATGAACGTTATTTATTTTCAAAATTCTTTTTTTTCATAAATAAAATTTTTTAAATCAAATTGGAAAAAAAATAATGTCAAATAATATATTATCAACTTCAATGCACCTGAAACAATTTCTCATCATGATAACTAATGAGATCATTCCATGTTTCCTAGTATATAATATGTTCATAATTAATTAGTGGGTGGGGATTTACTTTCCCCTTAGCATCCCTAAGATGCAACTAGGTAAAGAGTGTTCAGAAGCCTCTATGGGATTTTCCAGTGGCCATTATGAAAAATTTCTTATGGAAATATTCTAAAATAAATGAAATATGTAAGGAATAATGAAAATTAAATCAACTTTTGAATATATAATTTTTCAGTAAAAAAGAAAAATTATATTGTAACATTGCGATTATATCTCTCTAAAGGGATTCCTTCATTACAGGATGGATACGACACCATTAATCAATATTATTCGGTGAATTCATCCTAGTTTTGACCCCAAAATAAATAATGAACATTGACTTATTGGGGTCAATAGGTTGGACGTGTTGATTCCAACCAAACTCAAATTTTATAACCTTACTTCATTCCTTTATAATTTTATTCAACACTGTGATGCTATGTAACGCCCCAAGATTTCATAGTAAGTTATTTTCTTTAATGTAATTCAATAGCTTGCGCTACACACAACACCGAGTTCGAGCGCACCACGACTTACTAAACATGTCGTTCAAAAAAAGGTTATGAATAGTATTAACTGCATTTTGAATTTTATATACTCCATATAATTTTAACATCCATATTATGTGTTTATTAGACATAATATAAGAACAAATTCAATTTTTTATATAAAAGAAGTATTTTTCATAAAAATCAATTTTACCTCCTTTTAATGGCGAACCATTTTTAAATCCAATATTTGACACTTTTATATATTCAATTTGATAAAAGAAACTTCTCCTTTATAAGAGTGACATAAAAATTTAGTTTTGATAGGTTTTCGATGCTTTTCTGATAACATTCATATTTTGATGAATAGTAAAAAATACTAACTTTTAATTAAAAAAACTTTTTAATAAAAATAATTTATAGTGTTAAATTATATATTTGAATGATTTTGAGGTATAATTAGATTATATTTTTATCATTTAATCCAATGTAGGTCATTGTAAATAGTTTTACATTTAAATTGTAAATAAACACATATCAATCTTTTGATAGTTTTTACTTCTCAAAAACCCGCTTTATGGTATTGATAATTCGAATATTTTTTAAAATTAATTAATACAGCTTATTTTTTTAATTTGATGAAATATAAATCATTTATTAATTTTAAATATCAAAATTATCTTATAGTGAATTTTTGTATTTTTTTGAAAAACTTTTGATTTCCGATGAATATTGAAAAACATTGTGTTATTGTTTAAAACTGATTTTTTTAAAAAATTATTTATTTTATTTAAATTTATTTTATGTAAAAATAGATAAAAATACATTTATAAATTAAATTTAATTCATTGGAGTCATTTTATAATAATATTGGATGTATAAATTTTTATTGAACTTTTTACCGTCTTTTACCCACCTTTTAGGCATATTTTCAAATTTACATAAAACATAATTTTACTGCTTCTATGAATTGAATTCCCAAAATCCAAGAGACATGGTTGAAATCAGTAAGTAAAATTTGGCTCAATAAGATGAAATAAATTTTGGTGAACAATATTTTTCACTTTTATTTACCACGGTTAAAAGTAAATAGGGTAATTAAAGGTAAGAATGATATTATAATAACCCTAACACATGTTCTAATTCTATTGGATAAGTGTTTTTTGACCAAATTCAAACTTAGTAAAAAAATATGATCCTATTTGTTCCACTTGGATTATATTATCACTTTTATTATTATTTTATTTAAAGAAGAGTTAAAAGTATTAAATTCAGATTATCATAACTAAAACATTTTTAATATAAGGTTATACAGAAGATAAATTCGACTATAAATATTCATTAAAAATATACAAATATTTTCTACATCATGTAATTTTATTTATAATTTTTAGACATTAAATAATTAAATTTATGTATGACATAATGATGATGCCGTAATTACCTTATTAATGAATGTTTAAAATAATTTATATTATAAATATCAAAATAAATGTAGATTGATATTTTTTATGCATTACACTAATTTTATAGATTTATATGACATTTTAGGTTTGATTAAATGAATTTTTTTTGAATTTATAATGATGTTATGACTTTTACAAAAACCAAATACTAAATAGTGTCAAAATTGACATAAATGAGTTTTTAAAACAAATAGTATATTATTAAATGATATAATATTCCAAAAAATATAACGTTTGGCCAAAGGAATTATATAATGATATATATATTATTAATGAACCACTTGAGGTTCTCTTGGCAGTTTATAGTATGTTAATTAACCATATAGTGTAAAAATAAAAGAACACATGGTAAAAGTTAAACTATTTAACTAAGAGTTAAATCAAAAATATAAGGCTAATATGGTGACCTAGACTTGTCTAAAACCTATTGGTTTATGGTATTTATACCAATAATCACCTTATCCTAAAAAAAATTCATTTATATCCATTATAAACAGAAAATTATTATGTAATAAAATAATATTTCAAGCTTTTTCTTAAAGTGACCCTCACCTCTCTTATAAAAGGGCACTTCCCATTTTGTTAATTTCACAACTCAAAATCCATTTGTATCGGTCAAAAACATCCCAAATATCCTCCCAACTACCCTAAGTTCATTCTAGAGGCATTCCTTTGATCAGAAATCCAACCTACAGATTTCTTTTTATCAAATCAAAATGAAGCACCTCAAGAAGAGGTAATAATTTCATCACCTCTTTTAAAGTTATCTTCTTCTTCCACTTCCTATTTCAATGTTGTTTCCATAAAAAATAATAACTTAAATACCTTATACGTACTGTGATGTTATTATAAATATGGTACAACAATATTCATTATTCTATTTACCCTATGAATGACAAAGTCACCATACGTGTGTACGTACGACTTACCGTCTCCACATTGTGGTATAGTTGTTAATCAACACTTCATTATTTGGATGGGTATAATAATGATGTATAATTTTTATAAATAATAGATATAACATGTTAATAATTATTTATAAATTATATAACATCCAATTATATACCATTTCACCATCAATTGAATGATATTGTCGCTTGTGCGTAGTTATATATTAGCGTCTCCATGAACATGATGAGATTCATTCCCCATCATAACCATTCAAGAATAATTTTAATTTTATGATTAAAAATAATATTTATGAACTTAATATAATAATTTATATGAATCAAATACATACTATCCATAACAAACATGACTTACATAACAAAACATATAAAGGAAAATGAATCCGTCAACACCAGAAAAAATGATACTACTAAAATATTATTAACAAATCAATATTAGAAGATCATATATGATATCATATTTATGTATGTGGTTCTTGTTTAATTTAATAACAATTATTTAACTATTATACATTATTTTAATGTACCCTCGATCAAGGAAAAGTACAAGGTAAGGGGTTTTCGTCTCACTTTTATTCCCATGAGATTCATGCTATATTTTCCACTATTTCCTTTGGTGTTGTGTATGTACTTACCATGATTGTATTATTTGTGTAATATAGATTAATTTATGGGTATTTACATCTTCATTTTATGATAATTCTTTCTTGGGTTGTATGTTTCACAAGTTACCAAATCGGTACGGGAATTTCTAATTTCGATTTCCACTCATTGGGTTTTACGCAAACTTCATTGATTATTTTTCTCCATGATTATGTGTGAAATAACTATTTATTTATTTATGTAGTAATTTCCACTTCCCATTTTTTGGATATACATTTTATGCACATAATAACTCCATTGATAAATACTCAAGTCATCAGTATGAACTTGATAAGAGTAATCTTAAATCAATTTCCATTCATTGAGTTAAACAACCAAGTCATTGGTTTTGTTTTTACAAGAATATGTGTGAATGTACTCTGATTTATTTACACTTAATATCCAATAATATTTAGTGTATTTATAGTTTTCCACACATAATTATGTAATTTATTTATCATTAACCTAAGGATATAGTCTTTATAATAGATTTCATCTCAATTTACATTCCATTGAGACTTCTTTGTTGTTATGCGCCAATTCACTTTTATATGGTGTACATACTATAATTTGACATAGTATATCATGAATAATTTTATTCTCATGTTATTATAAGGTTTTTATTACCTCACTTATTTGTATTCAAGCATCTCTCATTTGTTTAGGAACACTAACTAAAATAGCATTATAAATGTTTTAAATATTTATTCTTCTAAATCATTCTCATTAATGTCCATGTTTAAAAAATAGTTTTTAGGATTTAAATATATGGAAATGAATTTTTTAAAATTAAAATTCCCTTTAAAAGTTTCGAAGTGTTATGGGACACTTTGATTCAAAAATCTATTTTTAACAGCTTTTGGATAAATAGTGAGACTTTAAAATGTTTTCAAGAAAAAGGATATATTTCACTCAAATAGTTTTACTGATTATTTTCATCTATGACAATATCCTTCATTATTATTTATTGAGGTTGATTTATTATAATAAAATCTTCCATATTGTATTTAATGAGGTATGTTTGACTGTGGATGTGTAATTTTTATCCATTCATTGTTTTTAGTTAAATTATTGACATTTCGTACGCTAGTTTTAATATGAATGATTGGATTATGTTTCACCCGTTTTATATGAGGAATGCATTGGACATAATAAGTGATGGGTGGAGCATTCTATAGCTCCTCGATGCATCAGTAGGTCTCATGAGACTAACTAGTGTCTTGGCACAAGGCCTTGACAAAATTTTATTTGTAGTCTTGGCATAAGGCCTTGACTATGTGGTTATGATGTCCTGCATTATGCATTCCATCATTATAAAATTAGCTATTGATATTACATGTGATTATTCTAATAGTATAATATCAATGTGAATAAGTAAATGGAATTATTTGATTTATATTTTTCATATTATACCAAATTTTATGTTTTAAATGATTGTGTTTTAGTCATATACATTTCCTTGAATGTTTATGATTATTTATGATAGTTTATGCTATATTATTATCCTTACTGAGCATCCGAGCTCACCCTTTTCTAATGTTTTATTTTTTCCAAGAAGTGAACAAGTGTATTATGACTGACCTGTATAAATAGGCTAAGATATATAATATTTTTCAAATGAGACACAATTTTTTTTTGTTTTTCATTTGATAAAGTAATGTAAAACTTATGTATGTAGCAAGTACTTCCAAGGCTACTAAACTAATCAGTCTTTCCAGACATGATCTATTGTGATCATGCCAATGTTTTTTAATAATGAACTGACTTTGGGTAACTAGGGACTGGGTGTTACAGTTAGTATCTGAGAAAGTTTAGTAAAAACCATGGAATCTAGATTTAAAAAAAACTCTGATTAGAAAAAACTACCCTAATCTAGACTTTGAGGATTAGTATAGGATAACATCCAAACAATTGGGTAATGTAAATATTATGTGCATTTTCCAAGAAATACATCCCTGTATGGATATGATCTGGTAGTGGCAGCTCTGGAATAGTTGTACCTGGGATTGAAAACACTGAAAAGAAGTTTTGGGCTTGATCTGAGGTATCCTGGTACATGACAATGGGCCTTACTGCACTCTTGGATAGGACACTCCTGGAGGATATGCTTAGGATAATTCGCATTTTCTTTACAAACCGATTTGAAGGATTTTAATATAATATGAGAATAAATAACCTTCGTTAATCCTAGGGTGTTTTAGATTGAAAATAAAGAGTCATGATATTCTAAAAATGATTTTATGACTATTGTTACTCACAAATGATTTTTCATTTTAGTCAATGGATGGATTCCAAGGAAGTCATAGTAACATAGAACATGATGTAAAATTTGGGAACGGTGGTAGAAATGTGAAATGAACTGGAATATTGATAGGCATCAAAGATATCATGTTCATGCGGAATCATTTTTCTAAAAATATGATCAAAAACATATATACTAACCAACTCCCCGACTCAAAAAAGAAGAGAAAGGGAGTGAATGATAAGAGATACCATAGTGGAGACCATGGAGAAAAGAAAGCTCAATTTCTATTAGGTAGGAAATGTGGAAGGAGACTCCTAGGAAAGTGTCTCAATGCAACAATGAAATTATTTATGTTTGGGAAAGAAGAACATAAAGTAAATAATTGCCGAGGAAAAATGAAGAGTACTATAGAAGAAAATAAAAATGATCCTGTAAGAACCCGAATATTCTTTTCAGGTATATTTTTCTTATTCTGGTCATTATTTATAATAATAGGAATTTTTGGAAATTTTTGAAGTACACGCCATGTACTTTTTGAGTACATGTCGTGTACTCGGTTACCATAGGTAGCCGTGTGCTGGTCGTGTAGTGGACATACACATGACCTTGTGGGGGTGACCTGGAGGCCGCCTAAAGCAGAGTACGGAAAATGAAATTACACATCATATACTAAAAAATTATAGTCTATGTATTTCATTTTTTCATTAAACGGACTAGGGTCACGTCTAATCACTAGAAAGGTTTTCTTATGGGTTTCGTTTGGCCGAGTGCTCTCGTACGGCCGCGATCTTCCTTCGAGCCCCCGACCGAGAATCCGAACTTTGGTTTGACCGTTGTTGATTGCATTGAGATTGGCTTGGTAATCTCTCTCTTCTACTTGAGCTTCGTTTTCCGATTCCTCCTTCTCAAGTTACCCTCTATTGAAAGTTTTAGATGTTTTGTAGAACATCGGCGTTCTAATGTGATTCAGCCCCTGAGACTCAAGTATATTGATCTTCCAACACCGAGGTAGGTGGTTTGTGCCTTTCAATTGAATTTATTTGAGTTATATGTTCAAAAACCACCAATACCCATGAAATGGGTATTGTGAATCTACTTTTTAGACCTATTGTTTTCCTTCTTTTCTTGTATGCTTGAGTTGATGATAAATGATATGTGTATGATAAATTACTATGATTTGGAAGTTCTTTCCCATGCATGATTGCCTGTTTTGACCGTTGGGTCTAGGTTGTCGGTTAGGCTGCTGTTTACCTTCCATGCCTAGTATAGTAGGAAGTGGTGTTTGTATCCTTACATGTTGTTATGATGTAGACTCCTCGCATTGTAGTTATTGAGGTTTAATTTGGCTGATATGCACTGATATACTTTCTTGACTTACACAGGGTCGTGAGAACCTGATGTATAAACCATAATGATAATGGACGTAAGGGCTTCTCTAGAGTTTCTTTTTTACTTACGATGTGATACCATAGGGGGAATTGACTTAAGTGCTTCTTCAGAGTGTCTCTAGATCCTCAACGTAGGCCATAGGGGGAATAGACATTGATTTCTTCCTCAAATAACCTTTAATTACTGATATGAGACTATAAGAGGAATTTATGGTGAGTGCTTCCTTAGAGAGTATGTGATTAAGCTGAACAAGTGGGGTTGGTGTTTAGAAAAAATCCCTCAAGGTATCATTGAAGCATTTTAGAGGTGATTGTGTTTGTTAACAAAGTTGACATCTATGTTGTGATTGTTGATGAAGAAAACCAAGATATAAAAATTTATTGAAAAGTGGGATTTCATATAGGCATGTTGAGTTCATGGGCTATGGTTAACAATCCCTTTTTTATTGAAGAATGTCGACAAAGGAATGATTGATTTGGAGGCGGTATAAAAAGAGCAGATACAAGGTCGTTCCGTTTTCCAGTGTTTTCGAAATTTAGGGGCCTAAAAATCGAAAAATGAAGAAAAGTGTTTTTGGTAAAGGGCCTTGCGCGCTGAGGTCTTGAAGGAGAGGAAACTTGCATGCAATATGTTTGACGAAATCAAAATATCAAAACATGGAAAAGGAAGAAGGGTCGTGGAAGTTTTAGGGTTGGTCATGTAAGTGACTTGCGCGACAGAGACTTGTGCACCGAAACTTGTGCACCGAGGAGAGACTTGTGCATCATCGCGCAGGGTGTCAAAATTCCTATAAATACAAGTCGACCCCTCCTAATTCGGTGTAGAGTTCAACACTTAGAAAACTCAGAGCTCCCGTCGCGCAGGTGTGGTGGTCACGCAAGTGGTGTGTGGTCGCGCAAGTATAAGTTGTGCGCCAGATTTTGAAGAAGCACGAAAGTTTTTGGTTGCATGCCTAAGGTGGTTTGGGAGATAAAGAAGTGTGTCACACAATTTTGGAGTTGCAGAATCTTGTGTTGCGCAAGTGTTTGAGGAGGACTTGCGTGCTAGTTTTGACTTGCGTGCTGAGACTTGCGTGATGGCCTAGATATGTGCGCCAAGTAAGGTTGTTTCACAGCAGTTGTTTTGGGCTACGTGGAATCTAAAAGATCACCTGATTCCCTCGGTTCAAAGAGAAATTCATCTATGGGTGACAGTTTGATTTCAACAGAGCATCTACATATAATGGAGGATGCATTAATTAGTGATGATGAAGAGACCTACAGGTCTAAAAACTATGAGTGGATCCTTTCAAGAGAAGTGAGCAAAGGAAGAGGAAGAAGGTGATCCTCTCCACCGGCAGTGAGCCAGAGAGAGATAAAAAGGGAGTGACCCTTGGGAAAGTAGTATGCTAACCGTAAACTTTGTAAAGGCAGTGAGCCTAGGAATAGAAGTGATCTATCCCGAACCCTATAAACAGCAGTGTTATTATTGTGGATTTGGTACATCGGCACATTACCAGTGTATGCTCCTTGGGCATAGCTCAGTGAGGGGAACCAAGTAAAAATCGATGTGTCCTATGCATGATTTACTTTCTGTTTATATTGTGCAATGGGAAAGAGAGAGAATAGCATTTTTCTTAATAGAAAAACAAGATAATAATGGGATTTAATTTTAAATTAGTCATACCCGGATTCACCCCCCCCCCCCCCCTCAGGGTATTCATCCTTGTGGACCTAATAGTTAGACTGAGTGTACTGCCCAGATGGTTGCTTGTGTTTCTAGGTAGGAACAAAGAGGATAGGTTGTGAGTACATCCCAGAGGGTTACCTATTTGTGATTACCTGCTCTGTTTAGCTATTGCATGATATATGATACTGAATTCATTGAATTTTTGAATTTTTTACCTTGGGTACTTCCTTTTTTACTGCATTTAATTTCTTGTTTCCTACCATATATTCACTGATAGTTAAGAAGAGATCATGTGGTGCTTACCTACTGATATTTAGTCTCACACCCTATATTCTCCAAGTTTTTGGGCCCAAACAGATTATATTTCTGTAGGTATAGATAAGGGAAAGTGTCCTTCTACTTCAAGTACATGATTTGTTTTGGAGTTGGAGAGAATTGGACCAAGCTATGGCTTGTGATACTGAGGAGTTGTTTACTTTTATTTCATTTGTACTTGGGTTTAGTATTGTTGTATTCTAGCATTGTGATTTGTTTGGATACATTCTTAGATAGATGAACCATGCATCATTCATATATATATGTGTTCTCGGGTTTATTATTTTTCAGTCTTCTACTGTTTACTTTTGTATGGATTATTCCTGCTTCCGCTTTTTCTATTGCTTTCTTCCGCTGTGTTACTCTGCCAATGAGGGCATAGTTTCCCCATTGTCACACCTAAGGCCCTCGTTGCTAGTTAGTATCCTCTAGCATTTGGAGAAATGCGCTTGAGGCCATGTGACCAACTGGGTACGGGGCACCTTTGGGTGGCTTCTAGAACTGGGATGTTACAAAGTGGTATCAAAGGTAGGTTCTTTTCTCTTGACTTACTATTTGGAGCTTAAAGCCTGGGAGAGGAAGGAATAGGTACTTGGTAATAAGTTGTGCCTACGAGTAGATAACATGTTTACAGGGAAAATCCAATCTACCTCATCATAAAGGAACTTTCTAGGAATCACATGTCATTAATTCTTTCCATGTCATTTAGGGTGCATTAGAAATTACATGTTGTTATGATAGATGTTGTGCTAGATATGCATGCTGTTGTGATAGAGGCTTTGATAGAATACCTGTTGTTTTATAGGGTATTGCTTTGTGTAAGTATTTGTTTGAATGAATGACAATATTTGGTTCTTGAGGTGTTATGGTGCCTCATGAATCGGAATTTGGTAGATCTTTGAGTTGTTTACCTTGTTATGACATGTATAAGATTCCATGCTTTGATTCGTGGAGAGTATGGTCCCTCACAGATCGGAATTTGGCACTTTGAGATCTGTTCTAGTGTTTTCTGGGTTCCAGAGTAGTTTATGAGGCTTACTATCTAGAAAAACCTTGAATACATGGCGTGTAATGTTAACAACACACCATGTGTTCTTCTATTCGAGAAGAAACTGTTTTTCTTAAGTATATGTTGTGTACTATATGTACACGCCGTGTAGTCTCTAACCAAGTCTCGAACTATGGGGTGGGTACACGTGGTTTGGAATCATTGGTAAGACATTCTATGTAGAGGATATACACGTCATGTTGTAGAACCATGTAACCAGAGGTGTCACTAACAACAAAAATCAGCAAAAATATTCTTAGTACACATCGTGTCCACCTGGAACACACCGTGTAGTATGAGTCGTGTAATCGATCATGTATCTAACAACACAGATCAGTGAGGTTCGTCTAGTACATGTCGTGTTTGGAACTAACACACCGTGTAGTCTCATTCTAAGTAGAGTCGTGTGTCTTAGTCATGTAGAAGGAATCATGCAAAGGAAGAGGATTCAAGTACATTTCGTGTGTTAGGTGAACACGTCGTGTGTATGGGGTGTTACACGACCAGTTCTGGAAGGATTACATGCCTATTTTAATGGATGAATAGAACACGCCGTGTAAGGGTTATACATGTCGTGTGGTCATGTTTTTGAAAAAAACATGAATGCTTTCCTTCTACTATTACCTTCTTAAATTTTTAGTTTTTTGTCCTTGATAATCTTGATCTAAGGTGTGCGTTTAACCTTACAGATTCATGCCACTGAGACATCCTCTGGTTGTATGCCAGTTGTAGGGTAGTGATCGGACACTGGATATGGCTAATTAAGAACTACCTGTAAATCCTCCAATTGTGCAAGTCTAGGCACCAGCCGTTATACCAGACGCAGGTGTTGATTCATAGTTTAGGGAAGGATTTGTGAGGATGATGCAGAAATTTCAGGGAGCACCGGCTCCTACCTGATCGATGGTAGAATTTACGTGGGTCTTTCAGTAGCAGCATCCTCCCACTTTCTTAGGGGATGGAGGACCCAAGGATGCAGAGTCATGGATAGAAGACATGCTGATGATCTTTGAGCATCTGGAGACGCCTTTAGAGAGGTGGGTAATGATCGCTACATATATGATTTGGGATTCTGCCAAGAGGTGGTGGGATGTGATCTCATAGAAAAGATCCCACCAAGTCATGACTTGGTAGGAGTTCTAAGATATCTTATATGACTACTCATACCCAGAGACATTGAGGGCCGATCGAGCCCAAGAGTTTATAAGTATGGAGCTGGGTACTCTTCCGGTTATGGAGTATTCCTCTCGCTTTACTAAGCTACATCATTTCATGTCTATTTCATAAGGTGATCAGTTATTCTTGGCAAGGATGTTCGAGGATGGTCTAAGGCATGACATCCGATCGCAGGTGAACATCTTCTGGTTGACCTCTATCACTTCTATCGTCAACCAGGAACTGATCACTGAGCGAAATATGAGATATTCTGGAGTTGTGACCTCAGGAGACTCGGCATTAAGAGTTAGTATCCCTCCTACTGATAGCAAGAAGTGACGTAGGGAGTCTTCGCGCAGTGATCTAAGGAGACGAGACACTTCTTATGGTATCCTGGTGATGTGCTACCAGTGCGGGAAGAGTGGGAATACAAGGACACATTTCCCGAGAGAACCAATGGAGAGCCAATATTGCGGAAAGATGGGTCATCTTAAGCACTTCTGTCAAATCTTCTCACTAGAAGCTGGTGACAAGGTTTCTTCTATGACTCCTCGTTATGGAGTAGCACCACCAGTTTCTCACCAGTCTCTGAGCTAGAGTTCTTTCGGCCATTCGGGCCAAGGTGGCGGTTGTTGCCATGGTATCCAGTCTCCCAGTTTTAGTGAAAACAGGATGGATCAGCTCAGGGTGTTCATGAAGGATCACATGGTCATGGTTCATGTTATACTTTTGTAGTGGAGCTTACCCAGAAAGAAGCAGGATCCTGGACCCTCTACAGTTTTAGGTACGATCCTAGTCACCTTAGTTTTAGATTCTACTATTTTCGATACAGGGGCTTCCCATAGCTTTATATCTGTTGAAGTTGTGGAGAGCCTTGGGCTCTGAATCTCTTCTTCTGTTGATATCTTGACACTAGACACTCCATTGGGGTCTAGAATGGTGAGTGTATGTCAGTGCATGGAGTGCCCTCTAGAGGTTGGTGGGTGTAACTTTTTATGGGACCTCTATGTCTTAGAGATGGCAGGCTATGATTTCATTCTCGGAATAGACTGGTTACTTCATTTCCAGTCAGTCGTCAATTTCTATCACGGTAGGGTGAGTTTCATATCACCAGAGGGCAGATCTTTTCTTCATAAGGGAGAATGGGATGTCCAGGAGAGCAGATCGGGACCCGATAATCATTGGTTAGGAGGAGTTACAACCCATATTGATATTCTATTTCTGGATGACCAAAGGGTTTTCACAGATGGACTTTCCTCCAGTGGTGGATTGTTTTAGATATGTCTTTCCAGAAGACTTTTTATGTCTTCCTCTTGATCGAGAGGTGTACTTTTCTATTGAGCTCATTCCAGTAGTGGCGCTGGTGTCCATTCCTCATTATAGGGTTGCTACACCATAGTTGCAGGAGCTCAAGAAGTAGTTGGAGTAGTTGCAGCCAAAGGGTTTCATCCGACCCAGTACTTCTCCTTGGGGTTCACCTATCCTTTTTTCGAAGAAGGCAGATGGTACCCTTAGGCTTTGTTTGGATTATCGGAAGTTGAACCAGTTGACGATCAAGAACTGATATCCATTACCGAGGATTGATGATTTTTTTGATCAACATCAAGGATCCCGGGTGTTTTCAATGATTCACTTGAGATCCTGTTACCATCAGTTGCGTGTTAGACCATATGATATACCTCTTACAGCTTTCAGAGTAGGTACGGTCAATATGAGTATACGGTTATGCCATTTGGTCTCACGAATACGCCAATAGTGTTTATGGCACTGATGAACAGAGTGTTCCATCCATACTTGGATTCCTTCGTGGTGGTTTTTGTGGATGATTTCTTGGTGTCATCGCACACCCGACCCGAACATCCCACACATCTTGAAATAGTTTTGAGTACATTGATAGAGCATTAGTAATATGATAAGCTCTCAAAATGACACTTTTGGATGGATTAGTTTCATTTCATGGGTCATGTTATATTTGAGACAAGAGTACTAGTCGACCCATAAAAAGTGAGAGCAGTATCTTTCTAGGATCAGTCGAAGAACGTCTTTGAGGTAAGGAGTTTTCTAGGGCTGGCTAGATACTACAGACGTTTCATTCATGACTTTTCATGCTTAATAGCACCACTGACGAATCAGACTAAGAAGGGTGCAAAGTTCTTGCGGTTAGATTCTTATGAGTCATCCTTTTAGGAGATAAAAGGGAGGTTGACTTCAGCACCGATACTAGTATTTCAAGAGCTAGGAAAGAGCTATACTATGTACTCTGATGCTTCATCTATCGGGCTTGGATTTGTACTTATATAGGGAGAAGGAGTCATTGTGTATGGGTCTCGGTAGTTGAGACCATATTATAGGAATTACCCAACGCATGATCTCGAGTTGGCAGCAGTTGTTCATGCCTTACGATGTTGGACAAATTATCTTCTGGGAGAGCATTTTGGGGTTTTCAATGACCAAAAGAGTCTCAAGTACATCTTCACTCTTCATGATCTAAATTTGGTATAGTGAAGGTGGGTTGAGTAGCTTTAGTCTTTTGACTTTGAGCTTGCCTATACACCTGGGAATGGTAACACAGTGGCTGATACGTTGAGCAGGATGACTCAGATACAGGCAGTTCAGGAGGCCAGTAGTGAGTGGAAGCTTATAGCTCTATTCTCTGATATGATTTTGGAGGTGCAAAATAGATAGGGTCATATGTTTCTTTCTTCTATAGAAGTTACCTCTACCCTTCTTGATAGTGTACGAATAAGGAAGCTATTAGATCAAGAAGGTCTATTCTTATGGGAGACCGTGTCAGGAGATGACCCTATTCTGAAATGGACCATAGACGAGTATGAGATCTTATGTTTCTAGGGGTGCATATGGGTGCCCACAGAAATACTCGAGAGGCTGATGCGGGACATTCATTCCTTAGTTTGGGTAGTTTATCCCGGTGTCACCACGATGTATTGGGATCTACACCATCAGTATTGGTGGCCAGGTATAAAGAGAGATGTTTCTGGTTTCGTTATGAGGTGTTCCACCTATCAGCAGGTGAAGGCGGAGTATCAACAACTAGCAGGGATTTTAAAACAGTTACCCATTCCCGAGTGGAAGTGGAATGATGTCGTGATGGATATTTTATGGGTTTACAAAGGTCACCTCAAAGGAATGATGTAGTTTGGGTTGTCATTGTCAAACGAGAGGCTGCTCATGTTTTTCCGATAATGGAGACCTTTAGTGTTGATGAACTAGGGCAGTTGTACATCCGTGATATTGTGTGCTTTCATGGAGTTACCAACTCCATTTTTTCAAATAGAGATGCACATTTAACTTCTCAGGTTTGGAAGGGGCTTCAGAAGGCTTTGGGTACACAGGTAATTTTGAGTACAACTTACCACCACCAGACAGATGGCCAGTCCGAGTGTACGATTCAAGTGCTTGAGGACATAATTCAAGCATGTATTCTGGATTTTGGAGGTTCTTTAGAGAAGAATATACCTCTTTTAGAGTTTTTCTACAACAATATTTTTCAAGAAACTATTCAGATGGAACCATATGAGACTTTGTATGATAGGCCATGCAGATCACCATTATGTTGGCTGGAGGCAAGAGAGGCAGCTTTGCTGGGACCTCATCTTGTTCAGGAGACCTTAGAATAGATAGAGTAGATTTGAAAGTGGATGGATACTACACAGTCTTGACAGAAATATTATAATGATCAATGGAGATGACCTCTGGAGTTAGAGTTTGGGGATCAGGTTTTTCTATGTGTCACACCGAGGTTGGGACACAAGAGGATTAGAAGACAGGGTAAGCTTTCACCGAGGTACGTCGAGACGTTTAAGGTTTTGGAGAGAGTTGGGGCAGTTTCCTATCAATTTTAGTAACCTCATAGGTACCAGGATTTGCATGACGTCTTCCACGTTTCTCAGCTTCAACATTACATCTCAGACCCGTCTCATGTTTTCCAACCCGAGGTGGTTGAGTTGGAAGTGGATGCATCATTTGAGGAGCATCCAATTCGGATAATTGATTGAATTATGAAGGTTCTATGTGGTCAGTTTGTTCCTCTGGTATGGGTGCTATGGTAGCATGGGCGAGTATAGGATGAGACTTGGAAGGGGGAGGTCGATGTACAATTACAGTGGTTGGAGCTATTCGGGGTTTCTTCTTCTATGCCGCCTTGCTAGGGAAATTTAGGGATGAATTTCATTATGAAGGGATGTTTGTAAGAACCTGGATCTTGTTTATAGGTATTTTTTCCTTCTTCTGGTTGTTTTTGAGAAAAAGGGGAATTTCTGGAAATTTTTGAAGTACACGCCGTGTACTCAGTTACCGCAGGTAGACGTGTGCTGGCCGTGTAGCAGCCATACACATGGCCATGTGAGGGTGACCTGGACGCCACAAAAAGAGAAGTATAGAAAATTAAAGTACACGTTATGTACTTCAAAAGTACACAATGTTTATTTTTTTCGTTAAATGGGTCGGGGTCACGTCTAATCAGCAGAAAGATCTTATTCTAAGTTTCATTCGTCCGGGAGCTCTCGTACAGCCGTGATCTTCCTCTGACCCTCGGACAGATCATCCGAACTCTAATTCGACCATTGTCGATTGCATTGGGATCGCCTCAGTAAGCTCTCTCTTCTGCTTGAGATTTGATTCCCAATTCCTCCTCCTTCTCATGTTATCCTATATTGAACATTTTAGACGTTTTTTTAGATTTCCGGCATTCTAAGGTGATTTTAGCCCTAAGACTCAGGTATATTGATCTTCCAATTCCGAGGTAGGTGGTTTGTTTCTTTATGTTGAAATTCTTGGAGTTATATGTGAAAAAACTACCAATACCCATGAACGGGGTATTGTGCATTTACCCTTTTAGCCCTATTATTTTCCTGCTATGCTTGTATGCTTGTTCTGATGGTAACTGATGTGAATAAATTAAATTGTTATCATTTGGAAGGTCTTTCTCACGCATGATTCCCTGTTTTGACCGTTGGGTCTAGGTTGCATGTTAGGATACTGTTTACCTTCTATGCCTAGTATAGTAGGATGAGGTGTTTATATCCTTACATGTTGTTATGTTGTAGACTACTAGCCAAGTAGTTCTTGAGGTTTAATTTGGCCGATATGCACTGCTATACTTGATTGACTTAAACAGGGCCATGAGAACCTGGTGTGTAGACCATAGAGAGAATGTACGAAAGGGATTCTCCAGAGTGTTTTTTTTTTACTTACGATGCAAGACCATAGGAGGAATTGCCGTAAATGCTTCCTCAGAGTGTCTGTATATCCTCGACGTGGGCCATAGGTGGAAGAGATGTTTAGTGCTTCCCCAGAGAGCCTTTAGATACCGATACGAGACTATAAGAGAAATTGACAATGAGTGCTTCCTTAGAGAGTCTATGCTTAAACTGAACCAGAGGGGTTAGACTTAGTGTACTTCCCAGAGGGTTGCTTGTGTTTCCAGGTATGACCAGAGGGGATCGGATGCGAGTACTTCCTAGAGGGTTTCCTGTTTGTGATTACCTACTTTGTTTATCTGTTTCTTGATATATGATACTGAATGCATTGAAACTGTGAATTGTTTACCTTGGGTACTTCCTTGTCTACTACATCTATTTTCTTGCTGCCTGCCATATATTCACTGACTATTAGGCATAGATCTCGTGGTGGTTTCCTATTGGGATTTAGTCTCACACCCTATTTGGGCCATGTTTTGGGCCTAAAAAGATTATATTTTTTCAGGTATAGATAAGGGCAAGCATCCTTCTACATCAGGTACATGATTTGATGTGGAGCTGGAGAGCAAGGGATCAAGCTATGGCTTGCAATGATGGGGAGTTGTTTACTTTGCTTTCTTTTGTACTTGGGTTTAGTGTTGTTGTATTCCATCATTGTGATTTTTTTTATTCTTTTCTAGACATATGTATCATGCATCATTTAAATATATATGTCTGTGCTCTAGTTTTTTATTTTTCAGTCTTCTATTATTTACTTTTGTATGGATTATTCCTCCTTCCACTTTTTTTATTGATTTCTTCTGCTGTGTCACTATTCCAATTAGGGAATAGTATCCCCACTATCACACCCAAGACCCTCGCTGCTAGTTGGCAGCCTCTGGCATTCGGGGAAATATGCTTGAGGCTATGTGAACAATCGGGTACAGGGTGCCTCTGGGTGGCATCCAGAACCAGGATGTTACAAATCCCAAGAATCCATTTACAGTCATTTCCCATAAATGTAGGGGACCTAGGCATTACCCATGTGAATGCCCTATTCTATAGGATAAACTATTGGTCACAGAAGAACCTATGTTGAAATAAATGGATGGAAAATATTAAAAGTTTTAGTGCTTTTTGTTGATGGGATTACTTAGGAATATTATTCTCTTATATGTGTAACCCTACAGTTTGTTATTTAATAATTCTATTTGAGAAAGAATTGTCTTTTCTATTGTGGATATAGCTATAAATAACCATTTGGGTTTATATGATTCTTGAATTTGAGGAAATTAAAAGCTATTACGTTTTGAGATGAAAATGTGAGGTATGAGATAACATTTGTGGTTAAATTATGTTATGGTTATTTAGAGGAACTTATCTCATTTTTTTAATGTTAAAAAATATAGTTTCTAAAAAATGACAACATGCAGACTCTGTGAAAACCCGTTGTTTCAGACAAAGCTGTGGGAATCGAACTCACAACCAAAGTGCGATTGGGATTTTTTTCCTACCACTGGACTACATGAATTCCATGGTTATTGTGATTAATTATTTTTAGTTAAATGGTTTTTTGATCAATAATAAGTTGATTTTGGATCTTATGTTTTATCAAATGGATATTCTTATTATAGGAAAATGATTTGGTGATAAAGTGATTAATGTTGTTTTAGAAGATGTATGCTCTTTTGGGAACACTATATACCTAAGGAAAATAGAATTATGTGGAATTTCATTTTAGGAGTAATGGTGGATTTTTTTATTTTGGAAGAATCTAGGTTTTTTTATATTGATTCATGTTATTAATGGAAATGATTAACCTATTATAGAGAATATGTGATTTGGTTAATTACACTTCCGTATGAGACTTTAAGAGTAGTTGATGTTATTTAGAGAAAAATGTTAAGATTTACTATGAAATACTATGTGATTAAATTTTTCTGGGTTTTGGGTATCAATCGTAGTTAGGATTATATTGAAGAATTTTAAGGACAATTTTTTATTGAATGGTCTTTATTGAACTTTGGATATTGTTTAATCAATTTTGGAAATTAAGATTAGTGTTTCATTCTAAAAATAATTATCCATTTTTGATATCATCTAATCTTGTACAAACCATTTGGTTTTGGTTAATCTCTAAAGACAAGGTAAATATATAGTTCAACCTTTTTGGATTATTTTGTTCTCTAGAAGTTGATTCTAGCACTTCACGTGTGACCAAGTCATCTTGAATACTCATCATTTGAAGAAAAGATGAGTTAGTGGACGAAATTTTTTAATGGATGAAACTCTACTTAAAAAATAAGTATATCTCTTTATGTTCTTATTAAACCTCATAAATAAATTCCTTATCTTTATGAAATGGAACTTAAAATAAAAAATATTGTCCATTTACTTTTATTATTGGGAAACTAATGACCGTTTAACCCATCAAAAGTTTGTAGTTTTATTATTTAACTTTATTCTGATCATATTTTCTATCACTCTCCATCAGAAATTTACACTTAGTTTATCTTATAAATCCATGTTTTCCTACATGGATTCCTAGTATGGGTTATCTCGAGTGACCTTTGTACTTCTCTTCCATTATTTTAAAGTGAAAGTTTTATTCACTACTTCAAATACCCCTTTTATCATCACTAAAAACACACTTTTATTAGTGCTAGAAAATCACTATTAAAGCCGGTGAAGATAAATTGGGGGGCCCCCTTTATCAGCGCTCCAAAAAGCG
Organism: Viscum album; assembly: GCA_963277665.1. Lineage (NCBI taxonomy): Eukaryota > Viridiplantae > Streptophyta > Magnoliopsida > Santalales > Viscaceae > Viscum > Viscum album. The sequence goes on along the minus strand of OY728165.1, from coordinate 438,300,859 downwards.
CTGATAACGACACCTTTTATTAGCGCTAAAAAATCGCTGATAAAAGGGGTCTTTTATCAGCACTAAAAAAAAGCGCTGATAAAAGGGTCATTTATCAGCGCTTTGTTTTAGCACTGATAAAATGGTCCTTTATCAGTGCTTTCATTCTAGCACTGATAAAGGACCCCTTTTATCAGCACTTTTTTAAAAGCACTGATAAAAGTTAAAAAAAATTAAAAATAATAAATAAATAAAACCTGCCAATCGGGGGGGATTTTATAGCGCTTGATCCCCCCACCCCTTTTACAGCGCTTTTCTACCCCCCCTCCAGCGCCCCCACACAGCCCCTCCACCATTTATCAGTGCTAGCTCCCATATTCCCCCATACGCGTGCCCCTGCCTCCAGCTGGTTTTGAACTCAAGACCTCCCCACTGCGCGCCTAATCCCTTACCCCTCCTCTATTTTGATTTGTTTTACATTTCATGATATCTATATATATATATAGTTATATTTATTCGTATAGTAATATATATTTATATTAATATATATAGTTATATAGTTATATTAAAATATATTTCTATTTATATATATATATATAGTTATATTTATTCGTATAGTAATATATTTTTATATTAATATAAATATATAGATATATTAATATATATATATAGTTATATTAATATATATATATATATTTATAGTGATATTAATATATATATATATTTATATTTATAGTGATATTAATATTTATATGTAGTTATATTAATATATATATATAGTTAGATAAATTTATTTATATATAGTTAGATTTATATATAGGTATATAAATATTCATATGTTAGTATTTTAAATAAAATTAATAGTAGTTTTTATTTAGATAAATCTAATATATTTTATATGTAAATATATTTTATTATTTATATTTATAATTAAATTTTTATGTGTGAATATAAAAAAAATATGTATATATTTTTTATATAATAGATTATAAATAGCTTTGAATTATAAAAAACGATAAAATTTCAAAGTCATAATATCAATATGAATGTAATAACTTGAAATAAATTCATTCCTCACCAAAAAAGCCAATAGTACCCCCTTAAACAAGACTTAAAATCCACAAAATGTAAAAAAATTGGTGTACCCCAACTAAAAACAAAGTTTAGAGGACTTCTGGGACTTTTTTGGCCTCAAAAAAACCTTTACCGAGGTCCCCCTAAGTCCCAGCAATGTAGATCTCATTGCAGGCATCAATTTGATATGTGGTAGACCTCAAACAGACACCTGGATCAAAAGTTATAGCCGTTTGAAGTTCGAGTTGCGTTTTCGACATATTTTGGATCTTTTTATAATTTTTTTTATTTTCGTAGTCTTCAAATTGTTATTAAATGGCTATTACTCCATAATAATAAGAAAAATATTAATTAAATTTTTTTTTAAATTTTTTATAAGCCATATTTACTAAATATCTTATATATTAATTGTAACTGTATATTTATACTTATCTAAATTATATTTAAAATTATATTTAAAAAATATATATTATATTTATATCAATATACCTATATCTATATATTTAAATATTAATATATTTTTTTAATGAATTTTTTTTGGAAGTAGACCCTTTATCAACGCATTAAAAAAAACACTGATAAATACCCCCCTTTATCAGTGCTAACGAAAAAGCGCTGATAAAGGGGGTATCGTTAACAGCGCTAAAAAAAGTATTGTTAAAGGGGGTACCTTTATCAGCGCTAAAAAAAGGAATGATAAATGGGTACTTTTATCAGCGCTTTTTTAGCACTGATAAAGGTACCCCCCTTTATCAGTGCTTTTTCGTTAGCGCTGATAAAAGTGTGGTGCTGGGAAAAACTGTTTTTGTGGTAGTGATTGTCTCTTATTCAGATGTGGGTCTTTCAATGATGTTCCCAAGCCCAAATTTAAAATTTTGATGACGCAATTTCCAAAAGGGGGGAATAATTAAACATCCCATGATTTCATAGTATTTTATTTTCTTTAATGTAATTCAATATCTTGCGCTACACGCAACACCGAGATCGAGCACACCACGACTTACCAAACTATCAATTCAAAAAGAGGTTATGAATAGTATTAACTACATTTTGAATTTTATATACTCCATATAATTTTAGCAACCATATTATGTGTTTCTTAGACAAAATATAAGAACAAATTCAATTTTTCAGATAAAATAATTATATTTCAACAAATGCAATTTTACCCCCTTTTAATGGCGAACCATTTTTAAATCCAATATTTTACACTTTTATATATTCAATTTGACAAAATAAACGTCTTTGTTAGAATAGGGACATAACAATTTAGTTTTGATAATTTTTTGGTGCTTTTTTGATAACTTTCATATTTTGATGAATAGTGAAAAATACGAAATTTTAATTAAAAACAAATTTTTAATCCAAATAATTTATAGTGTTAAATTATATATTTGAATGGTTTTGAGGTATAATTATATTATATTTTTATCATTTAATCAAATTTCTGTCATTGGAAGTAATTTTAAATTTAAATTGGACATAAACACATAGAAATATTTTGATAGTTTTTACTTCTCAATAACCTGCTTTCTGGTTTGGATAATGGGAATATTTTTTATAATTAATTAATTCAACATATATGTTTATAATTTGGTGAAAAGGCATAATTTTTTACTTTGAAATATAAAAAATATCTTAGAGTGAGTTTTTGGTATTTTTCTAAAAACTTTCACTTTTTTATGAATAGTGAAAAACACTTCATTATTGTTTAAAACCGACTTTTTATTTTAATAACTATTTATATTATTTGAATTTATTTTATGTGAAAATAGATACATAATACCTATATAAATTCAATGTATTCATTTTATAATAAGATTAGATGTATAAAATTTCATTGAAAATTTTACCGCCTTTTACCCTCCTTCTAGGCACATTTGCAAATTTGCATAAAACGTAATTTTACCACTTCTATGAATTTAATTTCAAAAATCCGAGAGACACGGTTGACATAAATAAGTAAAATTTGGTTCAATAATATGAAGAGTGTTTGGTGAATAGTAACTTTTGACTTTTATTTACCACGGTTTAAAGTAAATAGAGTAATTAAAGGTGAAAAAGATATTATAATGACCCAAATACATGTATTAATTATATTGAATAAGTTATTTTGAACAAGATCAAAAGAATAAAATATGATTCTCTTTTATCCACTTGGATTGGATTGGGACATTTATTATTATTTTATTTAAAGAAAAGTTAAAAGTGTTAAATTCAACTTTTCAAAACTAAAACATTTTTAATATAGGGTTATACATAAGATAAATTGGACTATAAAAATTCATTATAAATATAACATTATTTCCAACATAATTGTATTTTATTTTTAATTTTTAGACATTAAATAATTAAATTTGTGTATGACACAGTGATGATGCAACAAATACCTTATTAATGAAAGATTAAAATAATTTATATTATTAATATAAAAATAACTGTAAATCGTTACTTTTTATGCCTTACAAAAATTTTCTATATTAATATGACATGTAAGGGTTGATTTAATGAATTGTTTTTGAATTAATCATGTTGTTATGACTTTCAAAAAACCAAATAATAAATACTGTCAAAATTGACATAAATGAGTTTTTAAAACAAATATTTTATTATTAAATGATATAATATTCTTAAAAATATATGTTTCATCCAAAGGACATATATAATAATTTATACATCATTAATGAACCACTTGAGGTTTTCTTGTAAGTTTATAGTATGTTTATTTACTATATAGTGTAAGAATACAAGAAGACATTGTAAAAGTTAAACTATTTACTAAGAGTTAAATCAAAATATATGTGGTTAATATAGTGACCTAAACTTTCCTAAAACATATTGTTAAAAAATATTTCGACCCATCTCAACTTTTTCCTCAAAATTAATTAATTTGTAGTGATTATAAACTGAAAATGATTATATAATAAAATAATATTTTCTGCTTTTCCTAAAGTGACCCTCACCTCTCTTATAAAAGGGCACTTTCCCTTCACTTAATTTCACACCTCCAAAGCCATTTGACTAGGCCAAACCCTGCCCAAATATCCTTCCAACAACCCTCACTTCATCCTAGAGGCCTTTATTTGATCTGAAAGTCATCCTAAGGATCCCTTTTTTCAAATCAAAAGAAAACACCCGAAGAAGAGGTAATAATTTCATCACCTCTTTCAAAGTTGTCTTCTTCTTCCACTTACTATTTCTTTGTTGTTTCCATATCAAAATAATAACTCCATAAATTTCTACATAATTTTATGTTATTATAAATATGGTATAATTGTATTTGTTATTCTATCCATCCTATGAATGACAAAGTCACCATACAAGCGAACGTACGGCTTACTGTCTCAACATTGTGGTGTATTTGTTATTAAACACTTCATTATTTGGATGGGTATAATAATGGTGTATAATTGATGTAAATAATAAATGTAACATCTTAATGATTCTGTATACATGATATAACATCTAATTATATACCATTTCACCTTCAATTGAATGATATTGTCGCTCGTGCGTACATATAGATTACCGTCTCTACAAACGTATGAGATTCATTCTCTATCATAACCATTCAAGAATATTTTTCATTTTATGATTAAAAATATTGTCTAAGAACATAATATAATTCCAGATATGAATCAAATAAAAACCATCTATAACAAACATTACTTACGTAACAAAACATATAAAGGAAAGAGAATCAGTTAACGCCCAAAACAATGATACTACTACAATATTATTATCAAAGCATTATTAGAAGATCATATATAATATCATATTTATATATGTGGTTCTTTTAAAATTTAATAAAAATTATTTAACAATTATAAATAAGGTTAACGTTTCTCAATCAAGGAAAAGTACAAGGCAAAGGGTTTTCATCTCACTTTTATTCCCGTGAGATTCATGCTATATTGGCCACTATTTCCATTTGTGTGGTGTATGTAGTGCTCATCATTGTATTATTTTTGTAATATGTTTTAATTTATAGGTATTTTGAAGAATTTATTTGATGTGCCACAAAATCCGAACATGAATAATATTTAGGGATTGATGCACCATGCTAGTCTAGGGTAATTCAATTCCACACACATGAAATATTCATGCATTCATGAGAATCTCTAAGCTACGATTGATTTCGTCATGATAAATGGATAAATATTCCATCAATGAACATGCGACGTATCAAAGGTGAGAAAATAAACTATCTTTTACAAAGTGTTCATGACATCATGAGACCCATTAATTTACATTTGGTGCATCCAAGTAAAATATAGAAACTATTTACGACAATGTATGCATACTATCGCAATATCTAGTACTGATCATGCGATGTGCCAAAGGAAAATAGGATGACCAGCCAAGACCAGATGCTTGAATCATCAAAAGATCCATCACTGATCATTTGATTCTTCATAAGAAAATAGGATGAAGACAAGGCATGTGGGCCATCACCAAATCACATATTGATCATGCGATACACTCACGGACAATCAGTGGTCAATGTATATATAAATCCTTTGAAAGTAAGATGGAAAATATCTAAAGGTGGTGGCCCATTATAGTCATAAAGATCAGGCGATGTATCATCATTCAAAAGGATAAATTTCCATGATGATATCCTAGAAAATTTTCAAGACCCCAAAACCATTGTAAAATAATGTAATGGAGATAATGTAGAGGTGGTGATAGGTGCTCACGGTCACTAAGGACATGAGATGTACCCCCAGCGATCCACAAGCCATCATTAGTCCCTGGTGGCATGTCTGTATCATCTCGTGTAGCACTTTGGCTTGTCATCCCTGTCACATGGAGGACCTTGGGTATGTATGAGAAACATTGTTCTTCTCGTTTGGAATTACATGGAAAAAACAAATATATTTTTCTATTACATGCTCGTGCACCCCCCCCCCCCATATGACCCATATTGGTCATGTGAAGAATCATAAAAAAATGTGTAAATATCTGGGGCATTACTCATGACAACTATCAAGATCCGAAAACCTTTATAGAATAAAATAATGTAGATAAAGGAGAAGATATGAGAGGTATGATGGTCGTTGAAAGACATGTGATGAGCCCTTAGCGACCCTCAAGTCACTACAAGACCTCTGTGGCATGTCCACCTTATCTCACAAAAGCCCTTTGGCTTTTTAGCCTCACTACACAGAAGTCCTCGAGTATGTCTAGTTGACTCTGTGCTTCTCCTTTGGTATTCGAGGGAAAATGGATATATTTTTCCACGATATGCTTGTGCACCTCCATGTGACCCATATAGGTCAAGCGAGGCATCATAAAAAAACACAATAATTATCCTTGACATTTCTTATGGAATCAATAATGGCTCCTATCCTTGTTCACATAAAACAAAGGAAATAGAAGAGGGAATAGGTGAAAGGTACTCACAGTCATAAAACACTTCCGACATGCAAAGGAAGTCAGCAGAGCGGTCCTTCCAGACCCCTAGAAAAACCATCATTGTCCTGAATAATGCCCCAAATAAGTCATCATGCATCATGCAAACGCATTTCAATAGACACCTTGGATCTTGTGAGGGCCATTGGGCATGTCCATAGGACAATATGAAAATTCCATTCACATGATAATATGATCAAAAATGTCTTCATTGATCATCAATAATATGATAAAAGAAGAATTGAAAAAACAGACTTGTGATGGCCAAAATTTAGGCGACACACTCATAACATCCCCTGACAGAGACTCGTGAAACTGCGTGGTGCCATCCCACTTCACCGACTCCAGCCTATATCCATTCCATATATACCTTTCAAATTAGAGATCCTATGGGGTGTGAGGCCTATAAATTACTCACCCCAACATGAAAAATGAACATGCTACAACGCGAAGGAAACTCTTGAGCGCAAAAGACCCAAGAGTCGATGTGGACTTCTCTGAGCAACCGATCACTTGACCAGAAATTATTCCATTAGGTAATATATTGGAGAATTATTAGAGCAATAATTCTCCATATGTGAGGTATTTCACATGATTTTTCATAGATCAGGTGATGGGATGCTAGCTAGGTGCGCGGAGAACATACTGCAAGTCTTCTAGATCACACGAGACATAAAATATACTTATACTAATCAAACCTAAGGAATTCTCATTAAAAATTCTAGAACCAAGATCACAAGTGGTAAAATTAATGTAAATACATTCTTTTTGACCCTCATTCACTTCACGTGTTTCACATAAGGACACACAACAATGCCAGTACATGTTGCCTAGATCTCGCGACATTCCTTCAGTGGGCAATTTGGGACACGTGAAGTCCTCTTGAAATGTCAAAGAAAGTCACATTGTCCCCCTAGTCAGACTACCTTGGCCTCGCAAAACCTTATGGGTCTATCACCCAAGTCTTGTGATGTACTTAAAATACATCACTTGACACATATAATAGCATTCACTCATATCAGTCACATCTCATTGTGGAATCTTGGCATGATAACCAAGCTCTCACGGCAACTTCTAGGCAAGCCAGTTGAGACCCATGACACCCTTCAGACATGAAGATCGGGTATCGTGATGTCCATTAGAGATGTTAACCAAGAAACACAACATCCTTCAAACCATGTCACACTTACTCTTGTGACACCCCCTATATGTGTCCATATAGGTCATGAGATGACTTCCAGACAAGCCAACCAAGTCATGCAGTGTCCCTTGGGCAAGTCAACCCGAGTCATGAGATACCCACTAGACAAGTAGGCCAGGTCTTCAGGGAAACCTCAGAGTGTACGCCTCGATCAATAGGGAAGACTCAGTGTGTAATCCCAAATATTAAGGGAACTATGATGACTATGATTCCTACTATATTTAGGATACATAGTCTTGATCTTAAAGGTTTGAGATCCACATTGATCATCTAAGGTGATCCAAGTATCCAATCCCTTATCAAGAGTAATGATATTGATCACTTCTAACCCTTGTTTCCCATAATGAGAATGGCTCATGTGGGCTTAGGTAGTTTCACTGATGATTTCATCTTCACTATTCACCCTAGAGTTACAACGGTAGCCTCAGTGTGTAGGCCCCAATTACCAACATCATATAGTATGTCCCCAATCAATAAGTAATCTGTTTTGGTACAAGCCCCTAGAATTCCTAATCCTCTAGGATGGTTATAATTTCCTCAAGTGTGATCATCCACCTTATCCTATCAACATGTTAAGGCATAAGGGACCTTTGAGAAATCTAATACCTTCTATACTCAGGAAACTTAGGATGCCTTCTCAAGGCCCAAGATCTATACCAAACACCTTAAGGAATATCCCAGTAAAAAATTCATATGTCCACATTCTAAGATGCTAATCATATATTCCCCCTTGTTTCCCACACCGTGGATAGCTCACACGGGCTTAGGAAGATACATTGAACACCTAATTAGGCATCACAAATTTCCAATAACCAGTGTGATCCCATTATGTATGCCCTAATGGGTGGTATGGTATGAACACACCACATAATAGGGAATATATCTTGGTCCCATTCTCAAAGGCATGATTGAACTCTGATGACTCTAATTCCTTCCATAACTAAAATTCGTAGAACATCTCCCTGAGACCCTATCCCAATCATTTGGTATCCTAGTACCCACACATATATCATCTTGTCATGACGATAAACTTCATGGGATTGAAGAAATACATGGGTTTTGATTCCTACAATAACCAAGATATGTAGGATGCTTCGTAATGGCTCAATCCCCTCCTTGAAATATTAACTGCCTCATGTCATGAAAACTCATTTCGAAGCATTTGGTCATACAACTCCAACACATAAAATAGTTACCCACCATTATGGGGATGCATAAAGAACCTCATATACATATATAAAAATTAAATGATGATACCACACTCCCCTATGTTCAGAAATGAGACTCTCATTCTTTTTTTATGAGAGAATTAACCAATGAGTCATTTTTTCCGGGTAACTGGTCTCGTGTCAGGATTAGGAAGAGATACACAATCTTATATTAAATCTATAAGAGAGTCTTGTACTAAGAAAAAATTCCCCCCAAAAGGTTTTTAGGATACCGACCTCATATCCTCTAAACCCCTGAGAATTTCCAATAGTCTGTAGGCCTGAAAACCTAGATGACTGCTAGCCTTTGGAAAACAGGTTTTACCCAGCTACAGATGGGGGAACCATTGAGTGTTTCTTGGAAAAGTGATAATGGAATCCTGAGGAGTAAAACACATTCCATGCCTAAAAAACATTACGAAATAGCTATTTCAGTAATTTTTTAGTTCAATTAACCCTTACCTTTATATATTAACCCCCATTAAACTTGTTTTAACCTGAACCATGGTAATTAGTATTTACTGCCTTTTAATATTCATAATAACAAAAAATTAAGTTGAACATATTTTTTAATATTGATTATACTGATTCAAAATATGAATCTCAATTCATCAAATTCAATTAATATAATTGGAAGAATTTAATTTAAAATTAATGCTTTAAAATATGATGAAAAATGGTTTTTTTAGAAAAATTCATTTTTAAGTAATAGATGAGCCTATATTAAATCTATGACCCTCAATCATAATTTTATGAATTTTAATAAATATAAATATATATATATATAATATATAAATTTAATTTAAATATTTAATTGCAATGGTTTATTTTAAATAACTAAAATTGATAAAATTTATGCCCTTAAAAACAATTTGTAGAAAAGGTTGTCTTTAAGAATAAAAATAAACTAATAAAAAATCATAAAAATTGTTGATTATAAAGTAATTAATTGGATTATTATAAATAAAATGGTTCATATTTAAATTAATATAAAATAAAAAAACAGGGCTTTTAAATTCCTTGATTTAATGAAAAGAAATGATAGTGTTTAGAAAATCAATAATTTTCACTATTCAATAGAAAATCAATCATTTTAGAAAAAAAAACCCAAAAATTTACCCTATGATAATTTTAATGTTCTGATTTAAAAAAGTTTGTCCTTTTATAAAATAATTTTTCTAAAGGTTTTAATGATTTAATATAATATTTTCTTATAAATTGAAATTAAAATAATAATTAAATAAAACATATCTTTTCTAGAATAAAATGTTTTCATTGAAAATGAGTTTTTATTTCTTAGGAATTTATCAATATATTTATATTTATTGTTATATATAAATATATATATATATTATATATATATATTATAAATCATTTAATATGATTTATACTCACCAATTTAATGCCTAGGTTATAACAATCAAATTTAAATAATCATGATTCTTTTATGCTAAGTGTTGTGTATCACATAAGCTATCGAACATAGTTTTCTTTTTAAAATATTGGGGTGTTACATTATTTAACCATTAATAAATTTCACTCTCCAAATTATGTATTACATACTCTGTTCAAAATAGGTGAGAGTATTTATTCTTCAGTACTTCCTACAGTTCCCAGGTTTCCTATTAGTATTTATGGTTCTGCCATAGTACTTCAACTATGTGAGTGTTCTTGTTGCGTATAAATTTATCTCTATAGTCCAAGATCTTCATTGGATTGTCTTTATAAGAGAGATAATTTTTTGGTTTTACCACCTATTAATTCAATTCATTTGAGGGACCTAGAATTTACTTCCTCAATAAATTGAATTTTCTAACTTTATCCCCACATGAAGGTGTTCTACATCTCTTCCCATAAAAGGATTCACAAGGATTCATTCAGATACATAAGTGAAAGATATTATTGTATAAGAACTCAACCAAAGTATGATGTTGATCCCATCCACCTTTGAAGTCCATTGATTATGATCTCAAAATGTATAATAGTGTCTAAATAGACTCCTCATATTGGGCACTGGTTTGGGTGTAATAATTCATACTAAAGTCCAACTAAGTATTTTTAGTATGTTAGAGGATCCACTAAAACATGGAGATAAATATCATTTTTCGGTCAGATACAATAGATAGTGGTTTTCCATGGAACCTAAATACCTCTCTGATGTATATCCTTACATGTTGATTGAGTGAGAATTACTCTCAAATTGTAACAAATTGAGAAGTCATGGTAAGACGATCCACCTACCCAATATGGAATTATTTTCTCTTAATGTATTTTTATGAATTAGGACAAAGTCTATGGTAATGTTTTCCCATTTCCATTTAGTTTTAGGTAATGGTTTCATCACCCCCTTAAGCTTTTTCCTTTCAGTCTTCACTTGTTGACATACCAGATACTTTGATTTATATTTCTTAATCTCATTATTTATATTTTACCACTAATAGTAATCTTAATGATCATCATACATCTTTGTTCTCCATTGCACTAATTCAAAATAGGCCTTTAGTAGTGCTAAAAATAGCCTTTACCAGTACTATAGAAGTGCTGACTACCAGAGCCTGATTAAAAGCTCTAAAATTTTATCAACACTATAGAAGAACTGATTAAATTCCCCATTTATCAGTGCTATTATATAGTGATTATAAAGAGACCCTTTATAAGTAATTTTAGATGTGATGATAAAGGAATTATTATTCAGCGCTAAATAAAAGTGCTGATAACTTGGGTCTTTTATCAGCTCCTTTAGAAGCGATGACAAATGGGAATAATACAGTGTTCTATAATAGAACATTGTAGCATCAGAAATAGGGCATACTATATTGTGTTGTAACAACACACATCAGTACCATAAATATCAACATAAATTAAAAAAATAAAATAAAAATATATAATTTAAATGAAATAAAATATACAATACAAATACAAGAAAAAACACTATAATAGAGAAAAAGGACGCACCAGTATAAAATAAAAAACCAAATCTGCTCAAACAAAATAATGCACCTATATAATAAAACAATTCTTATGATATTAAAAATATAAATAAATAAATAAAATAGTAATTGTTAATCTTAAACTAAACTTTGATTCATACCTTGAACATTGTGTATTGGATTGAGTAGTGGTTAATTCTTGCACATCACACCATTTCTTATTCATATTCAAACATTATCTATGTGAAAAATAACTAAATATGTATATGATGAAAATTATTTGGAAATTAATTGAAAAATATTATATAGAATGATGAGAAAAAAATCTAGGCTCATTTGCTCAGTTTTGGCGATGTGATGCTCATTTTAAATTTAAATTAAACATATATATTGAAAAGATGCACATTGAGTCATATCGGTCACACCATTAATAATATTTAGCTATAGCTGATTCCTATACATCCCAAATGACTTGGAGATAATTTTCCCAAATTATAAAAACATTATGATTTGGTTTTCTCGGTTTTGAGTACATCACCTGTGTTTTTTACTAAAATGTCATTTTAAATAGGAAACATGCACATTGAGTCATACCAGTCACATCATGTGTCAGTTTGATGTCATACTAATTCATAAATATCACAAATGACTTTCGAATCATTTTCAGAAATTATCAAGACAACCCAAGAACGTTTTCTCAGTTTTAAATGAGTGGAACTTTTTAAACTAAAATGTAAAATTTAAACTGATAACTAAAACTTTGAGTCATTCCTGGAACATAATGTATCAAATCGAAAAATGGCTGATTACAACACATCACAAATGACATATGGATCGCTTTCCAAAAGTATAAAACAATCTAAATTCTTTTTATTGTTTTTGAGTATGTCTGTTGTCTTTTTTACTAAAATTAATGTTAACTTTAGATAAAAATAGGCACATAGAGTTATACCAGTCACACCATGCATTGGATTGAGGTGAGTATAATTCCTATGTGTCCCAAATAACTTATGAATTTTTTATATAAATTATAAAAAAAAAATATGTTTTCTAAATTTTGAGCACATCACTTAGGTTTTTTAAAAAATTTCTTTCTAAACTAGAAACATGCACATTGAGTCATAACAGAAATATCATGTGTCAATTAGATGTGAGAATAATACCTACACATCAAAAATTTAGTATGAATAATTTTACTAAATTATCAAGACAATATGAGTTAATGTGCTTGGTTTTCATTGAGTGACACTTTTTGAAATAAAATGTCAATTTTAAATTGATAACAAACATTTTGAGTAATGTTGGGCACATCATGTATCAGATTGAGGTGGGGCTGATTCCTATATGTCAAAAAATAATTATGGATCATTTTACTAAATTATTAAAACATTTTGAATGTGTTTTATCTATTTTGAGTATTTCAGTTGTCTTTTATTCTAAAATTAATTTTAAAATTAAATAAAAAGTCACACTTAGAGTCATACCGATCACACCATGTGTTAGATTGTGATACATAATATTTCTACATGTCCAAAATGACATATGAATCATTTCACTAAAGTATAAAAATAATTAGAATGTGTTTTCTCAGTTTTGAGTATGTCATTTTTCTTTTTTACTAAAATTAAAGTCAATTTTAAGTAATGAAGATGCACTCTGATTCATACTGGTCGTGTCATGCATCATATGGAGGTGAGACTAATTCCTACATGTTCAAAAATGACTTATTGATTGTTTTCCTACAATATAAAAACAATTTAAATTAAGTTTCATGGTTTTTAGTTGATCACTTATGTTTCTTACTAAAATGTCATTTTAAATTGGAAACAAACACTTTGAGTCATACCAGTCACATTATGTGTTGGTTTGAAATTAGACTAATTTATATACATCACAAATGAATTATGAATCATTATACTATATTATCAACACAATATTAGTATATTTTATTGGTTTTCAATGAGGGACACTTTTTTAACTAAAATATCAATTTTAAACTGATAATGATAACATTAATTCATGTTGGAAAAAACATATATAATATTGAGTTTAGGTTGATTCATAAACATCACAAATGAATTATGGATAATTTTCCTAAAGTATAAAAATAAATTGAATATGTTTTCTCAATTTTTGAGTATGTAAGTTTTCATTTTTACAAAAATTAATATCAATTTTAAATAAAAAGATACATTTAGCATCATACTGGTCACACCATAAATTTGTTTGAGGTTTGGATGATTCCTAAACATCTCAAATGACATAGGAAACATTTTTATAAATTATAAAAACAATATGAATGTGTTTTCTCATTTTTGAGTATGTCAGTTTTCTTTTTTACAAAAATTAATGTCAGTATTAAATAAATAGAAGAAGTTACAGTCATACAGGTCATACCGTGTGTCGTATTGAGGTGAGGTTGACTCTTACACATCCCAAATGATTTATGGAACATTTTTGTAATGTAAAAAATAATCTAAATGTGTTTTATTGGTTTTTAGTGCGTCACTTGTGTTTTTTAATAAAATGTCATTTTAAACTGGAAACATGCACTTTGAGTCATAATACTGAAATCATGCATAATTTTGATGTGAGACTAATTATTAAATTACTAAAATGACTTAAAAATCATTTTTATAAAATATAAAGGAAATATGAGTTCATTTTCTTGGTTTTCATTGAGTGACACTTTTTGAACTAAAATTTCAATTTTAAACTAATAATGGATACTTTGATTCCTTTCTAGAACATCATGATTCATATTGAGGTGAAGCTAATTCATACACATCAAAAATGACTTATGGATCATTTTCCTTGTGTATTAAAACAATATGAATATGTTTTCTTGGTTTTGATACTAAAATTAATGTCAATATTAAATAAAAAAGATTCACTTGGATTCATACTGGTCACACCATATATCAGATTCCTGAATTAATTATGGATTATTTTCCGAAAGTATAAAAATAATTTTATTTTTTCTCATTTTTGAGTATTTTACTCATTTTTTTTACTAAAATGTCATTTTAAACTAGAAAAATACACTTTGAGTCATATCAGCCAGATCGTGTATTAGTTTGACATGATATTGATTTATACGTTTCAAAAATGAGTAATGATACATATTCCTAAATTTTCAAGACAATATGTGTGTTTTTTCATGATTTTTAGTGAGTGGCACTTTTTTTAACTGAAATGTCAATTTTAAACTGATAACAAAAAAATTGAGTCATGTCTAGCACATCATGTATCAGATGGAGGTGAGCCTAAGTCCTACACATTAAAAATGACTTATGGATCATTTTATAGAAGTATAAAAACAACCAGAATGTGTTTTCTCAGAATTGAGTATGTCATTTGTCCTTTTTACTAAAATTAATGTCAATTTTTAAATAAAAAGACGCACTTGGATTTGTACTGGTCACACCATGAGTCAGATTGAGGTATGACTGATTCCTATAAATCTCAAATTACAAATATCGTATTTTTATAAATTATAAAATCTATATGAATGTGTTTTGTTGGTTTTGTGTATTTTACTTTTTTTGTTTATGAAAATTTTATTTTAAACTAGAAACACACACTTTGAGTCATACCGATCACATCTTGTGTCAGTTTGATGTGAGACAAATTCCAACGTGTCACAAATGACTTATGAATAATTTTCCTAAATTTTCAAGAAAATATAAGCATGTTTTCATGGTTTTTAGTGAGTGGTACATTTTTTACTAAAAGGTCAATTTTAAACTCATAACATACACTTTGATTCAAGTAGGGTACATCTTATTTAATTTTTTGGTGTGGATAATTCATACACATAAAAATAAATTAAATCACATTTCTATAATGTATCAAAAAAAATATGAATATTTTTTATCATTTTTTAGTATGTTATTTTTCTTTTTTATTAAAATTAATGTTAATTTTAAATAAAAAGATGGTCTTGGAGTCATATCAACCACGCTTTGTGTAGGATTTATATTTTTATGATTCCTACGTATCCCAAATGAATATTTACATATGAGTTTTTTTGTAACATTATAAAATATATCTTTCCCTTTCACCACACTAGAGAGTACAAACTACACGATAACCCATTTACCTTACTTTATGTAAAAAACTCTAGTGTGGCCCATTATGTATTTTCATAAGATAGTAAACTCCACTATAAATTGTTTACCCCTTTTGGATAGTATTATAAATCATTATATACCTTTATAATCCAAATAACACTAAAATATAGTGAATCTATTAATTATACTTGTATTATTCTATAAATTCATATATCCTTTTCAATATTCTGGTGATGATAAAATCTAACATAACATCATCATTATTTGTTCATCAAAATGAGAATACCCCAATTATCATGTATTTTTTATAGTGAATGATGATTTGTTTTTTATTAATATGCTTTTGAACATGGATCATTTTACATAATTTATGTTCACATAAGTAATGAGTGTTACTTGTATGGATTTTAAAAAAATATGTGATATTATATCATGCACATTGTTGATGATCATATAGCCCAAATAATTTCACCATCCACCAAAGTGAAACCATTGTATTTTAATTTTCTACAAATTCATGATTCAGTTAATGAAATTTTGAATTTCTTTATTTTTATAGAGGGTTTGGATCAAGATACTAGCTTCTTTTTCAATGGGGTCTTCATTTGGATTTTTGGTGCTTCATGGTTTCCTTGGAAGTGGGTTTTTCATTTTCAGGGATTCCTTCAAAAAGCAGTTTATTTTCATTTTATTTCATGTTTCCATTAACACCAGCCATCCCTGATGACCACACATCACTCAATATTGGTTATCCTTTAATAGTTCTCTCATACACCTGATGGATTCGGTGGTTGATTGCACACATATTTTTTCAAAAAATTGAGTTGGATTATATAAATTTTTGATGATTTAATTGGTGTTGTATGGCACTGAATTGGCTATTGGATCCACCACAAAGACCCTTTAATTGTAGTGTAGAGAATCCATGGTTAAGAAACTACATCTGTTTTTTTATTCACTTTGATTTTGGTGGGGGGGGGGGGTCTTTCAAACATTAGTAATATTTGGAATTAATTGTAATATTCTAATAGAAATTATAGCATATGATAATATTTTTGAAAAATTAAGTTGTGTTTGTTTTTTTTCTAAAAAAATTACTCCAATTAAATTCATGTACAAAATTACATAAACAAGTGGTGGAAAACATTTTGGAAACAAGAATCCTAAAACACTTTCACAATGTATCTTATCTTATGTGACAAGTGTCGTGCATGATTTTCAAAAAATTTTCTCAAACACAACCTTGGTATGATTTCCATTCTACTCCATTACCCAAAAAAATTATTTTTTTCAAGCCAGCACTTTGTCTACTACCCTACCTCGATCTTCACCACTGCCTCCTCATCCTCCTCAATCCCTAACTCCACATATAACTCCACCTCTTCCTATGAATCCACTTATACCTCTTCCTCCCCCTCTTACTCCAACGTAACCTCTATCTCCTCTATTTTCCAATAATTTTATTTTTTACAAGTCAATAATTCAAAATAAATTGATTTCTCCCATTATACTTCTCCTTCAAAAATATATCAGAAATAATATATAAGCATTAGGACACTAATTATTCACACCTAAAATATATTTCTTAGTTAGTAGATCATAATATATAAAAAACATAGCATATAATCACATAAATTTTTTTGTTAATAAGCTATCTAACATCTTGTATGCTACCCGCTCATCTATAAAAAAATTTACTTCTTCTTTTGAGTATGTGGGTTGTCAGTAGTCTTCATACTATTGAGAATATATAGAAAAAAAATGATTAAGAAGTATTTTTAATGAAATTTTAATTGCTTTCAAAAATTACTTGTTCGTGTAGGCTGGTCATTTCATGGTTTATGATTTATCAAATAAAATTTCAAACATAGTTTCCATAATAGTTTTCATTATCTATCCTCAAAAACTAAATAAACATTTAACCAAAATAAGTAAATTGTTTTGAAATATGTTTTTATATTTAAATATTTCTATATATACCTTAATCTGCATCCACTTGTAGTAATCCAATGTATTTTTATGTTCAGGAACTAACTTTATGACATAATTTATATCATATATAGTGATCATCCTATCATAATAAAATTCTTATTAAAGCACATACTAAAACATTTAATTCAAAGTTTATCTACAAAATTTTGATTGTACAATTTTAAAAATTCACAGTACAAATCATGTGTGGTCATTTTTTCGAAATCCATGCACTGGATCCAAATAAAATAAATATTTGGGGTATCCAGATTAACTGCGATCATCATTTAGTGCTACAAAAAGAGAAAAAATGAATAATTAATGAAAAAAAAACAAAGATATGTTTTTTGATTAGATTGTATGTTTTTTCCTCTTCATTGTAAGCATTCAAAATATTTTTTTGTCTTTTGTTTTTCTCTCAGATGTTTCAATTTGAAAATCTTTTTAATTCTTAATTTAATCTTTATCTAAAGTATGGTTTCCATCGAAATGATATGTGGATTAATAAATCCAAATCGTTCTTCACATTATTTTCCCTATATATAGTAGTAATATAAATTACTATAGAAAATATAAATAGTTACTAATGTTAACAAACATATTATATCATTATTTAGAGAGATGTATTATAAAAATGTACCTTATATATGTATTCAAGACTGATACTCCCAACTGTTCATGCTTCAGAATCTAATTTATACTCTTGAGAGATACTACGTATGTCTTGAAAGATCCATATATTTATTTTTTATATGGAATGTAAGAAATATTTTCATCATTAAATTTTGCATCTTCATAAATTTGTAATGATAATAAATGTTTCTTTGGAACTATTGGGGAGAAGATACTCTTGGAAGGTTGACTTGATTTATTATTCGATTCACTAGATTCTCTTGATCTGACCTTTCATTTCCCAATTTCTTTTTCCATGTGTAATATCATACCTCACTTGAGACCTTTTTATAAATTGTTACCGGTTTTTCATATGAAAAAACTTGTTAAATACATACATCATATATCTTTATAATATTAGAGGGTCATGCTATGAAAGATCCAATATCATCATTGACCATTCTAAAATCTAGATCATCAAGTGGAATAGGCAACTCACCTTTTAGCTCATGAGCTACCTCAATCTCCACTATCATGTTATATTTTGGAATTTATTTCAAGTGTACCTTGTCTCTCAGGATATTATACATTGTACCCCTCGCAATAAGGTAATGTGTGAGTGTTGATTGATACAAATCACATAAAACTGTACCCAACATAATTTTATTAACATAATGTTATAACAGGTTCTTTTAATCACATTTAAGAGAAAGAGTAATGAAAAAATTTATTACCTTCATTATGGTAGGTGGTTTTGGAGAATGAAGATCCTCTAATCTAGTGGGGTTATTTGGTGAATGTGAGGATATTTGTTCCACTATCAGTTCACTTTGATCCTTTCTCACACGTTGGTCTTCCAAACCAGACAGGACAATAATATTTGGCAATGAATCTATTTTTTTCACCAATCCTTTCACCATCTGATATGTATCTTCATGTGGGGTTCTCTTCTCAAAATATGTTTGAGGAGACACTCCAAAACCAAATCCTATAACATAACTATATTGTTCTAGCCACTTAAAAGATATAGAAAAAAGATATTCATCCAGTATAGTCACTACCGATTCTTGTGTCTAAAGGGCATAATAAATATAAACATAAATAGATATTTTTTTAATACTATTATAAATCATAAATAATTACTATTATGTCCTAATTACAGATGTTTCCCTTACTAGTTTTTTGTTTCATCAACTAGTTTACCCACATTATTTTTTTGAGTTCCCTTTTATAGCACATGGTGTAGAATGGAAGTGGATCCGGATTTTGATTCATCAATGTGGATAAAAAAGGACCATTTGTTCTCTCATATTATATAAAGCTTTAGCTATTGATGTAAAATAAATACCAATTTCTTCTCTAGTGAAGTGTAACTTATCCTGGCATTGTGATAGGAGTACATTCGTTTTGATGAACTTTATTTATTTTCAAAATTCTTTTTTTTTCATAAATAAAAATTTTTAAATCAAATTGGAAAAAAAAATAATGTCAAATAATATATTATCAACTTCAATGCACCTGAAACAATTTCTCATCATGATAACTAATGAGATCATTCCATGTTTCCTAGTATATAATATGTTCATAATTAATTAGTGGGTGGGGATTTACTTTCCCCTTAGCATCCCTAAGATGCAACTAGGTAAAGAGTGTTCAGAAGCCTCTATGGGATTTTCCAGTGGCCATTAAGAAAAATTTCTTATGGAAATATTCTAAAATAAATGAAATATGTAAGGAATAATGAAAATTAAATCAACTTTTGAATATATAATTTTTCAGTAAAAAAGAAAAATTATATTGTAACATTGCGATTATATCTCTCTAAAGGGATTCCTTCATTACAGGATGGATACGACACCATTAATCTATATTATTCGGTGAATTCATCCTAGTTTTGACCCCAAAATAAATAATGAACATTGACTTATTGGGGTCAATAGGTTGGACGTGTTGATTCAAACCAAACTCAAATTTTATAACCTTACTTCATTCCTTTATAATTTTATTCAACACTGTGATGCTATGTAACGCCCCAAGATTTCATAGTAAGTTATTTTCTTTAATGTAATTCAATAGCTTGCGTTACACACAACACCGAGTTCGAGCGCACCACGACTTACTAAACATGTCGTTCAAAAAAAGGTTATGAATAGTATTAACTGCATTTTGAATTTTATATACTCCATATAATTTTAACATCCATATTATGTGTTTATTAGACATAATATAAGAACAAATTCAATTTATTATATAAAAGAAGTATTTTTCATAAAAATCAATTTTACCTCTTTTTAATGGTGAACCATTTTTAAATCCAATATTTGACACTTTTATATATTCAATTTGATAAAAGAAACTTCTCCTTTATAAGAGTGACATAAAAATTTAGTTTTGATAGGTTTTCGATGCTTTTCTGATAACATTCATATTTTGATGAATAGTAAAAAATACTAACTTTTAATTAAAAAAACGTTTTAATAAAAATAATTTATAGTGTTAAATTATATATTTGAATGATTTTGAGGTATAATTAGATTATATTTTTATCATTTAATCCAATGTAGGTCATTGTAAATAGTTTTACATTTAAATTGTAAATAAACACATATCAATCTTTTGATAGTTTTTACTTCACAAAAACCCGCTTTCTGGTATTGATAATTCGAATATTTTTTAAAATTAATTAATACAGCTTATTTTTTTAATTTGATGAAATATAAATCATTTATTAATTTTAAATATCAAAATTATCTTATAGTGAATTTTTGTATATTTTTGAAAAACTTTTGATTTCCGATGAATATTGAAAAACATTGTGTTATTGTTTATAACTGATTTTTTTAAAAAAATATTTATTTTATTTAAATTTATTTTATGTAAAAATAGATAAAAATACATTTATAAATTAAATTTAATTCATTGGAGTCATTTTATAATAATATTGGATGTATAAATTTTTATTGAACTTTTTACCGTCTTTTACCCACCTTTTAGGCAAATTTTCAAATTTACATAAAACATAATTTTACTGCTTCTATGAATTGAATTCCCAAAATCCAAGAGACATGGTTGAAATCAGTAAGTAAAATTTTGCTCAATAAGATGAAATAAATTTTGGTGAACAGTATTTTTCACTTTTATTTACCACGGTTAAAAGTAAATAGGGTAATTAAAGGTAAAATGATATTATAATAACCCTAACACATGTTCTAATTCTATTGGATAAGTGTTTTTCGACCAAATTCAAACTTAGGAATAAAATATGATCCTATTTGTTCCACTTGGATTATATTATCACTTTTTTTATTATTTTATTTAAAGAAGAGTTAAAAGTATTAAATTCAGATTATCATAACTAAAACATTTTTAATATAAGGTTATACATAAGATAAATTCGACTATAATTATTCATTAAAAATATACAAATATTTTCTACATCATGGAATTTTATTTATAATTTTTAGACATTAAATAATTAAATTTATGTATGACATAATGATGATGCTGTAATTACCTTATTAATGAATGTTTAAAATAATTTATATTATAAATATCAAAATAAATGTAAATTGATATTTTTTATGCATTACACTAATTTTATAGATTTATATGACATTTTAGGTTTGATTAAATGAATTTTTTTTGAATTTATAATGATGTTATGACTTTTACAAAAACCAAATACTAAATAGTGTCAAAATTGACATAAATGAGTTTTTAAAACAAATAGTATATTATTAAATGATATAATATTCCAAAAAATATAACGTTTGGCCAAAGGAATTATATAATGATATATATTATTAATGAACCACTTGAGGTTCTCTTGGCAGTTTATAGTATGTTAATTAACCATATAGTGTAAAAATAAAAGAACACATGGTAAAAGTTAAACTATTTAACTAAGAGTTAAATCAAAAATATAAGGCTAATATGGTGACCTAGACTTGTCTAAAACCTATTGGTTTATGGTATTTAGACCAATAATCACCTTATCCTAAAAATAAATCCATTTATAGCCATTATAAACTGAAAATTATTATGTAATAAAATAATATTTCAAGCTTTTCTTAAAGTGACCCTCACCTCTCTTATAAAAGGTCACTTCCCATTATGTTAATTTCACAACTCAAAATCCATTTGGATAGGTCAAAAACATCCCAAATATCCTCCCAACTACCCTAAGTTCATTCTAGAGGCCTTCCTTTGATCAGAAATCCAACCTACAGATTTCTTTTTATCAAATCAAAAGGAAGCACCTCAAGAAGAGGTAATAATTTCATCACCTCTTTTAAAGTTATCTTCTTCTTCCACTTCCTATTTCAATGTTGTTTCCATAAAAAATAATAACTTAAATACCTTATACGTACTGTGATGTTATTATAAATATGGTACAACAATATTCATTATTCTATTTACCCTATGAATGACAAAGTCACCATACGTGTGTACGTACGACTTACCGTCTCCACATTGTGGTATAGTTGTTAATCAACACTTCATTATTTGGATGGGTATAATAATGATGTATAATTTATTTAAATAATAGATATAACATGTTAATAATTATTTATAAATTATATAACATCCAATTATATACCATTTAACCATCAATTTAATGATATTGTCGCTTGTGCGTAGTTATATATTAGCGTCTCCACGAACATGATGAGATTCATTCCCCATCGTAACCATTCAAGAATAATTTTAATTTTATGATTAAAAATAATCTTTATGAACTTAATATAATAATTTATATGAATCAAATACATACTATCCATAACAAACATGACTTACATAACAAAACATATAAAGGAAAATGAATCCGTCAACACCAGAAAAAATGATACTACTAAAATATTATTAACAAATCAATATTAGAAGATCATATATGATATCATGTTTATGTATGTGGTTATTGTTTAATTTAATAACAATTATTTAACTATTATAAATTATTTTAATGTACCCTCGATCAAGTAAAAGTACAAGGTAAGGGGTTTTTATCTCACTTTTATTCCCATGATATTCATGCTATATTTTCCACTATTTCCTTTGGTGTTGTTTATGTACTTACCATGATTGTATTATTTGTGTAATATAGATTAATTTATGGGTATTTACATCTTCATTTTATGATAATTCTTTCTTGGGTTGTATGTTTCACAAGTTACCAAATCGGTACGGGAATTTCTAATTTCGATTTCCACTCATTGGGTTTTACGCAAACTTCATTGATTATTTTTCTCCATGATTATGTGTGAAATCACTATTTATTTATTTATGTAGTAATTTCCACTTCCCATTTTTTGGATATACATTTTATGCACATAATAAATCCATTGATAAATACTCAAGTCATCAATATGAACTTGATAAGAGTAATCTTAAATCAATTTCCATTCATTGAGTTAAACAACCAAGTTATTGGTTTTGTTTTTACAAGAATATGTGTGAATGTACTCTGATTTATTTACACTTAATATCCAATAATATTTAGTGTATTTATGATTTTCCACACATAATTATGTAATTTATTTATCATTAACCTAAGGATATAGTCTTTATAATAGATTTCATCTCAATTTACATTCCATTGAGACTTCTTTGTTGTTATGCGCCAATTCACTTTTATATGGTGTACATACTGTAATTTGACATAGTATATCATGAATAATTTTATTCTCATGTTATTATAAGGTTTTGATTACCTCAATTATTTGTATTCAAGCATCTCTCATTTGTTTAGGAACACTAACTAAAATAGAATTATAAATGTTTTAAATATTTATTCTTCTAAATCATTCTCATTAATGTCCATGTTTAAAAAATAGTTTTTAGGATTTAAATATATGGAAATCAATTTTTTAAAATTAAAATTCCCTTTAAAAGTTTCGAAGTGTTATGGGACACTTTGATTCAAAAATCTATTTTTAACAGCTTTTGGATAAATAGTGAGACTTTAAAATGTTTTCAAGAAAAAGGATATATTTCACTCAAATAGTTTTACTGATTATTTTCATCTATGACAATATCCTTCATTATTCTTTATTGAGGTTGATTTATTATAATAAAATCTTCCATATTGTATTTAATGAGGTATGTTTGACTGTGGATGTGTAATTTTTATCCATTCATTGTTTTTAGTTAAATTATTGACATTTCGTACGCTAGTTTTAATATGAATGATTGGATTATGTTTCACCCATTTTATATGAGGAATGCATTGGACATAATAAGTGATGGGTGGAGCATTCTATAGCTCCCCGATGCATCAGTAGGTCTCATGAGACTAACTAGTGTCTTGGCACAAGGCCTTGACAAAATTTTATTTGTAGTCTTGGCATAAGGCCTTGACTATGTGGTTATGATGTCCTGCATTATGCATTCCATCATTATAAAATTAGCTATTGATATTACATGTGATTATTCTAATAGTATAATATCAATGTGAATAAGTAAATGGAATTATTTGATTTATATTTGTCATATTATACCAAATTTTATGTTTTAAATGCTTGTGTTTTAGTCATATACATTTCCTTGAATGTTTATGATTATTTATGATAGTTTATGCTATATTATTATCCTTACTGAGCATCCGAGCTCACCCTTTTCTAATGTTTTATTTTTTCCAAGAAGTGAACAAGTGTATTATGACTGACCTGTATGAATAGGCTAAGATATATATTATTTTTCAAATGAGACACAATTTTTTTTGTTTTTCATTTGATAATGTAATGTAAAACTTATGTATGTAGCAAGTACTTCCAAGGCTACTAAACTAATCAGTCTTTCCAGACTTGATCTATTGTGATCATGCCAATGTTTTTTAATAATGAACTAACTTTGGGTAACTAGGGACTGGGTGTTACAGTTAGTATCTGAGAAAGTTTAGTAAAAACCATGGAATCTAGATTTAAAAAAACTCTGATTAGAAAAAACTACCCTAATCTAGACTTTTAGGATTAGTATAGGATAACATCCAAACAATTGGGTAATGTAAATATTATGTGCATTTTCCAAGAAATACATCCCTGTATGGATATGATCTGGTAGTGGCAGCTCTGGAATAGTTGTACCTGGGATTGAAAACACTGAAAAGAAGTTTTGGGCTTGATCTGAGGTATCCTGGTACATGACAATAGGCCTTACTACACTCTTGGATAGGACACTCCTTGGGGATATGCTTAGGATAATTCGCATTTTCTTTACAAACCGATTTGAAGGATTTTAATATAATATGAGAATAAATAACCTTCGTTAATCCTAGGGTGTTTTAGATTGAAAATAAAGAGTCATGATATTATAAAAATGATTTTATGACTATTGTTAATCACAAATGATTTTTCATTTTAGTCAATGGATGGATTCCAAGGAAGTCATAGTAACATAGAACATGATGTAAAATTTGGGAATGGTGGTAGAAATGTGAAATGAACTGGAATATTGATAGGCATCAAAGATATCATGTTCATGCGGAATCATTTTTCCAAAAATATGATCAAAAACATATATACTAACCAACTCCCCGACTCAAAAAAGAAGAGAAAGGGAGTGAATGATAAGAGATACCATAGTGGAGACCATGGAGAAAAGAAAGCGCAATTTCTATTAAGTAGGAAATGTGGAAGGAGACTCCTAGGAAAGTGTCTCAATGCAACAATGAAATTATTTATGTTTGGGAAAGAAGAACATAAAGTAAATAATTGCCGAGGAAAAATGAAGAGTACTATAGAAGAAAATAAAAATGATCCAGTAAGAACCCGAATATTCTTTTCAGGTATATTTTTCTTATTCTGGTCATTATTTATAATAATAGTAATTTTTGGAAATTTTTGAAGTACACGCCATGTACTTTTTGAGTACATGTCGTGTACTCGGTTACCGTAGGTAGCCGTGTGCTAGTCGTGTAGTGGACATACACATGACCTTGTGGGGGTGACCTGGAGGCCGCCTAAAGCAGAGTATGGAAAATGAAATTACACATCGTATACTAAAAAATTATAGTCTATGTATTTCATTTTTTCATTAAACGGACTAGGGTCACGTCTAATCGCTAGAAAGGTTTTCTTATGGGTTTCGTTTGGCCGAGAGCTCCCGTACGGCCGCGATCTTCCTTCGAGCCCCCGACCGAGCATCCAAACTTCGGTTTGACCGATGTTGATTGCATTGGGATTGGCTTGGTAATCTCTCTCTTCTACTTGAGCTTCGTTTTCCGATTCCTCCTTCTCAAGTTACCCTTTATTGAAAGTTTTAGATGTTTTGTAGAACATCGGCGTTCTAATGTGATTCAGCCCATGAGACTCAAGTATATTGATCTTCCAACACCGAGGTAGGTGGTTTGTGCCTTTCAATTGAATTTATTTGAGTTATATGTTCAAAAACCACCAATACCCATGAAATGGGTATTGTGAATCTACTTTTTAGACCTATTGTTTTCCTTCTTTTCTTGTATGCTTGAGTTGATGATAAATGATATGAGTATGATAAATTACTATGATTTGGAAGTGCTTTCCCATGCATGATTGCCTATTTTGACCGTTGGGTCTAGGTTGTCGGTTAGGCTGTTGTTTACCTTCCATGCCTAGTATAGTAGGAAGTGGTGTTTGAATCCTTACATGTTGTTATGATGTAGACTGTTCGCATTGTAGTTATTGAGGTTTAATTTGGCTGATATGCACTGATATACTTTCTTGACTTACACAGGGTCGTGAGAACCTGATGTATAAACCATAATGATATTGGACGTAAGGGCTTCTCTAGAGTTCCTTTTTTACTTACGATGTGATACCATAGGGGGAATTGACTTAAGTGCTTCTTCAGAGTGTCTCTAGATCCTCAACGTAGGCCATAGGCGGAATAGACATTGAGTTCTTCCTCAAATAACCTTTAATTACTGATATGAGACTATAAGAGGAATTTATGGTGAGTGCTTCCTTAGAGAGTCTGTGATTAAGCTTAACAAGAGGGGTTGGTGTTTAGAAAAAATCCCTCAAGGTATCATTGAAGCATTTTAGAGGTGATTGTGTTTGTTAACAAAGTGGACATCTGTGTTGTGATTGTTGATGAAGAAAACCAAGATATACAAATTTATTGAAAAAGGGGATTTCATATAGGCATGTTGAGTTCATGGGCTATGGTTAACAATCCATTTTTTATTGAAGAATGTCGACAAAGGAATGATTGATTTGGAGGCGGTATAAAAAGAGCAGATACAAGGTGGTTCCGTTTTCCAGTGTTTTCGAAATTTAGGGGCCTAAAAATCGAAAAATGAAGAAAAGTGTTTTTGGTAAAGGGGCTTGCGCGCTGAGGTCTTGAAGGAGAGGAAACTTGCATGAAATATGTTTGAAGAAATAAAAATATCAAAACATGGAAAAGGAAGAAGGGTCGTGGAAGTTTTAGGGTTGGTCATGTAAGTGACTTGCGCGACAGAGACTTGTGCACCGAAACTTGCGCACCAAGGAGAGACTTGCGCGTCATCGCGCAGGGTGTCAAAATTCCTATAAATACAAGTCGACCCCTCCTCATTCGGTGTAGAGTTCAACACATAGAAAACTCAGAGCTCTCGTCGCGCAGGTGTGGTGGTCACGCAAGTGGTGTGTGGTCGCGCAAGTATAAGTTGTGCGCCAGATTTTGAAGAAGCACGAAAGTTTTTGGTTGCATGCCTAAGGTGGTTTGGGAGATAAAGAAGTGTGTCACACAATTTTGGAGTTGCAGAATCTTGTGTTGCGCAAGTGTTTGAGGAGGACTTGCGTTCCAGTTTTGACTTGCGTTCCGAGACATGCGTGATGGCCTAGATATGTGCGCCAAGTAAGGTTGTTTCACAGCAGTTGTTTTGGGCTACGTGGAATCTAAAAGATCGCCTGATTCCCTCGGTTCAAAGAGAAATTCATCTATGGGTGATAGTTTGATTTCAACAGAGCATCTACATACAATGGAGGATGCATTAATTAGTGATGATGAAGAGACCTACAGGTCTAAAAACTATGAGTGGATCCTTTCAAGAGAAGTGAGCAAAGGAAGAGGAAGAAGGTGATCCTCTCCACCGGCAGTGAGCCAGAGAGAGATAAAAAGGGAGTGACCCTTGGGAAAGTAGTAAGCTAACCATAAACTTTGTAAAGGCAGTGAGCCTAGGAATAGAAGTGATCTATCCCGAACCCTATAAACAGCAGTGTTATTATTGTGGATTTGGTACATCGGCACATTACCAGTGTATGCTCCTTGGGCATAGCTCAGTGAGGGTGAACCAAGTAAAAATCGATGTGTCCTATGCATGATTTACTTTTTGTTTATATTGTGCAATGGGAAAGAGAGAGAATAGCATTTTTCTTAATAGAAAAACAAGATAATAACGGGATTTAATTTTAAATTAGTCATACCCGGATTCACCCCCCCCCCCCCTCAGGGTATTCATCCTTGTGGACCTAATAGTTAGACTGAGTGTACTGCCCAGATGGTTACTTGTGTTTCTAGGTAGGAACAAAGGGGATAGGTTGTGAGTACATCCCAGAGGGTTACCTATTTGTGATTACCTGCTCTGTTTAGCTATTGCATGATATATGATACTGAATTCATTGAATGTTTGAATTTTTTTACCTTGGGTACTTCCTTTTTTACTGCATTTATTTTCTTGTTTCATACCATATATTCACTGATAGTTAAGAAGAGATCCCGTGGTGCTTACCTACTGATATTTAGTCTCACACCCTATTTTCTCCAAGTTTTTGGGCCCAAACAGATTATATTTCTGTAGGTATAGATAAGGGAAAGCGTCCTTCTACTTCAAGTACATGATTTGTTTTGGAGTTGGAGAGAATTGGACCAAGCTATGGCTTGTGATACTGAGGAGTTGTTTACTTTTATTTCATTTGTACTTGGGTTTAGTATTTTTGTATTCTAGCATGGTGATTTGTTTGGATACTTTCCTAGATAGATGAACCATGCATCATTCATATATATATGTGTTCTCGAGTTTATTATTTTTCAGTCTTCTACTGTTTACTTTTGTATGGATTATTCCTGCTTCCGCTTTTTCTATTGCTTTCTTCCGC
Source organism: Viscum album (assembly GCA_963277665.1). Lineage (NCBI taxonomy): Eukaryota > Viridiplantae > Streptophyta > Magnoliopsida > Santalales > Viscaceae > Viscum > Viscum album. The sequence goes on along the minus strand of OY728165.1, from coordinate 438,271,342 downwards.
TGTGTTACTCTGCCAATGAGGGTATAGTTTCCCCATTGTCACACCTAAGGCCCTCGTTTCTAGTTAGTATCCTCTAGCATTTGGAGAAATGCGCTTGAGGCCATGTGACCAACTGGGTACGGGGCACCTTTGGGTGGCTTCTAGAACTGGGATGTTACAAAGTGGTATCAAAGGTAGGTTCTTTTCTCTTGACTTACTATTTGGAGCTTAAAGCCTGGGAGAGGAAGGAATAGGTACTTGGTAATAAGTTGTGCCTAGGAGTAGCTAACTTGTGTACAGGGAAAATCCAATCTACCTCATCATAAAGGCACTTTCTAGGAATCACATGTCATTAATTCTTTCCATGTCATTTAGGGTGCATTAGAAATTACATGTTGTTATGATAGATGTTGTGCTAGATATGCATGCTGTTGTGATAGAAGCTTTGATAGAATACCTGTTGTTTTATAGGGTATTGCTTTGTGTAAGTATTTGTTTGAATGAATGACAATATTTGGTTCTTGAGGTGTTATGGTGCCTCATGAATCGGAATTTGGTAGATCTTTGAGTTGTTTACCTTGTTATGACATGTATAAGATTCCATGCTTTGATTCGTGGAGAGTATGGTCCCTCACAGATCGGAATTTGGCACTTTGAGGTCTGTTCTAGTGTTTTCTGGGTTTCAGAGTAGTTTCTGAGGCTTACTATCTAGAAAAACCTTGAATACATGGCGTGTAATGTTAACAACACACCATGTGTTCTTCTATTCGAGAAGAAACTGTTTTTCTTAAGTACATGTTGTGTACTATATGTACACGCCGTGTAGTCTCTAACCAAGTCTAGAACTATGGGGGTGGGTACACGTGGTTTGGAATCATTGGTAAGACATTCTATATAGAGGATATACACATCGTGTTGTAGAACCATGTAACCAGAGGTGTCACTAACAACACAACTCAGCAAAAATATTCTTAGTACATGTCGTGTCCACCTGGAACACGCCGTGTAGTATGAGCCGTGTAATCGATCATGTATCTAACAACACAGATCAGTGAGGTTCGTCTAGTACATGTCGTGTTTGGAACTAACACACTGTGTAGTCTCATTCTAAGGAGAACCCTGTGTCTTAGTCATGTAGAAGGAATCATGCAAAGGAAGAGGATTCAAGTACATGTCGTGTGTTAGGTGAACACGTCGTGTGTATGGGGTGTTACACGACCAGTTCTGGAAGGATTACATGCCTATTTTAATGGATGAATAGAACACGCTGTGTAAGGGTTATACATGTCGTGTGGTCATGTTTTGGAAAAAAACATGAATGCTTTCCTTCTACTATTACCTTCTTAAATTTTTAGTTTTTTGTCCTTGATAATCTTGATCTAAGGTGTGCGTTTAACCTTACAGATTCATGCCACTGAGACATCCTCTAGTTGTATGCCAGTTGTAGGGTAGTGATCGGACACTGGATATGGCTAATTAAGGACTACCTGTAAATCCTCCAATTGTGCAAGTCTAGGCACCAGCCGTTATACCAGACGCAAGTGTTGATTCATAGTTTATGGAAGGATTTGTGAGGATGATGCAGAAATTTCAGGGAGCACCGGCTCCTACCTGATCGATGGTAGAATTTACGTGGGTCTTTCAGTAGCAGCATCCTCCCACTTTCTTAGGGGATGGAGGACCCAAGGATGCAGAGTCATGGATAGAAGACATGCTGATGATCTTTGAGCATCTGGAGACGCCTTTAGAGAGGTGGGTAATGATCGCTACATATATGCTTTGGGATTCTGCCAAGAGGTGGTGGGTTGTGATCTCACAGAAAAGATCCCACCAAGTCATGACTTGGTAGGAGTTCTAAGATATCTTATATGACTACTCATACCCAGAGACATTGAGGGCCGATCGAGCCCAAGAGTTTATAAGTATGGAGCTGGGTACTCTTCCGGTTATGGAGTATTCCTCTCGCTTTACTAAGCTACATCATTTCATGTCTATTTCATAATGTGATCAGTTATTCTTGGCAAGGATGTTCGAGGATGGTCTAAGGCATGACATCCGATCGCAGGTGAACATCTTCTGGTTGACCTCTATCACTTCTATCATCAACCAGGAACTGATCACTGAGCGCAATATGAGATATTCTGGAGTTGTGACCTCAGGAGACTTGGCATTAAGAGTTAGTATCCCTCCTACTGATAGCAAGAAGTGACGCAGGGAGTCTTCTCGCAGTGATCTAAGGAGACGAGACACTTCTTATGTTATCCTAGTGATGTGCTACCAGTGCGGGAAGAGTGGGAATACAAGGACACATTGCCCGAGAGAACCAATGGAGAGCCAATATTGCGGCAAGATGGGTCATCTTAAGCACTTCTGTCAAATCTTCTCACTAGAAGCTGGTGACAAGGTTTCTTCTATGACTCCTCGTTAAGGAGTAGCACCACCAGTTTCTCACCAGTCTGGGAGCTGGAGTTCTTTCGGCCATTCAGGCCAAGGTGGCGGTTGTTTCCATGGTATCCAGTCTCCCAGTTTCAGTGAAAACAGGATGGATCAGCTCAGGGTGTTCAGGAAGGATCACAGGGTCATGGATCATGTTATACTTTTGTAGTGGAGATTACCCAGCAAGAAGCAGGATCCTGGACCCTCTACAGTTTGAGGTACGATCCTAGTCACCTTAGTTTTAGATTCTACTATTTTCGATACAGGGGCTTCCCATAGCTTTATATCTGTTGAAGTTGTGGAGAGCCTTGGGCTCTGAATCTTTTCTTCTGTTGATATCTTGGCACTAGACACTCCATTGGGGTCTAGAATGGTGAGTGTATGTCAGTGCATGGAGTGACCTCTAGAGGTTGGTGGGTGTCACTTTTTATGGGACCTCTATGTCTTAGATATGGCAGGCTATGATTTCATTCTTGGAATAGACTGGTTACTTCATTTCCAGTCAGTCGTCAATTTCTATCACGGTAGGGTGAATTTCATATCACCAGATGGCAGATCTTTTCTTCATAAGGGAGAATGGGATGTTCAGGAGAGCAGAGCGGGACCCGATAATCATTGGTTAGGAGGAGTTACAACCCAGATTGATATTCTATTTCTGGATGACCAAAGGGTTTTCACAGATGGACTTTCCTCCAGTGGTGGATTGTTTTAGATATGTCTTTTTAGAAGACTTTTTATGTCTTCCTCTTGATCGAGAGGTGTACTTTTCTATTGAGCTCATTCCAGTAGTGGCGCTGGTGTCCATTCCTCATTATAGGGTTGCTACACCATAGTTGCAGGAGCTCAAGAAGTAGTTGGAGTAGTTGCAGCCAAAGGGTTTCATCCGACCCAGTACTTCTCCTTGGGGTTCACCTATCCTTTTTTCGAAGAAGGCAGATGGTACCCTTAGGCTTTGTTTGGATTATCGGAAGTTGAACCAGTTTACGATCAAGAACTGATATCCATTACCGAGGATTGATGATTTTTTTGATCAACATCAAGGATCCCGGGTGTTTTCAATGATTCACTTGAGATCCTGTTACCATCAGTTGTGTGTTAGACCATATGATATACCTCTTACAGCTTTCAGAGTAGGTATGGTCAATATGAGTATATGGTTATGCCATTTGGTCTCACGAATGCGCCAATAGTGTTTATGGCACTGATGAACAGAGTGTTCCATCCATACTTGGATTCCTTAGTGGTGGTTTTTGTGGATGATTTCTTGGTGTCATCGCACACCCGACTCGAACATGCCACACATCTTGAGATAGTTTTGAGTACATTGATAGAGCATTAGTAATATGATAAGCTCTCAAAATGACACTTTTGGATGGATTGGTTTCATTTCATGGGTCATGTTATATTTGAGACAAGAGTACTAGTCAACCCATAAAAAGTGAGAGCAGTAGCTTTCTGGGATCAGTCGAAGAACGTCTTTGAGGTAAGGAGTTTTCTAGGGATGGCTAGATACTACAGACGTTTCATTCATGACTTTTCATGCTTAATAGCACCACTGACGAATCAGACTAAGAAGGGTGCAATGTTCTTGCGGTTAGATTCTTATGAGTCAGCCTTTTAGGAGATAAAATGGAGGTTGACTTCAGCACCGATACTAGTATTTCAAGAGACAGGAAAGAGCTATACTATATACTATGATGCTTCAGCTATCGGGCTTGGATTTGTACTTATATAGGGAGAAGGAGTCATTGTGTATGGGTCTCGGTAGTTGAGACCATATTATAGGAATTACCCAACGCATGATCTCGAGTTGGCAGCAGTTGTTCATGCCTTACGATGTTGGACAAATTATCTTCTGGGAGAGCATTTTGGGGTTTTCAATGACCAAAAGAGTCCCAAGTACATCTTCACTCTTCATGATCTGAATTTGGTATAGTGAAGGTGGGTTTAGTAGCTTTAGTCTTTTGACTTTGAGCTTGCCTATACACCTGGGAAAGGTAACGCAGTGGCTGATACGTTGAGCAGGATGACTCGGATACAGGCAGTTCAGGAGGCTAGTAATGAGTGGAAGCTTATAGCTCTATTCTCTGATATGCTTTTGGAGGTGCACAATAGATAGGTTCATATGTTTCTTTCTTCTATAGCGGTTACCTCTACCCTTCTTGATAGTGTACGAATAAGGAAGCTATTAGATCCAGAAGGTCTATTCTTATGGGAGAGCGTGTCAGGAGATGACCCTATTCTGAAATGGACCATAGACGAGTATGAGATATTATGTTTCCAGGGGTGCATATGGGTGCCCACAGACATACTCGAGAGGCTGATGTGGGACATTCATTCCTTAGTTTGGGTAGTTTATCCTGGTGTCACCACGATGTATTGGGATCTACACCATCAGTATTGGTGGCCAGGTATAAAGAGAGATGTTTCTGGTTTCGTTATGAGGTGTTCCACCTATCAGCAGGTGAAGGCGGAGTATCAACAACTAGCAGGGATTTTAAAACAGTTACCCATTCCCGAGTGGAAGTGGAATGATGTCCTGATGAATTTTTTATGGGTTTACAAAGGTCACCTCAAAGGAATGATGTAGTTTGGGTTGTCATTGTCAAACGAGAGGCTGCTCACGTTTTTCTGATAATGGAGACCTTTAGTGTTGATGAACTAGGGCAGTTGTACATCCGTGATATTGTGTGCTTACATGGAGTTACCAACTCCATTTTTTCAAATAGAGATGCACATTTAACTTCTCAGGTTTGGAAGGGGCTTCAGAAGGCTTTGGGTACACAGGTAATTTTGAGTACAACTTACCACCACCAGACAGATGGCCAGTCCGAGTGTACGATTCAAGTGCTTGAGGACATAATTCAAGCATGTATTCTGAATTTTGGAGGTTCTTTAGAGAAGAATATACCTCTTTTAGAGTTTTCCTACAACAATATTTTTCAAGAAACTATTCAGAAGGAACAATATGAGACTTTGTATGATAGGCCATGCAGATCACCATTATGTTGGCTGGAGGCAAGAGAGGCAGCTTTGCTGGGACCTCATCTTGTTCAGGAGACCTTAGAATAGATAGAGTTGATTTGAAAGTGGATTGATACTACACAGTCTTGACAGAAATCTTATAATGATCAATGGAGATGGCCTCTGGAGTTTGAGTTTGGGGATCAGGTTTTTCTATGTGTCACACCGAGGTTGGGACACAAGAGGATTAGAAGACAGGGTAAGCTTTCACTGAGGTACGTCGAGACGTTTATGGTTTTGGAGAGAGTTGGGGCAGTTTCCTATCAATTGTAGCAACCTCATAGGTACCAGGCTTTGCATGACGTCTTCCACGTTTCTCTGCTTCAACATTACATCTCAGACCCGTCTCATGTTTTCCAACCCGAGGTGGTTGAGTTGGAAGTGGATGCATCATTTGAGGAGCGTCCAATTCGGATAATTGATTGAATTATGAAGGTTCTATGTGGTCAGTTTGTTCCTCTGGTATGGGTGCTATGGTAGCATGGGCGAGTATAGGATGAGACTTGGAAGGGGGAGGTCGATGTACAATTACAGTGGTTGGAGCTATTCGGGGTTTCTTCTTCTATGCCGCCTTGCTAGGGAAATTTAGGGATGAATTTCATTATAAAGGGATGTTTGTAAGAACCTGGATCTTGTTTACAGGTATTTTTTCCTTCTTCTGGTTGTTTTTGAGAAAAAGGGGAATTTCTGGAAATTTTTGAAGTACATGCCGTGTACTCAGTTACCGCAGGTAGACGTGTGCTGGCCGTGTAGCAGCCATACACATGGCCATGTGATGGTGACCTGGACGCCACAAAAAGAGAAGTATAGAAAATTAAAGTACATGTTATGTACTTAAAAAGTACACAATGTGTATTTTTTTCGTTAAATGGGCCGGGGTCACATCTAATCACCAGAAAGATCTTATTCTAGGTTTCATTCGTCCGAGAGCTCTCGTACAGCCATGATCTTCCTCCTACCCTCGGACAGATCATCGGAACTCTAATTCGACCATCGTCGATTGCATTGGGATCGCCTCAGTAAGCTCTCTCTTCTGCTTGAGATTTTATTCCCAATTCCTCCTCCTTCTCATGTTATCATATATTGAACATTTTAGACGTTTTTGTAGATTTCCGGCATTCTAAAGTGATTCAAGCCCTAAGACTCAGGTATATTGATCTTCCAATTCCGAGGTAGGTGGTTTGTTTCTTTATGTTGAAATTCTTGGAGTTATATGTGAAAAAACTACCAATACCCATGAACGGGGTATTGTGCGTTTACCCTTTTAGCCCTATTGTTTTCCTGCTATGCTTGTATGCTTGTTCTGATGGTAACTGATGTGAATAAATTAAATTTTTATGATTTGGAAGGTCTTTCTCACGCATGATTCCCTGTTTTGACCGTTGGGTCTAGGTTGCATGTTAGGATACTGTTTACCTTCTATGCCTAGTATAGTAGGATGAGGTGTTTATATCCTTACATGTTGTTATGTTGTAGACTACTATCCAAGTTGTTCTTGAGGTTTAATTTGGCCGATATGCACTGCTATACTTGATTGACTTAAACAGGGCCATGAGAACCTGGTGTATAGACCATAGAGAGAATGTACGTAAGGGATTCTCCAGAGTGTTTTTTTTACTTACGATGCAAGACTATAGGAGGAATTGGCGTAAGTGCTTCCTCAGAGTGTCTGTATATCCTCGACGTGGGTCATAGGTGGAAGAGATGTTTAGTGCTTCCCCAGAGAGCCTTTAGATACCTATACGAGACTATAAGAGAAATTGACGATGAGTGCTTCCTTAGAGAGTCTGTGCTTAAACTGAACCAGAGGGGTTAGACTTAGTGTACTTCCCAGAGGGTTGCTTGTGTTTCTAGGTATGACCAGAGGGGATCGGCTGCGTTTACTTCTTAGAGGGTTTCCTGTTTGTGATTACCTACTTTGTTTATCTGTTTCTTGATATATGATACTGAATGCATTGAAACTGTGAATTGTTTACCTTGGGTACTTCCTTGTCTACTACATCTATTTTCTTGCTGCCTGCCATATATTCATTGACTATTAGGCATAGATATCGTGGTGGTTTCCTATTGGGATTTAGTCTCACACCCTATTTAGGCCATGTTTTGGGCCTAAAAAGATTATATTGTTTCAGGTATAGATAAGGGCAAGCATCCTTCTACATCATGTACATGATTTGATGTGGAGCTGGAGAGCAAGGGATCAAGATATGGCTTGCAATGATGAGGAGTTGTTTACTTTGTTTTCTTTTGTACTTGGGTTTAGTGTTGTTGTAGTCCATCATTGTGATTTTTTTTATTCTTTTCTAGGCATATGTATCATGCATCATTTAAATATATATGTCTGTGCTCTAGTTTTTTATTTTTCAGTCTTCTATTATTTACTTTTGTATGGATTATTCCTCCTTCCACTTTTGTTATTGATTTCTTCTGCTGTGTCACTATGCCAATGAGGGAATAGTATCCCCACTATCACACCCAAGACCCTCGCTGCTAGTTGGCAGCCTCTGGCATTCGGGGAAATATGCTTGAGGCTATGTGAACAATCGGGTACAGGGTGGCTCTGGGTGGCATCCAGAACCAGGATGTTACAAATCCCAAGAATCCATTTACAGTCATTTCCCATAAATGTAGGGGACCTAGGAATTACCCATGTGAATGCCCTATTCTATAAGATAAACTATTGGTCACAGAAGAACCTATGTTGAAATAAATGGATGGAAAATATTAAAAGTTTTAGTGCTTTTTGTTGATGGGATTACATAGGAATATTATTCTCTTATATGTGTAACCCTATAGTTTGTTATTTAATAATTCTATTTGAGAAAGAATTATCTTTTCTATTGTGGATATAGCTATAAATAACCATTTGGGTTTATATGATTCTTTAATTTGAGGAAATTAAAAGCTATTACGTTTTGAGATGAAAATGTGAGGTATGAGATATCATTTGTGGTTAAATTATGTTATGGTTATTTAGAGGAACTTATCTCATTTTTTTAATGTTAAAAAATATAGTTTCTAAAAAATGACAACATGCAGACTCTGTGAAAACCCGTTGTTTCAGACAAAGCTTTGGGAATCAAACTCACAACCAAAGTGCGATTGGGATTTTTTGCCTACCACTGGACTACATGAATTCCATGGTTACTGTGATTAATTATTTTTAGTTAAATGGTTTTTTGATCAATAATAAGTTGATTTTAGATCTTATGTTTTATCAAATGGATATTCTTATTATAGGAAAATGATTTGGTGATAAAGTGATTAATGTTGTTTTAGAAGATGTATGCTCTTTTGGGAACACTATATACCTAAGGAAAATAGAATTATGTGGAATTTCATTTTAGGAGTAATGGTGGATTTTTTTATTTTGGAAGAATATAGGTTTTTTTATATTGATTCATGTTATTAATGGAAATGATTAACCTATTATAGAGAATATGTGATTTGGTTAATTACACTTCCGTATGAGACTTTAAGAGTAGTTGATGTTATTTAGAGAAAAATGTTAAGATTTACTATGAAATACTATGTGATTAAATTTTTCTGGGTTTTGGGTATCAATCATAGTTAGGATTATATTGAAGAATTTTAAGGACAATTTTTTATTGAATGGTCTTTATTGAACTTTGGATATTGTTTAATCAATTTTTGAAATTAATATTAGTGTTTCATTCTAAAAATAATTATCCATTTTTGATATCATCTAATCTTGTACAAACCATTTGGTTTTGCTTAATCTCTAAAGACAAGGTAAATATATAGTTCAACCTTTTTGGATTATTTTGTTCTCTAGAAGTTGATTCTAGCGCTTCACGTGTGACCAAGTCATCTTGAATACTCATCATTTGAAGAAAAGATGAGTTAGTGGACGAAATTTTTTAATGGATGAAACTCTACTTAAAAAATAAGTATATCTCTTTATGTTCTTATTAAACCTCATAAATAAATTCCTTATCTTTATGAAATGGAACTTAAAATAAAAAACATTGTCCATTTACTTTTATTATTGGGAAACTAATGACCGTTTAACCCATCACAAGTTTGTAGTTTTCTTATTTAACTTTATTCTGATCATATTTTCTATCACTCTCCATCAGAAATTTACACTTAGTTTATCTTATAAATCCATGTTTTCTTACATGGATTCCTAGTATGGGTTATCTCGAGTGACCTTTGTACTTCTCTTCCATTATTTTAAAGTGAAAGTTTTATTCACTACTTCAAATACCCCTTTTATCATCAGTAAAAACACACTTTTATTAGTGCTAGAAAATCACTATTAAAGCCGGTGAAGATAAATTGGGGGGCCCCCTTTATCAGCGCTCTAAAAAGCGCTGATAAAGACACCTTTTATTAGCACTAAAAAATCGCTGATAAAAGGGGTCTTTTATCAGCACTAAAACAAAGCGCTGATAAAAGGGTCATTTATCAGCGCTTTGTTTTAGCACTGATAAAATGGTCCTTTATCAGTGCTTTCATTCTAGCACTGATAAAGGACCCCTTTTATCAGCACTTTTTTAAAAGCACTGATAAAAGTTAAAAAAAATTAAAAATAATAAATAAAAAAACCTTCCAATCGGGGGGGATTTTATAGCTCTTGATCCCCCCACCCCTTTTACAGCGCTTTTCTACCCCCCTCCAGTGCCCCCACACAACCCCTCCACCATTTATCAGTACTAGCTCCCATATTCCCCCATACGCGTGCCCCTGCCTCCAGCTGGTTTTGAACTCAAGACCTCCCCACTGCGTGCCTAATCCCTTACCCCTCCACTATTTTGATTTGTTTTACATTTCTTGATATCTATATATATATATATAGTTATATTTATTCGTATAGTAATATATATTTATATTAATATATATAGTTATATAGTTATATTAATATATATCTCTATTTATATATATATAGTTATATTTATTCGTATAGTAATATATTTTTATATTAATATAAATATATAGATATATTAATATATATATATAGTTATATTAATATATATATATATTTATAGTGATATTAATATATATATATATTTATATTTATAGTGATATTAATATTTATATGTAGTTATATTAATATATATATATACAGTTAGATAAATTTATTTATATATAGTTAGATTAATATATAGGTATATAAATATTCATATGTTAGTATTTTAAATAAAATTAATAGTAGTTTTTATTTAGATAAATCTAATATATTTTATATGTAAATATATTTTATTATTTATATTTATAATTAAATTTTTATGTGTGAATATAAAAAAAATATGTATATATTTTTTATATAATAGATTATAAATAGCTTTGAATTATAAGAAACGATAAAATTTCAAAGTCATAATATCAATATGAATGTAATAACTTGAAATAAATTCATTCCTCACCAAAAAAAAGCCAATAGTACCCCCTTAAACAAGACTGAAAATCCACAAAATGTAAAAAAATTGGTGTACCCCAACTAAAAACAAAGTTTAGAGGACTTCTGGGACTCTTTTGGCCTCAAAAAAACCTTTACCGAGGTCCCCCTAAGTCCCAGCAATGTAGATCTCATTGCAGGCATCAACTTGATATGTGTTAGATCTCAAACAGACACCTGGATCAAAAGTTATAGCCGTTTGAAGTTCGAGTTGCGTTTTCGACATATTTTTTATCTTTTTATAATTTTTTTTATTTTCGTAGTCTTCAAATTGTTATTAAATGGCTATTACTCCATAATAATAAGAAAAATATTAATTAAAAAAAATTTTAATTTTTTATAAGCCATATTTACTAAATATCTTATATATTAATTGTAACTGTATATTTATACTTATCTAAATTATATTTAAAATTATATTTAAAAAATATATATTATATTTATATCAATATACCTATATCTATATATTTAAATATTAATATATTTTTTTAATGAATTTTTTTTGTAAGTAGACCCTTTATCAACGCATTAAAAAAAGCACTGATAAATACCCCCCTTTATCAGTGCTAACGAAAAAGCGCTGATAAAGGGGGTATCGTTAACAGCGCTAAAAAAAGTATTGTAAAAGGGGGTACCGTTATCAGCGCTAAAAAAAGGAATGATAAATGGGTACTTTTATCAGCGCTTTTTTAGCACTGATAAAGGTACCCCCCTTTATCAGTGCTTTTTCGTTAGCGCTGATAAAAGTGTGGTGCTAGGGAAAACTGTTTTTGTGGTAGTGATTGTCTCTTATTCAGATGTGGGTCTTTCAATGATGTTCCCAAGCCCAAATTTAAAATTTTGATGATGCAATTTCCAATAGGGGGGAATAATGTAACATCCCATGATTTCATAGTATTTTATTTTCTTTAATGTAATTCAATATCTTGCGCTACACGCAACACCGAGATCGACCACACCACGAATTACCAAACTAGCAATTCAAAAAGAGGTTATGAATAGTATTAACTGCATTTTGAATTTTATGTACTCCATATAATTTTAGCAACCATATTATGTGTTTCTTAGACAAAATATAAGAACAAATTCAATTTTTCAGATAAAATAATTATATTTCAACAAATGAAATTTTACCCCCTTTTAATGGCGAACCATTTTTAAATCCAATATTTTACACTTTTATATATTCAATTTGACAAAATAAATGTCTTCTTTAGAATAGGGACATAACAATTTAGTTTTGATAATTTTTTGGTGCTTTTTTGATAACTTTCATATTTTGATGAATAGTGAAAAATACTAAATTTTAATTAAAAACAAATTTTTAATCAAAATAATTTATAGTGTTAAATTATATATTTGAATGGTTTTGAGGTATAATTATATTATATTTTTATCATTTAATCAAATTTCTGTCATTGGAAGTAATTTTAAATTTAAATTGGACATAAACACATAGAAATATTTTGATAGTTTTTACTTCTCAATAACCTGCTTTCTGGTTTGGATAATGGGAATATTTTTTATAATTAATTAATTCAACATATATGTTTATAATTTGGTGAAAAGGCATAATTTTTTACTTTGAAATATAAAAAATATCTTAGAGTGAGTTTTTGGTATTTTTCTAAAAACTTTCTCTTTTTATGAATAGTGAAAAACACTTCATTATTGTTTAAAACCGAATTTTTATTTTAATAACTATTTATATTATTTGAATTTATTTTATGTGAAAATAGATACATAATACCTATATAAATTCAATGTATTCATTTTATAATAATATTAGATGTATAAAATTTCATTGAAAATTTTACCGCCTTTTACCCTCCTTCTAGGCACATTTGCAAATTTGCATAAAACGTAATTTTACCACTTCTATGAATTTAATTTCAAAAATCCGAGAGACACGGTTGACATAAATAAGTAAAATTTGGTTCAATAATATGAAGAGTGTTTGGTGAATAGTAACTTTTGACTTTTATTTACCACGGTTTAAAGTAAATAGAGTAATTAAAGGTGAAAAAGATATTATAATGACCCAAATACATGTATTAATTATATTGAATAAGTTATTTTGAACAAGATCAAAAGAATAAAATATGATTCTCTTTTATCCACTTGGATTAGATTGGGACATTTATTATTATTTTATTTAAAGAAAAGTTAAAAGTGTTAAATTCAACTTTTCAAAACTAAAACATTTTTAATATAGGGTTATACATAAGATAAATTGGACTATAAAAATTCATTATAAATATAACATTATTTCCTACATAATTGTATTTTATTTTTAATTTTTAGACATTAAATAATTAAATTTGTGTATGACACAGTGATGATGCAGCAAATACCTTATTAATGAAAGATTAAAATAATTTATATTATTAATATAAAAATAACTGTAAATTGTTACTTTTTATGCCTTACAAAAATTTTCTATATTAATATGACATGTAAGGGTTGATTTAATGAATTTTTTTTGAATTAATCATATTGTTATGACTTTCAAAAAACCAAATAATAAATAGTGTCAAAATTGACATAAATGAGTTTTTAAAACAAATATTTTATTATTAAATGATATAATATTTTTAAAAATATATGTTTCATCCAAAGGACATATATAATAATTGATATATCATTAATGAACCACTTGAGGTTTTCTTGGAAGTTTATAGTATGTTTATTTACTATATAGTGTAAGAATACAAGAAGACATTGTAAAAGTTAAACTATTTACTAAGAGTCAAATCAAAATATATGTGGTTAATATAGTGACCTAAACTTTCCTAAAACATATTGTTAAAAAATATTTCGACCCATCTCAACTTTTTCCTCAAAATTAATTAATTTGTAGTGATTATAAACTGAAAATTATTATATAATAAAATAATATTTTCTGCTTTTCCTAAAGTGACCCTCACCTCTCTTATAAAAGGGCACTTTCCCTTCACTTAATTTCACACCTCCAAAGCCATTTGACTAGGCCAAACCCTGCCCAAATATCCTTCCAACAACCCTCACTTCATACTAGAGGCCTTTATTTGATCTGAAAGTCATCCTAAGGATCCCTTTTTTCAAATCAAAAGAAAACACCCGAAGAAGAGGTAATAATTTCATCACCTCTTTCAAAGTTGTCTTCTTCTTCCACTTACTATTTCTTTGTTGTTTCCATATCAAAATAATAACTCCATAAATTTATAGATAATTTTATGTTATTATAAATATGGTATAATTGTATTTATTATTCTATCCATCCTATGAATGACAAAGTCACCATACAAGCGAACGTACGGCTTACTGTCTCCACATTGTGGTGTATTTGTTATTAAACACTTCATTATTTGGACGGGTATAATAATGGTGTATAATTGATGTAAATAATAAATGTAACATCCTAATGATTCTGTATACATGATATAACATCTAATTATATACCATTTCACCTTCAATTGAATGATATTGTCGCTCGTGCGTACATATAGATTACCGTCTCTACAAACGTATGAGATTCATTCTCTATCATAACCATTCAAGAATATTTTTCATTTTATGATTAAAAATATTGTCTAAGAACATAATATAATTCCAGATATGAATCAAATAAAAACCATCTATAACAAACATTACTTACGTAACAAAACATATAAAGGAAATAGAATCAGTTAACGCCCAAAACAATGATACTACTACAATATTATTATCAAAGCATTATTAGAAGATCATATATAATATCATATTTATATATGTGGTTCTTTTAAAATTTAATAAAAATTATTTAACAATTATAAATAAGGTTAACGTTTCTCAATCAAGGAAAAGTACAAGGCAAAGGGTTTTCATCTCACTTTTATTCCCGTGAGATTCATGCTATATTGGCCACTATTTCCATTTGTGTGGTGTATGTAATGCTCATCATTGTATTATTTTTGTAATATGTTTTAATTTATAGGTATTTACATATTAATTTTATTATCCTTCCTTCATGGGTTTTATGTTTTGTAAGTTTCCAAATCGGTAAGGGAATTTCTAATTTCAATTTTCACTCGTTAGGTTTTAGACAAACTTCATTGATTATTTTACTCCATCAATATGTGTGAAATCATGATTTATTTATTTATATAGTAATTTATACTTCCCAATTTGTGGATATACATTTTATACACATAACCACTCCCTTGATAAATTCTCAACCCATCAATATGAACTTGATAAGAGTAATCTTAACTCAATTTCCTTTCATTGAGATAGACATCCAAGTCATTGGTGTTGTTTTTACAAGAATCTGTGTGAATGTACTATGATTGATATACATTGAATATCTAATAATATTGAGTGAATATATATTTTTCACGCATAATTATGTCATTGAGTTATCCTTAACCTATGGATACAATCTTTATAAGGGATTTCATCTCAATTTATATTCCATTGAGACGTATTTGTTGTTATGCGCCAATTCACTTTTATATGGTGTACATACTATATTTTGACATAGTATATCATGAATCCCTCTATTCTCATTATATTATAAGTTTTTGATTACATCAATTATTTTCATTCTAGCATCTCTCATTTTTTTAGGAACTCTAACTAAAATATCATTTTAAATGTTTTAAATATTTATTATTCTAAATCGTTATCATTAATGTACATGTTTTAAAAAATGGTTTTAAGGATTTATTTATATGGAAATGAATGTTTTAAAATTAAGATTCCTTTTAAAAAATTTAAATTGGTACGGGTCACTTTGATTCAAAAATATTTTTTTAATAGCTTTTTGTAAATGGTGAGACTTTTAAATGTTTTCAAGAAAAAGGGGATATTTCTCTCAAATAGTTTAACTGATTATTTTCAACAATGTCAATATCCTTCATTGTTATTTATTGAGGTTGATTTATTATAATAGAATCTTCCATATTGTATAGAATTAGTTATGTTTGACTATGGATGTGCTATTTTTATGCCATTCATGGTTTGAGGTTAAAGTACTGACATTTCGTATACTAGTTTTAATATTAATGTTTAGATTATGTTTCACTCATTTCAAATGAAAAATGCATTGAACTTAGTAAGTGAAGGGTGGATCCCTCTATATCTCATCGATGCATCGATAGGTCTCAGGAGACAAACTAGTGTCCTGGTACAAGGCCTTGAAAAAAAATTATTTGCAGTCTTGGCATGAGACCTTGACTATGTGGTTACAATGTCAAATAGAAATTAGATATTGATATTAAATATGATTATAAAACTAGTATAATATCCAAGTGAATAAGTAAATGACATTATTTGATTTATATTTTCCATATTATACTGAAGTTTATGTTTAAAAGTTTTGTGTTTTATTCTTATACACTTCCTTAAACATTTATTATTATTTTCTATAGATTCCACTATATGGTTATCTTTAAGGATCATTTGATCTCACCCATTTTCTATGTTTTATTTTTTCTTGGATGTGAAAAGTATATTATGACTGACCTGTAGGAATAGGCTAAGTGATATAAGAGTGTTCAAAGGAGACACAATGTTGTTGTTTTTCATTTGATAATGTAATTTAAAACTTATGTATGTATCTAGTAATTCCAAGGCTACTAAACTAATTGGTATTTCAATACATCATATTCTGTGATCATGAAAATGTTATGTAATAACACACCGACTCTTGGTAACTAGGGTCCGGACGTTACATGTTTCATCATTCTTGATTTTTTAATCAATATGTGGTTAATCCCCAAATAATTCTATAGTTTCAGCATCAAAAGTCTATTCTTACCCAATATGTGTAATATCATCATGAGCAATATACATTTTCCTCATGATTAGTCACAAATTTAATTTGTATTTAATAAAAAAATAAATGTAAAATGGATTTGAGAAGGTTTGTATGCATGATCTATTGCAAACATGATGAACTATTTTACTCTATATTTACACTCATTTGTCAAACACTTAGCATGCATCCATTTTAATGGAAATGTGTAATTTAATTTATGAAAAGAATTAATCTATTATAGTATGTGTTATCCTATGAATTCATATTAGGGTGAATGTTATAAAAAAACCTTCATCCTCATTAGATTCATCTCCCAAACAGTTTTTATTTCTTTTTGTTTCTTGAGACTCATACACTATATCTTCTGGACTTGTACCTATGTTTCTTGAACTACTCTGAGTATTATTCATCCCATACCAGATACCAATGATCATTTTGACAAATAATTAGATTAGTTAGAGCAAAATAGAAGAGATGGGGGATGAGTATCAAGAAAAAATGCAATAATAAATATTCAGGAGATGAAACCAGTGAGGATGACAGTTGTCTCCTTTAAAATTTTTAAATTACCAAAGTTTAATTTAAAATTTTAAATCTCATCTCAAAATTCAAAAGTTTCCCTAACACTAACATGAGAATATAAACTCATCCCCACTAAGTTGAACCGACTCTAATCTTCATTACTAGACTTTTCCCTCACCTGTATCTCAAAAATAAGATCTCTATAAACACTGAGATACATGAGTTGGGTGTGAGTATAAAAAAACATGTAAATACTAACAGAAACACTAAAATATACAATGATTCATATATTTGAGTATATGATAAATGTATTAACACTAAAAATACATATTTAATTCAATTCATTATGTGATAACCTAGAACCCATGATAATCAAATGTACCTGCTTCATTTCATACCAATGAATTATACTAATCATACCATAAGTTTATACTTTGTTTTTTCCCTAACATTCAAATCATTTGACTAATAAAAGTTTAACATTTAAATCATAGGAGGGGAAAAAATATATATCTCCCTCTGGAAATAACCACATCATGGGTACTATGAGATTTTACCTCAGACCCCTAGCATCCAAGACTATCCATCAGAGATAACCATCACATGTATTTATTGTATCCAAATCAAGAAATGGGTATAACATTGAAATTTTCCTTATAAAGTGAATTTGAAATATGGGGAAGTATTAACATAATTGGGTCCTCTAGGAAAGAACCACACAATGGGTGACACAATACATTATTTAAATATTTCTTCTAAAAAAATATAAAGATGAACAAACAACAACACAAACATCACATCACCATAACCCAATCCCTCAATGAATCACTAATATTTCTATAGTAACTTAAATTCTAAAATAACATACCAAGATCATGCAAGTGAATTAGATATGGTTTAATAAAAAACCTAATACCATAGCTAATTAATTACCCTGGTTTTGATTTAGAAATTCATTAAGAAAAAAATAAATTTTTTACAACCAAAATATACTGATTTTTCAGTATCACAATATAAGTGCGTGATCATTGGTTCCATATCAATTTTCACTAAATTAGTATCAAAAATAATTTCTTCAATTTGACAAAACATATCAACCTAATAATCATCCCAATTAATATATCTTTATTTCTACCCAATTTCACAATGCTAATTCCATGGACTGTAACATGTATTAAAACCATAAAAAATTAAATGATCTTTAATTTCTCTACATGGATACATTATCATATTGAAAAAATTCTAAAAAAGATAGGAAAATCGATCATTTTTTATAAAATTATATTTTAAAAATTCTTAAAAACCATCAAACCCTTTCCTCATATTCAACACATAATTGTTTTTAAAAAAATTAAATTCAAATTTACCATTATAAATAAAAATAAAAATAAATGAAATGAAAAATATTTCACAAAAAAAATAAAGGCAACAAGTTTCAACAAAAAGGTTACACCTTAGACTTATTCAATTATAATCCATTCATAAAAATTTCCAAAAAATTGTAACATTGAGTTTAAAATTTGGTTCAAAAATAAAAATCAACTTTTCTTTATTTTCATTATATAATTTGGTAATTATTATTTTAAAAATATATAAATAAATATAATTTAAAAGATAACATTAAGAAAAATATATTAGTGATGAAATTAATATAAATAATTATTTGGATCCAAAAGGAGGCATACAATTTCATACATCATATTGAAAATGAAAATGTGACTTAATGTATTAAAAATAAAATGATATATAATATGAATATAATTAAATAGAAAGATAATTTGATCATTTTTTTAAATTATATTCAAAATAAAGTGCATTATTCTTCTCCTTATCATGTCATTTTAAAATGACCAATATTAGTGTACTCTATGACTAGAGATGATGTAAAAAGTAACAATAGGAAAGTGATGATGTTTTTTATGAAATAGTTATAGTAACTAATAAGGGTTAATTTGAAAATTCCAAGAGAAATGTTATATAAATATTAAATTATATAATGAACGATAAATGGAGGATAACTCTAAAAAACACTTATATAATTCTTTTTTATTCAATATGAATTATAAACTAACTTCCCCAATACTAAAATTACATAATAAACACAATCAAAACATTCCTAGGAAGATCATTTAAATATATATTATCAATACTCTATATTCAAACTACATAATCAATTATACCTTCAAAATAACCATTCACAATGTAATAAAACAACATTCATTAATCATCTTAACACTCATTTGGTAAATTAAACAAAACATAAATGATGTAAAAAGATTAGTAATTAAATTAAACATAATTTAAATTTCCATAAAAATCATTAAAAGATTTACAAGACACCCATTCATAAAAAAAAACATTCCTCATATATAACACTGGGTAATTAATCATTCAATAAAATTAGACATACCATAGTTGTACATACACTCATTAAATAATTATTCAGTCAAATATATCACCTTATATACACACCATATACACCTATTTATAAGTAAATCAATATGATTTATAAAATCATTCATCAAATAATCATACAAGAAAACCAAAAGTCGAATTTAAAACATTATCAAAGAAAATATACCTTAGATGTGTGAAAAAAGTCATAACTATGATTAAAAATTTTGGTGAACTGTCAAAAATAAAAAGTAGATAAGTTGTAGAGGAAGAAGAAAAATGGGAAGTTGATGATGGTGGTGGTGATGGTGATAGTGATAGTGCTAATAATGGAAAGAGACATGAGTTAATGTGGTGATAAGAATGGAAATAATGAGAAAGAATTAGAGAGACCAATCATGACTAGAGTTATTGGAGAAGAGAAGTAGGATTCATCATGGTTGATAACACTGTAAAAATACAAACTAGAGAACCCAAATAAGCAACCAACAAATGGGTGGGAGGAGAAAATAACATACCCTGCATTTTTTACCTTGATTCGTTAGAGAGAACATGGAGGAGTGCTGGTAGCATGGGAGTTCCATGAAAGCTTAAGAATCATGACTGAATCAATCATGGTTAAGGTCCATTTTAATATATCGACGAGACCTTTATCAATGATTCTTTTGCACTAATAATTATAGAGCATTATCAGTGTAAAAAAGTTTTGAAAATAATTCCATTTATCAAAAATTGGTTAGCACTAATAAAGCTCCATCTTTATTAGCATTAAAGAAGAGTTGATAAAATTCATATTATCAGAACTAAAATTTAAGCATTGATAGAGGATTTATAATTATAATTATAAATAAAAAAATTTAAATATTTTTATATAATTATATATTTATTTATTATAATTTATAATTATTTAAATATATAATTTATTATTTAAAATTATATGAATTCTTTTTAAGAAATTATATTTTTATTTATAATTATAAATATATAATATTATAAATATAGTAAATATATATTTATAAATATCTTTATAAATAAATGTATTTGTAAATATATTAATAATTATTTATTTATAATTATAAACATATTCATATCATTTTATATATATATATATATATTTATATATATATATATATATTAAAAATATATAAATATAAATATATTAAATATATTCATTATTTAAAAATATTTATTTTAATTTTATAATTATAAAAAAATTTATATAATTATATATATTTATATAATTATATATATATCTAATAAATATATATAAATATAAATATAAATTTAGAAAATATATTCATAATTTAATTATATTTATTATAATTTTATAATTATTAAAATATATAATTATATATTTAAAAATATGTTAATACAATTAAAAAAATAAAATTTATATTTTAATATCATTATATATATTTAATAAAAAAATATAAATATAAATATAGTAAATATATTCATTATTTAATTAAATTTATTATAATTTTATAATTATTTAAATATATATAATTATATTTTTATAATTATATAAATACTTTTAAAAAATAATATTTATTTATTTATAATTATAAATTTATAAATTTATAAATATAGTGAATATACATAAATTTATAAATATATTTATTTATAAATATTTATTTACCAATATAAATTTAATATTATTAATGAATATTAAATATTAAATGCATGCATCGTAAAAATGAGTGACATTGAATAAATAAAATGAGAACACTTCAAAAATATTGAACAGTTGGAAAAATTTTATTAACTAAATATAAATTATAAAAAACATGGTTATATGTTGAAGTAATAATGAATAAATATTGAAAATACTCAAACAAAGAAAATATATATATAAATAAATAATAAAAAATGATAAGATTTAAAAAATATTAAATAATAATAAATAATACCTAACTATAATAATATTAAAAAATATATATAATTTACCAATTAAAAAACATAATATATTGAATGTGTAATGCATGTTATATTCAAATTCAAAAATGAATACTAAAAGTTTAATACATTGCATAAATATTATGTATATGTGTTTTTATATATGATTTCATTAATTGTATAAATATTTGTGTGCGTGCATTGTATATAAAAATGTATTAATTAAATATAAGTATGTGAAATCAATGTGACCCATGTTTTATATATGTTAAATTGAAAAACAAAAAAAAAATCAATTATTCCCATCACTCAACGTGATTAGTATGTATTTTTAATTAATATTAATTTTTAATTATAAACCATTTTTCACAAAATATACGACTTATCTAATGAAAGCATAAATATTTTTTTTTTATCAATCATATTTTATGAAATATTATATATATATATATATATGAATATATTTCTATATTAAATGAATTAATAAATAACATTGTATAAAAACCATTGTAAATGAATAAGACATTAATATGTTTTTAATTATTACATTTTATTCATTTTATATATTTATATTTAATATATAATATTTATTACTATTTATTAATTAATATATATATATATATTCAAATTATTAATTTTTATTAATATTTGTTTCATTAATAATTTTTTTAATAATTTTGTAATTTATTCATTTTTAATTTATTTAAATTTTTACAATTCATTCATTTTTAATTTTTGGGTTTAATTATTACAAATTATTCATTTTATATATCTAAATTTAGTATTTACAATTTAATAATATTTATAATATTTATCTCTTTATATAAAATTTTATCATTTTTATCAAGTATTATTTAATTAATAAAATGTTTAATATTTTTCTTAATTTACTAATTTTTAATTTTTATTTGTTTAATTGTGTAACTTCATTTATTTTAAATATATATTTAATTAATATTTTCTATTTATTAATATTTATAGTTTATAAATATTTATATTCATTTAATTCATTTTTATCTATAATTATGTAAACAATAAATTTTAAATATTTTTTAATTTCCTACATAGTTAATTCTTATCTATTTAATTATTTCATTTTATTCAGGACCTTTATCAGCACAAAAAAGGCGATGAAAAAGGGTATAATTTATGAGTGCAAAAAATAAAGTGGTGATAAAGTGTACACTTTATCACCGCTAAAAAGAAAGTGTTGATAAATGGTACCTTTTATTAGTGCTATAGAAAATAACATATAAAAGTTAACCTTTATCAGTGATTTTTTCTAGCATTAATAAAGGTCAGTTCTATTAAATGTCTATTTTCTATTACTATGGGTGGATAAGGAAGGCTAATTTATGTGCATCATTTAATAGATCTTTCTTTATCTCAGAATCTTATGGTACACATAATTTGGACCCCAATCCTACAAATCTATATTCATAAATTTTGAACTCCAAATATTTCCCTTTTCTTATAGCTTCATCCTTCATCTAATTTTCCACATCCTCTTTTTGAGTGTCCTTTATCTTCTCTATTAGGGATAGTTGATCAATCATTTTGAAAAGGAATGATGATGTTCCTTCCGTCATGATTCTCATGTCCATCTTTTGTAATTCTAAGGAGATTGGATCCTTCTCAATTCTCATTAATGATAATGTAATTAGATACTTTCTATTTAGATAATCTTTCACGTTATTTTCTTTCACATGATAGTAATAGATTGAGCAGTCATGGTCCTTGATCAGCTCTATCTATTTTTGTTGGCACATATTAAGATCTTTCTATTTGAATGTATATTTTAGTCTCTTATGATCCATATATATTTAACACTTATCCCTATAGAGATATTTTCACTAGATTATAAATTCAAATATCACTACTGGAAACTCTAGATCATGTGTTAGATAGTTATGTTTATGAACTTTGAACTACCTTGAGGCATAGGCTATCACTTTATCATTTTATATTAGTATACAGCCCAAGGCCCTCTATGAATAATATTTATATACCATGAAAAGTTTCCCACTTCAGGGAAATGTGAGGACTAATTTAGAGATATGTCTATTTTTCAAATCCATAAATCCTATTTCACATTAAGTGGCCCAAAAAATATCACCCCCTTCTCAGTTTTATTGGTTAACAGGTTTGAAAACAAAATGAAGTTTATCCCAAATTATTTGTCAAATCCATCTAGTAAAAGTAAAATATGGATCATTTTTATAGATTTTGGATTAGAACACTCCTCATTTACATTTATCTTCAAAAATTTGACATATATCCCCTTTTTGGGGATAATATTCCCCAAACACTACAAAAAATGGTAAGTAGCGGCGGTTTTTACATGAACATACTGCTGTTTAAATCAATGCCACATCATTTAGCAGTAGTTATTAATACCGTCGAG
The DNA here is from genome assembly GCA_963277665.1 of Viscum album. Taxonomy (NCBI): domain Eukaryota; kingdom Viridiplantae; phylum Streptophyta; class Magnoliopsida; order Santalales; family Viscaceae; genus Viscum; species Viscum album. The sequence continues at coordinate 438,247,486 of OY728165.1, read as the reverse complement.
TATTTCATGGTCTCTAGTCATTTCACATTGGTTTTTATAATTTAGTGGCGATTTTGTTAAGTTTTGTTTTTGGAGAATTTTGTGGCAGTTATTTGTTTATTTAGTGGTAGTTTTTTTATTAAAAAAATATACAAGGGAAAAAATAAATAAAATAAAAGAAACCAATGCGGAACATATTAGTGGTAGCTCCTTTTAGTAGCGGTTAATTGTAACATTCACTAAATGTTTTTTATTCAATGTATTTAGTGGAAGTTATATAAACTCGCTACTAAATTAGATTCCTTTTAAAAAAACTAATAAAAACCCTTAAATACCAAAAAATGACGTATATTAAACTGAAACATAAATATATGATAAACACATCATACATATATCATAAAAACAAACATCTAGTCATCAAACACTCAATCTATGTCAGCCGTATATACATATAAAATATGTCCAAAAACAACTAATTCCCAATATAAATTCATGTCATGACCTCCAATGCATATTTCTTCCTCCACATCATGTCATCGACTGAAACTAACTACATCATCCCCCCAACTATAACAAAAAGAGTAAAAGAAATTGAAAATACACATAATAAATCTGAATTATAGTAGAATAAGTGATAAAATTTTAACATACCCCAGAAAATAATAACCCTCGTGACTTCCATCTAATGAATCTCATGGATTGGAATGGTCCTCCACCTTCTTAATGTCTGCATCTATAACCTACAATGAAAACCATAACATTTAAAAAAAATGCGAAAAAAAAATAGAATATATTCAGAATGATGGACATAAAATTTATTATTTTGTTAATAAAAAATAATACATTTTAACATAATAAAAAATATAATAAAAAAATATTTGAAAACATAAAAATTCCTATTTAAGATAAGATTCCACAGTTAAAAATGAAAAGCGATGCATAAATATTCAAATTTACTTTTAATGCGGCGTGTGGGGTGATTAAAATTTACATAATAAAAAATTAAATATTTTAATATCCCAAAATGTTCCAATTTTCAAAAACATCTCAATGGTTGTTTTCCCATGATTTCACATAAATCTGAGGTTATTTTCTATGGTTTTGACCATTCCATGCACGTTTTATTATTTTAAAACACTAAAAATGTGTTTAAAACCATAACAGGAGAACCATAATTTGGAATGACATGATTTGAGTTCCTACATTTCACAATTAAATGTACGATTGTTGTCCCACGATTTTAAGGAAATCTAATGTCTTTTACCTGGCTTTAACCCCACAACACATGTTTTTAAAGGCTTTTATGCCTTTCAAAAGTGTAGACAGAGTATTTCTAACCACAATGCATAGAATATTGATGTGATTTCTATGTGTAAATATCTAAAACAACTCATAGGTGATTTCCCCATGATTTCACATCCATATAAGGTTTTTTCTTTGTTTATGACCATTCCACACATGTTTTAGTGTTTTAAAACACTAAAAACGTGTTTATAGCCAAAATGGGCCAACCATAATTTAGAATGATGTGTCATCAGTTACTACAATTCACAATTAAATGTAGAGTCATTTTCTCATGATTTTAAGGCAATATGAGATTGTTTTCCTAGTTTTGACCACCGACACTTGTTTTTAATTCTATTATACCTTTCAAAAGTGTATAATGGGTAATTCCGGCCACACCACATGTTATATTGACATGTTACCTATGTGTACATGTCAAAAACAACTCATCGGTGGTTTTACCATGATTTCACATCAATCTAAGGTCATTTACTATGGTTTTGACCATTCTATGCACATTTTAGTGTTTTAAAACACAAAAACATGTTTACAGCCATAACGGGAAAACTGTAATATGGAATGATGTTCTCTCAATTCTTAAATTTCACAATTAATTGTATGACCACCATCCCATGATTTTATGGGAAATTCAACATCAGTTTTCTCGTTTTGGCCCCTCAACATTTATTTTTAAAGGGTTTTCTTCCTTTAAGAGGTGTATACCAAGTTATTCTGACCAAACCACACATCAGATTGGATGTGTTGCCTATAGATACACATCCAAAAAAACTCATTAGTTGGTTTCCCATGATTTCACATGAATATGAGGTTTTTTTATATTGTTTGGACTATTCCACAAGAATTTTTGTGTTTTAAAACACTAAAAATATGTTTACTGCCATAATATGAAACCAAAATTTGAAATTATGTTCTATAGATTTATACAATTCACAGTTAAATATACAGTCGTTGTCTAGTTATTTTAGAGAAATCCAATATATTTTCCTCATTTTGACCCCCAATACTTGATTTTAAAGGCTTTTGTTCCTTTAAGAAGTGAATACCATGTAATTATTACCACACCACTTGTCGTATTGACATGTTTTCTACAAGAACATGTCAAAAACAACTCAGTGGGGATTGTCCCAAGATTTAACATTAATATGAGGTTATTTTTTATAGTTTTTATTATTCCACAAATGTTTTAGTGTTTTAAAACAATAAAAATGTGGTCACCTCCATAACATAAAAATCGTAATTTAGAATGATGTAATTTTGATTCCTAAATTTTAAAATAAAATGTACACTCATTGTCCCATGATTTCATGAAAATTCGACTTTTTTTCCCAGTTTTGGCCACCTAAAACTTATTTTTTAAAGGATTTTGTACTTTTTAGAAGTGTATATTGATTAATTCTGACCACACCACATGTCATATTGACGTGTTAGCAATGTGTACAAATCAATAACAATGAATCAGTAGTTTTCCTTATATTTCACAATAACTTGAGGTCATTTTCTATGGTTTTGACCACTCACCACCTCTTTTAGAGTTTTAAAACACTAAAAATACATCAATAGACATAATGGGAAACCATAATTTTGAATAACGTTCTTTCGGTTCCTACATTTCATAGATAATTCTATGGGATTTCCCATAATATTTAAGGGAATTCAAACATCAGTTTCCTAGTTTTGACCCCCCGATACTTGTTTTCAAAGGCTTCTGTACCTTTCAAAAGTGTATACTGAGTAATTATGACCACACCTCACATCATATTGACATTTGTTCTTTTATTACATGTCAAAAACAGCTTAGTCGTGGTTCAACCATGATTTCACATCAATTTGATATCGTTTTCTATAGTTTTGTCTATTCCTCACATGTTTTGTTGTTTTAAAACACTAAAAACTTATTTACAGCCATAATGGGAAAATTTTATTTTGGAATGACATTTAGTCAGGTCCTAAATTTTAAAATTAAATCTAAATTCATTTTATCGTTATTTCATGGTAATCTGACATTGTTTTCTTGCTTTTGACCCCCCGACACTTGTTTTTAAAGGCTTTTGTACCTTTAAAAGGTGTATATTGAGTATGTCTAACCACACCACACATCAAATTGATGTGTTTCATATTATGAAACATCCAAAATAACTCAATGGTGGTTATAAAATGATTTTACATTAATATGGGGTCATTTTCTATGGTTTTTACCGTTCCACACATGTTTTAGTGTTTTAGAATAATAAAAATGTGTTTACGGCCATAATGGGAAAATTGTAATTCAGAATGAAGTTCTATTGAATACAACATTTAAAAATTAAATATATGGTCATTTCCATTATTTCAAAGAAATCTAACGTTGTTTTCCTAGTTTCGACTCCCCGACGCCTGTTTTTAATGGATTTTGTACTTTAAAAAGTGTATACTGAGTAATTATGACCACACCACACATTGGATTGATGTTTTCTCTATGAATACACGTCAAAAATAACTCAATGGTGGTTTTACCATGATTTCATATCGATATGAGGTCTTTTTTATGTTTTTGACCATTCCATTCATGTTTTAGTGTTTTAAAACACTAAAAACATATTTACGACCAAAATGGTAAAATAGTAATTTGAAATGATGTTTCATCCATTAATAAATTAAAAAATAAATATATGGTCATTTTATTATGATTTCATAGAAATCTAATATCATTTTCTTCATTTTTACATCTAAATAATGTTTCTAAAACTTTAATATATTTTAAAAATTTTATTGAGTCATTCAGAGAGCACTGCACATGAAATAGGCATGTATTATTCTCATATATGTAAAAAAATAATTTAATGTTGTTTTTTCTATTATCTCATGTCAATACAAGATAATTTTTTATTTTTTTATCATTAAACAAGCATTTTAGTGTGGAAAAACACTACAAATGTATTTACGATCATCACAAGAATACTATAACTCACATTGATGTGGGGTCGATTCCTACATTTCACAAATAAATATTTGGTTGTTTTCCTTTGATAAATTTTGTAAAAATTAAATATTTTTTAAAATCTATAATTTTATAATTAATATGTTATGTATAAAATTATTTATTTATCATTATTTCTAATATTAGTTTAATTAATTTCAAAAATATAAATTGGTTATGTTATATCTTTTGATTCATGAATGTGATTTAAAAAATATATATTTACTTTCTAAAACTTCATGTATTTCATGGACAACAATCATTTAGTATATATTTTTATAATTTATTGATAGTTTTCATATCTGTTGTTTTGTGGGTACTTGGCAGTGCATTTTTGTTCAGTTGGAAATAGTTTTTTAACAAAAAACAAAAAAACATGGGAGAAGTTAATGTAACCTTTGCTAAATTATTTATTAGAGTTTATCAGGAAATATTTTTAAATAGATAAAATATTTTTTACAGTTATCATAACTTCCTACTAAAGAGATTATGTCTATTGTATGTGTTCTTTGAAAATATGCCAATGATCTATGTAATTTAGAATTTACCTTGGTGGGAAAATATATAAGGTGGGAAATTTTCTTATGGGTTGTATCAGATATTCACTGGAATACATAAACTAAATAATTTTTTGTTTACGATAACCCATGGTCTCATGTTTTCCTATAACAATCTTGTTCTTTCACTTTTTCTTTGAATCTTGGGATTTCTCTTTATTATTCATGATCAACATCACTACACAATCCCCTATTTGGTGTAATGGAAATGGATGAAACTACTCATCCAAATACAATAGATGGAGTAGGCCAAGAACCCATCCCCTCGTACACGTTTGGGATTCTCCTTCCCTAAAACTATTCCAACTACATTTTTCGGGTAAAACTATGTTGATTGTAAAGGGTTTGCATTCTAGACTTCTAAAATTTTGACATGTTAATACAAAAATATTAGCAACAGTTTTTAAAAATATCTAAACATTATAATTTTATCTAATTAATAATTTTTTCATTAGTATTTATTATTATTTAAAAACTATAAGAACATAATATTACAAATTCAATTATAACAACAAACAATCCTTAAACCTAATAAATTGAGGCTTGATATATGTATCAAATAATGTCAAATTGGAATCATTTTATCCACATAGTTGGATATATTTAGTTGTCTTTAAGGCTTTCTAGTTTTTATAATATATTTTTAATTATTGTTCTTTTATGGTAATGAAATAACATGAAATGGTAATGAAAAGTACTTACTCCAACTTCTTGGGTAGGGTTATTTAAAAAACTATCGTTGGGTTTCCTATACACATTAAACCACATATATTTTTGGCCAAAATAGTGACCGAATTCATTAGAATTTATAAAAAAAAATTAATCAATTTAGAAAAAACCATGATTTACAATAAAATGATATAAATACTAATAAATAAAATACAAACCAAATTTTTTCTATTTCTCGAAAAAAATGAGACCCTGCAATGTGAGGAGTGACTTGATTCTCACTATTCCTAGATTTTTTTAGAGAATTATTACAAGAAAAAAGTAATTGTAATAAAAATTATGATTTTATTGTGTTCATGTTATTGAGATATTGTAAAATATGAAATTAGCTCATGAGATGCATATCTGTGGATATCAACAAAGAGCTTTAATTTCTCACAATAAAAACCTTCAGAAATTTTCTCATATATTTTCCATGATCTCAAAGAAGCTTCATCAAACAAATTCTATAATGTCCATTTAAAATATTTCCATTTATTTCCCAAAACATTTAAAGTCCATTATCTTGAAACGGATTCATGGACATCAAAATGAAAAACTTCTAGAAATAAAAAACATAACACTTTATCAATATAATATAAAATTTTACTCTTTTATTTTAAATTATTTTTCAAGGAATGTTAAAATAATATTACCCTTACTTGATTATAATAACCATAATTTTTCCATGATGTAGGAATATGACTCTAATCTTTTTAATTGATGGGAAAGCCCATCGTCTCATAATAAAGCTACACCAAAATCTTCCAGTAGATTATAAGAGCATCACCAGTTGGCACCCCAACCTCGTCAAATAGAATGATAATATTTAATTCCTTTAGGTCCCATAAAAATTCCATGTTCATATTTGTTTCCATTCTATGGTTTTAATTATCTATTTGACAAATTCATTAAACAATTAGTAAAATATAACATTTTTTTGAAAAATTACATACATACCAGTAATGATAACTCGCCAATATCCCCTAGATGAAGGGGTGACGAATTTCTCTATCACATGATGTGAATTAGGCGGTGGGCTACCAATGACATATGGGGGCACATCTATCTCTCCAGCAGTCTTCATTATAGCATAATCACAAGGATCCATAGAAGATGATAGTAATGGTGGCGTGCTCTGAGATTCTATTCGATTAGGATCCTGAAATTTCATTTCTCACAGCATTCCTGCATTTCAAATGGTTAAAGACCATATTGATACAATGTTGTGTTGTATTAAATTGACTAAAATTATTAAAAATGATTTTGTTCAAAATATTAATGTTTTTTATAAACCATTTTAATGGAGTTCTGATGGATTCCCATGGAATTGTAAAGTATACCAAATAATATTTAAGGACTTTATTTCTTATGTAAAACTAATTATTATTCATTAAAATGGGTGAATAATATATTATAAATCACTATTATATTTTAATATCATATATATCAAACACCACATTATAATCATAACTAAATCCTGGGGTATTTATTAGAGTCCAATAACATATTATACAGTATATCAATGATATATTTTATAAAATATCATATTAATATTGGTTATTATTTTAATATTAATCATTATAATTATTCATATAATCATTTATAATAAATATATAATCATATCAATGTTCATAAATTATTATATCAAAACATCCGTAAATTTTGGTAGCTATAAATTAGATATATTTCTCATGAAATGTTATTTAATTAAGCAATGAAAAATAAATAATGAGATCCATATATGTTTTTGGTAGTATTAAAGAACCAATACTATATTAATCTCTCTTATTAACTCTTCCTTATTAATATTCAATGATGGGGTGATAAAAAAAATTTGTAATATATCAATCCAAAACTAGTATACAAAGATTCTGGTGATTAATATAAAAACATTAGTGGTAAGAGAAATAGACCACTTTCTTTGTGATCATCATCAAGAATACATTATTGATATATATCAAATAGTAATTTTGGTACCCAAAGTTATTTTAATTTATTTATATTTGATTTTTATTTTTTGATGATAGATTCATATTTAAAAGGGTTTGATCCACAATTTATTAGAATAAGAACATCTCAAAAAAACCATTTTAACTCATTCATGTTATAATTAACAATAAAATTTTCAACCCTTTTAAATAAGGATTATAAAATCATGTTTGTTTCTTGATTGAAACTAAGCTCTGATCATTGTCTCTCCAAGTAATTTATATACAAATTAATTATGGTTATATGAATTTTTATGAAATAACCCACAATGATCATACACCTAAAGAGTACCATTGATACTCTATACCCATATATCTATCTATATTTAGATATAAGATATTTTTATTCTTCATGAACCCAAAATCATCTATATTCTCATATTTAATTCATATATTTTGATTCAAAAAAACTAACATTATATATATATATTAACATAATAATACTTATTCATAATATATGTATCCATCTATTCATAACAAAAAATATTAGTAAGAACATTCCCAGGATGTTATTTAAACACCAAGAAAATCCCATTAGATTGTGTATTCACTCTATAAGGGGTCGGGTGAATCTATAAGATTATTTTTACATATTTAAAGTAATTTTTTAATTTCTATGTCTGATATTTAAACATATATCCTAGTTACGATGTATGTACCTATTTAGGAATTCTAAACATAGATGACCACCTTAAAAAATAAACCAGTGATATCATCTTGTAGTATTTTTTCAATGATCAAGCCTAATGTTGGAATATACATCATACAATTTTTACGATGCGTTTTAAATAAAACTTTATCTATAATAAATTATATTTTATACAAATTCAAGATATTTTATCACACATAACACTATAATTACAAGGTGTAGGATAGAATCATACAATATAACACCACTCAATAACAGATTTAGGGTGAGGTTAATGCAACATTTAAGGGGGTTTGAGTTTCTGTTGAGGAGGGGATTTGTGCTATGAAGAAGGAGATTAGAGGGGATCTGTGTTTCCATAAAAGAGGGTAAATCATGTGGGGTGAAGGAGATCAGAGGTGGGGTCATGTCTCCAGTGAACTGGCCAGACCGGAGCTCAGATGGGGGGTTGATTGCAGGGGTCAGGGTCATAGGGGTGGTCATGGGCGTTGGGGATTGTGGGTTCTAGGTCACAGGCATGAGGTCACTGTCGGGGAGATTAGAGGAGGGGTGGTGGAAATGGGGTCATAGGCTCAAGGTTGTCACTGGGGAGAGGAGAGGAGGAGGTCAAGGGAGGTTGGGGGATAAGAGTTGGGGTCACAAAGAGGTAGCGTGGTAGGGGGAGTGATTGGGGTTTTTTAAATTTTTTGCGATGGATTAATTTAAACCACCCCTATATAAAATAAAAATATCATGGTGATTTCATTAAAGAGACACTATATTATATATATATATATATATATATTATCAAATTTATTTCATAGAGGTTACTAGAACCACCATAAATAAACTGCCCCAAACCAATGTTTTTTTGTAAATAATGATACTATATTAAGAACTCAAATTTTATTTACTTTCCATATATATTTTCTTTACACAAATCTGCTAGAACATTATATTTTTCATACTCCTCAATTATTTTGGAGTATATCAGAATATTTTCTATGAATACATCAAAAAAAATTTGGTGTGGTCTCTATAAAATCTATTCATTAAGTCTATAAATATTACAAGAACGTTAATGAGTCTTAAAGGAAATACTATGAACTCATAGGGTCCATACCTTGTTTGGAAGGTATTTTTGAGGAATATATTCCTTATTAACCATTAATTGGTGATATCCTAACTGAATTTCCACCGTAGAAAAATAATAATTCCTACATAGCTGATAAAAAAATTGTTTATCTATAGTAGGGGATACTTGTTCTTTACCATGATTTTTTTAGTTCATAGTTATCAATGTAGAGGCACAATGACCAATCCTTATTGTTGATGAATAGGACCATTAAAAACTAAGGTGAATCACATGGACATATAAAAATTTTTTCTAGATTCTCTTATAACTACTTTTTTAGCTCCTCCAACTCAATTATGACCATTCTATACGTATTATTAAATATCAGAAGATATCTAGGTATATGTTCTACTGATAACTCAACCTCTCTCTAAGGACCCAACCTTAAAAATTACTTAATCTAGTGCCTTTATACTAGAATTAATTTTATTTTATTCCCAAATATATTTTAGGTTTAGAGTTTAAGAGATTTAGGTAATAAATATTACAAAAAAACCTATATTTTTACAATGTCGATACTTATAATCAGTATCCATTTTTCCAATAAAATAAAACTTTTAAAATAAAACACTATTTCTTTCCATGAAAAATATTCATAATCATAAAATTGATTTCTTCCTTGTTCATACCCATCCTTAAACCCTGAGAAAAACATCTTAAAACATGGGATGAGAACAAAAATTTTAGTTAGGGATATAAATAGAATAAATCTATTAGTCTAGTGAAAAACATGAAAACCCATGTAATTTTTACCTTTATCTTTAATGTTATTTGACCGTATGAAATAAAACATTTCGAAATGAAAAACACAAACACTTCCTCTCAAATAAAACCTTTAAAACCCATAACAAGAAACTAAAACCCCTTTTTATGAAACTTAGAGAATCATTTTCGTAAAACCCTTTCAAAAATAATCAAATTGGAAGAACCATATAGTCGGCATACAATATAATTCTCCAAATAACATAATAATTACCCAATTAATTTGAGAGCTATAATGGGGATCATCATTCATAAAATATACATCAGTCTCACACATTTTTTCATGAGATATAATGAGGCTTAACCCTTCATATATTCTATATTGGGGACACCCTTGAGCTATAATAGGTCTCATCCTATTATATAAGCTATATCAGGCTCACCCATTTTTCATATAACACTCAAGTACCATATCATAAAAAAATTTCTTTATTATTTCAGATTTTCATCATAAAAAACATTTTAAAAACACCTTTGAACCCATATGAAAATTGCTTTTAGATATCAAAATTCCATTTTCTTTTAAAAATACATTTTCAACATCAAAATACCCCGAAAAAAAAGGAAATATTTTTTTTCTTCGAAGAAAACATGAAAGATTTTAAAATAATAAAAACATAAAATGATGGTTATGATGATTTGAAAAGTAATTGTATTTTTATACAATAAAATAAAAATTTCCTTTTTTGTTTGTAAATAAATTCAAACATTCCATAAAAATATTCATTTTTGAAAACCTTTCAAATAACGTCAAAGAAAAACATTTATTAAAATATAAAAATTGTGCACATAATAAAGAAACCATTTTATTTAAAATAAACATTAGAAAATTATAATAAAACTTAAAAACATTGAGAATTTATGACTATGGGAAATTATATTAATTCTGTATATCTAAACTAAATACATTCCTTTTGAATTCTGTAAAAAGAGTTGAAAGAGGAACTTTAAAAGATAATTTTTTAAAATAAAGTCCTTTTCTAATTGGGAAACATTTTAACTGTAAGAAAAACTTTAAGTATCACGAAAATAGAAAAATTCATTATATAACATGTTAAAGGAGCTATGTATACTCCTTATAAAATAATATAGTTGCATAACATTAAAAAATATTCCTTAACGAACGGAAATTGAGATGAATTCTGTTACCTTGATTTTTAATCATCACATACAATATTTATCTTCATAAATAATAAAAATGATAATAAATAAATTTTTAAGAAAAAATTTCATGTTATTTATTCCTTTTTTTCATTTATTACCATTTCATATATAATTACTTAATCAAATAAGTTCATGTTGGATGTTTTGATGATATTTGGCTTGTGTATCAAAAAATACTTCAATAGGTTGAATATGGTCAAAGTGGTAAATATTTAAAAGTATAAATAATTATAATCATTAAATAAATATCATTTTTATACATAAATAATACATTTAAAACCAATCATAAAATATAGTTATTAAAAAATAAATACATTAGAATCATAGAGATGGTAGGTTGTATGTACGCTTGAGTAACATTTTCATTTATCAATGATCACTATAGAAAAAGGTAAATATTATCTTATCATCCCAAAATTATTATTATTCAATATATATCATATTTTTTCTTTAAATATACTTATATATGTCATCCATGTGGTGTGGGGGAGACAAAAAAATCACATCACTTCATGGACGTAGTAGTCCACACGTACACACGAACAACTTTATCATTTTCTAGTGTGTGGAAATGTAAGAACATCTGTGTTATATTATCATCCAATAATGTTAAATATGTCATAAATATCATATATATATATATATAACTTAAATCCATCATTATAAGTATTATTGAGAGATGGTGATGGAAAATGAATTATATCGATTCATGAGGCGGTAGTCCACCGTACACACGAATGATAAATTCTTTCCTCATTCGATAGATTATGGAGATGGAGATGGATATAGGTTTTTTCCTTAACATAATAAAATATAAATATATGAATGATATTGGATTTATTATTTTATCATTGATGAAGAAAAATTAATAGCGGTATATGAAGAAGCAAAACTAAAATATACTGCTAAAACTATACCTTATCATTGAAAACCTCATTTGATTAACAACTTCAGCCCTTTAAGGATTGTGTTATGCCTAAAAAAGAACTATATAATGAGGGTAAGGATTATAATAATTTATTTGGTAATTTATTAGCCAAAAAATTCTTTTTTATGTTTGAGGAAATGAGAATAAGTGGTTCCCTTTTATAAGAGAGGGGAAGATCAATTTTATAATTTCTTAAAATATTAAATTATTATAAATTAATTGTTAACTCCAAATTGATCCAAAAATATTTATTCCCAATATAGAATTATTATGGATTTAAATAACCTATTAAAATAAAATTCATGAATGTTTTTACCACATTTGTTTCTTATATTTTTTGTACAATTCATTATTCTTTTTTAAACATACCATGACAACAAGTTTTTTTATCAATTAAAGGTCAATATAGTTAATATAAATAGTTAAAATTCTCATAAATAGATCATTGTTGATATTATATACCATATATTATTAATTTGTATGAATATATTATTTTTATTAATTTTATTTCATTTAATAAAATATTATTTATTATAATATATCATTAATGTCAATTTTTAAGAATGATTCATTAATTTGATTTTAATAACATAAAAAAAATAGGTAAAACTAGAACCAAATATTTTAATACAACCCTAAATTTTTATTTTAATATATAAATTTAATTAACCTCATTAATTATCTCAAATAATATTAAATTAAATATTATTTATATTATTTATATTATTTTTCCATTAATTGAATAATTACTCGTTCAGTGTTGTGTAAGAATTTATGGTAACTATTTCTTTAGTAAAAATTAAAAATAAATTACCATGACAAATATATATACATTTTATTCAAATAAAATATTTATAATCAAACATATCCTATGGTAATATCTATGTAAGAAATATTATAGTTAATAAAAACAAGAGTGTGTCATTTTTGTACTTTTCATTATAAATATTATAAAGGCCATAATCTCATCCAAATGGCCAAAAACACCATATAACACGATATTGTAATATTATGAATGAAATGAAATCATCTATTAAAATTAATTCAAATATTTGGATCATTTTATAGTCCTTGTCATTTTACATTTAATTTTAATTACTCATTCTACCATTTACCATGGTAACAAAAATTACTAAGATTATTATTCAATTTGATCACAAATAAAAGGGAACTATTTACCAATTTTGGACCAAATGATTCCAAATATAGAATCAATTTTTTTCAAAATTAAAAAAATATAATTGGTATAATTTAATTTTACATTTAGACTAGAAAAACACAATGAAAAACGTTTTTTTTAGAAAAATGGTTTTTTTTTAAAATGTCATTTATAAATATAGAAAAAATGAACAAATTAAATTATCAAACTAATTTATAATAGAATTTTCCTTTATAAATACTTTATAAGAAAATAGAGTTTTCAATTAAAAATATGTAATTTTCACTATTCATTAAAAAATATGTATTTTTAAAAAATTATTAAATTTTAATTTTAATTTAATTATGACATTATGAATTCATAAATGGTGTAAATTATTCTTTACTAAAATCATATAATTTGGAAATTATTATTTTAAATAAAACCATAAAATTAAAATCCAATTTGGTTAGAAATAAATCTTTTTCCTTTTGACCAAAATTTTGTTTAATATTTTTTAATGGATAGAAATCTATAAAATAAAACTATTGAATATTTGAAAGTGTTTAATATAAAAATATTCAGGCTATTACATCATTCCCCCTTTTAAAAACCATATTCTGACAACTTTATTTACTTATTCAACAAGTGGGGATACCTCTCCTAAATAGCACTTTTTGATTCTAATGTTACTTCACTAACCATATTATTTCTCCAAAAAACCATAACATAGTGAGTTAACCTCTTCCACAATACTAGCTCCCAATAGTCAAGAATCTGACTAGGTTGTTCTTCATAATAAGATTCTCTTCCAACTGAACTACTTCAGGATAGAAAACATGAGATGAATCTGGAAAATGTTTCATCATCGTTGAAATATAAAATATTTTTTTACATGTGATAAACTTGAAAGAAAATCCACTCATTAGGAAACTGATCCAACTTTCTAAAGTATTTCATAAATTATAATGAACCACGGACTTAACTTTCCCTTTTTATCCAATCACAGAACACTTTTCCATGGTTATACTTTAAGAAAAACATAAACTCCTGCCTCAGAAGAAATATTTTTCCTTCGATCATCCATAAAAAATTTCTACCTACATTGACCCATCCCAATATATTTTTTTATCAAAATCACCTTATCATAAATTTCCTCTACCAAATATGGTTCCATCAACTTAATTTCTCCAAATTCAGCCTACAATGCTTGTATTTGACATTTCTTTCTATATAATGCCTCAAATGGTTTCATATGTATACTGGAATGAAAACAGTTATTATAAGAAAAATAAATTAAAGTAAAATGTTGATCCCAAATTCCATAGTAATCCACTTAAAAAGAATTAAGCATATATTACATGGTCTTAATTGTCCATTCATCAATCAGATTAAGGATGGAAAGATGTCCTGAACTTTAATTTAGTACCCAATGACTCCTAAAGTCCATTCCGGAAATTAAAAGTAAATACGGGATCAAAATCAGAGACAATGGAGAGATGAACTCCTTGTAACCTGACTATCTCCATGAAATATAGTCGAGAAAAGTGATCCAAATACATATTACCTATAATGAGAAAGAAATGTGTAGAATTTAATTCATTGATCAATAATAACCCAAATCAAATTATTACCTAAAAATTACTTTGAAAATCCCATTGTGAAATCCATTGATATATTTTCTCATTTCCACTCCAGCATTGGAAAAGGCTAAAGAATTACCTTCATTAATTTTCAGCTTGACTTAACCATTTGAAATTTCATAGTTTTCATGTAAAAGTCAATAAAATCAATTTTTATTCCATCACACAAGTAAAAATATCAATGGTATTTATACATCTTAGTGTTTCTCAAATGAACGAATAGTGGATAACTGTGAGTTTCACTTAATATCTCTTTTTTCATATAAGTAACACGATGAACACATAATCTATATACAAATCTAAAAACACATTTTTTATCAAAATTATGATCTGGAAAATTACCCTTCTTAATGGATTCAACCTTTTCCTATAAAGAATGATTCTTCTTATGACCTTTATTATTTATTTCTGAAAAATTCAACTGCACTGAAACCTAAAACAAAATAGAGGAAGTCCCTGCATACATAACTTCTTGGAAAAAATTTCATTAAATAATTAACCAAAGGGTCATGGCCTAAACATAACATGGTTAATGTATCATTAATTTTTCTACTAAGAGTATTAGCTACATTTTTTTCCTTTCAAATATGATAATGAATCACGCAATCATAATCCTTGATCAGTTCTATCCATCTTCTCTGTATCATTTTCAATTATTTTTTATCGAATATATACATAAATTTTTTTGATTAGTCTGTATTTCAATGTTTACCCCATATAAATGATGCCTCATAATTTTAAATGAAAAAAGCACAACAAATTTTTTTTGATCATGTGTAATGTAATTTAACTCGTGAGGTTTCAACTGACATGAAGCATAAAAAATTACCTGATCATTCTACATCAAGACACAATAAAGTCCCCTCAATTAATATTCACTATATATTAAAATTTTACAATTTCTAGATAGAAAGTAAAAAACATGAGCATTCACCAATATTTATTTCATTTATTTAAAACAATCATCACATTATTTTGTTTAGATGAAGTTAACTCCCTTTTGAGTTAACTTAATCAATGGGCTAAAAAACTGAGAAATGTATTAAAAAAACCATCAGTAGAAACCTAATAATCCAAAAAAATCTACAAATCTTTGTGAAATTTATGTGTCTTGGAAATTATTCAATAACTTTTTTTATTAGGGTCAAAAGTTATGTAAACGTTTAAAAAATTTGACCAAAGAATGAATTATTTTTAACCAAAATTAAAACCTAATAAATTTCCCATATAGTTTATTTTCTTTTAAGGTTTAAAAAAATACTTAGGTTCCTTTCATATTCCTAGTAAATTTTAGAATATACCATAATATCATTAATAAACACTACCTCAATCATATCGAAGAACTCATGGAAAACTTTAGTCATAAGGCCTATAAATACTGTAGGTTCATTAGATAACCCAAATGGAATAACAATAAAATCATTATTCCCATATCTAGTCTAAAATTTATTCATTCTAATATCTTACTCCTTCACATTCAAATGATGTTACTCTTACCTCAAATAAACCTTTGAAAAATATTGATCTCTTTAGAGATGATCAAACAAATCAGTGATATGAGGCAAAGGATAATTGTTCTTTATAGTGATTTCATTCAAGGATATATAATCAATTAAATGTCTCATCGAACCATATTTCTTTTTAAAAAATAAAATAGGATCACCCCATGGTGAAGTTCTAGGATAAATGAAACCTTTGTCAAGTAATTATTATAACTTATTTTCTAGTTCTGCACGTTATACTTGAGTCATTTGATAAGGGGGTTTAGAAATAGGCTTAGTATATGGTACTAAGTCGATAGTAAACCCAACCTCCCGATTAGGACGAACACCATATAATTCATCAGGAAAAATATCCACGTATTCATTTACTACTAGGACCACACTAATCTAAAAAATCTCTCTTTTCGAAAATATGAGCTAAGAAACTTTCACTTCCATCTCTTATCAATTGTTTTATCTTCTTGGTAGGTTATAAAAGGTATAAAATTATTGAATAAAACATTATTAGCTCTAAAATATATCTTATCATGATAAAATTAAAGGAAATCCATACTAAAAATAACATCAAACTCTATTATGGGTAGTTTAACAAGATTATCAAGAAAGACTATCCCACTAATAATAATAGGAAGGTCCCTATAATTTTTTTTTATTTAATAACTCCACTTAGAGTCTTCACCAAATATTCTAAGTTCATTTAATCTGATGATATTCCAATTTTACTTGAAATTTTCTTATAAATGAATGAATTTTTAATCTAGAGTCAAAAAGCGTATTGGTAAAGTTTCAATAAACAAATATTATACTTGTCACCACTTTACGGGATGGCCCAACAACAACTGTCATAATAGAAAATTATTTTTACACACCTTTATATTTCTGATAATGATGATATCAATCCTGATCAAGTGACTTCATAAAAATGTTAACATAATATCCCAACTCATTACAACTAAAACATCTCACCATGGATTTCTTATCTGTTATATCATTCTTAGATTGTTCAGAATTATTTTCTTTATAGTTAGGAGACCTGTTCCTAAACATAACACACTTGTAACACTTTAGAGATCCTTAGAAACTTTCATCAAAATATGTTTTACCACACTTGGAACATGTTGGGGGCTTACCTCCACAATTCTTAGCTAGTTTATTTCCTATTGTTTTCCACCTTTACTGTTTATTACCTTTTTCATCTAGAGTAACATACGTGTTGAAGAACTCCATCTCAAATTTCTCATCACAATGGTAAAATTTATAATAACTTTTATATTCTTGGGAATAAAAATTTCTTCATAAACCTCATTTCAATTCGAAGTAAAAATAATTAATTTTTCTATCATGATATAGAATAAAATTTGGTATATATATGGATAATCTTGAAAACATTTCTTTATATGTGGCCACTGAATCTTTTCCATTTTACTTCAATTCCAGTAATTGTTTCTCCATAATAATTTGAAAAACCTTAGATGAATATTTCTCAAGGAAAATATTCTTAAATGTGTCCCATTACATAGCCTCGAGATCATCTTTTTATATGTTATTCTTAACCAAATACCACCATCAATCAACCTAATATTCAAAATTATTATTGGAAAGGGTTACATTTTTATGTTTTGAAAATCCCATGAATTACAATATCTTCTCCAAGGCATTGATCTATCCTTTGGTGACCATATGTTTAAATGATCTACTAAATAATGGGGTACATTGTCTCAGGAAATTATCTACTATTGAAAAAAAATTTGTGGTTGATCCAGTTGATCACTATCATAGATACAACCACTATTTATAGATTATGTCAATTGATACACTATTACAGAAAACTATTCTATTCAAATTCCATCCATATCCAGATACTTATTTGGATGGATAATTTCCATTTGTTGTCGTCCCACAAATGATTCCCTCTTTCCTCTATGAAAAAAAATCTGAGAAAACATAGTTTAGTCAAAGAAACATGGAAATCATCAAAAACTATATCATTTCAATTGAATCATTAAGTGAAATCCTTCAAGGGAAGTATATTAACATTATCCAGACCTCTGAAGTAATCTAATCCTTGATCTAACACCAAATATAAGGAAACTGCCTTAAAAAGTACTTAATCATGTATCCTTAGACTACATTTCATTTTCTTTCATTCCCAAAGATCTTTTAGGTTTATATTTATAGAGAGTTTGTTTATAACTTTTAATTAAAATACCATATATACACAAAGTGGAAACCTCTAATTACTTTCCATTTTCCCATAATATATATTTTTTTAAAATAAAACATTATTTATTTTCATGAAAAATCTTCATAACTTTAAACATGATTTCATACTTGTTCTTACCAATTTTTAAACCCTATTAAAAACATTTAAAAATGTCATATTAGCACAAACATATCAGTAAGGGATATAAAAAGTAATTAATTTGTTGGTCTAGTGAAAAACATGAAATCCCACATAATGTTTAAATCTATCTCGAATGTTATATGAACATTTGAAATAAAAATTTTCTATATGAAAAACACATGCACTTTTACTAAAAGAAAAAAGTTAAAACCAATAACAGGAAAATAAAAACCCTTTTTCGAAACTTGGAGAATCTTATTCATAAAACTCTTTCAAAACCCATGTATTTGGAATAACCGTACATCTCACTTCCCATAAAATTATTTAGATAGCATAGTCATTAACTAATGAATTATATAGCTATGATGGGGATCACCCTTCATATAAGCTATATTAGGATAACCTATATTCATGATCTATAATGGGGTTTAACCCTTTGTATAAGCTATATCAATCTAACTCATGAGCTATAATGGGTCTCAACCCATCATATAAGTAGTATTAGTCTCACCCATTTTTTTATAATGATCATGTACCATATCTTAAATAAAAAAATTATGCTTGAAAATTTTCACCATAAAACCCTTTTAAAAACACCATATAACTCATACAAAAAAATCATTCAGATATCAAATTACCCTGTTCTTTTAAAAACCCATTTTCAACACCAAAATACCTAAAAATGGAAAGAGTGTATTTATTTAATGAAAATGTGAAATATTATGAAGGAATCCAAGCTTAAAATAACAGTTATGATGGTGGGAAAATTCATTATATCCATATATGTTAAAATAGAACATATCTTTTTAAATTTTTTAAAATATTCAAACATTCCGTATAAATATTCCTTTTAGAAAACCTTTTAAATAAAGTCAAAGAAAATCATTTATTAAAATATAAAAACAAACAACATAATAAAGAAACCATTTTAATTAAAAATAACCTTGGGAACTTATAAAAGAAACTTCAAATAATTGAGGTGATATAACAACAATAAATTTCATTCATGTTGTATATGTAAAAAATACATTTCTATTGACTTTTTTAAATAGAGTTGAAAGAGGAACTTTAAAATTGGTTTTTTTAAAATAAATTCTCTTACCACTTTGAAAACATTTGAATCATAAGATATAATTTATATATCATGAGATTATAAAAATTTATGATATAAAATATCAAATAGGTTCTATACACTTCTCATAAAATAATATAGGGGCATAACTTCAAAATATTCCTCAATGAAATAACATTGAGATAAAGTCCCCTACCTTGAGTTTGAATCATCATGTATGTTCATTATCATCATAGATAATAAACTTATGTTAATGATTTAATTTATTAATAACCATTTTCAAGTTTATTATTCCTTTTATTCACTTATTAACATGTAATAAATGATTAATTAATAAATTAAGGTTATGTTGGATGTTTTGATGATATTTAACTTATGCGTTGAAAATGACTTCAGTTGGTTCATCATGGTAAAATTGGTCATTATTTAAATTTATGTAGAATATTAATCATTAAAAAATTATCATTTTTAAACATAAGTTGTTATTTGAAAACTAACCATAAAATATGGTTATGAAAAATAAACTACATTACAATCCTGGAGACGGTAGGTCATACATACGCATGAGTAATTCATCCATTTTTCAATGATCATTATAAAATGAAGGTAAATATTATGTTATATTTAAATAATTATTTTCATACCATATATATCATATTATTTCATTACATATACTTATATGTATCATCCATGTGCTGTGGTGATAAAAATTAATTACATCGCTTCGTGGAGGTGGTTGTCCACATGTACGCAACAACAACATTATCATTTTCCAGTGTATGGAACAATAAAAAAATAAATGTTATAATATAATAATAGAATGATAAATATGTAATTAATATAATATATATATATATATATCTTAAATCCATCATTATAATGGGTTTTGAGAGATGTTTTGGAAAATGAATTATATTGGTTCTCGAGGTAGTAGCTCGTCGTACACACGAATGATGAATTTATTTCCCATTTGATGAAGGATGGAGATTGATATAGGTTTTAAAATTAACATAATAACAAATTAGTATATAGAGTATACTATTTTTATTATTTTACCTGGGTTTATTAAAATTTTATTGATTTTTAATAAGAAATAAAACTAAAACATACGGATAAAAACATTACCTCTTCTTTGGAAAACCTCCTTTTATTAACACCTCAATCCATCTATGGATGGTTTTATACCTAAACTAGGACCTATAGAATGAGTTTAAGTATTATAAGAATTTTTATTAATAATTTTCTGAACCAAATGGTTTTTGATGTTTAAATAAATGCAAATAAGAGGTTCTCTTTTATAATATAGGGGGTGGGGGACTCTTGGAATCCTCAAAATATTAAATTAATATAAATTAATTTTCGATACAAAATGGGTCCAGAATAATTTATTTAAAATATAGGGTGATTATGGGTCAAAATACCATTTAATAATAAAATTTATATTGGTTTTAACTATTTTTTAATCCTTATCATTTTCTTTTAACCCTTCGTTAACCCTTTTTCAACTTACCATGAAAACAAGGTTTTTTATACATTAAGGGCCAATATAGATACTATAAATAGAATCAAATCCCATTAATAAACCATTATTTATTTTATAAACCATATATTATCCACTTTTATTAATCTAATAATTTTAATAACTTTTTATAATTTAGTAAAATATTATTTATTATAATATATCATTAATGTAAATTTTTTAGAACTATTCATTAATTTGATTTTAATTACATCAATACAAAAAGTAAGATTCAAAAAAACATTATAATATATCTCTAACATGTTATTTTAATCAATAAAATTATTTTACCAAATTAATTTACCCAAATAATAATACTTCTTATATTTTTAATAATATTTATTTTATTTTTCCATTAATGGAATAATTAATGCATCAGTTTTGTGTAAGCACTTAAGGTAATTATTTATTCACTAAAATTTAAAAATAAATTACCAGGATGAATATAAATCTATTTTATTTCAAAATAATACTTATAAATTAAAATATCATCTAGTAATATATATGTCAAAAATACTACATTTAATAAAAATGAGTGTGACCTTTTTTACTTTGCATGAAATAAAATATTATAAAGGTCATAATCTCATCAAACTGTCTAGAAAATTACAAATAACCAAATATTGGATGAGTATGGAATAAATTGACTCATAAAATAAAATTAATATAAGTTTTCTTGTCAATTTATATTCCTTGTAATTTTATTTTTAACATTAATTATTCATTTTACCCTTTACCATGGTAAAACAAATTTCTATGTTTAGTATTCGTATTATACAAAATTAAAAGGGATATATATACAAAATTTCTACCCATTGATTCCAAATATAAAATTAATATTTTCAAAATTTCAAATCATATAAGTGGTATTATTTAATTTTAAAAATACACTAGAAAAGTTCAACGAAAAACTATTTTTTTGAAAAATATCCTTTTTAAATATAAAATGTTTTTGCAATAAATTATTGTATAAAATTAATTTGAAAAAACATAATTGGATCATTTTAATTAAAAAGGAAAAAATTAAATTATAAAACATATCAAAAATATAATCTTACTTAATAAATACTTTATAAAAAATTAAATTTTCATTTAAAAATCCGTATTTTCACTATTCATTGAAAAATAAATAATTATAAATAATTATCAAAATTTCATCTTAATATGGTTTTGAAATTCTGAATTAAAAAATTAAGTTAATATTTCCAAATTTAAATTCTAAATTTTATAAATAAAACCATATAATGAAAATCCAATTAGTTAGAAATAAATATTTTTCATTTTGGACAAAAAATTATCTAAGGATTTTATAATGAATATAACTCTATAAAACATAACTAATAAATATTTGAAAATTTTTTATATAAAAATTAAATGTGCTATTTTATTCTTGGTCAAGAGGAATACTTGGAATATCTTTGAGGAATACATCAGTGTATTCCCTCCAAATGGTAATGCCTTCAAGCATGATTCTCTCAGTTTTTACAATCGTTTAAAATAAATATTCCTGCCCATATAGAAATAATATACATTTTGGAATAGAATAATTCAAGGTAGATTCTTCCTCCTCCTTACACTTATAGAGAATCATAACATGCCTTGGGATGTGAATATTTATTTCCCTCTCTTGAAATTTATGGTTGGATTTATATAATGATAGCGAATCCATTACCTATAGAATGAGACTCCATTAAAATATGTAATATAAGATTTAATATATGATTTAGTCCACAAGCATTGACTGGGTAGGAATTATATCATTGAGATGAAAAATATACTTTTTTTTATTCTCACATATTGCTCAACCCTTATGTTTTGCGGTGGTGTTTTAATAGTTCTACCATACTTGGAAGATATAAAAGAATATATTAAACCAAAATCAAATAGTATGTTCTCTAATATTGAATGAATAATTAGTATACCTATAACGACATAATTTTTTGGATCCACCTCAATAATAGTTATAACATATTCCATTTCCTAATCTATAACACTTAGAGATTATTGTCACTGATTCTCACCAACAACCATTATCTTATAGAATTGGAATATATAATTCCCATGTTTCTCATAGCTAAAACATTGTATTGTAGGCTGAGTGTGGATATGAACCTTCTTTTCTTCTTCTATATTAGTTAGTTACTTTATTTCCCTTGAGTAATGATTATCCTGATGCCCCTATTTTTCACATTTGAAACATCATCAGGTTTCATTGAAATAGTATCCATAGTTATTCTTTCCACACCTTTAGCATATGGGGTGTGGGTTTTTCTTTCCTCTGGGAGATTTATCTATTGATACTATTAAATAAAACTCTATTTTACACATTTTTTCTCTAGTTCCATGTGGCCATATAGATTAATCGATCTCCAACTCAAATTTTATGGAATAATGGACAATATCATCATGGATATAAAAGTCGCAAATTGATAATGCTTTTCATAAAAGTAGAATTAACGCACTAAAGAAACACTCTACCATTATTTAGGTATTTACAAAAAATGTGGAGGCATTTCATATAATCCTTGTGAAGTTTTACTCATATTATTAAATAGAATCATCTTCATTTTTCTTCAGTCCATGGAACTACCTCTACTTTTCTAGATAGAGAGTTTATGGAAAATATTTACTGAAAAATATTTTCTTGAAGACTTCACAGTCCATGGAATCAATATCCTCTTTAAAATTTTTATTCTTGATCAGTGTCCACCACTGATTGAATTCTCCCATAATGTGATAAAATCAATAACAAATTTATATTTCTCTAATCATTGGTGGACATAGAATATATTCTAAATAATTTTAATCCATTATTCTATGATGAGTAGATCAGACGCTCCACTCATGGAAGGAGGCCTTTGTCACATAAAATACTCGACTATGACTTGCTCTTTCTTTGGAGGAGGAGGGAATTCTATATGAGTAAAGTCATTATTAATAACATGATATCATTAATCCTATAATTCCATGAATTTATTAACTCTCACTCCCATAAGGTTAGTAATATCATTTGGGTAGTTATCACATTGCCTATTATATTGGTTGTTGTCACTGTTTCTTCTATTTCCCAACTTTAACTAAAAATAATAATTAAAGATTAGAATACACTAACATAAAAAATGGAAACATATAGACATAGAAGTAATAACATATAAATTATAAGTGTATCCTACCTTATGAGTCAATAGGTTTTGATCTAGGTTATCTATGGTAATGTTTCCTATTAGGTTTTATAACTTAAAAATGTGTTCAAGTCTATCATAATGGTTCATAAAGAGTTTGTAAAATTCCAAGACATATCCCTCGGGGTATTGAACCAAGTGTGTAGAAAGGACTATTTTATCTTGAAAAAGGTGAAAATTGATTCAAATACCATTTTTTCCTTTTCCTTTTTATTAACCCTATATAAAATTGTGCTAGTTCCATATTAACTTGTAGTATCAGGACAAGGATGTAACTTCTTAGAAATAACTCGCTCAATAATTCACCAAAACTCAAAGATATTTTATTATACTTTGACAATTTCAAGGGTTATCACAAAAATAATTCTATTACCAATCCATTAAAATAACTATACCTTTATATGATACTAAATTTAGTGACTCAATACTTTTACACATATTATTACCTGATTTTTAAACACAAATATCCAATAAGTACAACCCAAAGATCATGAGTCCTAGCGTATTTGGAAGAATAATTTCATAATACATCAAAAATAAACTAAAACATGAAATCCTTATTTTATTTTATATAATGATTCCTTAAATCCATATTATCTCCTAAAACTGCATAAGATAACCTAGGTAATGCTTAAAATAAAGGGGTGATCTAAAAACCCCAATAAGGGAATAAACATGATAAGGACACATAATGTGCGAGTCAGAAGTATAACATGATTTCATAAAAGAGAAGGATCATTAGTATTGAAATAGAAGAATAAAATAAATATCAGGGTGTTATAAGATCATATAAACATAGGAAATGTAGCAGAAACATATATCATGATAGAAACACGAGTCAATTCTATCTTCTTAGACAATATCACATGGTAGAAAAAGTACCATAATGGATTAGGTTTACTACCTAGTCCCATACATAACATATTACAAGACAAAATATTTACCCAAATCATTGGAGTTCTATATGGTCACACCCATCTTAATATGTACATTCTTATGAGTTCCACAAAAATAATTCAATCTTAAGGAAAAAAACATAAAAATTTCTCATGTAATGAAATGTATTACATTTGAGAAATGAACTTATGGAATTTATTAGCCCACCAATGTATGTTATAATAATCTAGTTATATATTTGATATATAAATATATATATATATGTATATATAATTTATAATTATTCCATAATATTAGAGAGATATATAGAAAGTGAGTTAAAGAGAGAATGGTCATAACCCAAAGAAAAGGGTGGTTTAGAGAGATCCCATACATTGAGTCTGACTCGCCGTGTTCAATATTTATCTTATTTCATAATAAAATTATTTTAACTTTTTTACATTTTTTTGGAACATTCTTCAAGTTTATTATTCATTGTATATTCAATTACTTAATCATTTAGGTTCATGTCAAACGTTTTGACGATATTCAACTCATATGTCCAAAATCACTTCAGTAAGTTGACTAAGGTCAAAGAGATTAATAAATTTTCATATACTAATAATGAATTAATTTAAAATTTTATACATAAATTATACTTCTAAAACCATCCATGAAATATGGTTATGAAAAATGTACTACATTATAATCCTGGAGATGATAAGTCGTATGTACAAATGAGTAACGTTTCCATTTTTCAACGATCACGATGGAACGAAGGTTAGTAATATTTTATCAATTGATAATGGTAATCATATCATAAATAATATATTATTTCTTTAAATTTAGTTATATATACCATCCATGTTATGTGATAATGAATAATGAATCACATCACTTTGTGGTGGTGGCAATCCACATGGGCACATGAATGACGTTCTCATCTTTTAATGAATGGAAAGGTAAGTTAATATTTGATATATTAAATTTATAGAATGAAAAATATTCCATTAATATCATATATATAAATTAAATTTTTTATAATAAATATCTATGAGATGAGATGAGGGAAAATGAATTACATTGGTTCGCAAGGTAGTAGTATACCATACACACGAATGATAGTTTTGTTTCCCATTTGATGGAATAGGATTTATATGTTGGTTGTTAAATTACAATAATAACATATTATTATATTTCAGATACTAATGTTAGTATATCCACATGTTTGAATAATATTTTAAGGATGTGGAAGTAATAATAATATAAAAAATATTGGTCATGAATGATACCTCTTATTCAGAAAACCTCTTTAGGTTTTCACCAAAAGTCGTCCTAAGAGGGTTTTATAATTAAATAAAGGATTCTAGGATGTGGGAAGTGAATTAAGAAAGGTATTTTTTCTGGTATTTTATGAAATAAAATTCATGTGAAGTATGTATATAAAATGATAGGAGGTGTCCTTTTTTACATAGGGGGCCCCAAACTTGTATTTTTTTCAATGTTTTAAATTAATGTCAAGTAAATTTCTTTAAAAATTTCTCAAAATAGATCATATTAAGAGGTGACAAGGGTGAGGCCAAAATAAAACAAAAAATGGGGTTTTATTAAAATTTTATTTATTTTAAATCTTAACTTTATAGATTAAATCATTGTAAACCTATTCAAACCTTAACCATGGTAATAGATTTTTATTGTTTTTACTATTTGTTATGACAAAAAAATAAGTTCACCTTATTTCCTAAAATTAATTTTTATGATTAAAAATATGTAATTCATTTTATCAAATTGTAATCATATAATTGGAAGAGTTTAATTTCAAGTACAACTGGAAAAATATGACAAAAAGTATTTTTTCAGGAAAATAAATTTTTTAAGAAATAGATGATCTTATATTAACACTATGAAAAGAAATAATCATTATATGAATTAAAATTAATTTATATATATAATATAAATTTAATTTAAATATTTTATTACAAGTGGTTACTTTTGTTAATTAAAATGGATAAACTTTATGCCCTTAATAATAATATATAGAAAATAGCCTTTTTAAGCATAAAAATAACCTTATACAAAAATAATGAAAAAATCTGATTTGAATAAAATTAATTAGATAATTATAAATAAAATGGTTCATATTTCACTTTAATACAAAATATTAAATATAATGGTACTTTTTTATTACTTTATTCAATGAAAAGAATTGATAGTATCTGAAAATAAGTATTTTTCACTATTCACTGAAAAATCCCTCATTTAAGAAAAACATCCAAGAATTCCTCCAAATTGAATTTTAATATGATTATTTAAAAATTTAAATTTTTTTATCCAATTAGTTTTCTAAAATTTAAGTAAATTAATTATAATATTTTCTCTCAAATAATAATTTTTGAAGAAAACATATTTTTTCAAGAATAAAACGCCTTCATTAAAAATTATATTCTTATTTCCTAGGAATTTATCAATAAATTTATATTTATTAAGAAAATTATATATATATATATATAATAATAAATTATTTAATACTATCCATAACTACCAATTTAATTTCTGGGTTATAATGATCATGTTAAAATTATCATGGTTTTTTAGGCATGATGCAACATTTCATATACACTATCAAACATAGTTTTCTTTTTAAAATATTACGGGGTTAAATCATAACCCGTACATATCATAGGAACATAATAATAAATCCACAAATAAACACCATTATATAAAATAAATTAAATTATCCCACAATAAACCATAGTTCATGATATGTCATTCAAATACAAGTCTACACAATAAAGTACAAAAATAAACTCTTAAGAAGCAACATTGACAGTAACCCCGAGATCCAAGATTTCCATCTCAGTAACCAAATATATCCTAGAAACTAGTAAAAAAAATTTATATATAAATATATATTTGATCATACATGTATAATGTGTTGTTACCTCCTTGAAATCCCTTATTAAAATATGGAATAAGTATATTAATACGTCAGTGAATAAACCAAAGAACCAACAAGAACCTTCCAAGGAAACTATCAACCATCCTCACCAAGGATCACTCACCTAATAATTCAAAAAATTAAAATAAAATTAAAATTAATGAATAGAGTAAAAGGGTACCTTATAATCCCTTCTCCACTTGTTTTTCTCTCTCACACTCCAACACTAAATGTCTTATCCTCCCAACCCTTCTATAGTCAGGCCATAGAACATTATACTAATCCCATTACATCTAATGTTGATCAGACCATAGCCATAAATACCCCAACCCATGTAGAGTTCAAAACCCTTCTTGAAACCATTATCAGCAAATCTATAACCATAACAACAACCATATATCACATTTAAACCACACATCTCAACCTTATCACATATCAATCTCAATATAGTTTCTTGAACATTAAGTGCATCAACCTCATTCCCTCCTACCATACACGACCCCCACCAATTATCACCACATCTATATAACTAGTTTTATATGATCCATCACATCCTATACCACACCTAGAAGTGACAGTGGAGAAGAGTGATTACTCATCCATCCATTCCCTCACCAAACTGTATATTGGGGAAAATATATATAACTGGAAAAAAAATTCGGGATTCATAAGGTTATATAACTTGGGTGGGTGAATAAAGAAATAAAAAGAAAATAAAATCATAATAAAAGAACACACAAGCCTAGTATACTGGTTTCACATGAAAAAACTACTATTGTAGACCATAATCATCCCCACTATGTCACTATCACACATTGATATTTCTTCCAACTATCTCACCACAGACCAACCCTTCTTTATAAAAAACAGCCACCACAACCATGTGTAATTTTATACTTAATAAATTCTAGATTAACAATTATCATCTATATTAAATTAATTTGGATATTCACATCCATAATTATTGAAAAACCATTCCCAACCATCACCCATGATTAATCTAGTCATTACCCATTCATTTTAAGAAATTAATTGATTTACATCCCATGTTTATTTGATTATATTCATAATAATTACCATATAAGATCCCCTACAAAAGTAACACAAACTAAAACACTACATTAAATATTCCAATAGAATAGAAAAACAAATTCCAGCAATAAGCACATCCACAAACCACCTTTTCAAAATATCTTATCACATTCATTTAATATCTCTAGCATAGGTGATAGAACATCATTAAAAATTCAAATAATTGATTATTTACAATATTTATGTGGTTCACATTTTATGAAAGGTTTTTCCATCATTTAAATCATGGAAACAATGCAATAAATGTCCTGGTAGTAAAAAAAATATCAACATTGTTCATTCAAAAAACATATCTGCAAGTCATAAAAACAAGTAAAACTTTCTAGATCACCCCTTACCATCTATTTTCTTTAATACAATTCATTATATTTATTAAAACAACTCACACCATAAAACTAAAGAAATAAAATTTATGAAGCTTATATAATTCACACATAAATAAATAGAGTACTTGAATACCCAGCCACAATCGAAGCTTTAGCAATCCCTTCACATGAACAAGGTGAAGAAGAGATGATCACCTAGCTGAAATCATTCAAGGGAATCCTAAAAAATATAGGACACAAAAATTTCCATCAAATACATGAATCAAGGTTATCTCAAAATGAATCAAATAACTACATAGCCCCTTCGGGATTAAAGAATGGAAAGTAAACTAAGAAAAAGGGAAGGGAAACTAACCTCAAATCAAAATTGGTCAATCCATTAATGTATTATAAAAAATTCGATCAAACAACTCTAAAGGGTATCAAAAGTCACAAAAATTTCTCAAAGTTCATTATAAAAAAGATAATTAAAAACAATTCATAGTGAATTCCAAATATATACCCATCCTCAAAAAACACAAGAGTATGATGCAACAGATGATGATTCCAGCCACAGCGAAAGCGCCATATAGAGTATTCCAAACTCATTATTTTGTAATAGATGATTAATACAAGGTGTATATCAAGGATAAACACTATAACCAAATTAATTGAATCAAATATTAATTTATGATAGAAATTATGAACCAAAACATAGGATCATAATATACCGATTTATAATTAATTAAAGAAATTAGGAATTAACATTGGATGATTTTTTATTGGTTGATGAATCTTACAATGTCTCTAAACTATAACAAAATTTCAATGTAGATATAAATTATAGATTCCCTCCTATGGTGATCCACTCGTGCTTCATAATCCTCAAAGCATTGTTATAGGAATCTCTAGTAGTTGGCATGGTAAATCCTAATTATTGCGTCTTATATTATGATTTCCCCAAGAATCACTTCCAGAAGGATTCTATTTAATATATATTGAATCAAGAGTTGGGATGTATGAGGATCTATTTCCATTCTTAAGATAATTCTTGGAGTGGGATCTCTCATGGGATTTAAGAGTATTCTTCAAATTTTGTTGTTCATGACTAAATGAAATGGAATCCCCTTTTAAAAATAATATAATTGTGTTTAAATAATACCCGGGTTAAAAAATAATAATTACACATACACCATTATTAATTATTTAATCCATATGGAATCCCAGGTCTATAATAATAATAATATTATTATTTTTTATATACCCAAAACTAGAGAATTAATTAAATATTATTTATTAAAATAATATTTAATATATATTACTTTTAACAGAACCATTAAATTCATTCTATCATTCATCCACAATATTTATCAGGACCTAAATAATGGAAATTTATTTAATAAATAAATACCACTACATTATTCATTAATAAATATATATATATATTACATTCAATAAAAAAAATTTAAAAAATATTATACTCACAAAATATTCTCTTGAATAACTCGTGATGAGATATACATGATCAAGAAAAGGATAATAATTATTAAACCACATATATTAATAATAATTACTGAACATATAACATAATAAATAATATTAATATTTAACAGATTTCTTGGATACACTTATTGTGTGACCCGCTAGGACGCTTTCTCAGTGGAATTAGGTGAAGCAACCCAAAGACCAAGGATAACATCTTAAAACACACCAATAAACCCATAAAAAAATAATTTAATTATAAAATAAAAAAAACATCATATGAATACATACTGTATAATATAATCCATTTATCATTATATCTCTTATCAAGCAGGTTATATGCTGGTGTCATCAACTAATAAGCTTGATCTTTCATTCTTTGAATTTATAGAAATGAACTTTCCATTCGAAAACCTTATCTGTGGATTTATTTAGGATGTATAATTTCCATAAAAGGGACAAAGATATAAAATTCTATTAAATAATAGAAGGGAAATATTTTTTCTCATATTATTCATTAATGAAGTATTATTTGTGACTCGCCTAAAGTATCTTACTTCACCACAAACATATGCTGTCATGGTTTTCTTCAGTACAACAAATTACATGACACATAATATCCATTACTAATAATTTTAAAGTATAAGGATCAATAAATAAATCCTCATAATGTAACAACCAGTGACACATATAAATGTGGATTTCCTACTGGCTGATCTTGTTCCCATAATCTCTAACATTGGAAATTACCAAGGGTGCACACCAAGGGAAGGTTCCTCAAATTCATATGAGTCTCCATCCCTGATATAATATACCATTTTTTCCCTCAAATGATTTCATCTAGTTATAGAATATATATTTAAGAATTTTATCATTTCACTTTTGGGTTCTTATCATATCAGGGAACTCCTATAACCATCAGGTGTGATAGCTGCAATTAGGAAGTTATCAAATATTATGTAACATATAAAAAATCATGATGTGATAATTAGTTTATTTATATTTAAAACTAAAAATGTATCTAATCATAAAGTAAACAAAATTTTATTCTAGGAAACCAACTCCAATAGACTCCCACTTACACTCGAGCCAACTGCGAAAAAACTTCAGTATAGTTTCTCTCCCATTATACTCATAGTTTTATAGAGATAATTCTTATTTCAAGGGGGTTTCCATGTTTTATTCCATGTAAAACCTTCTTACTTTAACTTTACCCCTCCAAGAATAATACCTCAATAATTGATACTTCTAGAGTACGTAACATTTCTATTGGTGTGACCTTGACTCTTTTGTAAGATCCACCACTGTAGTATCATCACAATATATTGTGATAGGTTCTTCACTTCTATTTACAACATCAAGAACACAAATAATGTTTCATATCTAAAAAAATTCTTTGGATGCATCAGAAACCACTATATACTCAGAATCCATGGTAGAATTAGTGAAAACCGGTTGCTTTAAACTCTTCCAACTCACAACGCCTCAATTGAGATTGAAGACATATCCTAACTATAACTTCAAATCATTATGGTCTATCTAAGAACTTTCATCAATATAATCACTGATCACGATCTCTTTTTCTCAGATACCTATAGATATTCATAACAGTTGACAAACTTGTTCACCTGGATTAGATTGATATTTGCCTACCATTCTCAATGTGTAAGAAACATAAATTCGAGTATATAACATGGCATACATGATTGATCCTATCATTAAAGATTATGGGATATTACTCATTATCTCTTTCCCATGTTATATATGAGGACACATTTTCAAGGATAGATATATACCATGTGACAATGGAACTAATCCCCAGATTGGGTTGTTCCATAATAAATATCTTTAGTATCTGATCAATGTATACTCCCAGACTTAGTCCATGGAGCCTCTTGGATCTGTAATGAATGATCTAAATCAATATAATATAGGTTTTTTCACCTAATTCCTACATCAAAAAGAATTTTTATAACCCTTAAAAAATTAATAATGTTATATCTTTGAAAATATGTAATATGCGATCAACATATAATACTAGAATAATGACTGAATTCCCACCAAAATGATTATAAACACATGGCTCACTTTATTATTAATGAAATAAAATTCATTTATAAATTCATAAAATTGAATGATCTATGACCTGGATTCTCTCTTTAATACATAAATGGATCTTTGTCACCTTTATATCATTGTAGCATCAACAAGTGTCACAAACCCTTTAGGTTGTTTCATATGGACATCTTCTTATAGGTCCACCTCAAAGAAAATTATTTTTTATATCTATCTTCCAAATTTCCTAGTAATGGAAAACCAGTATAGAAAGTAGAATTCTAAAGTATTTAAACATGGCAACTGGAGAAAAGATTTTATTAGTCAATTACTTAATGTGGTTTAAACCCTTTATCTGCTAGCCCTGATTTATAGGTACTATATTTACCTTAAATTTCAATATTTCTATTGAATACCCATTTTTAGCCAACAGACATTAAATCAACTTTCAGATTGACCAAAACCCAAACTTTCTTTTGATACATGGAATTCATTTCTGAATTAATGGATTATTTCTATATCACTATTTCTAAGATCTCTACATCATCTTTTTAGGATAAATTTTCTTTTTCTTAACCTTTAATGAGTCGCCATATTCAGTGAATAGAAAACCATATCTCTCTAGTTCGCTTACCTCTTTGTTTCTCCTACAAAATGATTGTATTTTAGGAACAACTTCTTCTATTGGAACTTTTAGAATCTATTCCTATACCAAATCATGCATATCTTGAGAATCACATTCATTGAATTCAATTTTTCTCCCACTAATCATCTTGGGGATATACCCCCTCTCAAGAAATATGGCTTTTCGGGAGATAGTCACCTTCTTTATTGAAAGGTTGTATAGGTATAATCCCCTTGTTTATTTAGGATACTCTATAAAGAAACAATTTATGCTCAAAGGTGATAGTTTTATGCTTGATATTTCCTTAACAAGTTCCTCACATCCCAATACATGATTACGTGACAAAACAGTTTTTTTCCACTTTATAACTCAAAGAGAATTCCATTTAATAGTTTATTTGGTACTCGATTTAGTGTGTATATCACAGTTTGTAATATATATCCCCAAAAGGATAATGGATGATCTTTAAGACTCGTCATCGATATTACTATTTCAAGAAAGGAATGATTCATCCTTTCACTAACACTATTAAACTATGGTGTTTAAGGTGGATTGATTTAAGAAATAATCCCAAACTCTTATAAAAAGATGATAAACACTTATTTAATATATTCACCACTTATATTATATTCACTCATCTTTATTATATTTCCAAGTTGATTATTTGATTCATTCATGAATTATTTGAATTTATCTAAGGAATCTAACTTATACCTCATTAATTAGACATAGTCATATCAACTGAAGTCATCATTAGAAATTATTAAGTATGAATACACACATATATATTCTATTGGAAATGATCCACACACATTAGTGTATACCGATCCAAGAAGCTCTTTGGCCCATTCACCATGTCCACTGAATAGTGGTTTGGTCATTTTTACTTGTAAATAAACATTACATATTTCATGTGGTTTTATCTCAAAAGAGTATAAATGAACATATAGATAGATATTTGTGAAATTCTTCTCATTTACATGACCAAGATGGTGATTCCATAGTTGGGTGATTTAAAAGTCATCGGAACATGATTCATTATTAATTAACAATAATTATTTTCTTAATTTAATAAATATATATTTTTATTTAAATGTTTCATACCATAACATATGTTGAATATATAAAAGAAACATATTTTATTTCCAAAAATTAAAATAAAACTATCTTTATCTAGGTAATATAGAGAAATTATTTTTTGGTAATAGTTGATACATAATAAAAAAATTAAAAACTATAATCATTAATGATGTAAATAAATGGTTATAGTATCTAATGGATAGAGCATCTAGCCTCGCACTATTATTATCCCACAAATTCACCTCTCCTTTAGAAATCTTTTCAAATATACTTATTTCCTACATTTACATATAGATGTCTTCACGAAAAAATGTATCTAGTATTTTATGTGTAGATATATAAAGTTTACAGCTGATAATCAATGAACCTTTATATTCTCCTTCCTTCTAAGTGCAATTCCTCTTCTAGTGGACTTTCTTTTCACCTAAAAAATCTAATACATCCTTTTTCTTTTCTTATATTTAGATCTTTCTTTTCATGGAATTAAATTTATTAGGATCTTTAGACTTATTTTAGTCTTGATCACCATTTCCTTACTCTTCCTTTTCTTTTCACCATAATGAATATGGGTTGGCTGCACACCATATCCTTTTTAACTAAGAGAATGAGAGTAAGAAGTTATGAAGGAATATTTTACTTATTTCTCATGTTATATTTAACAATAAAACTGTAGAAAGACTTGGTTAGTGAGTAAAGGATGATATCTTTGAACAAATCATCAGGGAATTTAATGCCAAATATTTTCAACAGTTCAATGTAGCTAATAAGATTAACTACATGAGTCAGATCTAGTTTTAAATCTCCATGATCGTATGTAAAAAATGCATTGGAGATCTCATATCTCTCTCTTATCAGATTATCCTTATATTGATCACAATTTTGAGATATCATGCAATGTGCATCCATATTCTCATATTGCCTAAGAATATCAATAGTCCTGAATAATGGCATAAAATATTGGACTTTTTGGTATCATCCGAATGTTTATAATAGATATATAACTCTTCCTTACTATCCTTTTGGATAGGAACTTTTAGAATATGGTTTTCAAGAACACATAACTTTCTAGTCGACTATATAGCTATTAAATTTAGTGATATGTATGGAATTCGACCGTATGGTTATTCCATTTAATTATTTATTATGTCCCAAGTTTCCTTTATATGTTATATATTAATATCTATGGGCTTTACAGTAATATTTTGGTTGAAAAAAGGGTAAGAAATGATATTTTATTCAGTGAAGTATATTTACTAATTCTTAATGGTTAAAATTATTACCTTTTGATAAAGTATTCATGGTTTTCATGTTATCCCAAGACTAACTATTTTCTTTATTTATGTATCCCTTACTGATCTTTTTATGCTCATACCAAGTTTTGAATTTTTTTCACAATAAATAAGGAATAATGGAGTCAAGAATGGGATCAAGGAAAAGTTATGTTGTTAAAACATGAAATAATGTCATTTTTTGTTTTAATGAGTAGTTGTTTTATAAAAAAATGGCTAGTGAGTAGAAGTGTCTACTTGTAATATTAAAGTTATTATGTAAAAGTTATGGCCTAATTATCTAAAACTCAAAACCTGAAAATATCATCATTTTCCAATTCTCGACTTAGCTAAATATTATGTAATGTTTAACATTGGATCCTTATAGTTTGTATCAAAGGTTAGTTTATATAACTTTAGAGGTTAGGGTGTTATTTAAGAATAAGTGACATAACCATAAAGGTTAGTATATAAGATAGAGTCATAATTATTTTAGATAAATTGAATGTGTTTAGGATAACATGAATAAGTATATCTTAGTGCTTTCCCTCCTCATAAGATAGTGTATAATGATTTTACTAATATACTCACACTAACCAATTTGGTTTTTGTAAATAGACGGATCTAGCAGGAACCAATGTAACAATGGATGTGAAGAAAACTGTGATGGTTTTCTAAGTGAGAAACCAAATTAAATGGGGGTTGTAATGAGAATTATTGTGGTTATTCTTAACCAACTATCTAGAGTCATTATTGACCACTTGAACCATGGGGATTTTTCTAAGACATCATATATGCGAGAAATGAATCCCTATAGAAGTTCAAGTAATAATCATAAAGGTAAGTCTATTAAAAAACCTATGTGTCAAGGATGTGGAAACAAACACCTAGGAAACTTATTCTAAGGGACATTAAGATATTATTGATGTGGTAATGAAGTTCATATACTAATAAACATCCATCTAAAAATGAAGCGTTCATTTCACTCTAAGAAAGAGAAATAAGTTATTTATGATGAATCAATTGAATGTTTTAAATGTGGTGTTCATGGTAATTACACAAATAGATGTCCAATGAAGAAGGTTTGGGAATGGGATTAGTAGGACCGTAAAAATATATGTTTACCAATACCTAATTCCATTCTAATTAAATATTAGGAAACTAAAAATGACCTATGAAAGGTATGAATTATTTCTTATCTCATGTTTTGACATTATTGAAATCTTAGTCCATTATTCCTGATTTTTTTTTGTAGGAAAGAAGGATAAATGAATAAGATAGAAAAACATGTATAAAGGATCATGAAGAATGTTTGATTATTTAGATGTCTACATTTTAAGCATTAAAGAGTTATGTCAGATGTATGGTGATGATATGATTAAATAAATTAATGATGGGGTTACTTTAAGAAGACTTCAAGTATTTTTAACTCTTAAATTTGATATATAAAAATTTTAATTGAGGAAGAATTATCTTTTCTTTTGTGGATATAATTATAAAGAACCATTAGGCTTTATATGATCCCTGAATTTCAAGTCAATAATGGGTTATTAGTTTTTCGATGAAAAATGTGAGGTATGAAATCACCATTGAGGTTAAAACATGTTAAGGATATTTTTTATAAAATTATATCATTTTGTTAATGTTATTATTATTATACATTTTTAAAAAAAATTACAACATGTAGACAGTATGATAACCCGTCGTGTCGGACAAAGATGTGGGAATCGAACCCACAACCAAAGCGTGACTAATATTTATCGCATACCACTAGACTACGTGAATTCCCTAGTTAGTATGACTTATTATTTTTAGTTAAATGATTTTATTGATTAATATTAAGTTTATTTTGGGAACTTATGCTTTATTAAATGAATATCTATATTATAGGAAAATGATGTGGTGATTATGTGAAAAATGATATTTTAGAAGTTGTTTGCACTTTTGGGGACACTATATGCCTACGGAATATAGAATACTACATTTGATTAGTAATGATTGAATTTTATTTTCGAAGAATCTATATTATTATTGTGGACATATGATGATTTGGGATATTTATGGAAATAATTAACTTATCTTTGAGAATATGTGATTAGGATAATTACTTTTAAGTATGATACTTTAAGAGCAGTCAATGTTATAAATGTTACGATTTATCATAGAAGACCATGTGATCAAATTCTTCTGAGATTTGGGTTTCAATCTTTGTTTAGATTATATTGAAGAATTTAAAGGATAGTTTGGTATTGAATGGCCTTTTTTGACTTTTGTTATTGTTTTTTTAATTTTGGATATTAAGAGAATTATTTTTATAAAATATTATCATTTGGGGATCGTATGATCTGGTACTGACCATTTTGGTATTGGTTAATGCCTAAAGACAAGGAAAATATATATAGATTATTTTTTTGGATTATATGATTCTCTATAAGTTGATTCTAGTACTTCATATGTGACCAAGTCTTCTTGAATAATCATCGTTTGGAGAAAAGATGAGTTTGTGGTGGAAATTTATTAAAGGATAAAACTCTACTTGAAATGTAAGTATATTTACTTATGTTGTTATTCTACGTAGAAAAATAATCCGTCAACTTTATGAAAATGAACATAAAACAAAAATTATGACTGTTTACACTTCCTACTAGGGAATCAATGACCGTTTAACCCATCACAAGTTTTTGGTTTTATTGTGGATAACTTTCACCTAATCAAGTTTTCTATGACTCTCCATAAGAACATGATGGTTAGTTTTCTCTTCCATATCCATGCCTTCATGGAATCGGAGTATGTTTTATCTCATTTGACCTTTTTACTTCTCCTAATTTCTTTTAAAGTGATAGTTTTATTGACTCTTTTTTCGATGTGGGACTTTCAATGAAGTTTCTAAGCCCAATTTTAAAATTGCAAGGATGCAATTTCCAAAAGGAGGGATGGATGTAACAACCCAAGCATTTATAGAATGATACTTTTTATTTATATTAATACTTATGAATGAGATATTAATTTTACATTAAAGTAGATGCTTCTTCTAATAGTGTACTCAATAGAAAACAATGGGTTTCTCTAAAATGTTACGTTGCAGACAATGTTGAGTTATACTGAAAAATAAGATAATAATAATATATTTTTAAATAGTAGTTAACACATAGTCATTGTATTGGTGGAAATGAGTAGAACAAACTAAAATATTATTATACACGTTTTCTAAATGTCTTTATATTTATCCAATATATTTTAGAGGCTTAAAATAAGAATGAATCGAATTTTAAGCATGAAATACTCAAATATTTTGAAAATTTTGTTTTACCACCTTTTGATGGTGATCACTTTTTAAATATATTTTTTGTAACTTTTAAATGTTCTATTTGAAAAAATAAACTAATTATATAGAATAAGAACATCAAATTTACTTCTGATGAAATTTTGGTATTTTTCTGATAAAATTCCAATTTTTATGAATAGTGAAAAATACTACTGACAGAAAATTAATTTTTTTTATTTCAAACACTTTAGGAAAAGTGAGAACCAAACATCCCTTAATGCCAACTAGAACACGACATGACAAAATCCGGTCAACCACAAACCAACCAGTACAACACGAGACTACATATCATAATACCCGTAATCATCTCAGCATCCCACAAAAGAGTCCCCTTCTGTTGTAGCCGTAGCCATAGTCGATTCTCATTCAGAGGCTTATTTATATCACCTCAAGAAGTAGTTATTGTGCCCAAAAATCCCCGCTTAATCCACTGAAGGCTTCTCTGGACAAGGTTGTTTGACCGAGCTGTCTTTTTTTAAGGCAAGAATCACACCTTTGTCCCGCTTAAGGGAAGATCTAGTACACATCGGACACAGGAGATAAGAAAAATATTTCCTTGTTCGCCTTCTTGGTTTAGCAGATATAGGTTCTACGCACTCAGTCATCCTAAGAGTCCCATTCTGGACAATGTCACTGAATGACAGGAGACCTAGACCACTCAAATTTTCCTTATTACCCCTAGAGACATTTTTCCCCTTGTTCTTCGGTGTATTACCCTTGCAACCCGAACAATTCTCCCTCCTTGTCAATGGTGTGTTAATATCACTCGGGGGAAGGCCTTCCACCACAATAGCATCCTTCTCACCAGCCTTAGGGACATCTTCATGACCCAACCTTGCTGAAATTTTCCCTTCCACACAGGGCCCCTCATTATCACCACTGCCCACCAGACCAGCATCCAAGCCGGCTTCAAAAATGTCTTCCGAAAGCCCTTAGAACCTATTAGTAAGTGTGATAAAAGGTCGAGATGAGGGGTATAATCATCTAGAACCCCCAGTACCGCTCGGACTGACCATGCCCAATGCAGAACCCTTTATCCCCACCCTCTGTTAATTTCCCAAAATTTCCCTATCCGAGTGCTGCACCACACAATCCTCTTGCCAACCCAAGCCAGCCTCCTTTCTAGCCAGGGAGTTCGAGGGTCCCTCCAAATCTTTCTGCAGCCTGTTGAAAACTTCTACAACCGTCGGATTAACTTGAGGGGAAAAAACAATTGGAATTTTAGAAGAATGAACTTCCATTTCCATCACCTTGTTAGACTCCTTTCGGCTAACCTAAACCATAGGACTCGGAATTCCTCCATCTTTGAGTCTCGGGGCCTCCAAGACCATACCATACAACGTAGCCACCTCTGATGATCCACCCGATGCCGCATTCTCCCTAACCAAACCTTCTTCCCCCTGCGTCTACCTCCCAACGACGAATCAGTGCTCCTCTTGTGGCAAGCCTCCAAAGAGTGTCCTAGACGCTAGCAAAAAGGACAGAAATCAGTCCAATTCTCATATATCAGCCACTGCTTCCACCTGTATTCTTCTCCAATAGTGATCCAAACATAGTCGAAGGGTAAATGAGAAGCTTCCACTTCGATACATACACGAGCATTCACCGGATAACACACAGCCTCAGTTCGACTATCAAAACACAAAAAACGTCCTACGAGATTGCCTAACATCCGAATCACCAAGGGATTCTGAAAAGGTAAGGGATGGTTTGGAAAGATTACCCATACCGCCAAAGCAAAAGAATCCCAATTCATATGAAAATCCAAGGACCACTGAAGGAGGAAGAACTAAACGTCGTTGAAGCTACAAGGAGCCTTTGACCATGCCTTGATGAGGTCCGCTTCTAATTCAAATCAGATCATAATATGTCGGCTGTCGAGCAATCCAACAACTGCCCTTTCTTAGAGATCCCATCTTCCGAAGATGAACTAGTTGAAGGAGTTGATTGCAGGTTGTATGTGGTTAAACCAGGCAACCAGCGTACGATTCAATAGGGTTGGGGTTTCTGCAAACTCAGAGGAAGAGAGCTGAAGATTAGGTATGCCATCAAGAATTTCTGGAACCTTCGGGCAAATCATAGCTTCCAGGAATGGGGGAAGAAAATCTATATTGGTGAAGGGATGGAAGAACCCTCCTTGTTCATTGGAAGTAATTTTTCATTGAAATTGGACACAAACACATGTCAATATTTTGATAGTTATTAATTCTTAAAAACAGTCTTTGTGGTATTGATAATGGGAATTAATTTTAAATTAATTATTGAAACATCTGTGTTTTGAATTTCAAAATATGGATTCCATATTTCGAATCAGGAGGTACAAATTGTGTAAATAGATACCTTTTATTTTTAGACATTATGAATAGTAACTTCAGAAATTATTTTATTTACCATGGTTAAAGGGTAAATCTGGTAATAAGGGTAAAAAATAATATTATTATAATATTAAACTACCCTAACACATGTCCTAATACAATTTTATAAGGTATTTCCAACCATGGGCATCCTTGGTTTGATTTTTTGATCCCATGGAGCTACTTTGATGTGAAAATGACATTTTATAAAAGTAAAGGAAAATGTAACATAAACATGTATCTTTTAGTATGACAATATTTATATGGGGTTATATAAGTGATCATTTAAACTATAAATATTAATTAGAAATCTAAAAATATTTTCTATATCATGGTATTTTATTTATAATTTTTAGACATCACAAAAAAATAAATTTTTTTATGACACAATGATGATGTAGTGATTACCATATTAATGAATGATTTAAATAAATGAGATTATAAATATCAAAATAAATTTATTTTGAAACTTTTTATGCCATACAATAATTTTAGGGATGATTATTACTTGTTATATTTTAATTAATTAAGGTATTTTGAAATAATAAATTTGTTATGTATTTTTTTTAAATTCCTGATATGAATAGTATAAAAATTGACATAAATGAGTTTTTAAAACAATTACTATTTTATTATATGATATAATAGTCCTAAAAAATAATATTTGTAAAAATTACATATATAATGTTTAAAATGTCATTAATTAACCACTTTAGGATCGGTTGGAATTTTATAATAACTATATTAATCATATAGTATGAATATACAAGAAGTCGTGGTAAAAGTCAAATTAGTTATCTATGTGTTAAAGCTAAACGATAAGGTTAAATTTCTGAACTAGACTTGTCTAAAACCTATTTTTGAGATTTTTTAGACCCCAAAACATATTATATTTAAAATAAATTACTTTGGGACCATTTGAAACCAAAAATCAATTTATAATAAAATAATATTTCAAGATATTCCTAAAGTGACTATCCTCCCTCTTATAAAAGGGAATCACCTCTACCCGTTAAATCACGCCTCTCAATCCACTTTTCTCATAAAAACTCTTCCCAAATTAGTAACCCACATCCCTTA
Organism: Viscum album; assembly: GCA_963277665.1. NCBI lineage: Eukaryota > Viridiplantae > Streptophyta > Magnoliopsida > Santalales > Viscaceae > Viscum > Viscum album. The sequence continues at coordinate 438,204,493 of OY728165.1, read as the reverse complement.
ATTACTCTTATAATCCTTATCATAGGAATAAGGCATGTTAAGAAATCCTTTGGGCTCAAATCGAAGAGAGTTACACATTTTAAGAGGTAGCGTCTTCTCTGAATTTCTTTTCCATTATTTTACTTCTCCACTAACTATTCTATTATTATTAGTTTATTACCTAAAAACAGTATATTAAATATACTAGGATTTTATTATGAGAATTATTCTAACTACACTTACACAAACCTCAATCTAATGGATACAAACATACTGTTTCTATGTACGGCGAACTACTGCCTCACGAAACAATGATTGTTCGATTTTCCCCTACCACCTCTCATGTTGGCCATTATGATGGAAATATATTAATATATGATATATATTATATTTATATTGTCTCTATGATACATTAATCTTTACTATAAAAAAACCTTTATGCTTTTCATGATGTGTAATTATGATAATTTCGTTTGAGGAAGTGCAGACTACTGCCCCCTCAAAGTGATATGACTCGTTCATGCCATACATGGAAGATATAAGGATGGAGTTAATAAACTTAGGTAAAATATATATCATATTATATTATACTGGAATTATAATATACCTATGTATCATTTAGTTTTCATCTCTTTAATACGACAAATAAATGAAAGTAGTGTTTGTGTGTACATACAGCTTACCGTCTCCCTGAACGGTGCATTTCATTTCTTATCTTCAAATTTTATGGACTATTATAAAAACATATATACTGGATATATATTATATTTAATTCATAAATACTATTATTTAGATAATTTACTTTTGTCCACATGGACAATTTGTAATTATAACAAGATCATTTTCGACTCAAGTACCCAATATCGACAAAACGACAGATATCAACTTAAATAATTATGTAATTTTTATAACATGGTAATAAGTGATATAAATGGAATAATAAAATTTAAAAATGTTCATAAGAAATTATAAATTAACTTAAGTTTATTATTCCCGAAGAACAAGAAACAAACGTGATGAATCAGACTCAAGGTAAAGGAACCTTTCACCCTCATCTTTTCTTCAAGACTTATTTTATGTTACGTATTTTAATTTCTATTTTCTTATATTGGGATAATTTCTTCTATATCCTTATTGATATAAATTTTATTCCCAAGTCACGAGAGACTCTTTTCTCTCTCATCAAATCATTTTCTGAATTTTTATGTGACGTCGTTAGGCTGCCGTATTTTCTTAAGGGAACTTCTTAACCCAATTTCCATTATTTGGGTTCATCTCCTACTTCTTGATTATGTCGTGATATGAATATGTTTGAATGAACTATGATTGTTTTACACTTAATATCCACTTATATTGGGTGTATTTATATTTGTAACACATAATTACTTCATTAATTTATCCTTAATCTAACTATACAATCTTTGTAAGGGTCTTCGTCTCAATCTCCTTTCATTGAGGCATATCATGTTGTCATTCACATTTATTATCCTATAATATGTATATAAAAACCTTTTGAAATTTTATATCATTAATTTATATATTATCATGAAAGTTAATGTTTTGTTTGATGTTATTATTTAATTGTTTTTATTCAAGTGTTTCTTAAGTGTTAAGAGATTCTTTAACTAAAATATTGTTTTAAATGTTTTAAAGATTTATTCTTCTAAATATTTCTCATTAATTTCCATGTTTTAGAAATGGTTTTAAGGATTTATTTATATATACATTAAATGTTTTAAATTATAATTTCTTTTAAAAGTTTCAAAGTTGTATGGGACACTTTTATTCAAAAATCTCTTTATTAAATGTTTTAAATGGTTTTTGAAATGGTTTGGGTATTTCAATATCTTGGAATGATTTATTATGATTGAAAATGAAATTTTATTAGTTAAATGTTGATATTTTCAATATTTTATGGGTTAGGATTATATAATGGTACTTGGAGATTTGATGGGTGGTTAGGTGATAAACTAATAATGGGTGGTTACCTGACAAACCAAGAGACGGGTGGTTCTATGATAATCCAAGGATAGGAGGTTACGTTATAACCTCCAATGCATTGGGTATGGAAGTCAGTTGAATGGATATTCCATTTAGTGATATGTGTGTAAGTCGACCGTATGGTTATTCCATTTAAGTATTTTTAACTCCCAAGTTACCATTATATGTTATATGTTGCTTTCTATGGGATTTATGGTAATATTTTGGCTAAAAAAGTGTAAGAAATCAGATTTTATATAGTGAAGTATATTTACTACTTCATAAAGGTGAAAGTATTACTTCTTGATAAAGTATTCATGGTTTCCATATTATCCCATGACTAACATTTTTCTTTCTTTATTTATCCCTTACTAATATTTTTATGCTCATCCAAGTTTTGAAATTTTTTTCACATAACATATGGAATAATAGAGTCAAGGATGAGATCAAAAAAAATTTATTCTATTAAAACATGAAATGAAGTCAAGTTTCCTTTTAAAGAGTTTTTGTTATATGAAAAAAAATGGATAGTGAGTAGAAGTGTCTACTTTTAATATTCAAGTTGTTATATAAAAGTTATGGCCTAATTCTCTAAAACTCTAAACCTGAAAAGATCCTCACTGTCGATTTTTTGAATTTAATCAATATTATGTAATGTTTAATGATGGGGCCTTATAATTATATTAGGTATTAGTTTTAATTAAAGTATTATGAAACTATGACCTAAAATCTCACCGCAACTTCCCTTTTATATGGGTGAGGTTCTTAAAATTCATTCATGATTTTCATTATGGGTTCTTGGTTCCTCTTTTCCAGCATTGTAATAATAATATATTAATAGTAATAGTAAAACATTAATAATAATATATTATTAGTAATAATACATTATTAGTTATTAATAATATCTTACTAATAAAGTAAAAAATACAAATGATGTATTACATATTTATTGACAATGTAATTATTAATAGTAATTATTTGTAAATATTTATAATTAATAATATTATTAATAGTTATTATTAATAAATTTTAATTAAATTAATAATGTATAAATTAATAATTAAAAATATTATTAATAGTTAATAATGCTAGTAATAAAGTAAATATTAAGAATAAATAATTTTAAAAATTATTATTAATAATAATTATTAATTATAGTGATCATTCATTAGTATTAATAATTATTATTCATAACAGTATTATATATTAAAACTCTATAATAATATTAATTATTAAAATTTAATATTCTAATTATTAATAATTATAAATTATTGTTAATTATTAATTACATTGAAAATCATTATTAGTTACAATATAAATTATTATTAATGATATTATCAATTATTATTAATAACATTAGAAGTCATTATTAATTATTACATTGTTAAATAGTAGTAATTAAATTATTAATAATCACCATTAGACCACGTCTCCATTATCCCAAAACCACCACAAACATCAATAATAAAGTAGGGCCACTGAACTATACATTGACTATACCCTTACATGTGTCGTGCAAAACAAGGTTTGCATACACTCGAAGGCATATGTAGGGTGTGAGGAAAAAAGCCAAGTAGGATACCACCATGATTCTATGTAAGTCCTTTATTCATGAAAATGGATAGGTCTGGTATGGAAACTTGTTTTTAAAAACCAATTTCACTTTTTAAAATAAGTTCACTTGAAAACAACACTTTAGAAATCCCTTTGTTTTTTCTCAAAAAACAAACCCTATTTTCAAAATCATGTGAAACAAGTCTCAAATAAAGTGAATAATTCCACCTGGAATAATCATACTAAACTCAACCACACATAGAATTAATATGAGTATAAGAATAAACACCATTATATAATAAAATAATAGAACATAAGAATAATCATAAAAATCATTATATAACCAAATAATGGAACCTTAGAATAAGCACAGAATATCTCAATAAAACATGGAATTATCTTAATTCATAATGCACATAAATAAACTGAGCATAATTAATATGTACAATATACTCTAACTATAATGTTTTAGTGTCAGTTAGTCAAATATATGGGTTTTCTACCCATCAAGAAATTATAACAAGTTCATAAGCTCTCTTAGTCTTCCCATGGCGTAAAACTAATCCCATGGGCACTCTAAGTCTACATAGACACATTTGGAAGCTCACTAAATATTCCTCCCAAAGGCTCCCTTTGTCCCTTATATAACACAATCTTTGTCTAAGTTATGTACACATGCACACCCAAGATTTCCTATGTGTTACTCAATACTAAAAACAAAAAATATCAAAAAGTGTCAATCACATAATACATTTAAAAATCCAATTTAATAAACCAAAATTCCCATATAAATATGAAATCATAATTAAGGTAAAAACTTTTTATAAACCCCATTTAATATCCTTAAAGAACAATAAAATACATTTTATCCATTTTTATCAAACACATAGAGCGCATAAAAACCAACTCCCTTTGAATATACACTTTAAAGAATTAAATTTCCAACCCATTTCATAAAACAAAAAAAGAACGGATTAACCATCACTAATAACTCAAATCTAGATAAATTTAGAAAAAAAACAAGATAAAAATATATTCAATTGAAATCTATGGAAAATATGCCATAAATATATAAACCTCCTAGAAACTAAACCAAAATATGTTTCCTTTGATGATCACCACTTGAATCAATGAGGAGAGGTCCTCACACACTTAACTACAAATAAACAATCTAAAACCCACATTAGTAACCATATATTTTTTTAAAAGAAATATATGGTTTCCATACTTCATGGAAATGGATAAAAAATGTAAGATAAGGGGAAAATGGGAAAAAAGAAAAAATCAAGCTTACCTTGAAAAAAAAATCACCAATGGAAGTAAGAGATCCACCAAAATTGAAGTAAGGAGAGATTCAGGGCATGGGGATAGGGTGTACATGTAACAACCCCAACTATAGTAAACTAGAGTCATTGTATATGTTACTGAATTATCATAATATACAAGGGAACACACCACTAAGGATCAATCAATTTAGTAGTTTTCAACAACCAGATACAAATAAGATTCCCAATTTAATTTGTAAACAAAAAATGAAAACATTGTGAAGGAAAATATTATATATCCTTGAACTCATTCAAAAATTACTTCTTCATATCGTAGGTAAAGGAAACAAAATAAGTTCAAGATAAAATACTCTATAATGGATACGTGCATAAAAAAATTCATTATAAAATAAGGTATAATCAATATGTAAATTTAAATAAATTAAAACACGTATCATTTAATCAATAACTTGAGTAAGAAATGAATCTATGGACAATATCAAAGTAATAATCTCCTGGATAATAATACCTAAATTCAAAATGAATGAAATGCATAATTTTTGACATCATGAAATCTTTACTGATAAGTCCTGGATCAAATATAGTTCAAACTATTAGTAGGTATACACGAAAAACCTATTTAATAAGGAAATCCAATTGGTTTAGCTCATGAGACCTATCGATTTATAGAAATTATATATAATTCTAGGCCCCGATCATCATTGTATTTCTAATACATTCCTATTATATTGAATAATTAATTTAATTTATATACTATATGTTTTATAAAAAATATCCAAATTGTGTCAAGGATATGGAATATTAAGATTTTACTAGTCAATCAAATAACTTTCATAGTAAAACATCATAAGTAGAATTTTAATATAAATTAGAAAATAAGAGTATACATGATAAAAATAACAAATATATTTAAGAGAAATTTAATGACCAATGAAATATTATCACAATAATGTGAATAGTTTAAGAGAAAGTTATTGACCAAAAAATTAATAAGAGATAAAATATGATCATAAATTTATTAAAAATATATGTTTAATAATAATTTCATGTATTTTGGAGAATAAAATTAATTATAATAAAAAAATTAAAATAAGTTTTCATTAAAGATTCATTTATTAAAATACATTGAAAACTTTTAAAAGAATATAAATATCAAAAAATGATTACGGTGGTGGGAAAGTCTGTTAAAGCTGTATATGTTAAAAATAAAAATTACATTTTATTTTTGGTAAATAAATTTAAAAATAAACCTTTCATAATATATTATAAATATATCTTTAAAATTGTCTAAGAAATTCAAATCTAACTTTTAATAATCTTAATAAATCATTTGATTATATAAAAATGAATTTTGTAAAATAGTTTTTAAAAATATTGATGTGGAAGAAAAATATATAGTATTAAAAAGATAAATAATATAACCTTTTATTTTAAACATTTAATTTCATGATTCAAGTTCCAAGTATGGTAAAAGTTGGAATAAAGCAACTAAAATCCGTAAATATCTATAGGATAAGAAAATATAATAATTTTATGGAGGTTATATTATAATATTCCTTGAACGAAAAATATAATCAATCCTTGAAAAATGATATTTTAAAATCTCTTCAAGCCCCTTTAGTGACATTAAAATTAAAACCCCTTGAAAGTGTAAAATTGAATTGAAACTATAATATTCTTGATTAAATATATATTCATGTTAAATACATAAAATGGGTAGTATATACACCACATAAAATAAAATTGTCCCAAAATACTAAATATGTCTCAATGGAGTGGAAATTGAGACAAAATGCATTCCCTCACACTTCCACATTTTTTAATGTTCTTTAACATCATTAAAATGGTTTTAAGATTATTAGAAAATTTTAATAAAACCATATTCATATTTATAATATCATATATTATCTAATTATAAAATCATATCACTCATTCGTCAATAATATTTCACTATTATCATTGTTCTGTGTGTTAACTTCTTTGTTTTATCATGTATGTTTCATCATGGATATTCTTGTTATTGTAAATAGGTTATAGTCTCAATATATATGAAAAGATATTAATATTATAAATATCAAATTCATCCACTAGATATATATTTAGAATTATTCTTGAAGGGTGTACATGTAAAATGAAACACACCTCTTCGTGGAGACGGTAAATATTATGTGTGCACAAGTGAGGTTATCATTTTTTTATGGGTGAAAGGGTAACTAAGTAGATGATATATTAAAATTTTCAGAATAAATATTATGTCATAAGTGTCATATATATTCATTATTTCCATTATTATTATTATCCAACTATGGCAGTGATGTAAAAAAATTACATTGATTCACGAGGTGGTAGTCTTTCATACAAATGAGAGATTGTTTTGTTTCTCATTTTATGGAGAATGAAATGGATAAATATTATGAAATAAATATAATAACATATTAGTATATGTGAGAAACTAGTGTTATTTTATTAGAATTTTTAGAACATAATTTAAGGTGTTAATAGAATAACTAAAAATGGAAGATCTGGTTTAAGAATATTACATTCTATTAGATAAACCACCTTTGTATCTCTTCTTAAGGACCCAAGGGTTATAGGACCCAAGAGCATCCTGAGAGGGGAGGGGTGAATCAGGGTGTCAAATTTTTATTTTAAATTGATGGATCATGTTTCCACATTGGTAGGAACTTGTTAAAAATATCTGATGAAATTTTGATGTAATCAAAAATTGACATACAAATAGGAAACACAACAATTTCACTTGTTTCACCACTAAGGGATAGTTCATGGAGAAGACGCCAAAAGTGAGTTAGTCATACCAAAATTCACTAATCTTCACTCTTTTTGGAGTACATAATTTCATGCATAGTCACACTATTCCAAGAACACAACCATTACAAGATTTTAGGGAAAGATCACTGTCTACCTTGTAACACTTCTATTAACTCCCCCTAGCTCACTACTTTCTGTGAAGTCTTACTCAGTTTAATGGCATTAAGGTCACTTCAGTAGATTGGAATTTTAGTCTTTGTCCTTAACTAGCACAATGATCTTCTTTCACCATAGTCCTGGTGTGGTTCACTTGAATGCATTGTTTACTTAAACTAGATATTCAACACTATTGTTTTCTAAGAACCTTCACCAAGCCCCATCACAAATCCCACTAACTTCACAAAGAAAACTGCCTTCAAAAGATCCAAATTCGTCAAATAATAAGAATTCATCACAAACACATTTTTTCAGATACCTAAGAATTGGCCAAGACTAAGATAGTATTTTATTGATTCTCTAGATAAAAATGAATACATTATTTATGAATCATTCATCCTTTGTGAATTCAGATCTATTCAACCTTTTTTGAAAATCTTTTCTTGTAAAGTGAACAGAGGGAAACCACCTATATATAGGCTAAGCCTTTCATAAATCTCCCATTCCTCCAATAGATTTTTTGTTTTTTTTAAAGTCTGGGGCCGAAGCTTTATTTTATTATTAAAGAAAAGAAAATACCTCTTTTAATTGGGTAGAAGGAGACATATTACATAGCCTGAAGGCCCAGTGGTCTTGTAGCCCATTACATAGACCATAGGCCCAAATTTTTGGCCCAATACCCATTATGTGAATAGTAACCCACCTATTACCTTACCGCATAGTACCTCCACTGCTACAGTGCCCTTCCGCTACTACAGTACCCACTGATCTATAGTATCACCGCTACTACAGTACCGCTACAATGACCTGTGGCCAATGGGTTTTGAACCACCAAAAAACATGTTTGTGGAGATCCTTCATTTTCAAAGCTCTGGTGAAATTCGTCCCATTGAAGAAGATTTCTCATGCCAACAAGCATGTACCCATGTGGTAGAGGCTCCTGATTGGCATCTAAAATACCCATGACCAAATAAGGGTGGGGTGAATTTATGAGTTACTATAGTTGTAATATAGCAGTACCGTAGAAGGGTACTTTGTGGTACTATATTAGATGAAACTATTCATCTGATTTCAGACTCCAAGCCATTGGTTTGGGCCTATGGGTCTCAAGGCCTTTAGGTCACCAGATTCATTAGGTCCATAGGGCCTTTAGACCACCAAGGGCCTCCAGGACATAGGTATTTTGGGCCATAGAGACCAAGAAGCAGCATGATCAAACCATAGAGGAGTAATCCCAAAATGGGATTCAAAGAAAAGTAGAAACCACCAGTTTAGAGCTAACCATATTGGAAGAATGAGAGAGTATGGAAATGCTCATCAGTACCATGCACCGTGTAGCTATGCACTGGGCAATGCTATCTGATCATCCGTGCAAGGTGGGGAGCTTGGAACTTTCAAGATGTAGATATTGGGGGGGCTATTTTAAGTGTTCCAGGTATTGGGCCTTCAAGTTCATGTATTGGGCCTTATGCCTCTGGTCCTTTGGGTCATGTTATAAGGCCTTATAGATTTTTTAGGAGAATCTTTCTCATAGTTTCAAGGAACATAGTCATCCCACCGCGCACTTGCAATGCTTGTCATAGTCATGAAGAACACTTTCAATCCACCACTCACTCACAATGCTTTTATCAGTCATGAATAACATTTTCTTCCTATTTCTCATTCATGAAGCTCCACACATTCATTAAAATCAACCTTTTTCCAAAACCAGTCTTCATGAAACCCATTCATCATAAAACATATTCCTCTGGCATAATAGAGAAGATTCAATTCTAGAAAAATACCATTCTCAAAGCTTGATCCATCCTCTAGATTCAGAGCCCAAAATTTTATCAAACACTGGGAAATGATTCCACCGTTAACACTATCATCAAATTGTAACATATGATCACATTCCTTGAAAACTCCATGATCATCCTAGTATAGATTGATAAAAAACACAAACTATACTCTATTTCAAACAATTAAAAGCCTTTGTTCTAATAAGGGTTTGTGTTTTGGGAAGAGTGGAATCTCTATAATATCGATTAAGATATTGGGGGGAGAGTTTGATAGGGTTTTTCCAAACTAAAGGGCTTAAGAGGTGTGAAAAAATGAGGGGAGGAAATTCCCTTTTATAATTTCGGTGAGTGGAACACTTGTAATTTTTCAAAGTTTTAAAACATTATTATTTCACTTTATTTAAAAAATGGCTCCAAATTGAATCATATTAGATTTTGATAGGGTTAATGTAAAATAACAATCAAACAATGAGTTTTAATCAAGTTTTTATGTCATTTTAACCCATATCTTTCTAGAATAACCCCTGGTAAACCCGTTTTGACCTTAATCGGGGCAACCAATTTTTACTATTTTTACTATTCATTATGAAAAAAACAAGTATACCTTATTAAATAATATTAATTATCAAGATTAAAAACAATTAATCCACTTTATAAAATTTAATTCTTATAAATAGAATAATTTAACTTGAAAAAACCCTCCAAAATGATATGAAAAACAGTTTTACATGAAATGTAATTCTTCAAGAATAAGGTGAAATAAAATTAACTTTATAATCATCAATAATCAATAAATAGATATAAATTCATATATTTTTATATATAATCAACAAATTTCATTTAAATAATTCATTATTAAATATTATTTTAATTAATTAATATTGAAAGTCATTATTCACTTAAAAACTATTTTCAGAAAAAATAAACCTTTTACCTCTAAATGACCTGATCATTATTTATATAAAATTGGTAATTAATACCTGGTTAATTTTACATATTATAATACATTATTATAAGTATAATTTAAAATATTTAAATACTTTATTTTTAATTATTCATAAATTATTATTTCTCAGGCTAAATTTAAAAAATTCATTCTTGGCTTATTTTGACCTAGTAAGTTAAAAATTGATATTAATCCTTTCAAAGATAAATTTTTATTCCATGAAATATTTATATTCAAATTAATTATAGTTTTATTAAAATAAAATTTTTACTTTCTATAATTTAATGCCATATGTCACATTCTTCCCTCCTTCAAAAATTCAATCCTCAAAATTTTCATGGATATTACTTTCTAAACAAATGACGGTGGTTCTTCTTCATATCATCCTACGGTTACCATGGTTCTTAGTCCATTTTATGATTTCACCTAAGTACCTTTACCAAAAAATTTATATTATTTTGATATACTTTTTCTCTAGTGTAAATAATTTAGATAGGCTCATCATGGTAAGATATATTAGGTTCCAATTATATTTCTTCAGAGGTAAAAAAAATATTGGGTATAGAATATACTTCTTTAACAATGAGATATGGAACACATCATGTACATTAGATCGGATTTGTGACATTTCCAAATGGTAATCCATAGTTCCAATTATTATTTTAATTTCAAACGTTTTCATGTACTTGGGGCTCCGTTTTCTTTTCCTAATGAACCTTACAAAACCCTTCCATGGAGATACTTTCAAGAAAACATGATATGTACTTGAAATTCCAAATCATTACATTTTTTATCATCATAAAACTTTTACCTAATTTGAGTTTCTTTATTATATGTTGGAATATTCTTTAACTTATTCATTATCACCTCAAAAAGTTATGAGCCTTCATTCTTCGTTTCACAAACTTAATCCCAAAAAATTGTAGTACAATATCTCTTTCCATAAAATGATTCATATGGCACCATTTGAATTCTTTGATTAAAGATATTATTATATGAAAACTCTACCCTAGGTAAATTTTAATCTCACATACCATTCGAGTTAAGTGATCATGACCTCAAAATTTCATTTGTTGTTTTAATAGTCCTTTCAAATTGTCCATCAATTAGAGGATGATCGGTAGTTCTCAAATGAATCTTGGTATCAATAGCCATATGAATAATTTTCTAGAAATTTTATGAATGTTTTAGATCACAATCAGACACAATTGAAGTAAGTGCACCATGAAGTCTTAAAGATTTATTAATATTGACCATTGCAAGGTTCTCAAGAGTAATGTCTTCTCTTACATGAATGAAAAGAGAATATTTTTTGAAGGTGATAAAAAATAACCCATATTGCATCAATGTTTCTAGAAGTCTTCAATAATCCAATAACAAAGTATTCAGTAATTTCATCCCATTTCCACATTGGAATATGTGGAGGTCATATGAATTATCTTGGATGATATCTCTCAGCCTTCACCTAATTACAAACGAAGAATCTTGATACATAATAATCAATTTTTCATTTTATATTATTGCACCAAAAATGTTTCTTTAATTCCATATAAATCTTGGTTCTACCAGGTGGTATAGAGAAATTTAAGATTAGATCAAAATCCAATAATTTTATTTTAATATTAGAAATATAAGGAACACATATCCTCTTTAAAAATTTCAAAATACTATCTTCATAAATAAATTCTCTCAATAATTCATCATTCATGGATTTAGTTTTGTTTAGATTATTTCTATAATCTATCTTAGAAAAATTTATATTTTCAAATGAAGATGTTTTGGAAATCATTTGATAAAGGAGTTATGTTCCCCTTCCTTAAAAATTCTCATATCCATATTCACTAAATTAATGAAGATAGGATACCTATCAATCCTCATGTTTTTCAGGACTCCATTATATTTTTTTCTCAATGATTTTGATATCTTATTTTCTTGCCTTGGGTGGTAGTGTATTGAAAAATCATAATATTTTAGTATCTCGATCCATCATCTTTAACTCATGTTGAGGTCATTATTGGAAAATATATATTTCATAATCTTATGATCTGTTTATATTTTAAATTTTTTTCTATACGGACAATGTATCCATATATTCAAAGAAATTATTACAACGACTTGTTTCAAATCATGAGTTTTATATTTATGTTAATGAGTCTTTAACTACTTAAATGCATGGGAAATAACTTTTTCATTTTTTATAAGGACACAACCAAGTCTCTTATTAAATGAATCATAATATATAAAAATCCATCATTTCTTGATAGTAGAGTAAAAATATGAGCGTTGACAAATCTCCTCTTAAATTCTTTAAAACATTATTCACATTCTATTTTCCATATGACCTTAACCTCATTGTGTGTAATCTTGGTTAATGGATTATCCAATTATAAATTTTTTTGAAACAAACATCAATAGTAACCTGATAAACGAATAAAACTATATACCTTAGTTATTCTTTGTTGTTGTAGGCCATTATTTGAATACCTTTTTCTTCATAAGATCTACAGATATTACATCCTTGGGACAATATGGACATGAAAAGAATGTTAATGAATCCAAATTTTACACTTTATAAATTTCCATTGTTCCAATTTTTCTCTGGGTCTTAATAATTATCTACTAGTGATTCTCACTAATAGATTTTAGAATATACCAAGATATCATCAATAAATAACACAAAAATATTATCAAGATATTCCTTGAATACTATGTTCATTGGATCCATAAAAAAGAGGGTGAATTATTGAATCTAAACATAATTTCTGTAAAATCATAATGTGTATACCTTGTATAAAATTATATATTCAAAATATCATCCTTATTTACTTAAAATTGATGATACCTAAAACAAAGGTTGATCATTGAAAAATATTGTTCTCTAAGAATTTGATCGAAAAATCAATGAGAGGTAGGGTATACTTGTTATTTATCATAATAGTATTGATTTTCCTATATTCAATGCACATCCTCATAGATCCATATTTATTTTTAATGAAAATAATAGGGTATCCCCAATGTGAAACACTAGGGAATATAAATCCCATTTTAAAAAACTATGGTAGTGGTTTCTTAAAATCCACTAATTCCACGATTTCTATCCCATGTGCATTCTTTGATATAATATTTCATGAGGGATTAAAACAATGAAAAAATAAAATTCACATTGTAAAGGATGTATAGATAATTCATCATGAAATGAATCAATTTATTCTTATAAAATAGTTATATAATATACTTTAAGATTACATTTTACATCTATATATTGTTTCTTCTCTTCTTCTATAGAAATTTAATTCAAAAGAGCTACTGGAGGTGGATCTTAATATGACCCAGATGATTAAGTATTCCCTAAAAATACAAGATGTTCCTATAAATACCCAGTCATTTTACGTATATTATTACATGATTTATAAACATAAATATCAATTAATATAATATAAGGATTGCAAAGGTCTAGTGTCTTTGTAAGACTAGGTTCCTAATACATCAAAAGGAACTTAAAACATAGAATCTTTATTTTATCTTCTATAGTGAGATCCTAAAATACATTTCACCTCATAGAACTATATGGGATAACATTGGTAATATATAAAAAATGGGTTAGATAAAAATATTTGTAAGCGAATAATCATGATGAGTAAACCTAACACATGAGTCAATGGTATAACATGATGGCATAAAATAAATGGATCATCGGTAATTACATGGAATATATCATAAATAAAATGGTATAATAATATCATGGAATCATAGTAAACGTGTAAAAACATATAAAAGTACATAAACATGATTCAATTCTAACTTCCTATATAATATCACATGGAGGAAAAAGTCCAATAATGGATTAGGTTTACTCCCTAATCCCATACATGAAACCTCATAAGACCAAATCTATACCTAATGCATTAAAGATCTATTTGGGTGAACCCATAATAAAATTTTTATGATCTATGTATTCCATATAAATTAATCAATCATACTGGATAACATAATAATTACCCATAGAAAGGAAATGGGTTGTATAATCTAGCTTTATATTATAAACAAAGGAAGTTTCAAAGTGAAGGAATTTGAGAAAAGATCATAAAGCATATATTACCCATTAAAAGTATAGAATATTAATCCAGGTATATATTTGAGATAAATATATACATAATTCATAATAATTCCATAACATTAAGTGAGAGGTAAAGTGATTTAAAGAAAGAAAGTTCATAACCAAAAGAAAAGGGTGGTTTAGAGAGATCCCTTACCTTCAGCCTGATTATTCATGTGTGTTCTTTATATCCCTAAAAACTAAACATAAGGTAATTATTTAATTGATTAATAACCTTTTCAGGTTTAATATTTCTTTTATTTTACTCATTTCCATGTAATATTAGTAATATTTTAGGTTCATGTTGGATATTTGGACGTTGTTCGGCCTATATGGCCAAAAATAATTTGGTAAGTTTACTAAGGTAAAATATATTATTAATTAATAATATAAATAATTTTAATTATGAAATAATTATCATTTTTATACATAAATTTTAATTTTAAAACCCACAATGAAATACGGTTTTTAAAAATGAACTATGTTACAATCTAAGAGATAGTAAGTCGTACGTACACATGAGCAACATTTTCATTTTTTGACAATCATAATGGAATGAAGTTAAGTGTTATTTTTATTTATAGAAATATAATTCTATCAAAAATTCCATATTATTTCTTTAAATACCCTTACACATACAATTTTTTTTGATGTAGTAATAAAAATGAATCACATCACTTCGCAAGTCGGTAGTCCTCCGTACACACTAATGACGTTATCATTTATTCAATAGAAGGTAAGGTAAGAAATTATATGATATATTTTATTTATATAAGTATTTATATGTATTTAATATCATATATAAATATCAAATTAATCCATATTACCTATCATGTAATGTTTAAATGATAAAATAATCACATCACTTCGCATGGCAGTCTGACATACACATGAGCAACATTATCATATTCTCTTCACAATGGAAGGTAATAATTTGTATATGATATTATGATAAAAAGGTATAATTTTATCATAAATATTATATACAAAAATTATATACATAATTATAACCATTTATGATAACCATTGATGGAAAAAAACTACATTGGTTTGCGTGGTGGTAGTCCAATGTACACATGATCAACGATTTTGTTTCCAATTTGGGAGAGGAGGATAAGTCTGTAGGTAATTACCTTTACATTAAAAAATATATAATTATAATTAAGATAAATATTTTATTATATTATAAGGTTTTTATAATATTTAAATGAGGTAAAATATGAAATAAAATAAAATGCCCGATTAAAGATGTTACCTCTTCTTCAGACAACTTATTTTGGTTTCCACCAAAATTGTTAAAAGGTTTGATTAATGATCAAAAAATGATTCTTGGATTAGGAGAGGAAAGTAGGGAAGTTATTTGGGTATTTATTTTCGGAGACAATGGTTCTTGTAAAATTGCAAAGGAGAGGAGAGAGAATGGCCTTTTATAATTGGGGGAGAGGACAGACTTGGATTTTTTGAAAGAAAAGAATTAAACCGTAGTTTTTCTAATTAAAAAAAGATAAAAAAATAAAAAAATAGAAACCAATAATATATAAGGTCTAAATATGAACATAAAATTATAATAAAATAAGTTTGGGGTCATTTTCAACCCTTATTATTTTAGTTTAACTCCCGATAAACTCATTTTTACATTAACCATAGTAAATAATATAAACTATTTTCACTATTAATTAGGGAAAAAGTAAAGTTAAATTATTACATAATATAAATTTATATAATTGAAAATATTTAATAGAGTTTTTTACATTCAACCCATAGAATTGTAAATATTTAATTTAACATTAAACTCATAGATGTGTCGAAAAGACAACTTTCCAAAATAAAAACCTTCAAAAGTTAAAAAGGTTTCGATATACAAAGTTAAAATGAAATTTATTACAATTACATTATTTGGATTAATTAATATATATTTGAACTAATTTTACTTTTAAAATTACATTAAAACAAATGGGTTTTGTAAATACATTAAATTAAAAGGTAATTTCAAATAAAAATAACTATTTTTTCACTATCCATTGAGAAATAACAAAATTCATAAAAATAAAAAAACAAATAAATCTCAGATAATTATGATATGATTATTTAAAAAATTAATTTCATTCTTAATATAAATTTTCTAAAAGTAGTACAATTTTATTTTAAATTATTTTCACAAAGAACAACTAAATAGCATTTTAGAAAAATATTATTTTTTTAGAAAATGTTTCTTTTTCTTTCAAATTGTTCATATGTTATATAATCAGTAGATAACCAGTAGATTTATTTTATACAAGTTTAAAACATATAATCTTTCATAATTTTTTTAATACTATTCATACCCATCAATATAATGTCATGGTTATAATGGCCATGTTTAAATAATAATATTTTATTAGAGTATAGTGTTTTGGTTAATCCTTGTGTTTCATGAATCACAAGCTATCAAAGTGATTGGATTTATTTAAAAAAATCCATCGACAAGTATTAGGGTGTTACATTCTTCCACCCTTAAATGATTTCACCCTTGAAATTTTATATTATATACGAAAGAAAAAACATAATAGGGTACCTCTTCTTCATCACATCTTTCATTTACCAATTTTCTTCCTAAAACTTATGGTTTCACCACAACAATTTGAGTTGTTGATTTGTATTATTTTTTACAACTTTGTCTCTATGGCCTAAGATCTTCATTGTTTTCTCCTCATATGAAAGGTATTCCATCAATGATACCACCTTCAGATTTAGTACATGCAAGGGGTCTGGTATATACTACCTCAATATAGATACATGGAACACATCTTATACTTGAGATAGTTTGGGTGGGTTTCTAGTTGGTAGACCACTTATCTAATGAAATCAAGTGTCCTAAATGGGAACATGTATATCAGACTAATCTTTCACTTCTTCCCAAACCTCATTACTTCCTTCCAAAGTGAAATTTGAAAGAACATCTTATTTTGAACCTCAAAATCCATGTCTCTTCGATGATTTCCTACATAGATTTTCTATTGGATTTTCATGGGTTTCAAATGAAGTTGAATGTATTAAACATTAATTTTAATATGTTATATAAGATCATGTCCCATAATATTCCACTCTCAAGCATCATCTCATCATATTGAATTTCAACACTACTTCCCCTCAAAGCCTCAAAAGGTTACATTTTAATGCAAGAATGGAAACTATTATTATATGAGAACTCTACCTGGGGAAGGTTTTTATCCAAACATAAATGTAAATCAATTGATAAATACCTAAGCATATCATATATAGTTTAGAGGGTTATTTTAGATTGTCCATCTGTTTGAGGGTGATAAGTTGTATTGAAATCGATTTTTGTATTCAATGCTTATTGAAGGCGTTTCCAAAACATTGAGGTAAACATTGAATCTTAATCAGATATAATATTGTGTGGAACTCTATATAACATTACCAATTCTCTTATGTATATCTTATATAGTTTTTCAAGATATAAATCATTCTTGATGGTAATGAAATATGTCATCTTTGTAAGGGGATCAACTTCCACCCAAACGCTGTTAGTTTCTTCGGGTTCCCTAGTAAGTCCTATGACAAAATCTATGGTTATGTTTTCCCATTTCTATAATGGTATGGGAAAAATTTTCATCATACCTTTTGACTCATTTCGTTCATCCTTGGCATATTGACATACAAAAAATTAAGATACAAATTCTATAATCTCCCTCTTAATGTTATCCCACCAGATGTGTTACTTTAGATCTCTATACATCTTAGTTATTAGTAGTTGAATAGATAAATACAAGCTATTTTAATCATCCTAAAGCTCCCTCTTAAAATCTGGTTTTTATGGGACAGATATCGAGGTTCCAAAAATTATAACCCCATTTTCATTAAATTTGAACTTCAGAATATTCAATAACTTTTTTTAGCACCTCATCCTATTTCTAAGCCACCTTAATCCTCTCAAGAATGTTTGGTTGAGAAGTTATTTGATCATGGTAGGATGAAATCCTTTTACTATTCCCATATCTATTCTTTTCAAGTCTAAGAATATTGGATCCTTCTCAATTTTATTATTAATAAAATTGTTGAATCCTTTTTACTTAGAGAATATTTTACTTTATTTGGATTCCCATTTTGGTAATGGATTGAGTAGTAATAGCCCTTGATTATCTCTAACCATATTTAGTGGTTCATGTTAATATATTTCTATATAAATATATATTTGAGTCTCTTGTGATCGCTATATATTTCACACTTCTTATAAGGCCCCAGCCTTAAAGATTACTTAATATTGAATTAAATGAGTAATTCACATTGAGGATCTTTTCAGGTTTAGTGTTTTAGAAAATTAGGACATAACTAT
The DNA here is from genome assembly GCA_963277665.1 of Viscum album. NCBI lineage: Eukaryota > Viridiplantae > Streptophyta > Magnoliopsida > Santalales > Viscaceae > Viscum > Viscum album. Next base: position 438,185,610 of record OY728165.1, on the reverse strand, counting down.
TACATCTCAAAAGATTACAAAGTAGTCGCTTCTACTAAATTTCCATAAAATAAAAACTCTTTAAAAGAAACATTTATAGTTCCATGTTTTAGGTAGCATGACTTTCCCTTGATCCCATCCTTGACCCTATTCCATGCTATGTCCTGTGAAAAACATTTCAAAAAACTTGGGATGAGCATAAGAAGCTCAGTAAGGGATACACAAAGAATGAAAACTGTTAGTTTTTCAAAACAACAAGTAAACCATGAATACTTTATCAATGTAATACTTTTCACCTTCATGAAGTAGTAAAAACTTTTCACTGAAAAAAAAGTATCATTACTTACCTTTTTGTAACCAAAGGATTACCATAAAACCCATATAAAGAACACATAACATATATAAAGGTAACTTGGGACATAAACATACTTAAGTGGAATAACCATACGGTCGACTTCCGCACATATCACTTAATGGAATATCCATACGGCCAATTTCAATACATACTTAATGGAATAGCCATACGGTCGACTTCCATACCCAATGCATTGGAGGTTATAACGTAACCACCCGTCCTGGTATTCACGGCACCACCCGTCATATGGTTTATAACGTAACCACCCGTTAAAATGTCCAAGTACCAATATAAAATCATAAAACATAAAACCAATATAAATGAATGATAACATTTCCACATCAAAATATATCATAAAGAATCCTTCATCAAAACCATTTTCAGAACCCTTTAAAACATTTAATACAGAGATTTTTGAATCAAAGTGTCCCATACCACCTTCAAGCTTAAAATTTTAAACCATTAATATCCATATAAATAAATCCTTAAAACCATTTTGAAAACATGGATATTAATAAGAACAAACAATTAAAACATTTAAAATGACATTTTGGTTAAAGGGGTTTTACCAAAATTAGAAACACTTGAATACATTAATTGAGGAATAACATTTAGTCAGAACATTATAATATCATGAGGATAAATGGATTCATGGTATAATACTCTAAAGGACAGTATATACACCATATAAGAGTGAATTGGTGCATAACAACAATGAACCCTCAATAGAAATGTCAAATGTGATGAAATCCCTTATAAAGAAGGTATCCTTAAATTAAGGACAAATCAATCTCAAAAATATGTGTGAAAAATATAAATACACCCAATATAAGTGGATATTAAGTGTAAAACTATAAAAGTTCATTCACACATATTCAATGGATGACATATTCAATGACTACATGTTGAACCCAAAGAAATCGAAATTGGGTTAAAAAGTTCCCTTGACAGCCTAACAGCATCGCATCAAAATGAGTTGATGAGAGATAAAAAGTGTATATCATCACTTGGACATAAAATTTACATCAATAAGGATATATGAGAACATATCCCAACATAACAATATGTAAATTAAAATACCCAACAAAAGAAGTCTTTTAAAAAAGAGTAGGGTGAAAGGTTCCCTTACCGACTTGGGTATCTTTCAAAACATACACCCCATGAAAGAAGGACAATAGATCATTGATGTAAATACTCATAAACGAAAGTATATTACACAAAGAGTAGAATAATGTGCAGTACATACACCACTCAATGTAATTTGTGTAAAATGTAGCATAAATCTCACAGGAATAAAAGTGAGATGAAAAATCCCTTACGAAAACTCGGCAGCCTAACAGCGCCACATAAAACTTCCGAATATGGATTGATGAGATCAAATAGGGTATCTAATCACATTACAATAAAATTTACAGTAAGAGTAATATAAAATAACATCCCCCAACATTACAAAGAGTAGCCTAAAATAAGTGACATAAAGGAGAGTACTTAAAAAGAAAGAGAGACGTTAGATCTCTTACGAAAGTTCGGCAGCCTAACGGCGCCACTCAAAACTTCCAAAATGGATTGATGAGAGAGAATATGGTCTCTCATCACATGAAAATAAAAATTACAGTAGGAGTAATATAAAAGAACATCCCAATCATAATAAATATGATCTTAAAAGAAATGACATAAAAGAGTGTACTTAAAAAGAAAGAGAGTTGTAGGATCCCTTACCTCGGGTCCGACTTGACTCGATCGTTCTTTAATCTCCTGAATAATAAACATGAGTTAATTTATACTTCCTTAAGAACCTTTTTAAAGTTCATTATTCCTTTTATATCACTTATTACCATGTTATAAACATTATTTAATCATTTAAGTTAATCATGTTTGTTTTTTCGATATTTGGTTCTTAAGTTGAAAGTGGACTTCTTACAATTACATGTTGTTCGTGTGGTCAAAGGTTCTTTATATCCAGAATGAAATTCCTGATTTGGATATAATATGTATCATATATATCCAGCATATACATGTATTTATAATATTACATAATCATTTAGAGGTAAGAAATGAAATGCACCGTTCATGGAGACGGTAAGCCGTACGTACGCATGAACGCTACTTTCATTTCTTTGTCATATTAATGGAATTAAAACTAAATGAGAGGTATGTATATTTTAATTCCAGAATTATATTAATCATTTATATATATCATTAATTATATATATCCATTATATACATGTACTTTTAATAGGACATTACATTTGGGGATAAGAAATGAAATGCACCGTTCATGGAGACGGTAAGTCGTACGTACGCATGAATGCTACTTTCATTTCTATCTCATACTTTAATGGAAAGAAATAATAATTATATAGAGGTATATTATAATTCCAGTATAACATCATATATAATAACTTTAAATCCATCCTTTACACGTCCCACATATGGCATTAACGAATCACATCACTTTGAGGGGGCGGTAGTCCGCACTTCCTTAAATGAAGATATCGTGTTTACCCATAATGGAAACCATGAAGGTATGCAAAAAATTAAAAATACAGAAGCTTAAAGAAAACATAAACATATTATATATCATATAAAAATAGTGACATCATAATGGCCACCTTTGAAGGTGTTAAATGAGTATTGAACAATCATCGTTTCGGGAGGCAGAATTTCGCCATCCACGGAAACCGTATGTTCTTTAACCATTTGATGTAGTTGTGTGAGAGTGTAGCTCAAATAAATCTTATAACAACATCCTAGTATATTTAAGATACTGGTGTTGTTACAAAAGAAGTAAATAAAAATAGTTTAGAGGGTTGGAGAAGCAAAATAAAACAAATGAACAAGAGAGAATGAATTACCTTTAAAAGTGTAACTCCTTTTGATTTGAGCCTAAAGCCTTCCTTTAAAAAGATTCTTCCCAAAGGGAATCCTATAGGATGAGGATAGGGATGTGGAGAGAGTAAATGGGCAGGTTTTTGCTGAGCCAAAGGCTTGAGGAGTGTGTGTAAGGTGGTAGAGGTGGGGGCCTTTTATAAGAGGAGAGGAGGGGCACTTTTGGAAAGTAAAGAAATATTACTTTATTTGAAAATGTGTTTCGGTTTTAAAAGGTCCCACATTGATAAAATTCGTGGCTAAGGTGATACGTCTTCGAAATACACTCATCCAATAAGTTTTGGACATGTGTAGTTCATAGATTTTACATTATCTTTCCATTTTATTTAAATCGTTAAATAATGAGGTCATCGCTGCATCATCATGGTGTCATAAATAATTTAATTTATTTAGTGTCTGAAAATTATAAAAAAAATACCATGATGTAGGAAATCTTTTTATATTTCCAATGACTATTTATAATCAAAAACTTGACTTGTATAACCCCACATAAAAATTGTTTTAGTAAAACATATCATGTTTGTGTCAATTTAATTTTAACATTAAATAAAAATATATTATTGTCATTTTCCAACTAAAGTGGCTCCATGGGGTCCCCAAGTTGGCCCATGGCTTGTCTTGGTCGGCCATGACTCACCCAATAGGTGTAGGACAAGTTTCATGGTGTTTTCACATTCTTATAATATCATTTTTTACCTTAAATTACACTAATTACCACTAATCGCGATTAAGAACTTAATAAGTTACTATTCACCAAAAAATTATTATAATCTCATTGAACCACATTTTACTTCTTAATGACAACCATGTATGTCATATTTTTGAAATTCAAAACACAATGATGGCAAAATTTCATTTAAAGGGAAAATCAGTCTTTATAAGTACCACTTAGTGGTTTCACTATTCATCAAAAATTGAAGTTTTTCAGAAAATTACTAAAAATTCACCCTAAGCTATATTTGATATTACGAATTCAAAAATGAAGTCTATTTTACAAAATTCAAAACATATAATTCACATTAATTAATTTAATAATTAATTCCCGCTGTTAGAGCAAATAGCGTGTTTTTATGAAACAATAAGTATCAAAAGATTGACACTGGTTTAAGACTGATTTCAAAGTGAAATTAATTCCAACGGCCACTATTTGATTTAATGGTAAAAATATATTCTAATTTCACTTTAAAACCAATTAGAAATATAATCTAATCATATAAATAAATTAGATTAAAAAGTTGTTTTGAATTAAAATACAACATTTTACACTATTCATTAAAAAAATGAACTTTATCGGAAAGATACCAAAAATTTACACAAAGTAAATTTTGATATCCCGATTCTTAATAAGAGTTTTATTTGGTCCAAAAGAATGTTTAATAGTGAACAAAACAATATTTAATGATGGTTCAACATCAAAAGGTGATAAGTGAACCTTTAGTGGAAACTAGGGCATATACGCCTAAAATTGAATTCTTTCCGTATTTTAAGCCTCTATCCTCTATTGGATAAATGTAAAAACATTTAAAAACATATATAATCATATTTTAGTTATTTCTATCCATTCCCGCCAATACAACGGCTACATGTTAACTACCATTTAAAATAATATTATTTTATTATTAGAGTGCAACGTAAGATTCCCAAGAAACTCGTTGTTGCGTGTTGGGTACGCCATCGAGCATAGCGTCCCCTTTAAAGTCATATCAATATTTTATTCACAAATATGGATAAATATGAAAATGTCATATCCTTTATTTACCTGGGGTGTTACATCCTTCCCCCCTTTTGGGAATTGCGTCCTCGCAATTTTTAAAATTGAGCTTGGAAACATCCTTGAACGTCCCACATCGGAACAAGAGTCGGTAAAACAATCACTTTAAAATAAAGAAAGATAAGTACAAAGGTCACCTGAGTTAACCCATACTAGGATTCCAAGTATGAAAATATGGACATGGAGGAGAAAACAAAGGGTCATGTTCTGATGTAGAGTGATAGAAAACATGTTTAAGAGAAAGTTAACCACGATAAAATCACAAACTTGTGATGGATTAAACGGTATTCGATTCCCCAGTAGGAAAAGTTAATAGACAACATTTTTGTTTTAAGTTACTTTTTATTGAGGAATTTATTCATAAGGAAACATAATCACTTATCATATTTACTTTCAACTTTTATTAGATTCCTTACACAAACTCATATTTTCTCCAAAAGACGAGTATTTAGAAAGAATTGTTCACATTAAGAGTACTATAATCAACTTCTAGAGAATCACCTAATCCACAAAATAGAACTATATACTTCCCATTTATTTAGACATTAACCAAAACCAAAACCAAAAAGGCTAGTAAAAGATCAGATAATCCAGAAAAGGATAACCCTTTATAAAAAGAAAATCTATTCTTAATCTCCAAAATTTTTCCAACAAAACCCAAAGTTCAACGAGGACCATTATATAATAAATTTGTCCATAAAATTCTTCAATGTAAACCAATATAAGATTGAAACCCAAATATTTGAAGGATTTAGTCGCATAGTCTTCCAAGATAAATCGTAACATTTATCTCCAAACAATATCAGTTGCTCCTAAAGTCTCGCATTGAAAAGTAATTAACCCAATCACATATCCTCCATGATAGGTTAATCATTTTCATAAATAACCCAAAATCATCTTAATCTTAATACAAAAAATCATATAACCAGAAAGAATCAGTCAAACTAACCAGGGACTTCACGTAGTCCAGTGGTAGGCGATAAATACCAGTCGCACATTGGTTGTGGTTTCGATTCCCGCAGCTTTGTCCGACGCGACGGGATGTCACACGGTCTGCGTGTTGTCCTTTTTCCAAAACTATATAATTCTTAAAACATACCCCAAAATGAGATAAAATCTTCAAGAATAATCGTAACATATTTTAACCTCAAGTTTACCTCATTCCTTTCATTTTCCATCATATCATAGAGTAACCCATAATTACCTAAAAATTAAGTATCATATAAACCCTAATGGTTACCTTAATAATTATTACCTGAGTTTCCACATCGAGTTGGCCATCTCGTACATGATGCATTAGAGAACTCACCAAGGTTGAAGTGGTTGATCGTGACTCCTTGATATTTGGTTTAGAACAACCACGAGTTTCCTCATTGAATCCTCCATTTTATCTAGTATCTTAATCAGAGAACCACCACAGTTTCCTTCAAACCTGTTGTCTCTTTGGTGCCTGCTAGATCCATCCATTCACTAAAAATAGAAATGTCAGTGTGAGTATATCAACAAAACCATCATGTACTAATGAGGAATGTAAACACTAAGATACACTTACTCATTCACTTTATCTAAAACTAGGACTCTTTCTGAAATCCTAACCATTATGGTAATGTCACTTATGCTTAAAGAATACCCTAACCTCTAAAGTTATCTAAACCAACCTTTGATACCAACTATAAGGCCCCAGCCTTAAAGCTTACTTAATATTGAATTAAATGAGTAATTCACATTGAGGATCTTTTCAGGTTTAGAGTTTTAGAAAATTAGGACATAACTATTACATCTCAAAAGATTACAAAGTAGTCGCTTCTACTAAATTTCCATAAAATAAAAACTCTTTAAAAGAAACATTTATAGTTCCATGTTTTAGGTAGCATGACTTTCCCTTGATCCCATCCTTGACCCTATTCCATGCTATGTCCTGTGAAAAACATTTCAAAAAACTTGGGATGAGCATAAGAAGCTCAGTAAGGGATACACAAAGAATGAAAACTGTTAGTTTTTCAAAACAACAAGTAAACCATGAATACTTTATCAATGTAATACTTTTCACCTTCATGAAGTAGTAAAAACTTTTCACTGAAAAAAAAAGTTTCATTACTTACCTTTTTGTAACCAAAGGATTACCATAAAACCCATATAAAGAACACATAACATATATAAAGGTAACTTGGGACATAAACATACTTAAGTGTAATAACCATACGGTCGACTTCCGCACATATCACTTAATGGAATAGCCATACGGCCAATTTCCATACATACTTAATGGAATAGCCATACAGCCGACTTCCATACCCAATGCATTGGAGGTTATAACGTAACCACCCGTCCTGGTATTCACGGCACCACCCGTCATATGGTTTATAACGTAACCACCCGTTAAAATGTCCAAGTACCAATATAAAATCATAAAACATAAAACCAATATAAATGAATGATAACATTTCCACATCACAATATATCATAATAGAATCCTTTATCAAAACCATTTTCAAAACCCTTTAAAACATTTAATACAGAGATTTTTGAATCCAAGTGTCCCATACCACCTTGAAGCTTAAAATTTTAAACCATTAATATCCATATAAATAAATCCTTAAAACCATTTTGAAAACATGGATATTAATAAGAACAAATAATTAAAACATTTAAAATGACGCTTTGGTTAAAGGGGTTTTACCAAAATTAGAAACACTTGAATACAATAATTGAGGAATAACATTTAGTCAGAACTTTATAATATCATGAGGATAAATGGATTCATGATATAATACTCCAAAGGACAGTATATACACCATATAATAGTGAATTGGTGCATAACAACAAATCACCCTCAATAGAAATGTCAAATGTGATGAAATCCCTTATAAAGAAGGTATCCTTAAATTAAGGACAAATCAATCTCAAAAATATGTGTGACAAATATAAATACACCCAATATAAGTGGATATTAAGTGTAAAACTATAAAAGTTCATTCACACATATTCAATGGATGACATATTCAATGACTACATGTTGAACCCAAAGAAATCAAAATTGGGTTAAAAAGTTCCCTTGACAGCCTAACAGCATCGCATCAAAATGAGTTGATGAGAGATAAAAAGTGTATCTCATCACTTGGACATAAAATTTACATCAATAATAATATATGAGAACATATCCCAACATAACAATATGTAAATTAAAAGACCCAACAAAAGAAGTCTTTTAAAAAAGAGTAGGGTGAAAGGTTCCCTTACCGACTTGGGTATCTTTCAAAACATACACCCCATGAAAGAAGGACAATAGATCGTTGATGTAAATACTCATAAACGAAAGTATATTACACAAAGAGTAGAATAATGTGTAGTACATACACCACTCAATGTAATTTGTGGCAAATGTAGCATAAATCTCACGGGAATAAAAGTGAGATGAAAAATCCCTTACGAAAACTCGGCAGCCTAACGGCGCCACATAAAACTTACGAATATGGATTGATGAGATAAAATAGGGTATCTCATCACATTACAATAAAATTTACAGCAAGAGGAATATAAAATAACATCCCCCAACATTACAAAGAGGAGCCTAAAATAAGTGACATAAAGGAGAGTACTTAAAAAGAAAGAGAGACGTTAGATCTCTTACGAATGTTCGGCAGCCAAACGGCGCCACTCAGAACTTCCAAAATGGATTGATGAGAGAGAATATGGTCTCTCATCACATGAAAATAAAAATTACAGTAGGAGTAATATAAAACAACATCCCAATCATAAGAAATATGAGCTTAAAAGAAATGACATAAAAGAGTGTACTTAAAAAGAAAGAGAGTTGTAGGATCCCTTACCTCGGGTCCGACTTGACTCGATCGTTCTTTAATCTCCTGAATAATAAACTTGAGTTAATTTATACTTCCTTAAGAACCTTTTTAAAGTTCATTATTCCTTTTATATCACTTATTACCATGTTATAAACATTATTTAATCATTTAAGTTAATCATGTTTGTTTTGTCGATATTTGGTTCTTAAGTCGAAAGTGGACTTCTTACAATTACATGTTGTTCGTGTGGTCAAAGGTTCTTTATATCCAGAATGAAATTCCTGATTTGGATATAATATGTATCATATATATCCAGCATATACATGTATTTATAATATTACATAATCATTTAGAGGTAAGAAATTAAATGCACCGTTCATGGAGACGGTAAGCCGTACGTACGCATGAACGCTACTTTCATTTCTTTGTCATATTAATGGAATTAAAACTAAATGAGAGGTATGTATATTTTAATTCCAGAATTATATTCATAATTTATATATATAATTAATTATATATATCCATTATATACATGTACTTTTAATAGGACATTACATTTGGGGATAAGAAATGAAATGCACCGTTCATGGAGACGGTAAGCCGTACGTACGCATGAACGCTACTTTCATTTCTATCTCATACTTTAATGGAAAGAAATAATAATGATATAGAGGTATATTATAATTCCAGTATAAAATCATATATAATAACTTTAAATCCATCCTTTACACGTCCCACATATGGCATTAACGAATCACATCACTTTGAGGGGGCGGTAGTCCGCACTTCCTTAAATGAAGATATCGTGTTTACCCATAATGGAAACCATGAAGGTATGCCAAAAATGAAAAATACACAAGCTTAAAGAAAAAATAAACATATTATATATCATATAAAAATATTGACATCATAATGGCCACCTTTGAAGGTGTTAAATGAGTATTGAACAATCATCGTTTCGGGAGGCAGAATTTCACCATCCACGGAAACCGTATGTTCTTTAACCATTTGATGTAGTTGTGTGAGAGTGTAGCTCAAATAAATCTTATAACAACATCCTAGTATATTGAAGATACTGGTGTTGTTACAAAAGAAGTAAATAAAAATAGTTTAGAGGGTTGGAGAAGCAAAATAAAACAAATGAACAAGAGAGAATGAATTACCTTTAAAAGTGTAACTCCTTTTGATTTGAGCCTAAAGGATTCCTTTGAAAGGATTATGCCCAAAGGGAATCATCTAGGATGAGTAGAGGGATGTGTAAAGAGTAAATTGGCAGGGTTTGGCCGAGCCAAAGGCTTGAGGAGTGTGTGTAAGGTGGTAGAGGTGGGGGCCTTTTATAAGAGGAGAGGAGGGGCACTTTTGGAAAGTAAAGAAATATTACTTTATTTGAAAATGTGTTTCGGTTTTAAAAGATCCCACATTGATAAAATTAGTGGATAAGGTGATAAGGCTTCGAAATCCACTCATCCAATAAGTTTTGGACATGTGTAGTACATAGATTTTACATTATCTTTCCATTTTATTTAAATCGTTAAATAATGAGGTCATCGCTGCATCATCATGGTGTCATAAATAATTTAATTTATTTAGTGTTTGAAAATTATAAAAAAAATACCATGATGTAGGAAATATTTTTAGCTTTCCAATTACTATTTATAATCAAAAATATGACTTGTATAACCCCACTTAAAAATTGTTTTAGTAAAACATATCATGTTTGTGTCAATTTAATTTTAACATTAAATAAAAATATATTATTGTCATTTTCCAACTAAAGTGGCTCCATGGGGTCCCCAAGTTGGCCCATGGCTTGTCTTGGTCGGCCATGACTCACCCAATAGGTGTAGGACAAGTTTCATGGTGTTTTCACATTCTTATAATATCATTTTTTTACCTTAAATTACACTAATTACCACTAATCGCGATTAAGAACTTAATAAGTTACTATTCACCAAAAAATTATTATAATCTCATTGAACCACATTTTACTTCTTAATGACAACCATGTATGTTGGATTTTTGAAATTCAAAACACAATGATGGCAAAATTTCATTTAAACGGAAAATCAGTCTTTATAAGTACCACTTAGTGGTTTCACTATTCATCAAAAATTGAAGTTTTTCAGAAAATTACCAAAAATTCACCCTAAGATATATTTGATATTACGAATTCAAAAATGAAGTCTATTTTACAAAATTCAAAACATATAAGTCACATTAATTAATTTAATAATTAATTCCCGCTGTCAGAGCAAATAGCGTGTTTTTATGAAACAATAAGTATCAAAAGATTGACACTGGTTTAAGACTGATTTCAAAGTGAAATTAATTCCAACGACCACTATTGGATTTAATGGTAAAAATATATTCTAATTTAACTTTAAAACAAATTAAAAATATAATCTAATCATATAAATAAATTAGATTAAAAAGAGGTTTTGAATTAAAATACAACATTTTACACTATTCTTTAAAAAAATGAACTTTATCGGAAAGATACCAAAAATTTACACAAAGTAAATTTTGATATCCCGATTCTTAATAAGAGTTTTATTTGGTCCAAAAGAATGTTTAAGAGTAAACAAAACAATATTTAATGATGGTTCAACATCAAAAGGTGATAAGTGAACCTTTAGTGGAAACTAGGGCATATACGCCTAAAATTGAATTCATTCCGTATTTTAAGCCTCTATCCTCTATTGGATAAATGTAAAAACATTTAAAAACATATATAATCATATTTTAGTTATTTCTATCCATTCCCGCCAATACAACGGCTACATGTTAACTACCATTTAAAATAATATTATTTTATTATTAGAGTGCAACGTAAGATTCCCAAGAAACTCGTTGTTGCGTGTTGGGTACGCCATCGAGCATAGCGTCCCCTTTAAAGTCATATCAATATTTTATTCACAAATATGGATAAATATGAAAATTTCATATCCTTTATTTACCTGGGGTGTTACATCCTTCCCCCCTTTTGGTAATTGCGTCCTCGCAATTTTTAAAATTGAGCTTGGAAACATCCTTGAACGTCCCACATCGGAACAAGAGTCGGTAAAACAATCACTTTAAAATAAAGAAAGATAAGTACAAAGGTCACATGAGTTAACCCATACTAGGATTCCAAGTATGAAAATATGGACATGGAGGAGAAAACAAAGGGTCATGTTCTGATGGAGAGTGATAGAAAACATGTTTAGGAGAAAGTTAACCACGAGAAAATCACAAACTTGTGATGGGTTAAACGGTATTTGATTCCCCAGTAGGAAAAGTTAATAGACAACATTTTTGTTTTAAGTTACTTTTTATTGAGGAATTTATTCATAAGGAAACATAATAACTTATCATATTTACTTTCAACTTTTATTAGATTCCTTACAAAAACTCATATTTTCTCCAAAAGACGAGTATTTAGAAAGAATTGTTCACATTAAGAGTACTATAATCAAATTCTAGAGAATCACCTAATCCACAAAATAGAACTATATACTTCCCATTTCTTTAGACTTTAACCAAAACCAGAACCAAAAAGGCTAGTAAAAGATCAGATAATCCAGAAAAGGATAACCCTTTATAAAAAGAAAATCTATTCTTAATCTCCAAAATTTTTCCAACAAAACCCAAAGTTCAACGAGGACCATTCTATAATAAATTTGTCCATAAAATTCTTCAATGTAAACCAATATATGATTGAAACCCAAATATTTGAAGGATTTAGTCGCATAGTCTTCCAAGATAAATCGTAACATTTATCTCCAAACAATATCAGTTGCTCCTAAAGTCTCGCATTGAAAAGTAATTAACCCAATCACATATCCTCCATGATAAGTTAATCATTTTCATAAATAACCCAAAATCATCTTACTCTTAATACATAAAATCATATAACCAGAAAGAATCAGTCAAACTAACCAGGGACTTCACGTAGTCCAGTGGTAGGTGATAAATACCAGTCGCACATTGGTTGTGGTTTCGATTCCCGCAGCTTTGTCCGACGCGACGGGATGTCACACGGTCTGCGTGTTGTCCTTTTTCCAAAACTATATAATTCTTAAAACATACCCCAAAATGAGATAAAATCTTCAAGAATAATCATAACATATTTTAACCTCAAGTTTATCTCATTCCTTTCATTTTCCATCATATCATAGAGTAACCCATAATTACCTAAAAATTAAGTATCATATAAACCCTAATGGTTACCTTAATAATTATTACCTGAGTTTCCACATCGAGTTGGCCATCTCGTACATGATGCATTAGAGAACTCACCAAGGTTGAAGTGGTTGATCGTGACTCCTTGATATTTGGTTTAGAACAACCACGAGTTTCCTCATTGAATCCTCCATTTTATCTATTATCTTAATCAGAGAACCACCACAGTTTCCTTCAAACCTGTTGTCTCTTTGGTGCCTGCTAGATCCATCCATTCACTAAAAATAGAAATGTCAGTGTGAGTATATCAACAAAACCATCATATCCTTTATTTACCTGGGGTGTTACACTTCTCCCTATAGAGATAATGTTTCCAAATATTAAAAGAAAAGATCACTATAGCCAACTATAGTTCATGATTGAGATAGTTCTTCTCATTAACTTTCAACTGACTTAAAAAATATACCATCACATTATCATTATACATTTGTGAAAATCCCAAACCCGTCTTTTAACCATCAATACAAACAAAAAAAAATTCATCACTTGAGAGATATATAAGTAATGGTGCGGTGATAAGCCTATTTTTAAAATAACTAGTACACACCCGTGTGTACGCACGACATATTGAATTAATGGTTTTTACTAAAGAAATACTATTTGTATAAGTTACCTAATTATAGTAATGTTTATAAATGTATAATCACAGTGTATTGGTACACTATAATGGCACGGGAATTGATTGATTATAGACACACTAATAGAATACTTGAATAATGGAAAGAAATAAGCAAAGTAAATACTGAGTTTGGAGGGAGATTTCACTATATTTTCATTACCATTCAGGTTATGATTGTTGGTCGTAGTGGTTAAATAGCATAAACTACACACCATTGGCATAATCATTTATATCATACAAAGTAATTCATGTAGTGTGATTAAAACTAAAAGACATAATCACTATATGAGTCATTGCAATAATAAAACATGTGAACTACGCATTGGATTCATTTGAATGCAGAATGATAAAAACCAATGTTTTAATTACACAATGATTTAAGAAGTTCATGTTTGAAGAAGTGTTGCAACTAATTGAAGTTGAAAAGTTCACAGGAACATATTGTGGTTGAAATATATCTTCATCTTCTTTATCATCTAGGAAATGCATCCTCTAGATGAAAATACAATTATATACATTAATAAATAGTAATGAATATTTAAATATGAAAATCCAATGTAACAGGTAAATAGAATATGGTAGTAGTAATATAAATGAATGTTCTAGAAATGAACAGTATAAGTATCATAGGATAGTAATATATTGTGACCTAATTCATCTCTCAATACATTTTTTATTACTAGATAGTATAAAAAACTATAAAAAAATATATGGATGTAATTATACCGACTATTATTGAAAAGTTATATAGTTTAAAAAGAGGGTGTATTTTGGAAGTAAATTTATAGGAAATAGAAACGAAAATAGGTTTCAAATAGGGCAGTTTTTCTAGTACCTCTAATATATGGAATGTAAAAAATAGAGTTAGATGTCAGGAAAAAAACTGTTATCAAATTTCAATTTTTCATTCAACGAAATAGATTTTTGGAATAGCTAATACCCACAGTATTTCCTACATCCTAATAGTTGAACAGAAAATTGGACCAGGAAATGAAACATGCTAACAATGAAAGACAAAACTGTATGTATACTAAAATTGACTGTTAGTATAACATACTAATACTGCCTATCTCTCGAGGTTACCAAAAAGGAATAGTAAATTCAATGAGGTATCAAAGATTTCATGTTTGTATTGTATGCTACATTATAAAATGAACATTGTATAGGTGGAAAACTAGAAATATTCATGGTGCAATGGTTTATTAAATGACATAGGATATACTAATCATATAAAAACACTGAATGAGTAGCAGAACACATTTCAAATGAACTGTCTGTACTGAATCTAATTTAATACATATTTCACTACAATTAGTAATTTTGAAAATAATAACTAGAAGAATTTGAATAGTGAAGATGTATAATTACCTTGTGTTTTCATGATCAGATTTCAGTTACTTTTTTCAGTTTTTTTGTTTATATTTCCCTTCGGTATGTTGTGTAATTCAGTAGATTGACTTGTTGTAGACACACTATCTAGAGACATCTGGATGTTATGTTACAGACCATTATCACTATAAAAATAACATGACCGTTTTATCTACATAGAGATTATTGTTAGAATAATTTGAACCTAGAAACTATAGTAGTTGAAATCATTAAAAATTATAGCAGATCTTTAATAGTACAGTGTTTTTTAATAGCACACAGATGTAGTTAGAAAGAAATGTTTGTTTTTTATATATTCAAAATATATATATACATGTATTTATACCATGTGTTCTTATAGTAATGGAAATAATTTTGAAGTAAGAAAATATAATAGATATATACCTGAGTAGAACACGTGATCAAGGTTGTAGTATCTAATCCTCTATCAATGTTTAAAGTACTAGGAGAAGACCCATCATTTTGATGAACCTATTAAAAAATGTTAAAAGGAATATATCAGTAAAGTGATTTTCATTTTTTAGAAAAACATACTGAAGAAATTGAAAGATATTTACCTGGATATAATGAACACTACTGATTAATCTAGAAGACCCACTTCTTTGATCAGTGTGTATAGTATCGAAGAAAAAGGTAATGTATTTTGATACGTTGTTTTCAGATATAATCTGTAACAAATACATACTTACCTATTTTTGTTCTAAGCTGTCAGAAAATATGTTGATGTACTTATCATTATCATTGATATAAACCACTTTGTAATTGTTTTTTTCAGATTAATGAAAAAAGTTCTGAATATTGTACATTGTTACATCAATTTCTAGCAGAAATTTCTTTGACTTGAATTAGTTCAATTCTAGAGGGAAACCAAACATGTCATCATCCTAATTACAAAACCATAGGAAATGTTACTTATAATCTTTCAGAATTATATATTGACATGATATAAGAATTTAGATTCACTTGTATCAAATCCACTCTTAGGTGTGCGGCTATTTTTTGTATATATTGTAAGTCTTTTTTTCAAATAACACTAAAGAAAATTATTCCATCTTGTCAATAACCATTATCTGAACTATAAAAATATTGGAATTGATATTATGATCACACTTTCAGTCTCATTTAGACTTCGCAGCATAAGTGAGGGTGTATCATAGTGATAATAAAAAATTTAGAAAGCAATGAATATATTTTCACCTCGGAGTAAAGAAAGTAGGTGACGATTTGTAGGATTGACATGAAATGATTCCATCTATAATCTGTACTTTCTTCATGCACGAGTACCATGATTCATAGAACCATCTATGGGTGCTTTGAATTTTCTAAACCGTAGCCTCAATTAAGTACCTAGTAGGCTGTAGTAGATTAATTACATATAAATATATAAATTATTATAGGATAGTACTGAAAAGTTAATAATATTACATAATCACATCTGAAAAATAATGATATATGGCTGACCTGTTGACAGTTTTTCACATCTGAAATGGATTTATTGTATTTCCAATATAGTATTTCCATTGAGGGGTTGGGAGTTGTTGGTGACAAAGTATATAATTGGGATGTTATTATCACCCCAAGCTAGAAAAATTCATAATAACATTCATGGAAGTAAACAATAAGAACATGTCAGTTGTACATTTTTGACATATAGATAACAAAATAATAGAACAACACAAGTATGAATTGTTTTACTGACACCTTCTTCTAAAGTTGTCAACTACTGGAAGGTCTTGGTTGTAAAGATTCTTTTTATTAAAAGTTGTTGTGACAAGAATAAGGGCTGAAAGGACTTTCAAGTCATTATTGTAGAATTTACTATTGAATCAACATATTAAAATAACATTGTAGAAAGATAGAAAATACTAAATGTAGATTGAAATCATACTGGTCAATATTTTCACCTAAAAAATATGAAATATAAAAATGGTAGATGGGTCTCTGTTATTTTCCATTTAACATGAAATTTCATATGAAAATTCACTCCATAAACTGTAGGTAACTATAAAACCTTTACACAGAATTAAACATAGACTATGGGTAAATGTTTTTTTCTTACAGTCATGTAATGTAATAAGTTAACATAAATGACATGTCGTCTCCTAGAATAATCTGCATCTAGTGGTTGAAGTTACCCATAGATTGTAGTGGATGTGTGTAACGTAGAACTCCAATTAGTTATAAAATAGAGTAGAAATATAATAAGTTATTTTGAATAAGATATTGATGAATTAAAATACATTGTACATATTAATTTAAAATAACTTGGAATACAGAACTATAACTATTTGGTATTAATCAGATGTACCTGTTAGATGTTCTTTTGGGACTTTTTTATGAATGTTGTCATAAAATGTAGTAAAATGAAAACTAAAAAGAGGTAGTTGTACTTCAAACGGACTAACAATGTCGTGAATGTGAACATTATTTGACATGGGTGTCTAGTTCCCAAGTAACTTCCTAGGTTTGAAGATATTTGGATGTTTTGTATAATATAGAAGAATACTTCACCCAACAGCTATATGTACTTAGAGATAAGTTGACAATTCGTAATCATACATTGAATCTTGGTTCCCTACATAAACTATGGTAAAATATTGGATAATAAGAAAAGAAAATGGATTATAGGAAACGATGAAAGTATATATATACTAATACTTGTACCCAACATAATATAGTAGTAACGAAATTAAACACACAGAATTTGTTCTCTATAGATGGTAAGTTAAAACGTTCTAAAGTAAGATATAATGACATAGAATACTGGATAATAGTCAATGAAAATAGACCATAGATTATGTAGAATATATATATATATATATACTCTAACATGTATAGGAAAAAGTTGAGCAGTAAAGGAAAAAAACACTCAGTAAATGTTCCACGTAGATAGTATGTTAAAATATTGGATAATATACAAACAGAATAGATCATAGACAATGTAGGCATTGTGTATATATATATATATATATTCAAAATATTTTTAGATAATATTTTATAAATGATGAAAAAAACCTATAATGAGTTGCTGTAACAAAAAGTCACCTGAATATCGCATAGTATGATATCAACAGCAATGACTTCAATGGAGTATTTAGAAGACTAATTGAACCACATGTTCAAGAGACAAACCTATATCTATAATGTTTGATTGTCCTCTGGGGTAATCTCATTTAGTTGGGTTATTGAGCGTGACATTTTTGTTACTCTACATAATCAATTAGTATATAAATAAAACATATTAAGCAGGTAATTAAGTCATTATAGTAAACATATTGGGAATCCAGAGCACAATATAATATATAAAATTCATTTTAAATGATTATTAAGACATATTCTCAAATATTTCTTTGTACACAATATTATATGTGTAATTTGAGGATGTATTATTTTTACCATCAACTACAATTTTAAAACCATTAGCTAATGTGACCCTAGATACTACAAAATATAATTGACCATGATAGAACAATGGTTTGCGAAGATATAACCAACTGAAGACAATGATTGGCCCTGACTTTTATTAATAGTCATCTCATAAGAAACTTTCAAAGGATATTGTCTTCTGTGTAATTTGAATGGCCATCTAACATCATAGTGAGTCATAGTTACTCTTGGAATGAATACAGAATACCCTGAATGACATCCAATTAAAACATGTTCTCCAATGACTTGTTCACCCAAGTGTGTAACTATCATACGAGTTCTGTTACACAAACCAATAGATTGGCCCAAATTTCGTAGTAATATAATCAGAATACCATGTTGTAGAGTAATTTTGTGGGCAGTTAACCCATAGACATTTATACCATTTAACATGTAAGATGTGTAAATATTTTCTGGTCTGACTTTATCATAACTTGCATTGAAAACAGAGTTTCAGCTGAAATAATATTTCTTTCAAAGCCTATGAGAGTCAATATTTATTCATTTACTTCAGGAATGACATCATGGGTTGTAGCTAAAATTGCATTCCCTTTCAGATTGGTATGGTTTCCATGTTTGTTAATGAAACCCGGATATGTATGGTTGAAATTTGTAGCCACAGAATTATCGGTGTTGATAAGAAGATATGATGATAGAATTTGAATGAGTGCTTCACCATCATTAGGCTCTCCGATTCGACCTTCACCAATATCTAAGGCCCATTCTGCAAGCTCATTTAATTTAGATACATCATGACTGAAAGCAGTAAAATGCAATCTCATGTTTTTTGTAAGAGATAACACCTGACAGTGTTGACATAGATAAGCTGACTTAACAATTTCAAATATAATGTCATTTCTATTACCTCTTGGTATAACTGGTAGTATTTTCCCGAAATCTCCACCCAAGACAATTGTTACACCACCAAATGGTAAATTCTGATCATTTTCATTTTTTAAAGTCATAATGTCATGTAGAGTATGGTCTAACACCTCAAAGAAATACTTATGAATCCTAGATGCCTCATCCCAAATGATTATCTTTGCCTTTCGTAACATCACTCCCTTGTGGAATTTTTCAAATTTAATGTTTAGTAATGGAGATTGGAATATGTAATTTAGAATGTGTTGTTCGTCCTCTAGGAAGTAGTAGTGATGTTATTCCACTCGATGCTACTAAAAGTAAAATCATGACTTGTGCCCACAATAATGATTTTTGTAATCTCTAGATGAAGGTTTTACTTGTGCCTCTATAACCATGCTAGAAGAAGACCTCACCCCTAATTAGTAGATAGTGAAGATAGAATGACAGCCATGACCTCTTTATATTCATCTGTTGGCATACTATGTAAACTGGTGTACTCTTGTAGAATTGATTTCGTTATTGTAATTAAAATCTTCTTCAATTAAACAATTTATAATGGTTTCAAAATCAGAATATGTAAGTGGCATAGAAGTATATAACTAAATATCTCTTCCATTGCTCTGTAAAATTTTGTTTATTTATCTCAAAGAATATGTATACCTCTGGTGATATGTGAGTGTTAAATCTAGAATGATGGGTAATATTGGTACATAGCTATACAAAATAACATCAACAAAGTTGCTATTATTAATATGTGAATAGAAATGGTGGGACATTTTTTTACTCTAGTATAGTAAATATCCTAGTAGAGAAGTATATTCCAGTAATTCCAAATGATAGCAAGTACGATGCAGATTGAATTTACTGAATAACTGGTATATGAAACTGTGGAATACTTTTACAGAGGATTACAGAATAAAATAAACAAAGTCATTTAGTATTAATATATGAACAATAGTGGTGGGACTTCTTTGTACTGCAATATACTCATTAATTCTACAGAAGAGATGTATATTGAAAAATGATATCAAGTACAGTGTAGTTAGAAGTGTTATGTGAATAACTAATCTATGAAACTATGGAATACTTTTACATATTAGTACAGATTAAAATAAACAAAGTCATTTAGTATTAATATTTGAATAGAACTACTAGGACATTTTTTCTACTGCAATATAGTAAATATCACAGCAGAGAAGTATATTGCAGTAAGTCCAAATAATAGCAAGTACAGTTCAGATTGAACTATTATGTGAAGAACAGATCTACAAAATTGTAGTGGACCTTTACAAATGATTACAAAATAAAAGAAACAAAGTCGGTTAGTATCAATATGTGAGAAGAAATGGTAGGATTATTTTGTACCACAATATAGTAAATGGGAGGGATAATTTTGTACTGTATTATAGTAAATATCATAGAAGAGGAAAATATTGTAGTAATTCCAAATGATCACAACCATAGTGAAGATTGAAGTGTTATGTGATAAAGTGATCTATAAAAATGTTTAATACTGTTACAAAAAAATACAAGATAAAATAAATATTGTTATTTTAATAAATTACATTAATTAGAATATATTATTTACAGTATAAAATAAACATGATAGATAGAACACAATAGTAAATGGTAAGGTAGTGTAATATGTATAGCTCTTCCAACATTACCAAAAAATAAAAAAATATAGTATCAGAAGCAGATTGAATTGAAAATAGTCAATTCATGCAAAAAAAAACCGGTGCAATTTTATTTAATACAATATACTTAATAACACAGAGCAGAAATTAGACAAAGGCATGACATAAATGCAGAGGAATGAAGTAGTTACAATAGAAAGTGTGGACCTAGAATTTCCAGGGTCCTTCTTTGGGCATATAAAATGTAACACCCAAAGATTTCATAGTATGTTATTTCTTCAAAATAATTCAATAACTTGCACTACACGCAACACTGAGTTCAAGCGAACCATGGCTTACTAAACAAGCCGTTCAAAAGAGATTATGAATAGTATTAACTAAATTTTAAACTTTATATAATCCTTATAATTTTAGAATCCATATTATGAGTTTCTTAGACATAATGTAAGAACAAATTCATTTTCAGTATTGCACTATTACAAACTTTTAATAGTGAACCCTTTTTAAATCCAATATTTTAAACTTTTATATATTCAATTTGACTAAATAAATTTACTTTTTAGAATGGGGACATCAAAAATTTACAATGAAACATCCCAAGCTTCCATGGTACGTTTCCCTTTGAATAATGCAATGGTGTGCATTGTACGCAACTTCGAGATTCTAACACACCACAACCAATCAAACTAGCCGTTATGAATAGTAATACCTACCTTTTGAAATTTTATAAATTTTATCCTTTGAAATGGAATTCATTTTTGGATTCGTAATATCTAAATTAGCTTATGGTGAAATTCTGGTACTTTTCGGATAACTTTCATATTTTGATGAATAGTGAAAATTACTAAATTTTAATTAAAAACAACTTTTTTAATCGAAATAATTAATAGTGAGAAATTATTAATTTGAGTGGTTTTAAAGTATATTTATAATATATTTTTAGCATTTAATACAATTTTGGTCATTTGATGTAATTTCACATTTAAACTAGACATAAACAAGTGTCAATCTTTTGGTAGTTATTATCTCTTAAAAACACGCTATTTATTTTGACGACAGGAAATAATTTTTAAATTAATTAATACAAATGATATGTTATGAATTTGGTAAATTATAAATTATTTTTGAATTCATAATATCAAATATATCTTAGGCTTAATTTTTGGTATTTTTCTGGAAACTTTCATTTTTTGATGAATAGTGAAACCACTAAGTGGTAGTTAAAAAACTGAATTTTTCATAAAACATAATTTTACCACTTCTGTGAGTGTAAATTCAAAAATCCGAGAGACGCGATTAATATTAAGAATTAAGATGTGGTCCAATGAGATGAAAATAATTTTTTCTGAATAGTAACTTTTTACTTTTATTTACCACGGTTAAAAGTAAATAGGGTAATTAAGGGTAAAAATGATATTAATATTACTGTAACACATGTCATAATTCTATTGGACAAGTGTATCTCGACCAAAAACAATCTTAGGAGTAAAATATTATCATTTAGGTCCACTTGTATTATATTAGGACATTTATTATTATTTAATTCAAAGAAGAGTTAAAAGAGTTTAAATCAAAGTTTATTTACTAAAACATTTTTAATATAGGGTTATACATAAGATAAATTAGATTGTAAATATTCATTAGAAATATAAAAACATTTCCTACATAATGGTATTTTATTTATAATTTGTAGACCTTAAATAATTAAATTTATTTAAGACACAATGGTGATGTAGTAATTACCAAATTAATGAAAAATTAGAATAATTGATATAATAAATACCCAAATAAATTTAATTTGAGACTTTTTATAAATACCAATAATTTTATAGGTTAATATGACATGTTAGGATTGATTTAATTAACTTTTTTAAAAGTAATAATTTTTTTATGATTTTACAAAAATCAATTATTGAATAGTGTCAAAATAGACATAAAAGAGTTTTTAAAACTAATATTATATTATTAATTGATATTAAATTATTAAAAATCTAATGTTTGTCCAAGAGACTTATATAATGATAGGTGTATCATTAATAGACCACTTTGGGGTCTCTTGGATGTATATAGTGTAACACCCGAGACTTTTATGTTATATAAATCATCAAAGGAATCTTTTTCTACACACAACACTTGCTTGGCTTGCTTTACACGAAATCGCAACCTTCTTCGATAGCTTGCGTCGTACGCAATACTGAGTTTCACTAAACAATGATATGCTAATAAAATATTATTAAAAATAGCCGTTATGAATAGTAATAACCACTTTTTGAAATTTTATAAATTTTGTTTTTCAAAATGGACTTCATTTTTGGATTCTGAATATTGAAATTATCCTAGGGTGAAATTTTGGTATTTTTCTGAAAACTTTCAATTTTTGATGAATAGTGAAACCACTAAGTGGTAGTTAAAAAACTAAATTTTTCATAAAACATAATTTTACCGCTTCTGTGAGTGGAATTTCGAAAATTCGAGAGACACGGTTGATGTCAGTAAGTAAAATGTTGTTCAATGGGATGAAAATAATTTTTTGTTGAATAGTAACTTTTTACTTTTTTTACCACGGTTAAAAGTAAATAGGGTAATTAAGGGTAAAAATGATATTATTATTACCCTAACACATGTCCTAATTCTATTGGACAATTTTAATTCGACCAAAAACAACCATAGGAATAAAATATGACTATTTAGGCCCACTTGGATTAGATTAGGACATTTATTATTAATTTATTTAAAGAAGGGTTAAAATAGTTAAAATCAATGTTTAATAACTAAATAATTTTTAATATGGGGTTATACATAAGATAAATTCGACTATAAATATTTATTAGAAATCTAAAAGGATTTCCTACATAATGGTATTTTATTTTTAATTTTTAGACATTAAATAATTTAATTTATTTATGACACAATGATAATGTAGTAATTATCTTATTAATGAAATATTGACATAATTGATGTTATAAATACCCAAATAAATATAATTTGAGACTTTTTATGAATTCCACTAATTTTTTAGATTCATATGATATGTTATTATTGATTTAATTAACTTTTTTTGAACTAATCATTCTGTTATGATTTTCAAAAAAATTAATTACTAAATAGTGTCAAAATTGACATAAAATAATTTTTAAAACAAATATTATATTATTAATTGTTATTTTATTCCTAAAAATCTATGGTTCGGCCAAATGACTTAGATAAGGTTATATATATTAATAATAAAAAACTTGGGGTTCTTTTGGCTGCTTATAGTAAGTTTATTAACCTTATAGTATAAGAACACAAGAAGACACGGTAAAAGTAAAATTATTTAACTTAATGTTAAACCTAAATGATAAGGATAAAATAGGAACATAAACTTGTCTAAATTCTATTGCATGAGAGGATTTCGACCCATCCCCACATTATCTTAGAAATAAATCAATTTTTAGATATTTAAAACCGAACTTCACTTTATAATAAAATAATATTTTTAGTTATTCCAAAGGTGCCCCTCTCCTCCCTAATAAAAGGGCACCTCCTCCCTCTCTTCCTCACACCACTTTGAGCCTTCAAGCTCGGCCAAACCCTGCCACTTTCTCCTCTCCACTTCCCTAGAGAAATCCTAGAGGTCCCGGTCCTCTTCAAATAACAATTTTAGTGCCCTAAAAGAAGGTCTCAAAGAAGCACTTCAAAGAAGAGGTAATGTCCGTTACCGATTCTTTCATCTTTATTTCTTCTTCCACTTCTTCTTCTTTAGTTTTTTCATTATGAAGTAATAACATACGTATCACTAATATATTTATATGTTATTATAAGTATTAAACAACCCTATTTAACCATCTATCCATCCTACGGAAAAAGAAATCACCGCGCGTGTGTACGTACGGAATACCGTCTCCACGCCGTGGTGTAATATATTTTCCACCACCACCTTACTTGGATGGGTATAATGGTGTAAATAATGACTATATATGACTACTATAAAGCGATACTGATTCTTAAATAGTATACATACACTCCAATAAAATTCCACGATCATAGGAACGATATCATCACTTGTGCGTACGTACGGAATACCGTCTCCAGGATGTGATGCGACTCGTTCTACATGATCTTCATTTCATAATGATTATATAAATGAATTAAATGAATTAATATGATATATATTACACTAATAAAATTCTGGAAATGAGGTATCTATAACCTAAAGATAAGAATAAGAATTTATTCGACAAAACACGCATAAGAACAAAAAGTTATAAACACCTGAATAACAAGTAGCAATGAAATATTACTACTAAAAAGCTAAGAATATGACCAAATATGATATCATAAAAATAAGTATGATTCTGGAATAAGTCAATAACATTATTTAAATCATTATACAGGAGGTTCAGACACGTACAAAGCATATCGGACCTAAGGTAAGGGAAATATCACAATCTCATTTTTATCCGAGATTGTTTATACTTTGGTATTTACTGGGGTGTATTTTATCATCCACATCCATGTTTCCTCAATAAGTAATATTTATATCCTTATAAACTATTTTATATCAAATTTTACCCTTTGGTTAGTTTTTAGTAAAAGATATGAAAGGAATCTTTTGTCGTTTTTCGTACGGGGTACTTTTGACTTTTCCGACAAAAGTACGAGAAGAATGTTTTTTTAACTTATATGGCATGAATGGATTTTTAAAACATTATTTCCAAGAATCTTCCTTTACAAGTTTATTTTTAATCAACTTCTATTAGATTATAATTGTATGACATGTTAAGAAAAGAAAAGTGTTTTTGAAGCAGAAATGATATTTTCCTCAAGAATGGAGTTCAAGTGTTTTATCAAAATTTTTATCCATATAAGATAATAAAGGGTTCTATTTCTATCCCTATTATTACATTTATTTTATTATGTTGTGATGGAATTTTATTTATGAATTCCTTTATCTTATATGAATTGTTTTATGATGTCACGATGTTTAAGATTCCCATTTTTATTACATGTATTATGCAATGATGTATGATTTATGATTTTGTGGAACACATAAGAATGGTATAATTATGAGATGGGTGGGACCTATACCTCCCTGAAATGCATTGGGTAATGATTTTATATCTCATGAGATAGACATGGCTGGAACGGTAGGTTATACTGGTTCAGTGAAACAGGACTGAAACGAGGAGTGAACTCGGTTCAGAAATGGACTTTGCCCACTAAGATAGTCTTGGAAATGAGTCTTGACTAATAAGAAATGATTCTCTATGATAATGTATGTATGCCACAAAGTTTCATGTTTTAAGTTATGATTATTGGGATTACATTTCACTACTAAGACTTATCCCATGTTATGAAATTATGATCTCTTTTGCAGGTTAAGATTTCCAAAAGTTATGTTCTTATGTATATGATGTGATTGATATTTCTTTTGTTTACCCTTACTGAGCATTTGAGCTCACCCTTTTGTATGTTTTGTTTCCCCAGGTCAGGAAGAAGGTTATTAAGTAGAATATTCCAAAAAGGGACTCTAGATATGATGAAATAAATGGGAGGAAAAGTAGATGCTTTATGAACTAGTTGTTTATGTTTCCCAGTTTCTAAAGACACTATACCTATACGGTCCTTTCTTGGTTTGGTTATATATTGTAATAAGTGTGCTTCAATTCTAAAGTAATAACAATGTATGTAAAGTATGGGTCGTTATAGTTGGTATCAGAGGAAAGGTATAGTCAACCTTTGGAAACTAGGATGTGAAAGCCTTAGTAAGAACCCTAAGGATAAGTCTAAGCATGGAACACAATCTTAGTGTTTTAGAAATGGCCATGAATAACCTAGGATAAGATCTTAAGTGTGAAATTTTATTCTTGATTATGTGGTTTTCCTATTATAATTAGTGTTGCTCACACTATTCTTCTTGGTTTTAGTCAATGGCTGGAACCCGAAGGAACCGTGTTAATACGGAATGCGACGGGCAATGCAATGATTGTGCCCCTGAGCAACCGAACGTCATGGGAGCTGGAATGAAAAATCGGGTAGCCATGCTCACACAACTTTCTCAAGCTATGAATCATGCAGGACTTCCAAACGAGCAAAGGAAGGAGCAACATTCTGTTGAAACCTTTATGAGACAGTGTCCACCTTCATTCAGTGGGTCTACTGATCCATATGTTTCTGAACAATGGATTAGTACTACTGAAAAGATATTTTCATTTCTTCAATGTTCTGAGCATGATAAAGTCATCTTAGTAGTGTATCGTTTGTAAGGTGGTGCTGATCAATGGTGGAATCTTATTAAGAATATGAGGCAAAGGTATGAAATTGAGTCCATGGAATGGGACGAGATCAAGAACTTATTTTTCAATAAGTACTTCCCGCGTATTCTCCGAACAAATATGGAGAAAGAGTTTCTTGAATTGAAGCAAAAGGACGATGAATCTGTTGGTACCTATGAAGAAAATTTTACAAGACTTGCAAGGTATGCTTCTGGTATTATTATCCAACCTGAGAGTAAGATCGATCGATTCTTTAGTGGCTTAAAACCAAGTCTTCGAAGGGCCTTAGCCATAAGGGACTTCAATAGCTACGAGGAAATTGTTCGATGTTCTCTCAAAGTTGAGATGGAGATTGGAGTAACCCATCAGTCATATGGGTTTGATAAGAAGAGGAAAATGGAATTCAAAGGAAAGTCTAAAGAGCACACCGAAAAGAAGATGAGCTTTCCCTTATTCTCAAAGTGTGGAAAGAAACATGGAGGGAGTTGTCTTAAAGGGACAAGTAAATGTTTCAAATGTGGAAAGGAAGGTCATCGGTCATTTGAATGCCGCGATGATGGGAAGAAGATGTCTAATGATGCAAAAAAACGAAGGGATACACAGAATGAACCTACTACACTTCAATGTTTCAAGTGCAAGGAGATGGGACATTATGCCAATAAATGCCCTAATCCAAGGGTTTATGATGATGGTCGACATCAACAAACTCTTAAGGCTAAAGACAAAGGAAATTCACATGCAATTTCAATCAGTGATGTGGAGTACGATAACGATGTGGTGAAAGGTACACTTACCATCCACTCTAAAGTAGCAAATGTTTTATTTGATTCTGGATCCACCCTCTCCTTTATTTCTGAAGAATTTTCTAAGGGTATCACCATATTACATCAACAATTAGATGTTGAGTTAGTTGTGACAACACCTAATGGCACCACAGTCGCATCAAATGTTTATAATTCTTCTATTGAAGTTTGTGGGAAAGTGCTTCCTGCAAATCTTTTGATCCTTCCTATAGTGGAATTTGATGTGATTCTTGGCATGGATTGGCTTTCTCTACATAGAGCTCATATAAATTTCCAAAGAAGGGAAGTCACATTTCATATTCTAGTTCAATCTATGATCGTCTATCGATGCAAGGATGAACATAACCTTGCAGTGGAAATTCCTTCCATATTATGGGTCTTGATTCCACTAAATGAAGGTTATTTATCTCAAATGGTTGGTAAGAAACTCACAATTAAGAATATGCCCATTGTACGGGAGTTTGATGATGTCTTTCCAGATGAATTATCGGGTCTTCCACCGAATCGTGAAGTTGACTTTTCAATAGAACTCGTACCGGGTGCTTTGCCTATTTCAAAGACACCTTATAGAATGGCCCCAATTGAGTTGCAGGAATTGAAGAAGGAACTCCAAGAGAATCTTGATAAGGGGTTCATACGCCCTAGTGCGTCACCTTGGGGAGCACATGTTCTGTTTGTTAAGAAGAAAGATGGATCAATGAGACTCTGCATTGATTATCGACAACTTAACAAGATCACTATCAAGAACAAATATCCTCTCCCGCACATTGATGACCTATTTGACCAACTACGCGGAGCTCAATACTTTTCCAAGATTTATCTTCATTCAGGGTATCATCAATTAAGGGTCAAGAGGGAGGATATACCAAAGACGGCTTTCCGTACAAGGTATAGACACTATGAATTTATAGTGATGCCATTTGGTCTTACTAATTCCTCTGCTATCTTCATGGATATAATGAATAGAGTCTTTAGAGTCTATCTTGATCAGTTTGTGGAAGCCTTTATAGATGATATTCTTGTCTATTCAAAGAGCAAGGAAGAACATGAAGATCACTTGAGAATTATATTGAAGACCCTGAGAAAGGAGAATCTTTATGCCAAATTTACCAAGTGTGAATTTTGGCTTCAAAAAGTTGCATTTTTGGGTCACATAATCTCAAAAGTGGGGATGTCTGTGGATCCAGAAAAAATAGAGGTTATCGAAAGATGGTCGAGACCAACAACAGTAACCTAGATCCGAAGTTTTCTTGGTTTGGCTGGATATTATCGACGTTTTGTGAAATATTTTTCACGATTATCTAATCCACTCACCAAGTTGACTCGGAAAGGAGTTAATTTTGTTTGGACGGAGGAATTTGAAGAGAATTTCAAGGAGTTGAAAAGAAGGTTATCCAGTGCACCTGTGTTCACACTGCCTTGTAGTGGAGAAAGGTTTGTGATCTACAGTGATGCATCCAAGAAGGGATTGGGGTGTGTTCTTATGCAAAATGATATGGTGATAGCTTATGCCTCACGACAGTTGAAAATACATGAGCAGAATTACCCAACTCATGATTTGGAGTTAGTTGCGGTAATCTTTGCATTAAAGATTTGGAGGCATTACCTTTATGGGGAAAGGTGTGACATTTATACTGATCATAAAAGTTTAAAGTATATTTTCACAAAAAAGGAGCTGAATATGCGCCAAAGAAGATGGTTGAAGCTGATTAAGGATTACGACTGCTCAATCCATTACCACCATGGGAAAGCAAACAAGGTGGCAGATGCATTAAGTCGACAAAACCATGCTAGTTTATCCATGATGAGGATCACAAAATATCCAATATTTATGGATTTACAAAGGATGGATCTTGGAATTATAATGAAAGGGGAAAAATCTTATCTTTCTCAAATGAATGTTCAACCATCTATACATGTGAAGATTAAAGAGGCATAGAAAGAAGATGTTGAGTTACAAAAGAAGGTGAGAAATGTTTCTGAATTCAACCTTGATTGTGATGGGATAATAAAGTTCAAAAATTGGGTTTGTGTTCCTCCCATCCCCGAATTAAAGAATGAGCTGCTGGATGAGGCTCATAGTTCTTCATTCTCTATTCATCCTGGAAGCACGAAGATGTATAGGGACCTGAAAGAATACTTCTGGTGGGATGGCATGAAAAGAGATGTTGCTGAATATGTCTCTCGATGCTTGGTTTGTCAACAAGTTAAAGCTAAGAGACAGAAGTCTAAGGGGATGTTACAACCATTACCCATACCCGAATGGAAATGGGAAAACATCACTATGGAATTTGTCACAGGACTTCCTAAAACATCCAAAGGCAATAATTCTATCTGGGTCATAGTTGATCGTCTTAAAAAGTCTTCACACTTCATTGCTGCTAGAGAGGATTTCTCTCTGGATCAGCTTGCCAGGATATATGTAAGTGGTAAGATTGCATGGAGTACCACTTTCTATTATATCTGATCGGGATCCGAGGTTTACCTCGAAGTTCTGGCGAAGTCTTCAGCATACTCTAGATACAGAGTTGAGTTTTAGCACTGCTTATCATCCTCAAACAGACGGTCAGTCTGAGAGAACAATTCAAACTCTAGAAGATATGTTGAGAGCTTGCTCTATGGATTTCAAAGGTTGCTGGGATCAACACCTACCTTTGGTGGAATTTTTTTATAATAATAGATTTCACTCCAGTATTCAGATGGCTCCTTATAAAGCACTCTATGGAAAGAAATGCAGGACTCCAACTTGCTGGGATGAAGTTGAGGAAAGAAA
Source organism: Viscum album (assembly GCA_963277665.1). NCBI lineage: Eukaryota > Viridiplantae > Streptophyta > Magnoliopsida > Santalales > Viscaceae > Viscum > Viscum album. The sequence goes on along the minus strand of OY728165.1, from coordinate 438,154,824 downwards.
GCTATTAGGACCCAATCTCGTTGATGAAATGGCAGAAAAGGTCAGATTTATTCAACAACACATAAGAGCAGCTCAGTGTCGACAGAAAAGCTATGCCGACAACCAAAGAAAAGACCTAGAGTTTGAAGTGGGTGATAAAGTATTCTTACGAATATCTCCCAGGAAGAGGGTTATGAGATTTGTAAAGAAGGGGAAGTTGAGCCCTAGATATATCGGTCCTTTCGAAATACTGGATCGTGTTAGGAAGGTAGCCTACCGATTCGTGCTTCCACCGAATCTCTCTCAAGTTCACGATGTGTTCCATGTATCTCTCCTGAGAAAGTACATACCTGATCCTTCACATGTACTCAGCTCAGAAGTTGTACCACTGGAGCAAGATCTTTCTTATGAAGAACAACCGATAGAGATTCTGGATCGTAGCGAAAAATTCCTACGAAACAAGACCACTCGATTGGTGAAAGTTTTATGGAGGAACCACCAATTAGAAGAAGCTACATGGGAGCTTGAGGACATGATGAGGGAGAGGTATCCTCATCTGTTTGTTACAAAGTGACGAATTTCGAGGGCGAAATTCATTTTAAGGGGGGGTAGAATGTAACACCCGAGACTTTTATGTTATATAAATCATCAAAGAAATCTTTTTCTACACACAACACTTGCTTGGATTGCTTTACACGAAATCGCAACCTTCCTCGATAGCTTGCGTCGTACGCAATACCGAGTTTCACTAAAAAATGATATGCTAATAAAATATTATTAAAACTAGTCGTTATGAATAGTAATAACCAATTTTTGAAATTTTATAAATTTTATTTTTCAAAATGGACATCATTTTTGGATTCGGAATATCAAAATTATCCTAGGGTGAAATTTTGGTATTTTTCTGAAAACTTTCAATTTTTGATGAATAGTGAAACCACTAAGTGGTAGTTAAAAAACTAAATTTTTCATAAAACTTAATTTTACCGCTTCTGTGAGTGGAATTTCGAAAATCCGAGAGACACGGTTGATGTCAGTAAGTAAAATGTGGTTCAATGAGATGAAAATAATTTTTTGGTGAATAGTAACGTTTTACTTTTTTTACCACGGTTAAAAGTAAATAGGGTAATTAAGGGTAAAAATGATATTATTATTACCCTAACACATGTCCTAATTCTATTGTACAAGTGTAATTCGACCAAAAACAACCATAGGAATAAAATATGACCATTTAGGCCCACTTGGATTAGATTAGGACATTTATTATTAATTTATTTAAATAAGGGTTAAAATAGTTAAAATCAATGTTTAATAACTAAATCATTTTTAATATGGGGTTATACATAAGATAAATTCGACTATAAATATTCATTAGAAATCTAAAAAGATTTCCTATATAATGGTATTTTATTTGTAATTTTTAGACATTAAATAATTTAATTTATTTATGACACAACGATGATGCAGTAATTATCTTATTAATGAAATATTGACATAATTGATGTTATAAATACCCAAATAAATATAATTTAAGACTTTTTATGAATTCCACTAATTTCTAGATTAATATTACATGTTAGTATTGATTTAATTAACTTTTTTTGAACTAATCATTCTGTTATGATTTTCACAAAAATTAATTACTAAATAGTGTCAAAATTGACATAAAATAGTTTTTAAAACAAATATTATATTAGTAATTGTTATTTTATTCCTAAAAATCTAAGGTTCGGCCAAATGACTTATATAAGGTTATATATATTAATAATAAACAACTTGGGGTTCTTTTGGATGCTTATAGTAAGTTTATTAACCTTATAGTATAAGAACACAAGAAGACACGGTAAAAGTAAAATTATTTAACTTAATGTTAAATCTAAATGATAAGGTTAAAATAGGAACCTAAACTTGTCTAAATTCTATTGGATGAGAGTATTTCGACCCATACCCACCTTAGCTTCGAAATAAATCAATTTGGAGCTATTTAAAACCGAACTTGACTTTATAATAAAATAATATGTTTTGTTATTCCAAAGATGCCCCTCTCCTCCCTTATAAAAGGGCACTTCCTCCCTCCCTTCCTCACACCACTTTGAGCCTTCAAGCTCGGACAACACCTGCCACTTTCTCCTATCCACTTCCCTAGAGACATCCTAGAGGTCATGGTCCTCTTCAAAGTCCAATTTTAGTGCCCTAAAAGAAGGTCTCAAAGAAGCACTTCAAAGAAGAGGTAATGTTTGTTACTGATTCTTTCATCTTTATTTCTTCTTCCACTTCTTCTTCATTAGTTGTTTCATTATGAAGTAATAAAATCAGTATCACTAATATACTGATATGTTATTATAAGTATGAAACAACCCTATTTCACCATCTATCCATCCTACAGAAAAAGAAATCACCGCGCGTGTGTACGTATGGAATACCGTCTCCACGGCGTGGTGTAATCTATTTTCCACCACCACCTTACTTGGATGGGTATAATAGTGTAAATAATGATTATATATGACTACTATAAAGTGATACTAATTCTTAAATAGTATACACACACTCAAATACAATTCCATGATCATAGGAACGATATCATCACTCGTGCGTACGTACAGAATACCGTCTCCATGATGTGATGCGACTCGTTCTACATGATCTTCATTTCATAATGATTATATAAAAGAATTAAATGAATGAATGTGATATATATTACACTAATAACATTCTGGAAATGAGGTATCTATAACCTAAAGAGAAGAATAAGAATTTATTTGACAAAACACGCATAAGAACAAAAAGTTATAAACACCCGAATAACAAGTAGCAATGAAATATTACTACTAAGAAGCTAAGAATATGACCAAATATGATATCATAAAAATAAGTATGATTCTGGAATAATTCAATAACATTATTTAAATCATTATACAGGAGGTTCGGACATGTACAAATCATATCTGACCTAAGGTAAGGGAAATATCACATTCTCATTTTTATCAAAGATTGTTTATACTTTGGTATTTACTAGGGTGTATTTTATCATCCACATCCATGTTTCCTCAATATGTAATATTTATATCCTTCTAAAATATTTTATATCAAATTTTACCCTTCGGTTAGTTTTTAGTAAAAGATATGAAAGGAATCTTTTTTCTTTTTTCGTACGCGGTACTTTTTGACTTTTCCGACAAAAGTACGAGAAGAATGTTTTTTTTAAATTATACGGTATGAATGGATTTTTAAAAAATTATTTCCAATAAGATTAATTTACAAGTTTTCAAGTTTATTTTTAATCAACTTCTTTTAGTTTAGAATTGTACGACATGTTAAGAAAGGAAAAGTGTTTTTGAAGCAGAAAGGATATATTCCTCAAGAATGGAGTTCAAGTGTTTTATCAAAATTATTTTCCATCTAAGATAATAAAGGGTTCTATTTCTATCCCTATTATTAAATTGATTTTATTATGTTGTGATGGAATTATATTTATGATTTCATTTATCTTATATGAATTGTTTTATGATGTCACGATGTTTAAGATTCCCATTTTTATTACATGTGTTATGCAATGATGTATGATCTATGATTTTGTGGAACACATAAGAATGGTATCATTATGAGATGGGTGTGACCTATATATCCCTCCAATGCATTGGGTAATGATTTTATATCTCATGAGATAGACATGGCTAGAACGGTAGGTTATACCAGTTCAGTGAAACAGGACTGAAACGAGGAGTGAACAAGGTTCAGAAATGGACTTTTTCCACTAAGATAGTCTTGGAAATGAGTCTTGACTAATAAGAAATGATTCTCTATGATTATGTGTTTATGCCACAAAGTTTCATGTTTTAAGTTATGATTATTGGGATTACATTTCACTACTAAGACTTATCCCATGTTATGAAATTATGATCTCTTTTGCAGGTTAAGATTTCCAAAAGTTATGTGCTTATGTATATGATGTGATTGATATTTCTTTTGTTTACCCTTACTAAGAATTTGAGCTCACCCTTTTTTATGTTTTGTTTCCCCAGGTCAGTAATAAGGTTATTAATTAGAATATTCCAAAAAGGGACTCTAGATATGATGAAATAAATGGGAGGCAAAGTAGATGCTTTATGAACCAGTTGTTTTTGTTTCCCAGTTTCTAAATACACTATACCTATACGGTCCTTTCTTGGTTTGGTTATATGTTGTAATAAGTGTGCTTCAATTATGAAGTAATAACAATTTATGTAAAGTATGGGTCGTTATATATAGTAAGTTTATTAACCATATAATATAAAAATACAAAGAGACATTGTAAAAGTGAAACTAATTAACTAAGAGTTAATACTTAAAGATAATGTTAATATAATGACCGAAACCTATCTAAATTCTATTGGTTGATTGGTTTTCGACCCATCCCCACATTAACCTTTAAATAATCCACTTTGGAGCCATTAGAAACCGAATATTAATTTATTATAAAATAATATTTTAAGCTTTTCCAAAGGTGCCCCTCACCCCTCTTATAAAAGGGCACTCCCCCTTCTCACTAATTCACACATTCAAAGCCTTTTATCTCGGCCAAACCCTGCCCAAATACTCTCTAAACATCCTTCACTACAACCTTGAGGCCTTATTTTGATCATAAAGCTAACCTAAGGGGCCCTATTGATCAAATCAAAAGGAAGGACCCAAAGAATATGTAATGTTTTCACCACCCTCTTTCAAGTTCCATTCTTCTTCAACTTCTTCTTTCTTTGTTATTTCTATTATAAAATAATAACTCCAGTATATTCTATATACTGTGATGTTATTATAAATATTGTACATCCATATTCAGTATTCTATCCATCCATTGAATGGCATGTCACCATACTTGCGTACGTACGGCTTACCGTTTCCACGTCGTGGTGTAATTGTCATTCAATAAATTATTATTTGGATGGGTAAAATAATGATATTTAATTCATGTAAATAATAAATATAACATGATAATGATTCTGTATATATGATATACCATCCAATTATATATTATTTTAATATAAAAAGAATGATATTGTCGCTTGTGCGTACGTACGGACTACCATCTCCACGAACGCGATGAGATTCATTCTCCATCGTATCCATTCAAGTATAATTCTAATTTGATGATTAATAATAGTATCTAAGGACTTGATATCATTCTGTATATGATTAAGATACAACCTATCCATGAAAAACACGGCTTACGTAACAAAACATATAAAATAAAATGAGTAAGTTAACACCCGAAACAACGATAATACTAAGATATTATTAACAAATCAATGTTAAAAGATCATATATGATATCATATTAATGTATATAATTCTTGTATAATTTAATAACAATTATTTCACCATTATACAAGAGGTTAACCTACCCCTAACCAAGGAAAAGTATAAGGTAAGGGCTTATTTCTCAATCTCTTCATTATCTGAGGTTGTTTAAACGTAATAATCTACTGGGATTTCTTTATCATCCACATCCATGTTCCTTAGAAATGTATTTAAAAACATTTTTACTATTTACTAGACAATCGGTTAAAGTCATTTATACCCTTATGTGTTTTCAAAGGAATCCTTTCGTCAATTTCCAAACAAGGTACTTTTTAACCTTTTCGACAAATTTTAGGTAAGAATGTCTTTTTAAACTTATATGGCGGGTGCGGTTATTTTCCGTCATTATAAAATCGCTGAAGCTTCCATTACAATATTATAAGAATATTTTCAAAGTAAATGTTTTATTTTATAATTATGTGACTTTCAAATGATTTAAAAATGAATATTTTAAGAATTTGTGAAAGGTACTCTTTATCAAGATCATAATTTTAGATGTTTTAAAGATTTATCTTTCTAAATCTTTTTAATTAATGTCCATGTTTTCAAAATAATTTTACGGATTTATTTATATGGACATGAATGTTTTGAAATGATATTTCTTTTCAAAAGTTTCAAATTGGTATGGGACACTTTGATTCAAAAATATCTTTTAAATTACTTCCTTTATAAATGTGTGACTTTTCAATGATTTCGATAAAAGAGATATTTCTCTCAAATAGTTTTGATTTCATCTATGTCAACATCCTTTGATGGATTTTAAGATTATTTGCAGTTGATGTATTATGATATAAAACTTTTGTATTGTATTGAAGGTTTTTTGATATTTTTTACTGTGTATGTGTTATCTTTATACCATTCATGGTTTATGGAGAAAGTATTGACATTTCGTATGCTATTTTTAATATGAATGTTTATGTTATGTTTAAACCTTTTCATATGGGAATGCATTGGACTTAGTAAGTGACGGGTGGAGCCCACTATTGCTCTTCGATTCATCGGTAGGTCTCATGACTAGTGTCTTGGCACTAGGACTTGACAAAATCTTATTTGTAGTCTTGGCACGAGGCCTTGGATATGTGGTTATGATAGTCTGGCATTATGAATTCCATCATTATGAAAGTGGTTATTGATATTGAATGTGATTATTCGATTAGTAGAATATCCATGTGAATAAGTAAATGGCATTATTTCATTTTATTTTTTCCATACTATGTTTAAGTTCAAGTTTAAAAGGCTTTTGTTTTAGTTATACATTTCCTTAAATGTTTATTCTTATTTATGAAAGTTTCAGCTATATTGTTATCCTTACTGGGAATTTGAGCTCACACCTTTTTCTATGTTTTATTGTTCCCAGGATGTGAAGAAGAATTTTATGAATGACCTGCAGGGATAGTATGAGGGGATATGAAGACAATATGTTGTTTTATTTTTTCACTTATTGATGTAATGTAAATTTTATGAATATATCTAGTGTTTCCAAGGCTGCTAAACTAATCGGTCATTCGGGACTTGATCTTTCTTGTGATCATGCCAATGTTAAGTAATAATGCACCGACTCTGGGTAACTCAGGTCGGGGCATTACAGTTGGTATCAGAGGAAGTTTAGTACCAACCTTGGAAGCTAGATTTAGATAAACTCTGATTAGAGCACGTCGACCTAAGATGAACTTTGAGGATTAGTATAGAAGAACTTCTTAGAATTTTGGTATTGTAGAGATTTTGTGAGTTTTCTGAGCAATACATCCCTGTCTGGATACGATCAAGTAGAGGTGGCTCTGGCACAGATATACCTAGGGGTAAAACCTAAAAACACCGCTTTGAGCTAGAATCGAACGGGAACTGGTGCACGAAAATGGGCCTTGCTGCACTCTTGGTTACGACACTCTCGGGAGATATGCTTAGGATAATTCTTATTTTCTTTACAAACCATTATTAAGGGTTATGAGTATATACTTCCTCAAAGGAGTCATTTTTATGATTATGGATTATATCCATAGACTATTTAATTTATGTTATGTGTTTTACAAGTTTGGGATAAGGTATTTTTATTCATAAACTAATCTAGTGTATTCCATTGTTTAGAAATGGCTCCCAGTAGAAGGAATGAGAACTACAGCAATGCACATGATCCAAAGAGCAAGAAGGATCATATCATTCATGGTCTTATGCCAGAATTTATAAGAGAAATAGTATCCCATGTATTATCATCATATGAAGAAATAATATCTTGATAAGATAATTAAAGATTTTACTGAGTCCTATGGCTTTAAAGGGAAGCAAGAGAAGAAAAGGATGGAAGAGGGAAAGATGGATAAAGGGAAGAGGGAAAAGAAGAATTTTCCCATATGTGACAACAGTAGGAAGAAACACCATGGAACTTACCTGAAAGGAATGGGAGTTTTTTATAAGTGTGGAGGAAAATGGCACAAAGTACATGACTGCAAGGGTAAGAAAATGGTTTCAAATATACAATGCTTCATTTGAAAGGAGTTTGGACACTACACGAACCTATATCCTAGTCATCAGACTTGCCGCAAATGATGCTATTGGATAATAATCAAGTTATTATACTACCACAGATGAAGAGGAATGATTAAAGTTCTTATGTTGATTATGTCATTTGAGTGTTGTATCAACAATGTACTTCTTATAATAATTATGGAGTATATGAGGATTGTACTGCAGTACTATTTCATTAAGGACTTCAGATTGTGTGGAACAAAGAAAAGTGACTCAATAGCAGGTTAAATATTTGGAAAATATATGGTTGAGAGAAAGATAAACCATAATATGGTTCTGATACCGAGGTAGTGATTTTAGAATAATACATGATTGATTTGGATAAGTTATATTGGATATTCTAGAATACCTTGAAACTGAATAATGATTTGTATATTCTATCATTGTTTGGGTTTACAACATTTTTGGATTGAAGGAGTATATCTATTATTCTTTAAGGAATAAGGGATCATGAATGTAATCAATAAGGTTTTATGGTAATTCAGGATGTTGCAGTGTTTTAAAAGAATACATGATGAAGGTGTTCACATGTTATTACACGGCAAAAAAGAATCTTCATTGTGTTTACCTTCCTTATAAATTTTGGACTAAAGTATTTTGGATATTTCTAGTTTGGATTATTTTGGATTTCCATAAAAGGACAACCCGGAGGTCGGGCGGCAACCCGTCACGTCCGGCAAGGCCGTGAGACTTGAACCCACAAACGAAGGGCGACAAGGGTGTATCACCAACCACTGACCCATGTGATGTCCTGTATTGAATAATGTCATTTTTTTAATGGTTCTGATAGATGAATTATAAATTCATTTTTTTAACCCTATACGAATAGGATAAATAGAATATTATTTTTAAGTTATATTATCTTTTAGAGTGAAAGATGAGTTTGTGGTAGAACTTAGTTAAAGGATGAGACTCAACTTGTCAAGTATATATTTTTCTTCTTATCTTATTCAATGAAGAAATTAATTCGTATACTGTATTGAAGGGATCTTAAAACAAAAAATGTGTTATCCTAATACCATATGTTTTGCTGAACCGATGGTATTTTAAATCATCATAGATTGATGAATTTAAGGCCCTCAATTTTACACTTGTTTGTGATTGATGACCTCAATCACTATCTATAAATATTTACATTTTTTATCTAATTATATGTCTCTAATTGCCACCAATGTTCTCTAAATAGAGATCATAATTTAGTGGTGGCCCTTTCATTTCTCTTTTCCTCTTATTAAGACTAAATTTTATTAACCCAATTTTCGATGTGGGTTTTCCCACAAAGATATTTTCTATATTCAAAATTTTATTTTCGAAGAACAATTTCAAATTGCGAGGATGAAATTTATTGAAGGAGGGGAGAATGTAACGCCCCAAGATTTCATAGTGTGTTATTTCTTCAAAATAATTCACTAACTTTCACTACACGCAACACCGAGTTCAAGCGCACCATGACTTACTAAACAAGTCGTTCAAAAGAGATTATGAATAGTATTAACTAAATTTTATACTTTATATAATCCTTATAATTTTAGAATCCATATTATGAGTTTCTTAGACATAATTTAAGAATAAATTCATTTTCAGTATTGCACTTTTACAAACTTTTAATAGTGAACCCTTTTTAAATCGAATATTTTAAACTTTTATATATTCAATTTGACTAAATAAATTTACTTTTTAGAATGTGGACATAAAAAATTTACAATGAAACATCCCAAGCTTCCATGTTACGTTTCCCTTTGAATAATGCAATGGCGTGCATTCTGGCAACTTCGAGATTCTAACACACCACAACCAATCAAACTAGCCGTTATGAATAGTAATACCTACCTTTTTAAATTTTATAAATTTTATCTTTCTAAATGGACTTAATTTTTGGATTCGTAATATCAAAATTAGCTTAGGGTGAAATTTTGGTACTTTTCGGATAACTTTCATATTTTGATGAATAGTGAAAATTACTAAATTTTAATTAAAAACAACTTTTTTAATCGAAATAATTAATAGTGAGAAATTATTAATTTGAGTGGTTTTAAAGTATATTTAGAATATATGTTTATCATTTAATACAATGTTGGTCATTGGATGTAATTTCACATTTAAACTAGACATAAACAAGTGTCAATCTTTTGATAGTTATTATCTCTTAAAAACACGCTATTCGTTTTGACGACAGAAAATAAATTTTTAATTAATTAATGCAACTGATATGTTATGAATTTGGTAAAATAGACATCATTTTTGAATTCATAATATAAAATATAGCTTAGGCATAATTTTTGGTAGTTTTCTCGAAACTTTCATTTTTTGATGAATAGTGAAACCACTAAGTGGTAGTTAAAAAACTAAATTTTTCATAAAACTTAATTTTACCGCTTTTGTGAGTGGAATTTCGAAAATCTGAGAGACACGGTTAATATGAAGAAGTAAAATGTGGTTCAATGAGATTAAAATAATTTTTGGTGAATAGTAACTTTTTACTTTTATTTACCACGGTTAAAAGTAAATACGATAATTAAGGGTAAAAATGATATTAATATTACCCTAACACATGTCCTAATTCTATCGGACAAGTGTATCTCGACCAAAAAAAATCTTAGCAGAAAAATATTATCACTTAGGTCCACTTGTATTAGATTAGGGCATTTATTATTATTTAATTCAAAGAAGAGTTAAAAGAGTTAAAATCAAGGTTTATTTACTAAAACATTTTTAATATAGGGTTATACATAAGATAAATTCGATTGTAAATATTCATTAGAAAAATGAAAATATTTCCTACATAATGGTATTTTATTTATAATTTTTAGACATTAAATAATTTAATTTATTTATGACACAATGGTGATGCAGTAATTACCTAATTAATGAAAAATTAGAATAATTGATATAATAAGTACCCAAATAAATGTAATTTGAGACTTTTTATAAATACCAATAATTTAATAGGTTAATATGACATGTTAGGATTGATTTAATTAACTTTTTTTGAAGTTATAATTTTTTTATGATTTTACAAAAATCAATTATTTAATAGTGTCAAAATAGACATAAAAGAGTTTTTAAAACAAATATTATATTATTAATTGATATTAAATTCCTAAAAATCTATGGTTCGGCCAAGAGACTTATATCATTATATGTGTATCATTAATAGACCACTTGGTGGTCTCTTGGATGTATATATTATGTTTATTAACCATATAATATAAAAATACAAAGAGACATTGTAAAAGTGAAACTAATTAACTAAGAGCTAATACTTAAAGATAAAGTTAATATAATGACCCAAACCTGTCTAAATTCTATTGGTTGAGTGGTTTTCGACTCATCCCCACCTTAAACTTAAAATAATATACTTTGGATCCATTAGAAACCGAATATGAATTTATTATGAAATAATATTTTTAGCTTTTCCAAATGTGCCCCTCACCCCTCTTATAAAAGTGCACTCCCCCTTCTCACTAATTCACACATTCAAAGCCTTTTGGCTCGGCCAAACCCTGACCAAATACTCTCTAAACATCCCTCACTATAACCTAGAGGCCTTATTTTGATCATAAATCTAACCTAAGGGGCTCTATTGATCAAATAACTAAGAAAACCCCGAAGAAGAGGTAATGTTTTCACCACCCTCTTTCAAGTTCCATTCTTCTTCAACTTCTTCTTTCTTTGTTATTTCTATTATAAAATAATAACTCCAATATCTTCTATATAATGTGATGTTATTATAAATATGGTACAACCATATTCAGTATTCTATCCATCCATTTAATGGTATGTCATCATACGTGCGTACGTAAGGATTACCGTCTCCACGTCGTGGTGTAATTATCATTCAACAAATTATTATTTGGATGGGTATTATAATGATATTTAATTCATGTAAATAATAAATATAACATGATAATTATTCTGTATATATGATATAATATCCAATTATATATTATTTTAATATCAAAAGAATGATATTGTTGCTCGTGCGTACGTACGGACTACCGTCTCCACGACCGCGATGAGATTCATTCTCCATCGTATCCATTCAAGACTAATTCTCATTTGATGATTAATAATAGTATCAAAGGACTTGATATCATTCTGGATATTATTAAGACACAACCTATCCATTAAAAACACGGCTTACGTAACAAAACATATAAAATAAAATGAGTAAGTTAACACCCAAAACAACGATAATACTAAGATATTATTAACAAATCAATGTTAAAAGATCATATATTATATCATATTAATGTATATGATTTTTGTATAATTTAATAACAATTATTTCACCATTATAATGTAGGTTAACCTACCCCCAACCAAGGAAAAGTACAAGGTAAGGGTTTATTTCTCAATCTCTTCATTATCCGAGGTTGTTTATACGTAATAATCTACTGGGATTTCTTTATCATCCACATCCATGTTCCTTTAAAATGTATTTAAAAAAAATTACTATTTACTAGAAAATGGGTTAAAGTCATTTATACCCTTATGTGTTTTGAAAGGAATCTTTCCGTCATTTTCCAAACAAGGTACTTTTTAACCCTTTCGTCAAATTTAAGGTAAGAATGTCTTTTTAAACTTATATGGCGGGTGCGGTTATTTTCTGCCGTGATAAAATCGCTGAAGCTTCCCTTACAAGCTTATAAGAATATTTTCTAAGTAAATGTTTTATTTTATAATTATGTTACTTTCAAATGATTTCAAAATGAATATTTTAAGAATTTGTGAAAGGTACTCTTTATCAAGATCATAAGTTTAGATGTTTTAAAGATTTATATTTCTAAATCTTTTTAATTAATGTCCATGTTTTCAAAATGATTTTAAGGATTTATTTATATGGACATGAATGTTTTGAAATGATATTTCTTTTCAAAAGTTTCAAAGTGGTATGGGACACTTTGATTCAAAAATCTCTTTTAAATTACTTCCTTTATAAATGTGTGACTTTTCAATGATTTTAATAATAGAAATATTTCTCTCAAATAGTTATGATTTCATCTATGTCAATATCATTTGATGGATTTTAGGATTATTTGAAGTTGATTTATTATGATACAAAACATTTTTATTGTATTGAAGGTTTTTTGATATGTTTTATTGTGGATGTGTTATTTTTATACCATTCATGGTTTATGGAGAATGTATTAACATTTCATATGCTAGTTTTAATATGAATGTTTATGTTATGTTTAATCCTTTTCATATGGGAATGCATTGGACTTAGTAAGTGATGGGTGGAGCCTGCTATAGCTCCTAGATGCATCGGTAGGTCTCATGATAAAAACTAGTGTCATGGCACAAGGCCTTGACCAAATCTTATTTGTAGTCTTGGCACGAGGCCTTGGCTATGTGGTTATGATAGTCTGGCATTATGCATTCCATCATTATGAAAGTGGTTATTGATATTGCATGTGATTATTTGATTAGTAGAATATCCATGTGAATAATTAAATGGAATTGTTTCATTTTATTTTTGCCATACTATGTTGAAGTTAAAATTTAAAAGTCTTTTGTTTTAGTTATACATTGCTTTAAATGTTTATTCTTATTTATGAAAGTTTCAGCTATATAGTTATCCTTACTGGGCATTTGAGCTCACCCCTTTTTCTATGTTTTATTTTTCTCAGGATGTGAAGAAGTATTTTATGAATGACCTGTAGGGATATTATGAGGGGATATGAAGACAATATTTTGTTTTAGTTTTTCACTAATTGACATAATGTAACCTTTATGAATATATCTAGTGTTTCCAAGGCTACTAAACTAATCAGTCCTTCGGGACTTGATTCCTTGTAATCATGCCCATGTATTAAAATAATGCACCGACTCTAGGTAACTGGGGTCGGGGCATTACATAAATTGTATTCACAATGTGTAATAATTTTATATAGTATTACATAATAAAATAAATTTAATTATTTTAATATTGTACATTAATTAGAATATATTATTTATGGTAGAAAATGAACATGGTAGATAGAACCCAATAGTAAGTGCTCATTCGAATATGTACAGCACTGTAACAACATTATCATAAAAGAAAAAATGTTGTAGCAGTGGCAGATTGAATGGGAAATATACATTTTATGCAAAAATAACTACAAAGATTATTTTTTTAATTCAGTATTTTAAAAACCACAATGCAGAAATAAGATGCAGGCATTACATAAATGTAGAGGAATGTTGCAGTTACAACAGAAATTGTGGACTTGGAATTTATAAGGTCCTTCTTTGGGAATATAAAATGTCTTTTAATTCCATGTCTTTGGTTTCATCCCATACAATGTCTCGGTGAGATATGTTATTGGATATTAACATTATTGCGAACAACATGCGAACATGTTGTCCCATTCCTTAAGCAGAGACTTCTTTTATAGCTTCAATGAACTCTCTATCATCTGTCAGTAGTCCCATGGCGCAAAAGGCCTCTCAAAATGTACCATGAGTGATATTTTTTACTGTCTTGATATATTCATATGAATTTTCACCTTTTATTTTTGGTAAAATTATCCTCAAGTAATAGATCTCGCCAGTGGTTTGAGGCATATAGTATAGTCTTCTGATACAAAATCCTTTCTTTCAAGGATTCCATTTTTTGTCTTGAGAGTGGAAGACAAATCTAGTTGGGAACTCTAAAAATGTTAAACCTCTGCCTTCTAGTTATATTATATTTTCTTCAAACCAAGAGGTTATCATTGTTTCTGAACTATTTCTATGATTTAATACATATTCAATGTTATCATTTTCAGAGTAGGTCACACAATTCTGTCCTGTAAAATGGAAATTTAACCTATCAACTGGTGGATATCTATAATGGATTTGATATGAAAAAAACCTCCATGATTCTTCACAATAAGATATGCACCAATAGTCATAATACATCTTTATCTCATCTACATTATTGTCTAACAAATGTATGTTGTTCCCCTTATATAGTGAGGCTATTAAATAATCATTTACCTTGCTAATATACTTAAATATGTATTTGATTGAAGATGACTGATTGTAAAATTAAATGTTGAGATGAGCATGATACTTTAATAGCAATACTAGATTTTAGGGTATGATAAAGTTATTATCCAAAGGAACATTATTTTTCAGTACAGATTTCTCATCATCCCTTCTCTGATAAACAACATAACTATCATCATCAACTGTTGTATTTTCAACAAATGTTTTTTGGAAATATTTTTTACATTTTCCATTTTTCATACACGGTGAAGAATGTTTTGCAGCACTGCAAGGGCCATGGAACATAAAACATTTGAAAACTTCAGGTAGTCTTGGGTATGCAACGTTATCTGAAATTTCAGCACAAACATAGTTGTTAACAGCTATTGGAGTGTTAAATTTTTTTTACGGTAAAGAAATAATAGGATGTGCACATGAGACAATCCACATTTTTGAAACTCCATAGTTCGGACAACTAAATTTGAAGAAAAGGGTTATAGTTAGTAAAGGATGATATAATTTCAAATAACTTGGTAAACAATATTAGTAGTATCTACATATATCGATACCTACACTTGACTTTCCAAAGAAATAACCTTTTATTAAATCTTTCATTATATGATCAACCTTAATATTGAAAACTCAATATAACATTTGATAGGAGTCTACTGGACTAAGATTTTTATTTCTAAGATACCGAGTAATCTCAAGACACATGGGGTTATATGCAAAGTTTAGAAAAAAAATATGGATACCCTTCCCAATTACAAATAGATATTTCATCTTGGAGATTCTTGATCATATACCTTTCCCCACCAATAAAGTATGAAGGTAAAATGATGTGTTTTCCACATGAATTCCCTTCTTAGTCACCTATAAGAAATCCATCTTGCAACCCATTATACAGATCTACCCTCATTCTCTTTTTATTTAAGAAAATGAATGATAGTCTCTAAGACTCTATCATAGTATAAGCTTCGACAATAAAGAGTTGTAGTATTCTTCTTATATATAGTAGTTTTGAGGCATAATTTTCATGGAATTTAAAGTGAAGGGAGAAGTACTCTCTCATTGTAACCTTCCTTAATTTTGAACTTGTTGTGAAAGGAGTTGGGCGATGCAATATGTTGTCAACATATCCATCACTTCCACCTTTGAAAATCAAGGGATATTGTAATGG
Source organism: Viscum album (assembly GCA_963277665.1). Lineage (NCBI taxonomy): Eukaryota > Viridiplantae > Streptophyta > Magnoliopsida > Santalales > Viscaceae > Viscum > Viscum album. The sequence goes on along the minus strand of OY728165.1, from coordinate 438,138,852 downwards.
AAGATACAATGGGTCTTTCTCATCAATTATTTAAAGATCGCCAGTTTTGGTTTGAATAATTATATCATGGTCTTGGTTGAGATCTTTGACATCACTGACAATAATCATTGCAATCTCCGAATTATTTGGTAACTTATATGTACTAGGATTTGTTTTTATTTTTTTTAGTAGACATTGTTTCGAATTTGGAACCTCCGGATAATGAATAACATCCCTTGAACTTTTGAATTGTTGAGCTAAAGCATTGTTTTCATGAAGAATTTGTTGCAGGTTCTCAACTATGTTGTAGTCAATTTGTGATTGGACATTCTGGTCATCTGAGATGCAGGTAGTAGTTATGCTACTACAAAAATAGGAAATCTTTGAAAATGATGTCCATAGTAGATATAATTATAGATACCTAAACTCACTATCATTATTTTAACATTCAGGTGTGGTGTCATACATGTATAGTTGTGTGAATCTCGGTGGGTGACCATCAGGTGGACATAAACTTCCTATGTGATGGTAGTTTCGTCCATTCAATCTAAATATACATTTAGCTCGACCCTTATTGAATGAACTATCTATCTTCCAACCCATTGAAGTGAAAGTAAATATAGAGTTGTAAACATTCATGTGTTCTTGGAATCTTCTAGCCGCTGTAGAAGTTGAATTAAAGAGAAACATTTTTAGGTACTGTGGACAAGTCGGTATTAAGTTCAAATAAATATTTCCCATAATGAAGCATGTAGTAAAATATGGGTTTTGTTGGTTTCTACATTTTATATTTATCTCTTAAAACCACATTGAAGCATGAATGTATTGGTAGAAATTACAAGGGTCTCCAATATCTGAATATCCTAAGTGAAAATGAAAAAGATATAGAAGATTTTGTTTAGGAAGCAGTGGTAGTAGTGGGTAGTTGTCTCTTTTTTTTATGTAGTAGTAATATTGATTCAGTAACTACACTAACATGTGTTATGTAAAAGATTTATTGTATTGAGTATCCTACAGTAGCCAATTGATAATTACAAATACTTCCATAAATAATACGGAACTCATTATTGTTAGTATTTAAACATTTTCATCAACATACTTGTGTGGTTTTCTATATGATGTATGTCATCATTTATGCATAAATGTATCTCTAAATTATCATAATTTTTTGTTTCTAGATGAAACTATTGTTTCCAAGATTTTGACAGTATTTGTATAAAACAGTATAGTATTATATATTAAATATATGTATATTAAAGTGTATGTGTGTGATTCTATAAGGTTCTGTTAAAATTAATACAATACCTAAACATGGTTTAGTACTATAGTTCCCATGATCAGTTCAAGTAAATATGTACCAATAGGTAGTGTAAATTGTAATAACTGACACTTTGTTAATGGCCACAGAAGGATCAAACTGCAGTAGTAGTGATTACATTATGAAGGAGGCAGGTGATGAATCTGACATATTTTTTTCGTCAGTCACAATTGATACTGAAAGTGTCAAAGAAACTGTTTGACAATGAATTACTCGGTTGTTTGGTGTACAGCTTGTTCTTGTCATATAAGTGTCATCATACTTACAGAAAGGAATCAGAGATTGTCTGAAGTCATCTGATCTTTTCCTTCTCTTGTTTGATCCTGTGATAAATGTTGTCTGAGCTGCAGATTATTGTTTCACTGTAGACGAAGTAGTTAAGAAGTAATACCTTATGTTAGTCTTTAAAGTAGTTAGATATATTTGGATTTAGAGAGTCAAATGTAAATAGAACTGACCATTGATAGACAATGGTGTTAATTGCGTGCATGTGACTCCATCTACACTACCATTTGTAGATAGTAGTTCACTTGCTGGAGTAGGACAGAAATTTATAGATGTCATTGAGGAATTTCTAGTAAATGTCGACATTGTTAGTGTGAAAAAAGTTGGTCATACAAATAATAGAAAAATGTAGAAACATAAAAAATGTTTCAACTTAAGATAATGGTAATCTAACAATTATGTCATTCCTTCATTACCAGTCTCCTTTGAAACCATGCATCTCTAGAGGTTGATAGGCAATGTATGTTTGGATTGTATTTCTTTATATATAAATTTCAAGGTGTGCAATGTCACATTTTTATGCAAAGTGTAAAGTAAATGCAATGTAGTATAAATTGTGAATGCGGACACCAAAATGGAGGAATATGTAATTGCATATCATTATATAACTATTAAAAATTGATACAAGAAATCCACATGTATAAAATAGTGGAAGGTGCAGCTAACAATCAGAGGAAGTTATGCATTTAATACAATTAGATAGGCATACCAGGTTTTTAAGATATGATCGGCTGTATTAGAAATCTGATAGATCATTAACTATAATTAGTTATGTAAGCAGTCTGATTAGAATTCATAGATATTGTATGAGTCATAAAAGTGGAAATTTAATAGAAAAAATAAGGTTACCTCAATTCAAATACATCCTAATTTTTAATATTTTATTCAAAAAATAGTTTAATAAAAGGTGTTAACAGACTATAATACCACAATGCTGGAATGTTTTTGTCTTTCAATATAATTGAATGAATTGTGGTATGTGAATTCCATGAGTATCAGTTGTTCAAGGTTTGCAATGAAACCATATAATTCATAGTGGACAGTAAAGGAAATGTAATATAAATTGTGAAGGTGGACACCTAACTAATTAAATATGTAATTTCATAGCTCTATACCTCTGTTAAAAATTGATACAGGAAAGTTGCATGTAGTAAATAGTGGAAGTAACCTGAAATGACATACCTCCTGATTTTGAATTTTTATTCTTAAAGCAGTTCAAAAATAGGCATTAATAAATTATAAAACTTCAATGCAGAAATGGTTTTGTCTTCCAATATATTCAAATGAATAGTTGATCCTAAATTCCAGGAGAAATACTTGTTCAAGGTGTGCATTGAATCCATATAATTCATAGTGGATATTAAAGGCACTGTAATATAAACTATGAAGGTAGACACCTAACGTAATATAGTTTTAATTTCGAAGCTTTATACCTCTATTAAATAGTGATACAGGATAGTTGAATGTAGTAAATAGTGGAATCTTTAACTGAGAAACACTAGATGTTCTGTATTGAATAGAATTAGAGAGACATACTCGACTTGTATGATATGATCTGGTGTATTAGAAACCCGAGAGTGCAGTAACTGCAAGTAGTAATGTAAGTAGTCATATTGTAGTTCATTGATATTGTATGACTCAAAGTAGTGGTATATTAGTATCATGTAAATGGTAACCTGAAATCACATACCTGCTGTTGTTGAATACTTTATTCTAAAAATATTTTAATAACAGGTGATAAAAAATTATAATACCTCAATGCAGGAATAGGTATGTCTTCCAATATAATCGAATGTATACTTGAGTCTGAATTCCACAAGTAGTAGTTGTCCAAGGAAGAAGATGATACCCTGAAAAGATTAATCACACACGTGGATCCTGGTTAATGCAAAATGCATAGTTAGTCTACTATTGTAGGTTGAAAAGTTCCGTTGACAGTAAAAAATGTTACCTTTACAAAGAGATATATCGGCACTAGTATGTAGATTAATAGAGTTGCAAAGTAATGAAGGATATTGCGTGAGTTGGTATCATCGTTCCACCACCATCAGCCACATGATTAGTTTAGGGTTCCCGGTTTTGGACAAAAGAGTTGTAGTAGTTAAGGTTTCCTGGCGGTGATTCTGATCATCGACCTCTATGAACCAAAGGCAGCCATAGATTTTCTATAAAATCTTGTGGTTCTCGGTGGATGATGCAGGAAAATCATAGATTTGTAGGGTATAAGTTTGAGGTATAAGCGGGTGTATGATGACTATATGGAAGGAACAGATATCTAATAATCGAGGATACCTTATTTCTAAGACTAAACGGGGGAGAGAATAAGTAAATTTTCGAGCAAACTGTAGTATGAAGTGGCTATAGATTGAGATTTTAGAACCCCCTATTTGAGGTATGTAGCCTCTTTTTTATGATTTTTTATGTGCTTAAAGTGCGTGGGATGAGTTGGGAAGAGGTTGGGAGAGTTTAGAATGGTTTTGGATGAGTTTGGAGGCTTTTAAAGGGGTGCATGGTTTGAGCATGGTTAGTGGAAATCATGCGGGTTCCCCAAGAAACCGTGCAGACCCTTGTTCTAGAGATAGTAGGCAGTGAACGGCCTACACATGGTTTTCTAAACCGGGCAAGGAAACCGTGTGGACCCTGGCTCTCGAGGTAGTGGTGTGTGCACGGTTAGCACACGGTTCGCCAAACCATGCGAGCTAACCATGCAGCCACTTAAAGTTAGGGTTATAAGTTCCGGGCTCACTTGTGATTGCCTCATTTCACTCTAACATTCCTCCCACTCGAGCCTTACCCGAGATTTTTGGTTCTCAAGGGTTGGGGGCTTCTGGAAGCAATTCGAATGGGTTTCAATGTGGATTCAAGGTGGTTTCTCCCGGGTAAGTTTCTCCTCTTGGTTTCCTTGTGTTTTTCTCTATATCTACATCCCTCTCCTTCTTGATTTTCTAGATATACACTTTTTGTGTGTAGATCTAGGGTTGGGGTTGCCCTGGATGTTAATTTTAAGGCTTGTGATGGTTAGGGAAGGTTATCTAGAGAGGTTTTGGTGGTGCGTTCGCCGGTTTGGAGGTGCGGTTGTTTGTGGGTCATTTTCTCGGAACCCTAAAGGTAGGTGGCTTCTCTCTAGACTACACTTGATTAAAGCTATTGGTTTTGGTTACAATTAATTTTTTGTGCTTGAAATTATTTTTTTTTATGTCCGAAATTGGTTGAAAATCCCTTGGGTGATGTTTTGGGGATTTTTTGTGAAAACGAGGGTTTTGAGGTAAAATGCAATTGTTGTGGATTTTAAAATGGAGATTTTAAAATGGGATGCTATGGTTGATTTTTGAAAATGATTGATGGAAATGGATTTCAATAAAAGGGTTGTTTTATTGAAATATGGTTTGGCATGGAAAATGGTCTTCAATAAATGGGTGATTTATTAGAATGGATTTATATGCAATGGAATGGGTTGATTGCATGATGTTGTGACCTTGGTGGGTTATATGCTTGGATTTGGCTTATTTTGAATGTTGTGTGGAAGTGGTGAGAAGTACCACTATAAAAAGCGGATGGATAGTGGATGGAAGGGCCACCATCAATGGTAAGTGGACAGGAAGTTCCACTAAAGTGTGAGTGGGTGAACAGGTTGGATGGAAGCTCCATAGTTTGGTTGTATGGTTGTTTTGTTGTGCATTGCTTTGCAAGATGAAATTTTTGTGCTAATGTGTAAATGTTGGAATGGTTGTGGCTTGTTTGGTTGGATTTCCCTTGTTTTCCTGGGTTGGGTGTGATGGCTTGGTAAGAGCATTGTTGGCTTATGGTAATGGTTGCACTTGTGATTATTTTATATAAACTGTTTTATATAAATGTAATAATGGTTTTATCCTAGTGTTGTGTGTAGGGAAGTCATTTGGGGAAAACCTACTGAGTTTTAGTACTCACCCCCTACTTTGGCACGTTCGTGTCTTTGCAGATGTTGTGTATTGTGACATTGGAAAAGGTAAGGCATCACCCACCTTTAGTGGAACTTTGTGATGTCTTGGGTGTGATGGCTTGGTAAGAGCATGGTTGGCTTATGGTAATGGTTTCACTTGTGATTATTTTATATAAACTGTTTTATATATATGTGATAAAGGTTTTATCTAAGTGGTGAGTGTAGGGAACTCATTTGGGGAAAACCTACTGAGTTTTAGTACTCACCCTCTGCTTTGGCACATTGGTGTCTTTGTAGATGTTGCGTATCTTGTCATGGGAAAAGGTAAGGCATCACCCACCTTTAGTGGAACTTTGTGATGTCTTGGTAGAGCATGGAGCTTGGGGCTTGGTGTGGAGTTGTGGTGGTGGCATGGATCATAGTGGTTGTTGTTTAGTTTTCTGCTTGTACTCTGATGTTGTGTGGGCATGTCTGGTTGTATTGGTTTTGAGTTGTGTTGTGGAAAAACTTGGTTGTCTTTTGGGAATGCATGGTTGGGTAATTGAATTGACATGCATCATGTAGTGTCTATTTTTGGATTGTTTGGTTGGTTTTTTCTTAAGGAAAAATCATTCCCCAACTTGATCTTGAAGCCCTCGGGCATTTATTCCCAGCCTTTGGCGCCTTGGGAACATCTCTTAAGGACAAGTAGCCCTCACCGCCTCCTCAAGCCAATGAGGTATGGGAGGGGTGTGACAAGTGGTATCATTTTGTTCGGTTCTTTGGAGTTGATTCTCGAATTTGGTGTTGACATTCATTATGTTACATTCCTTGAGTCGAGATGGTAGCAAGGCATAGGTTTGTCGGAACATGGAATGTATAGCATAAAAGGATGTAGCTAACCCTTTTATGCTGAAATTCAAGTTACCAGGGAGTTTAGTACATAAGTGTTTTGGAGACACTTATAGGTATTGGATATCTCATTGTTGTGGGTGTTTCCAATGAGATGAGCATGACATGAATGGTAGAAATGGATTCCCTTTAGGATGCATATTTCTTTGGGTTATAATGATTTATGATGCGATATGAATGTGTGAAATTGCATTGTGAATAAATTGGTATTTTGAAAATTTTTTGGTTTTTAAAAAGGTGAAACATAGAACATGTGGAAAATGTGAAATGGTGGAAAGCCTTGTTGTGATAATGTTGTGAAATGTGATTTGAAATGGGATTTTGTGATGTCTACGGAAGTGAGACTCATGGTTGTTTGTTTTCTGTTGATAGAAATGGCACCAAGTAGGCGTCGTAGAGACCAAACGGAGGAGGATGCTGAGAATGTGGATGCACCTGAGCCTCAGGTGAACCAGCATCTAGTGCAAAGTATAGTGAAAGCTTTCCAAGTTGTGGGAAGTGGAAACAATGTGGATGAACCAAGGCATGTGGATCATGCAGTTCAGTTTCAAAGGCAGAATCCACCCATCATCAGGGTTTATTTAGAGCCAGAAAGGGAAAAATCATGGTTGAATATAATGAACAAGATCTTTGAGTTATTGGGAACGCCGGTAGAGCTGAAAGTGAAGCTGGCCAAGTATATGTTGGAAGATCTTGCCCTTCAGTGGTGGTAGTTGGTAGTCCAAGCAGGAATGGACCAGGGTATGATGTGGGGCGGTTTTGAGGACTTGTTTAACAAACAATTATACCCACATAAGTTCATAATTCATCGTACGAATGATTTCTTCAGTTTGAAGCAAGAGCTGATGTTGGTGTTGGATTATGTAGCTAAGTTTATGAACTTAGTGAGGTTTTCACCCGAGGTGGTGGGTAGCACGTCATTGAAATCAAGGATATTTGAAGCGGGGTTAAGACAAAAAATCCATTCAAAGATAGTAGTGCTGTGTATAGATGATTACACGGAGATGGTGAATAGATCCTCGGTGGCTGAGTGGGATCTGTTGGGCGCTCCGAGCAAGGGAAGCATGGTGGTATCCATGGGGAATAGTGGGAACTCTAACACTGGGTTCAAGAGGAAGAGGGAAACTTATTCCCAGGGTGGGAATATGGCATATAATCCGATGGGAGGATCAGTAAATCTTCCTCCAAATCCCCAGAGAAAGCCGGGATGTTTTCAGTGTGGTTCGAAGAGCCACATCAAGCGGGATTGTACGGAACAACCTTGAGAATGTCATAATTGTAAGAAGATGGGGCATCTGCAGTGTTATTGTCGGAATGCTCCAAGGTCGGGTGCGCGTGACACTCCTCAGGGATTACAGACGTCGTATGCTTTGATGGGACAGGGACAGAAGTACACCCCTCATCAGCAGAGTGAAGTGGGTCATGGTGATTCTTGGAATACCACAACGTCTCAGCAGAGCAATAAAGAGTAGAGTGTGGCAAGCAAACATGTGTTTGGAGCTAAGAAGGTTGTGGTGGATGATCAGTCAGGACCATCCACAGTGCGAGGCACTATTATTTTAAATTCTAACTTGATGCAAGTGTTTTTTGATACGGGTGATTCACACTCTTTTATTGCTATACGTGTGGTTGATTTGCTGGGTTTAAGGGTAGAAATGATGCCCTCAGTTTTGAAACTTCAAACTCCTCTGGGTCGAAGAGAGTGTCGAGCCTTCTTGTGTAGATAATGTTGTATCGTTGTGGGTGATGTTGAGATAACGTGGAATTTCTCAGTGCTTGAGATGGATGGGTATGATGTAATCCTGGGAATGGATTAGATGGTGGCTTTTAAGTCCCACATTGACTGTGATGCGCGGACATTGGCTTTTATGACACAGGATGGCGTTAGATATCTCTTTAGAGGAGGGAAGCATGAAAGGTAGGGTGCAACAGGTTTGTTGGCACCAGTAGTGGGTACGTTATCGTATCAGTTGGCAGTGTTTTCATTAGAATCGGTAGAGGGTGTTGAGAAGAGTGTTCCTCTGGCAGTGGTGGATCAGTTCATGGATGTTTTTCCGGATGAATTATCTGGGTTACCTCCCATAAGAGAAGTGGATTTTGTGATTGATCTCCTTCTGGGGACTAGTCCTATATCACTTCTATCTTATCAGGTGGAACCAGCTGAATTGCGGGAATTGAAAATCCAGTTGGAAGAGTTAGAAAACAACGGGTTTATCTGGCCTAGCACATCTCTAAGGGCAGCGCTGGTGTTGTTTGTGAAAAAGTATGATGGAACCTTGAGGCTATGTGTTGATTATCGTAGACTTAACCAAGTTATGATAGAGAATAGATATCCACATCCGTGAATTGATGATTTTTTCAACCAGTTAAGGGGAGCCTAGTGGTTATCCAAGATCGACCTGAGGTCGGTATATCATCAATTGCGGGTGAGGAAGGAGGATATTTCTAAAATAGCTTTCAAAAGTAGATATGGACATTATGAATATGTGGTTATGCCCTTTGGTCTAACGAATGCGCTAGCGGTGTTTATGGTATTGATGAATCAGATATTTTAGAGATATCTGGATTCATTTGTGGTGGTGTTTGTCGATGATATTCTGGTGTATTCAAAGACAAGGGTGGAGCATGAGAAGCCCTTGGTGGAAGTGCTGGGGATCTTGAGGGATCATCGGTTGTATGCCAAATTGTCAAATTGTGACTTTTGGATACAGGAAGTTTGTTTTCATGGCCATGTGATTTCTGTAATGGGTGTTTTAGTGGATCCAGAAAAGATAGAGGTTGTTATCTCGTCGCAACCGCCAAAGAATGTGTTTGATATCGGAGTTTTCTTGGTCTAGATGGGTATTATGAGTGTTTTGTTCGTGATTTTTCACATTTTTCTTCGCCAATGACAGCTTTGATAAGAAATACTGTTCCATTCTAGTTGAATGAACAGTTCCAGTAGTGTTTCGAAGAGCTAAAGGGTCATCTTACCTTAGCACCAATCTTGGTTTTTCCAGAATCAGGAAAAGGGTACGTGGTGTATTGCGATGCATCTGCATCAGGGTTGGGGTGTGTTCTCATGAAATGGAATCATGTGGTTTCATATGGCTCATGGTAGTTGAGAGTGCATGAGAAGAACTACACAACTCATGATTTGGAGTTGGCAGCAGTGGTCCATGCTTGGAAAGTGTGGCATCATTATCTATTCGGTGAGAAATTCACAGTATATGCAGATCATAAGAGCTTGAAGCACATTTTCTCACAAAGGGATTTAAACTTGAGGCAAAGAAGATGGATGGAATATCTCCAGATGTTTGATTTTGACTTGATGTACACACCGGGTAAGGGAAATTCGGTGGTGGATGCATTATATAGAAAGTCATATGCTTAGGTGGTGAAACAGGCATCATACCAATGGTAGTTGATGTCGGTTATAGCTGATATGCAGTTGGAATATAAGGACCAGGGCGATAGAGTGGTCTTCTTTCCATTATCTTGATTCCAGACTTGGTTGTCCTGGTTAGAGAGGCATAGATATCCTATTCTGAGTGTGTGACTGTGGGATCGAGACTCAATGGTGGGGAGACCATTGATGGTTGGAAACTGAATGGAGATTCAGTTTTGTGTTTTTAGAATCAAATGGTTGTACTAGTTTCTTGTCAGGAGGATCTTCTCAGGGTGTATCATCATTCCAGGTGGGCTGTTAATCCTAGAATTTAGAAGATGTATAAATCATTGAAAGCGCAGTTCTGGTGGGCTGGTATGAAGAGAAGTATGGATGAGTTTGTTTTGAGATGCTTGACTTGTCAGTAGGTCAAGGCATAGCATTAGAGGCCAGCAAGAATGTTGCAGTCTTTACCAATCCCTGTTTGGATGTGGGAGTAGATATCGATGGATTTGGTCACAGGTCTCCCAATAATGGTCAAGAAGCACGATACCATTTGGGTGATAGTGGATTGGCTAATGAAGTCATCCCATTTCATTCCGATTTGTGAATCTCATACAGTGGAGGATCTGTCCAAAATCTATATCCAGGAGGTAGTAGAAAGGAATGGTGTTCCAGTTTTGATTGTATCAGATAGAGATCTGAGGTTTACATCTTGTTTCTATAAATCCTTACAGATTTCCCTTGGAACACAGTTGACGATGAGTACAGCGTATCACCCTCAGATGGATGGTCAATCTGAGAGGACTATACAAACTCTGGATGATATGTTGTGGGTTTGTGTCATGGATTTTGGTGGCTCATGGGAGGATCACTTGTCGTTGGTTTAGTTCTTGCACAATAACAGTTATCAGGCATCCATACAGATGGATCTGTTTGAAGCATTGTATGGGTGGCCGTTTCGTTCACCACTATGTTGGGTGGAAACGGGTGAGTCTTCTATGGTTTGACTGAGTCTTGTCCAGGAGACTATGGAGAAGATCAAGTTGATTAGGAAGAGAATGGAGATGGCTCAGAGTCGTCATAAATTGTATGCGGATCATCATCAATGGCCATTATTGTTCCAGGTGAGTGATCTTGTGTTCTTGAGGATCTCTCCTAGGTTGGGACATCATTGGTTTGGCAAGCAGAGAAAGCTATCTCGAAGGTATATTGGACCTTTTGAGGCTCTTGAATGGGTTGGTGAGGTGGATTATCGTTTGGATTTTCCACCACGATTTAGTGTGGTGCACAATGTGTTTCATGTCTCGTAGTTGAAAAAGTATCAGCCAGATTGTGACCATGTGATTCGATGGGATCATATTGAGCTAGAACTGGAAGCTTAATTGGTGCACGTGCCAGTGTGGGTTGTGGATAGGCAAGAGAAAGTCATGCATGGTAAAAGCATCAGTTTAGTTCGTGTTTTGTGGAAACATGGTCAGATCCAAGAGGAGACTTGGCAGCAGGAGAAAGAGATGATCGAGTAGTAGCCCGAGCTCTTTTGGCATGGAAAATGGTCTTAAATAAATGGGTGATTTATTGGAATGGATTGATATGCAATGGAATGGGATGATTGCATGATGTTGTGACCTTGGTGGTTTATATAGTTGGCTTTGGCTTATTTTGAATGTTGTGTAGAAGGGGCGAGAAGTACCACTATAAAAAGGGGTGGATAGTGGATGGAAGGGCCACCGTCAATTGTAAGTGAATGGGAAGTGCCATTAAAGTTTAAATGGGTGAACGGGTTGGACAGAAGCTCCACCATTTGGTTGTACGGTTGTTTTTTTTTGTGCATTGATTTGCAAGATGAAATTGTTGTGCTATCGTGTAAATGTTGGAATGGTTGCGGTTTGTTTGGTTGGCTTTCCCTTGGTTTCTTGGGTTGGGTATGATGGCTTGGTAAGAGCATAGTTGTGTTATGGTAATGGTTTCACTTGTGATTTTTTTATATAAACTATTTTATATAAATGTGTTAACGGATTTATCCTAGTGGCATGTATAGGGAAGTCATTTACAGAAAACATACTGAGTTTTAGTACTCACCCCCTGCTTTGGAACGTTGGTGTCTTTGCAGATGTTGTGTATCGTGACGTGGACAAAGGTAAGTCATAACCCTCCTTTAGTGGAGCTTTTTGATGTCTTGGTGGAGCATGGAGCTTAGATCTTGGTGTGGAGTTGTGGTGGTGGCATGGCTCGAAGGGGTTATTGTTTAGTTTTCCGAAAGTACTCTGATGTTCTGTGGACATGTCTGGTTGTATTGGTTTTGAGCTGTGTTGTGGAACAACTTGGTTGTCTTTTGGGAATGCATGGTTGGGTAATTGAATTGTTATGCATCATGTAGTGGATATTTGTGGATTGTTTGGTTGGTTTTGTCTTAAGGTAAAATTGTTCCCCAACTTGATCTTGAAGCCCTTGGCATTTATTATCAGCCTTTGGTGCCTTGGGAACATCGCTTAAGGCCAAGTATCCCTCACCTCCTCCTCAAGACAATGAGGTAGGGGTGGGGTGTTAAGAAGAAGATGGAAGAAGGTAACCCTAAGAACGAAGTTGGCTCATATAAATGCACATGTCAAAGATGAAAAGCGATGGTTAATGCATGGGTGTGAATGGATAGTAGAGGAATTAATGGTAATTGGATACATGATAATTGGTGACGTGGTGTATTGAAGAGGTGACACATAAAGCAGGGACACACCCAAGATTAGTATATATAATAGATAATAGATTAAATCCCTATTCACAATAAATGGTCTAAGAATATTTTACTCCCTTATATATTATATTGGTAAGTGAGTTTGAAAATCATGAAAAGAATTTACTAATTATCGATAATTTTCAGCAAATATATGGAAACTACAGATCTTCATTACAGATATTGGTGTAGTACAGTCCTCGATTTCCTTTATCCCATAATTTTCCATAGATATTTTTTTATGGTGATAATATTTTAAAAATAATGATACTTCCTTAATCCAAAACTCGCATTTAATATATATTTCATATAGGTTCTCCTTTCTTAAATCCCTTAGCATAGTACTTAAATTTTCCCAATTCTCCTCCTATCATTTAGAGTAAATCAAAAAATAATTTAAAAAGTATACAAAAAATTTGTTGAGGTAATATCTAAATAATATACTCATTAATTCCATAAATATTTTTGGATAATTATTGAGTATGGAAGGAATCACTATGAACTCATAGTTTCCATACCTTGTTTGAAAGGTATTTTTGGGAATAACATCCTACTTCATCCTTAATTGGCGATATCATGACATAAGGTCCACCATAGAAAAATACTAATCTCTATGTGGTTAATCAAATAAGCCATCTATCCATGGTAAGGGGTAGTTTTTCTTCACCATGATTTTTTTGATTTCATGATAATAAATACAGAGGCACATTAACCAATACCTATTCTTGAGGAAGAGGACCGGTGCACCCCACAGTGATGCACTTAGGCATATAAAATCCTTTTAAAATTATATTGTAACTTCTTCTTCAGTTCGTCCAACACAATGATGGACATTATATAAGGAGTCTTTGATATGTGTAGATATCTAGATATAATTTTTATTGAGAACATAGCCTCTAAATTAGGAAGAGTACCAAGAAATTATTTACCAAATACATCAGTATAATCTCTCACAATAGGAAAGTATTCAAGCATTATTCTCTATTTTGTCTCAATCATTTGGGATAGATATTCTTTCTCATAATAAAATAATATCTATTCTAAAAATAAATATTCTAAATTAGATTCATCCTCCTCGTTTCACTTATATAGAATCATTGGATTACTTGGGACATGAAGAGTTATTTCCCTCTCTCTATATTTGATGTTGGATTTATATAAAGACAACTAATACATGCCCAGAATAGTATTCAACTCTACTTAAGTATGTAAGATGATATTTTCCAAAATATTAAGTCCAAAAACATTGACTGGGGAGGAGTTATAACTTGAGATGAACCATCACTCTATTTTATGTTCTCACAAATAGCTCAACCCCCATGTTTGGAGGTGGGGTTTAAGAAGGTCTAATAAACATTCCAGATATGAAAGAATATATCAATCATAAATCCAAAATTTCATTCTCTGTTCTTCAATTAATAACTAGTGAAGTTGTCACCACATCATTATTGGCATCCACCACAGCCTTAGTGATAGCATATGCCCTTCTTTTCAACCTTGTAGGTTGTTGATGATGATTGTATCTAAAACCCCTTGGTTTATGGAATTGTATTGCACAATTATCATGTTCCATATAGTTAAAAAATGTATATCATGTATAGTGTTGATTTAAACCATCATTTATTCTTCCTTTTTAGTGGGATTCTTCAGTTCCCTAGGGAACTTATTATCCTGATTCCCCTCTTTTCCACACTTATAGAATTGTTGGTTATCCAGAGGTAGTTTACAAGATTCTAATTCCCACACTTTTGAAGAGTTTTATGTTGGGTTTTGATTTTAATATGGGATTTATCTATTTATAACCCCAAAGAAAACTCTATTTTACATTTTTTTCTCCAGTCCCAAAAGACTTCTAAGAGCCACCGATCTCCATTTCAACTTTGAGGGCACAACATATAATATATTTATAATAAGTAATGTATTGAATCACCTAATATTGGTATAGACTTAGTTTTAACCCACTAAATAAATAGTATACATTAATTTTGAGGCTAACAATAAAATTGGAGGTGTATCATGAAATACTTGTGAATTTTTCCTCATACGCCCTGATAGACTATTCTTCTTTTTTCTTTAGACTTAGGAACTCCAACTCCATTTTAAGATGGATATTTTAAGAAATATAATTTATTGAAAAATAGTTTCATGAATTCTTCTCACTCCTATGAATCAATATCCTCATCGAAATGTGTGTTATTGATCATTTTCAACCATTTATCCGCATCTCCCTCAATGCGATAAATGACTGGCATAAATTTCTATTGCTATGTGCATTGGAGGATTATAGTATCGTCCAAATAGATTTAATACATTGTTAATAAATTATGGGATTAGAATTTCCACTAAATTTATGGGCCTTTACCATATAAAATAATCGACTACAACTTTACCATTATTGTAACACCCCAAGATTTCATAGTGTGTTACTTCTTCAAAATAATTCAATAACTTGCACTACACGCAACACCGAGTTCAAGCGCACCATGACTTAACAAACAAGTCGTTCAAAAGAGGTTATGAATAATATTAACTAAATTTTAAACTTTATATAATATTTATAATTTTAGAATCCATATTATGAGTTTCATAGACATAATTTAAGAACAAATTCATTTTTTTCAGATAAAAGAAGTATTTTTTAAAAAATACACTTTTACCAACTTTTAATAGTAAACCCTTTTTAAATCCAATATTTTAAACTTTTATATATTCAATTTGACTAAATAAATATATTCTTTAATGGGGACATCAAAAATTTACAATTTAAAACCCCAAGCTTCCATGGTACGCTTCTCTTTCAATAATCTAGAAGCGTGTGTTGTACGCAACTTCGAGTTCTAACACACACCACAACCAATCGAAGTAGTCGTTACGAATAATAATACTTAATTTTTAAAATTTTAGAAATTTTATCTATCAAAATTGACTTCATTTTTGGATTTGGATTATCGAATTTAGCCTAAGGTGAAATTTTGGTACTTTTCGGATAACTTCAATATTTCGATGAATAGTGAAAATTACTAAATTTTAATTAAAAACAACTTTTTTGATCAAAATAATTAATAGTGATAAATTATGAATTTGAGTGGTTTTAAAGTATATTTAGAATATATTTTTATCATTTGATACAATTTTGGTCATTGGACATAATTTAACAATTAAACCGTACATAAAAAAGTATCAATCTTTTGATAGTTATTATATCTTAAAAACACGCTTTTTGTTTTGACAGTGAGAATTTATTTTAAATTAATTTCTGCCACTTCTATGTTTTGAACTTGGAAAAATGGATTCCATATTTGGAATCCGGATGTCCAAATTTTATAAATAGGTAACTTTTATTTTTAGACATTTTGAATAATTACTTCGGTAAATATTTTATTTACCATGGTTAATGGGTAAATCCGGTAAATAAGGGTTAAAAAATAATATTATAATGATACTAAATTACCCTAAAACGTGTCCTAACATTATTGGTTGATACATGTCTGACGATGGGCATCTTTGGATCGATTTTGGGACCCCATGTAGCCACTTGTAGGTGATAGGGACACATTATTTTAATTAAGTTAAAATAAATACAAAAATGACAAAAGCATATATATTTTAGAAAAACAATTTTTACATAGGGTTATATATGTTTTATTTTTGACTATAAATATTCATTAGAAAGATAAAAATATTTCCTACATAATGATATTTTATTTGTAATTTTTAGACATTAAACAATTTAATTTATTTATGACACAATGATGATACAGTAATTACCATAATAGTGAAAAATTAAAAATATTGATATTGTAAATACCCAAATAAATATAATTTGAGACTTTTTAGGAATTAATTAATTTTATATGTTAATATGACATGTTAGGAATTATTTAATTAACTGTTTTATAAGTAATCAATCTTTTATGATTTTTACAAAAATAAACTATTGAATAGTGTCAAAATTGATATAAAAGTGTTTTTAAAACAAATATTATATTATTAATTGATATTAAATTCATAAAAATCTAAGGTTCGTAAAAGAGACTTATATCATGATATTTGTATCATTAATGGACCACTAGGGGTATCTTGGATATATATAGTAAGTTTATTAACCATATAATATAAAAATACAAAGAGACATTGTAAAAGTGAAACTAATTAACTAAGAGTTAATACTTAAAGATAAGGTTAATATAGTAACCCAAACCTATCTAAATCCTATTGGTTGAGTGGTTTTCGACCTATCCACACCTTAACCTTTACATAATCCACCTTTGAGCCATTAGGAACCGAATATGAATTTATTATAAAATAATATTTCTAGCTTTTCCAAAGGTTCCCCTCACCCCTCTTATAAAAGGACACTCCCCCTTCTCATTAATTAACACCTTCAAAGCCTTTTGGTTCGTCCAATACCTACCCAAATACTCTCTCAACTTCCCTCACTTCATCCTAAATTCCTTACTTTAGTCAGAAAGCAATCTTATGGAGCCATTTTGATCAAATCAAAATGAAGAACCCGAAGAAGAGGTAATGATTTCACTGCCCTTTTTCAAGTTCCTTTCTTCTTCCACTTCCTCTTTATTTGTTATTACCATTCTAAAATAATGAATCCAGTATCTACTATATACTTTAATATTATTATAAATATGGTACAACCATATTCAGTATTCTATCCATCCTTTGAATGACATGTCACCATACGTGCGTACGTACGGCTTACCGTCTCCACGTCGTGGTGTAATTATTATTAAATATATTATTATTTTGGATGGGTATAATAATGATTTTTAATTCATGTAAATAATAAATATAACATGATAATTATTCTATATATATGATATACCATCCAATTATTTATTATTTTAATATCAAAAGAATGATATTTTTGCTCGTGCGTACGTACGGATTACCGTCTCCACGAGGCGATGAGATTCATTTCCAAGTTCACCATTCATCGACTATTATAAAAATATATATTACTAATAAGTATGTAATATATGACATAATAATGCTACTGTATATATATATATATATATATATAAGTATTTATGTACTTACATATATCTTATTCACTTACTTTCGTTCAATACTATATGAAAACAGAAACTGCGTTTATGCGTACGTACGGACTACCGTCTCCATAAAAAATGTTTTCCATTTCATATATATGTCTATTATACATATTTATAATCTAAATATATATGATATATTTATCATGTTTTATATTCTGGAATTATTTAAATCATGATCTATGTGATACAATCAAGAGTAACATGTTAAAACACGTACGATAAAGAAAGCGATTATTACTCGAAATATAAATTTAACATGGAAATTATTATTAAATGGGTAGTATAAAGTCATAAATTAATCATGTATGATATCATAAATATTAATATGGTTCTGGTATAATTTAATAACATACTACGATCTTCGTACATGAGGTTAAACATACCCTCGACTAAAGGAAAGTACAAGGTAAGGGGTTTTCATCTCACTCCTTATTCCCGTGACATTCATGCCATATTGCCACTATTACCTTTTGTGTGGTGTATGTACTTCCCATAATTGTATTCTTTGTGTAATACACTTTAATTTATGTGTATTTACATATTCATTGTATGATACCACTTTCATGGGTTGTATGTTTTGTAAGTTACCAAATTGGTAAGGGTTAATTCCTCAATCTCATCATTATCTGAGATTGTTTATGTGTAAGTATTTACTGGGACATTTTTATCATCCATGTCCATTTTCCATAAAAATGATATCAAAATGAAGATTTAAGGATTTTTAAAGGTACTCTTTATCAAGATCATATTTTCAAATGTTTTAATGATTTATCTTTCTAAATGTTTTTAATTAATGTCCATGTTTTCAAATAGATTTTAAGGATTTATTTATATGGACATGAATATTTTGAAATGATAATTCTTTTCAAAATTTTAAAAGTGGTATGGGACACTTTGATTCAAAAATTGCTTTTAAAATTACTTCCTTTATAAATGTGTGAATTTTAAATGATTTTATAAAAAGGATATTTCTCTCAAAAAAATTTACTCATCATTTGATGGGTTTTAAGCTCATTTAAAGTTGATTTATTATAAAAAACATCCATTGAAGGTTTTGTGATATTTTGGAATGTGGATGTGTTATTTTTATACCATTCATGGTTTATAGAGAAAGTATTGACATTTCGTATTCTAGTTTTAATACAAATGTTTATGTTATGTTTAAACCTTTTTATATGGGAATGCATTGGACTTAATATGTGACGGGTGGAGCCCGCTATAGCTCCACGATGCATCGGTAGGTCTCATGAGACAAACTAGTGTCTTGGCACAAGGCCTTGACAAAATCTCATTTATATTCTTGTCATGAGGCCTTGGCTCTGTGGTTATGATAGTCTGGCATTATGCATTCCATCGTTATGAAAGTGGTTATTGATATTGCATGTGATTATTCGACTAGTAGAATATCCATGTGAATAAGTAAATGGAATTATTTCATTTTATCTTTTCCATATTATGCTGAAGTTCAAGTTTAAAAGGATTTTGTTTTAGTTATACATTGTCTTAAATGTTTATGCTTATTTTTGAAAGTTTCCGATGTATTTCTTACCCTTACTGAGCATTTGAGCTCACCCCATTCTATGTTTTATTTTTCCCAGGATTCCAGGAAGTGTAATGTGATTGATATGTAGGGTTAAGACAAGGGAATAATGGTGTTCATAAAGATTATTTATGTTGTTTTTTAAGTCTTAAAGTGAAAATGTAATATTCATGTATGTGATCTATTTTTCCAAGACTACTAAACTGATCGGTCCTTTGGTACTTGATTCCTTGTTATCATGCCAATGTATTACAATAATGCACCAACTCTGGGTAACTGGGGTCGGGGTGTTACAGTTGGTATCAATGGAAGTTTAGAAATAACCTTGGCAACTAGATTTAGATAAACTATTATTAGAGCACATAGCCCTAAGATAGACTTTGAGGATTAGTATGGAAGAACTTCCTAGAATTTTGGTATTATAGAGATTTTGTGAGTTTTCTGAGCAATACATCCCTATATGGATATGAGCAGGTAGAGGTGGCTCTGGCACAGATGTACCTAGGGGTAAAACCCAAAAACACCGCTTTGAAATAGACTCGAACGGGAACTGGTGCCCGACAACGGGCCTTGCTGCACTCTTGGTTATGACACTCCCAGGGGATATGCTTAGGATAATTCTCATTTTCTTTACAAACCATTATGAATGGCTTATGAGTATATACTTACTCAAAGAAAACACTTTTATGATTATGGATTATATCCATAAACTGTTCAATTGGTGTTATATATTTTACAAGTTTGGAATCATTCATTGCAATTCATAAATTGACCTAGTTTATTCTATTGTATAGAAATGGTTCCCAGTAGAAGGAATGTGAACTCCAGTAATACGTATGATCCAAAGAGTAAGAAGGATCGTATCTTTCATGGTATTAAGCCATCATTTAGAATGTAAATAGTTTCTCACGTATTATCATCATATGAATAAATAGTATCATGTGTTGCTAAGATGTGTAAAGAATTATCGGAGTCCTATGGCTTTGAAGGGAAGCAAGAGAAGAAAAGGATGGAAGAGAGAAAGATGGATAAAGGGAAGAGGGAAAAGAAGAATTTTCCTTAATGTGATAACTGTGGGAAGAAACACCCTGGAACTTTCCTGAAAGGAATGGGAGTTTTTTATAAGTGTGGAGGAAAAGGGCACAAAGTACGTGACTGAAAGGGTAAGAAAATGGTTTCAAATGTACAATTCTTTATTTGCAAGGAGTTTGGACACTTCGCAAACCAATGTCCCAGTCATCAGACTATGCCGCAAATGATGCTATTAGATAATAATCAAGTTATGATAATACCACAGATGAAGAGGAATGACTAGTGTTCTTATGTTGTTATTTTAGAATTATTTCATTTAAGTGTTGTATCAATGATGTTCTGGAAATAAATAAGGATTGTACGGCAGTACTATTTAATTAAGGATTTGAGATTTTATGGTACTAAGAAAAGTGACTCTACAGCGAGTTAATTTTTTTTTGGAAATTACTTGGTTGAAGGAAAGATAAACCTTAATATGGTCCTAATATTGTGGTAGTGATTTTGTAATAAGAGATGGTTGATTTTGGTAATTCGGGATGTTGTGGTGTTGTAAAAGAATATATGAGGAAGGCATTCACATGTTATTGCCTGAAAAAAAGGATGTGAATTATGTTTAACTTCCTTGGAAATTTTGGACTGTAAGTTTGGATAATAGTTTTTTGGATAAGTCTAATGGTTAGAATGGATTATGTTTGAAAGGTTATTTTTTTGGATTTTTATAAAAGGACAACATGCAGACCGTGTGACGAACCGTTGTGTCAGACAAAGATGTGGGAAGCGAACCCACAACCATAGTGCAATTGGGTTTTATCGCCTACCATTGTGCTACATGAAGTTCCTAGATGGTATAATGTAGTTTCTTTACATAAAGGGTCTGATATGTGAATTATAAATTCATTATATTTGGAACCCTATACGATTATGATAAATAGAGTATTTTTGAGTTGTATTATGTTTTGGGGTGAAAGATGAGTTTGTGGTAGAAATTTATTAATGGATAAAACTCTAATTATAATGTAAGTATATCTCCTTATGATCTTAGCCTATCTCATAAATAAATTCCTCAACATTAAGAAAAGGAACTTAGAACAAAAATGTTTTCCTAGATGGTACCATATATCATCACTAATTTATGGCTTTGGGATTGTTGGCCTTTTCATAGCCATGCTCTCTACCACTCTCCATCAGATAATTGATGGTTAGATTTCTCTTCCATATCCATATTTTCCTACATGGAACCCTAGGATATGTTATTTTCGGTAATATTCATACTTTAAACTCTTTATTTTAAATAGAGGCCTCATTAATTAATTTTTCGATGTGGGATTTCAACTAAGATATTTTGAAATGTCAAAAATGTGTTATCCTAATACCTTATGTTTTGTTGAACCGATTGTATTTTAAATCATCATAGATTGATGAATTTAACGACCTCAATTTTAAACTTGTTTGTGATTGATGACCTCAATCACTACCTATAAATATTTACGTTTTTCCTCCAATTATATGTCTATAATTTCCACCAATGTCCTCCTAATCGAGATCATAATTTTTTGGTGACCCTTTCATTTCTCTTTTCATCTTATTAAGACTAAATTTTATTAACCCAATTTCCGATGTGGGTTTTCCCACAAAGATATTTTCTATTTTCAACATTTTATTTTCAAAGAAAAATTTCAAATTGCGAGGATGAAATTTATTGAAGGAAGGGGGAATGTAAGACCCCAATATTTCATAGTGTGTTACTTCTTCAAAATAATTCAATAACTTGCACTACACGCAACACCGAGTTCAAGCGCACCATGACTTACCAAAAAAGCCATTCAAAAGAGGTTATGAATAGTATTAACTAAATTTTGAACTTTATATAATATTTATAATTTTGGAATTTATATTATGAGTTTCTTAGACCTATTTTAAGAAAAAATTCATTTTTTCAGATAAAAGAAGTATTTTTCAAAAAATGCACTTTTACCAACTTTTAATAGTGAATCCTTTTTAAATACAATATTTTAAACTTTTATATATTAAATTTGACAAAATAAATTTATTCTTTAATGGGGACATCAAAAATTTACAATATCAAACTCGAAGCTTCCATGGTACGCTTCTCTTTAAATAATACAGTAGCGTGTTTTGTACGCAACTTTGAGTTCTAACACACATCACAACCAATCGAAGTAGTCATTTTGAATAGTAATACCTACTTTTTAATATTTTAGAAATTTTATCTCTCAAAATGGACTTAATTTTTAGATTCGGATTATTGAATTTAGCCTAAGGTGAAATTTTGGCACTTTTCGGATAAATTTAATATTTTGATGAATAGTGAAAATTACTAAATTTTAATTAAAAACATCTTTTTTTGATCAAAATAATTAATAGTGATAAATTATGAATTTTAGTTGTTTTAAAGTATATTTAGAATATATTATTACCATTTAATACAATTTTGGTCATTGGACATAATTTCACAATTAAACTGGACATAAACAAGTATCAATCTTTTGATAGTTATTATATCTTAAAAACACGCTTTTTGTCTTGACAGCGGGAATTAATTTTAAATTAATTTCTGCCAATTCTGTGTTTTAAATTTGGAAAAATGGATTCAATATTTGGAATCAGTATGTCAAAATTGTATAAATAGTTAACTTTTATTTTAGGACATTTTGAATAATTACTTCGGTAAATATTTTATTTTCCATGGTTAAAGGGTAAATCCGGTAAATAAGGGTTAAAAAAATAATATTATAATAATACTAAATTACCCTAAAACATGTCCTAACCTTATTGGTGGATACATGTCCGACCATGGGCATCTTTTAGTTGATTTTGGGACCCCATAGAGCCACTTGTAGGTGATAGGGACACATTATTTTAATTAAGTTAAAATAAATACAAAAATGACAAAAGCATATATCTTTTAGAAAAACAATTTTTACATAAGGTTATATATGTTGGATTTTAGACTATAAATATTAATTAGAAATATAAAAGGATTTCCTACATAATGGTATTTTATTTATAATTTTTAGACATTAAATAATCTAATTTATTTATGACACAATGATGATGCACTAATTACCATAATAGTGAAAAATTAAAATAATTGATATTATAAATACCCAAATAAATATAATTTGAGACTTTTTATGAATTACACTAATTTTATAGGTTAATATTACATGTTAGGAATTATTTAATAAACTTTTTTCGAAGTAATCATTCTGTTATGATTTTTACAAAAATAAACTATTGAATAGTGTCAAAATTGACAAAAAAGTGTTTTTAAAACAAATATTATATTATTAATTAATATTAAATTCCTAAAAATCTATGTTTCGGCCAAGAGAATTATGTCATGATATTTTTATCATTCATGGACCACTTGAGGGTCTCTTGGATGTATATAGTAAGTTTATTAACCATATAATATAAAAATATAAAGAGACATTGTAAAAGTGAAACTAATTAACTAAGAGTTAATACTTAAAGATAAGGTTAATATAGTAACCCAAACCCGTCTAAATCCTATTGTTTGAGTGGTTTTTGACCTATCCCCACCTTAACCTTTAAATAATCTACTTCAGATCCATTAGGAACTGAATATGAATTTATTATAAAATAATATTTCTAGCTTTTCCAAAGGTGCCCCTCACCCCTCTTATAAAAGGACACTCCCCCTTCTCCTTAATTCACACTTTCAAAGCCTTTTGGTTCGTCCAAACCCTACCCAAATACTCTCTCAACTTCCCTAAATTCATCCTAAATGCCTTACTTTAGTCAGAAAGCCATACTATGGATCCCTTTTGATCAAATCAAAAGGAAGAACTTGAATAAGAGGTAATGATTTCACCACCCTTTTTCAAGTTCCTTTCTTCTACCACTTCTTCTTTCTTTGTTATTACCATTCTAAAATAAAGAATCCAGTATCTCCTATATACTGTAATATAATTATAAATATGGTACAACCATATTCAGTATTCTATTTATCCTTTGAATTACATGTCACCATACGTGCGTATGTACGGCTTACCGTCTCCACGTCGTGGTGTAATTGTTATTCAATATATTATTATTTGGATGTTTATAATAATGATTTTTAATTCATATAAATAATAAATATAAAATTATAATTATTCTTTATATATGATATACCATCCAATTATATATTATTTTAATATCAAAAGAATGATATTTTTGCTCGTGCGTGCGTACGGATTACCGTCTCCACGACGCGATGGGATTCATTTCCAAGTTCACCATTCATCGACGATTATAAAAATATATATTACTAATAAGTATGTAGTATATGACATAATAATGCTATTTAACATATAAATATATAAGGATTTATGTACTTACATATATCTTATTCACTTACTTCCGTTCAATACTATATGAAAACGGAAACAGCGTTTATGCATACGTACGGACTACCGTCTCCATAAACGGTGTTTTCCATTTCATATATATGTCTATTATACATATTTATATTCTAAATATATATGATATATTTATCATGTTTTATATTATGGAATTATTTAAATCATGATCTATGTGATACAATCAAGAGTAACATGTTAAAACACGTACGATAAAGAAAGCGATTATTACTCGAAATATTAATTTAACATTGAAATTATTATTAAATGGGTAGTATAAAGTCATAAATTAATCATGTATGATATCATAAATATTAATATGGTTATGTTATAATTTAATAACATACTATGATCTTCGTACAGGAGGTTAAACATACCCACAACTAAAGGAAAGTGCAAGGTAAGGGGTTTTCATCTCACTCCTTATTCCCATGAGATACATGCCATATTGCCACTATTACCTTTTGTGTGGTGTATGTACTGCCCATAATTTTATTCTTTGTGTTATAAACTTTAATATATGTGTATTTACATATTCATTGTATGATACCACTTTCATGGGTTGTATGTTTCGTAAGTTACCAAATTGGTAAGGGTTAATTCCTCAATCTCATCATTATTTGAGATTGTTAATGTGTAAGTATTTACTGAGAAATTTTTATCATCCATGTCCATTTTTCATAAAAATGATTTCAAAATGAATATTTTAAGGATTTTGAAAGGTACACTTTATCAAGATCAAAATTTCAAATGTTTTAAAGATTTATCTTTCTAAATCTTTTTAATTAATGTCCATGTTTTAAAATGATTTTAAGGATTTATTTATATGGACATGAATATTTTGAAATGATAATTCTTTTCAAAAGTTTCAAAGTGGTATGGGACACTTTGATTAAAAAATCTATTTTAGAATTACTTCCTTTATAAATGTGTGACTTTTAAATTATTTTATAAAAAGGATATTTCTCTCAAAAAAAATTTACTCATCATTTGATGGGTTTTAAGCTCATTTGAAGTTGATTTATTATACAAAACTTCCATTGAAGGTTTTGTGATATGTTTGACTGTGGATGTGTTATTTTTATACCATTCATGGTTTATGGAGAAAGTATTGACATTTCGTATTCTAGTTTTAATATGAATGTTTATGTTATGTTTAAACCTTTTCATATGGGAATTCATTGGACTTAATATGTGACGGGTGGAGCCTGCTATAGCTCCTCGATGCATCGGTAGGTCTAATGAGACAAACTAGTGTCTTGGCACAAGGCCTTGACAAAATCTTATCTGTAGTCTTGGCACGAGGCCTTCGCTATGTGGTTATGATATTCTGGCATTATGCATTCCATCATTATGAAAGTGGTTATTTATATTGCATGTGATTATTCGACTAGTAGAATATCCATGTGAATAAGAAAATATAATTATTTCATTTTATCTTTTCCATATTATGCTAAAGTTCAAGTTTAAAAGTCTTTTGTTTTAGTTATACATTTCCTTAAATGTTTATGCCTATTTTTGAAAGTTTTCGCTGTATTTCTTAACCTTACTGAGCATTTGAGCTCACCCCTTTCTATGTTTTATTTTTCCCAGGATTCCAAGAAGTGTAATGTGATTGATATGCAGGGTTAATCCAATGGAATAATGGTGTTCATAATGATTATTTATGTTGTTTTGTACATCTTAATGTAAAAAATTTAATATTCATGTATGTCATCTATTTTTCCAATACTACTAAACTGATCGGTCCTTCGGGACTTGATTCCTTGTAATAATGCCAATGTATTAAAATAATGCAACGACTCTGGGTAACTGGGTTCGGGTCATTACAATTATTTAGAGGATTAGGAAATTCTATATGATTCAAGTTATTATTCATAACATGATATTATTGAGCCTGTAATTACATGAAAATATTAGCTCCCAAACCCATGATATTTGGAATATCATTAGGGAAATCATGACTTTTCCTATCATGTTGGTTGTTTTCAGGGATTCACATATTTATTATAATTAACTGTAATAAAAACAAAATGATAATGCATTAAATAGTAATGGTACATAAGGTAAATTTATAATCATTGTAGGAATAACTTATAAATGATATGTACGTTAGGTTTCAATCTAGGTTATCCATAGTAATTTCCTTATTATATTTTCTATCATAATAATTTTTTCAAGTGTTTATAATGGTTTGTAAAAAGTTTTTGAATTTTTAAAACATATTCCCTAGGAGTGGAAAACTAGGTGCACAGTAAAGTTCATTTTCATATACCAGGTAACGCTCAACTCAAGGCAGAAATGCCTTTTTGGTGTTATTACCCCTAGATATATATATTCTAAAACAACATGCACTTGTTTTATCTAGAGAGGTATTTAATTGGTAATAAACCACTCATGTTATACTTCACCAATATTCTAGGATAATTTTTTATATTCTTAGTCTTATCCTTAGATTTATCCATAGATATGTCCATAGGGATCTCAGTAATATTTTCTCATCTTAGTTATAATGGTTAAATAAACCTTTCCTATTATAAAAACTATGAACCAATAATTTTAAACATATTATAACATGATTTTTAAACATAAATATGCATTAACACATCACAAGGATCATAAATTCCAAGTTTATTTTGAAGACTGGGTTCATAGTACATCAAAAGAAACTTAAAACATGGAATATTGATTTTATCATCCATAATGTGATCCTAAAATCCATTTGTGTTCCTAAAATTTCATGGGATAACCTAGGTAATACATAAAGAAGTGGGTGAGCTAAAACCCATAGTAATGGAATAAACATGATATGGAAACATAACATGTGAGTCAAAGTTGTAACATGATATTATAAAATAAATGGCTCATAGGTAATTCCATGGAATAAAATAATAATAAATATGGTATTATAATATCATGACATTATAGGAAATGTGGAAAAAACATATAACATGACATAAACATGAGTCAATTTTAAATTCCTAGACAATGTCATATGGTGTAAAAAGTCCTATAATGGATTATGTTTACTCCATAATCCCATACATGATGCCTCAAGAGAATAATGTTTTACCCAATGAATTGGAGAACTATATGGGCACACCCATCAAAACATGTTCAAGATATTTTTCTGACAAATAAATTAATCAATCATAAATCATCACATAACAATTAACCATATAAAGAAAATGGGTTTCAAAATCTTCCTTCATATTATAGACAAAGGAGAGTTTATAATGAAGGAATTTCAGCAATGATCATAAAGAATGTATTATCACATAAAAGGAAGGTATAATAAGCTAGTTATATTTGTGAGAGACATATATATTGAATTTATAGGCATTATATATCATTAAGAGATAGATAAAGTGAGTTTGAGAGATAAACATCATAACCTGAAAAATATGGTGGTTTAGAGAGATCCCTTACCTTAAGCCTGATTCATCACGTGTTTTCTTTATCTCTCAAAATAATAAAATTAAGTTAATTATTTTCTTTCTTAAGATCATTTTTCATGATTGTTATTACATTTATTTTATTCATTTACATGTCATATTAATTTACTAAATCATTTAGTTTCATGTTAGACATTTTGACATCCTTCGTCTCATATGTCAAAAAATAACATGGGTAATTTCACTAAGGACAAATATATTATTAGTTAATAATATAAATAATTTTCATAATGAAAAAATTATCATTTTTATATATAAATTATACTTATAAAACCAACAATGAAATATTTTTATGAAAAATTAACTACGTTATAATCATGGAGACGGTAAGACGTACGTACACATGAGTAACATTTTACTTATTATATGATCATGTTAAAGATAATGTTAGTGTTTATTTAACATTTAAATATTATAATTATATCATAAGTATCATTTTATTTCTTTAAATACCCTTACTCATATTGCACATGTTATGCGGTAATAAAAATGTATCACATCACTTCGCGAGGTAGTAGTCTGTTGTACACACGAACGACATTATCATTTATTAAATGGATGGTATGGTAAGAAATTATATGATATATTTATTTTTAATATTTATTAATATTTCATTGATATCATATATAAAAATAAAATTATTTCTTTTTACATTCCATGAAAATAGTAAATGAAAAGTGAATCACTTCACTTCGGGAGGCGGTAGTCTATCCTACGCCCGAGTGACGTTGTTATATTATTTATGTAATGGGATGTAAGAAGGTATATATGATATTATAATTAAATAAGTATAATTATATCATAAATATAATTTATAAATATTATATATATCATTATTTATATCTTTGAGTAGTTGTGATGGAAAACAAACAACGTCGATTTGTGGGGCTGCAATTCGTTCCTCACACATCAACAATTTTGTTTCCCACTTGAGGGAGGAGGAGATGGTTGTTGGTAATAAAATTAACATAAAAAATCTCATTATATTTAAGAAATTTATTTAATTATATCATCATGGTTTATTAATATTTTAAGATGTGGATGAAGAAATAAAAAACACTTGGTTAAAGACATTATCACTACTTCAGACAACTTATTTTGGTTTACACCAAAAAGCCTTCTTAGGTTGGATTTATGAGAAAAAACTTCATATTGGATGAGGTTAGGTAAGTAAGATATTTATTTGGGTATTTATTGTTAGAAAAAAAAAATTTCAAAGTGTGTAGAATATGGGAGATGAAGTGGTCTTTTATATGTGTATGAGAGGACATACATGGAATTTTCGTAAAGAAAGAACTCCACCCATGTTTTTATCATTCCAAAAGGATCAAAAATGGACAATGTTTTAACCTTATAATATATAAGTTCAACATATGACCATAAAATATGATATAGAAAAGTTTTTGTATCAATTTTAACCCTTCTCGTTTTTTTCTAACACCCTAGTAAACCTGTTTTACCTTAATCGTGATAGATAATTTTTAATGTTTTCACTATTCATTATAGAAAAAATATTATATTGAACTTATTATATAATATAAATTATTATTATTACTAACATGGAATTCATTTTTTAAAATTTTACTCACAAAAGTGGAATAATTTAAATTAAAATTATACCCCCAGATATCTCGACAAAACAGTTTTCCAAAATAAAAAGTTTTAAAAGTTGAAAAAAAATTATATAAAATTTCAATATGAAATTGATTCTAATGAAATAATTTGTATTAATTAATATATAATTGAACTAATATTTTTAAACCACATTAAAATAAAATGGTGCATGTGAATTATTTAAAGTAAAATGTATTTTTTTAATAAAAATGGTATTTTTTACTATTCACTGAGAAATGAAACATTTTAGAAAAACAATTCTCCCTAAGATAATGTTGATATAATAATTTAAAAAATTAAGTTGATTTTTTAAAATAATGTTTCTAAAATTAGTAAAAATTAATTTTAAATAATGTGTACAAAGCGTGACTAAATCACCATTTAGAATAATATTGTTTTTAAGGAAACATTTCTTTTTCTTTAAAATAATTATTTATAATAAGTAGATAACCTTTTAATTTATTTTATACCTGTGTAATCCAAATAATTTTTCATAATTTATTTAGTAATATTCATACCCTTCAAATTAACAGATATTTTATAATGGTCATGTTTAAATAATAATATTTTAATAGAGTATCGGGTTTTTTTAGACTCAATTTTGTGTGAATCACAAGCTATCGAATAGATTGAATTTATATTAAAAGAAATAAATCGTAAAGTATTTGGGTGTTATAGTTCCACATCTTCAACATGAATCATAATTTCCTTCTCTTGCAAATAAAATTTTTCATTATATTTTGAAAGTCAATCCATACAAAGGATTATATCAAAGTCAACCATAGGTATAATAATAAATTCTAAAAATATGTAATATTTATGTGTCATACTAGGAGTTTACGGACATACACTTATTTTAGTAATATTTCTACTAGGATTCTTGACTGACAACTCCCTTATTAAGGTGTTAGATAAATAAGAAATTTTCATGGAAAACATGAAAGATATAAAAGAGTGTAAAGATCCAGAATCAAATAAATCATTAGAAAAATTTGAGTCTATGATTAAAGTATCTACCACCACATATTTAAAAACTCCATCCACAGCTATAATGGTCACATAATCTTGGTCTTCTCCCCTCGAACTCTTCTCTGGTTAGTCCTCTTAACATATGGGACATTGTTGTGAATAATTCCCCATTTCTTTATAGTTGAAACATTATATATCAGTGGTTTCTTTATTCCACTTTCATTCATTATCTAGATAACCCTTATCTTTACACAAAAAATAAACTCCCATGAACTTCAATCATTTTTTAGGATATTTCATTCCACAATTTTCACATGATGTAAATTTCTTCATTCCATTATTTTTCTTTGACTTGTTACCTTTTTATGGGTTCTCATATAACCTCTTACTCTCATTATTTCCATTGACGATATAGGATCTAGAAAATTCCTTTTCTATTTTTATGGAACATAATACTATTTTATCATATGATATATTTTTGGAGAAACCAATCCCTATTATAGGCATACATTAATCCCTTTAAATAAATGATCAATATTCATTTCTAAATTTTGTATTTAATCCATAGAATAAAGAGATAGGAATTTAACAGTAGCCTCATAGTCTATAATACATTTCTCTAAATTTTTATTTAAGATGAGGAAAATTTGTATTTATTTTAGTATGTTTCTCATGGGGGAAATATTTGTTGAATAATTTTATTTTAAAATTTCTCTATTCCATATGTAATAATTCTTTTACCTACCTGAAATTTTGGAGCACATACCACTATTTATCAATATCACCTTTAAGAAAATACACTACCAGAATAACATTTTCCATTTTATTTCATCCCTTGGCTAGAAATATATTTTCAAGGAACTTAATCCAATTCTCAAATACCATTGGATTAATAGTTCCACGAAAATATGGAGGCTTATGTGTCATGAAACAATCCAATATATGTTTATCATGTCATGGAACCACATATTTCCCCATATCTTAAGCTTATTATTCATAACCTAGGTTAGTTATCCTAATATGTTAAGGTTCTAATTTTCTCTAGCTCCAATTATATTATATTTCATAGAGGGGAAATCTCTACTTTGGCCACAAGTATTGATACCATTGTTTGGTACAAGATCCAATTCAACAATGGAATATACTAAATTATCTCACAAAATTATGATTTTCAAATCATAATACATAATTCTAAGTCTGTTGTACTACATAACATAAATTGAAATTTAACGTATATCTAATATCATAATAATAAACTTGGTTTCTTTGAATATTAAAAATATTTTCAAATCATTCATAATGATTCATAAATAAAATTGGAAGTAACCCAAAAATATCCCACAGGAGTGTCAAATATGGTGCATAGTAAGATCAGATTCACTCTTCTCTATAATTATAGCCAAGATATATTTAACCAAATATTTTTGGAGTTATTATCCCTAGATTAAACTCTTCTAAAACCACATCACATTATAGCATCAAGATAGGTTTTTATTGCTAATAAAACCACATAATATCTACCTTACAAAAAAATTTATTATATTATCCTGTAATAAGACATATCCTCAAATTATGGCATAGAGTTGTGTTCCTTAATCTATGTTTTGGAAAATCTAATTCCCAAGGTTCTAGTAAACTTGATCTAATACCAGCTTTAGCATCCCCAACTCTACAAACCAAAAGTCGATATCTATATTATTATGTCGGAATAAGATATAAATGATCAAATACCCAAGGATTGATTAGTTTATTGGTCTTTAAGAACCAAATACAAACATACTTTCCATTTTACATTGGAAAAAAATCTCAAAGAACATAGTTAATATAAATATTATGTATCGTTGAAACCATTCAAATAATACTTCTTCATATCAGGGGAAAGGGAAAATATGGTTTGGTTCAAATGATCCTTAAGGTTTACATAAATTGGAACATATCATATGTAAATAAGGAATATTTAATATGTAAAGGTAAATAATTAAAAACACATGTCAGTAAATCAATAACTTGAGTATGAAATCTAGCCATAAATAATATCAATGAAATAATCTCATGGATAATAATAACTAAATTCCTAGTAAATTAAATGGATAATATTGAACTTCATGATCTCCAACATCATGATATATTTACTTACAAGTACTCATGCCAAGATTATTTAAACTATGGGTAGGTATACACTAAAACCCCATTTAATATGGACAGTCAACTGGTTTATCTCATGATTTCAATGAATTCATCAAGGTGATATATTATTATAGGGCCCACATATCATTATATGTCAAATACATTCCACACATATTGAATAAAAAATTTAATTAACAAAAAATATTTCTTATCAACAAATATCAGAATTGAGTAAAGGATACATAATAAGAAGATTTCCCAAGTCAATCAAATACATTTCATAGTAAAACACCATATATAGAAATGGTGAACTATTTATAACATAATCATATACATGATAAAAATAATATGGTTATTTTAAATAAATATAATATCCAATGAAAGATGATAACAATAATTTGAATGTATCAAGAGAAAGTCAGTGACCAAAAAATCAATAAGAGATAAAAGATGACCATCAATTCATCATAAATATAGGTTTTGTAATAAATTCATATATTTTGTAGAATAAAATAAAATTGAATTGAAACATTAAGATAATATTTAATTAAACAGTTTTAATTGTAACAACATTGAAAACTTATAAAATAAGAAAAATATTGTAAAACGGTTATAGGGTTGGGAAAGTCTGTTAATGTTGTATATGTTAAAAAGAAACATTCCTTTCGACTTTTTGTTAAGAAATAATAAAATTAACCTTTCAGAAAACATTATAAATAATCATTTAAAATATTATAAAAAAGTAAATGATAACATATAATTTCCTAAAAAACTCATTTGATTTAATAAAAAGGACTTTTTGTAAAATAATTTTCTAAAATATGCACATGGAAGAAAAATATACCCAATCAAAAAGAGAAAAAATATTGTCTTTTATTGTAAACATTTCTTTACATGATTCATGTTTCAAGGAGAGTATAATTTATATTAAAACATGGAAACTTATTAAATATCTATATTATTATAAAATAGATTAATTCTATGAAGTATATATTATGATATTCCATCAATGAAAAATATTTGCAATACCGGAAAAATGAGATTACAAAATAAATTTTTACCTCTTTGGTAAACTTAAAATTGTAAACTCTTGGAAGTATAAAACAAAATTGAAAAATTAGAAATTATTAATAAATATATGTTCATGTTTAATACATAAAAATAGCATTATATACACAACATAAAAGTAAATAGGTGTATTATAATTCCAAATATGTCTCTATGGGGGTGGAATTGATATGAAATCTCTTACCTCATGCTTCCAATTTTTTGAATATGATTTAACCTATTGTACAATAATTTTTAACTAGTTATAAATTTATACCAGAACCATATTAATATTTTAATATTATATATTATCCACTTATAACATCTAATCACCCATTCATTAACAATCTTTCGTTATTATCATTATTTCGTGTGTTAACTGCTTAGTTTTCTCATGTATGTTTCATCATAGATGATTCAGTTCTTCTGTAAAGGATATGATTACACCATATAAAATTGATATTAATTTTATAAATTTTATATTTATTTATTATATATATTTTTATTATCATTCTTTAAATTCAGACATGGAAAATGAATCACATCACTTTATTGAGACGAGAAGTTGTACGTACGCGTGAACGATGTTATTGTTTTTTTAATGGTCGAAAGGGTAAGTGAGTAGATGACAAGATAAATTTTGAAAATCAATATTATTTCATAATTATCATACATATTCAATATTTCCATCATTATGACTATCCATGTGAGTTGGTGATGGAAAACAAATTATATCAATTCACATGGAGGTAGTCCACTGTATACATAAGCAGTGGTTTTGTTTCTCATTTGCTGAAGATGTATATGGATAAATATTATAAAAAAATAAAATCTCACCATATGGGATATATCATTATTATTATATTGAAATTTTTAGGTCATAATTCAAGGTGGTAAAAGAATAAGTAAAAAAATAAAGGTCTTGGTTAAGACGATTATCATCTCTTAGAGAAATATCCTTTGTATCTCTTGTTAAGAACTATCACCTATAGAACATGTATAAAAATTTTGGGGACATATTTTGGTCAGTTTTTGTTGAGATAAGTGTTTCAATAGGTGTGAATAAGTGATGGTATGAGATTTCTTTTTATAATTTAGGTGAGTGGCACACTTATAATTTTTCAATGTTTTGAAATATTATAAAGTCGCATTTTCTATAAAAATGGCTCTAAAATGACTCATATTGAAATTTAATAAGGTTAACTTGCATATAAAACCAAAAAATTAGGTTTAATAATGTTTTTACGTCATTTTAACCATAATTTTTTTGGATCGACCCCTAGAAATCTCGCATTGACCTTAATTGTGGTAACCATTTTTCACAGTTTTTACTATTCATTATGGGAAAAAATAAAGTTGAACTTATTACCCAATATTAATAATTATTATTCAAAATATTAAATCCATTTTATCAAATTTATTTCATATAATTTGAATAATTTAATTAAAAAAAACTCATAAAAAACGATGAAAAACAGTTTTCAGGAAAATTCTTTTTGCAAGAATTAGATGTTATTACATTAACTATATAACTAGTAAAAATAATTATATGGATTTAAATTAATATCCTTATATATAAAATATATAAATTTAATTTAAATAATTTATCATTAAATATCATTTTAATTAATTAAAATGTAAAGACATTAAGCACTTAAAATAGTTTTCTGAAAAATATCTCTTCTTACCTCTAAATGATTATATCATTATTTATATAAAATTGATAATAAAATAGTCATTAAATGTTAATATTAAAATAAATTATTATAAATAAAATGAGTAATATTTAAATAATAAGTTTTTAATTATTCATAAAATCTTATTTCTAAGGGAAAATCCCATTAATTCATTTTAAGTTTATTTTGACCTAGTAATTTCAAAATCAATATTCAGCCTATCAAGTAAAAATATTTAAACCACAAAATATTAAAATTTTAATTATATTATATTTTTTAAAAATAAAATTTCCACTTACTATAATTTATGATTGGGTTTTAGAGCGCACGACTGTGGAGGGAAATGAAGGAGAATCCATTAAAATTCATAAGGGAAAAATAGCCAAAACAATTTTTTAATGATCTGGAAAAATGACACTATTTTGGAACATGGTAAGAAAAATTATGCACCAAACATGTAAAATCCATTATATCCCCAATATAAATTTTCATCATTTCTAATGAATTCTTCATTGTTATAAAACACATTCTTAATCTATGAAAATGCCCATTGTCCCCAAAACACACCCTCGCACGGTTTTTTGCACAATTATAAAAACTATTTCATGACCTGCTTTATAGCCTATTTCCTAAAAAACCAAGGCTTTCACACTCTATCTTTCAAAAACACCAGTAATTAATATATAAATAAATAAAACCTTAAAAACATATCAGTGACCCAACATGTGTCACAATTCTCTCCACAAATCAAATTTCTTCCCTCAGAAAGTCCTCAAGGATCCTCAAAATAAAATAGGGGAGGAAAATACTCCATCACCACAATATTCCACTCTTAAGTCATGTGTATATCACCACCATGATTCTAAATCACATGAAATAATGGGATCAACTTACCATGGATCACCTTGTTCTAATTGTCCATGATACGAACAGGATGCTCCATGATAGTTGTATTAAGAAGTAAATCCAAATCATCCAAATCTATCACATGAGATGGGTATCAATAGTACTTATTCAATTGGGATATGTATAACATTTTCTTAAATCAAGGTTAGTCATACCTGTAATTAAAATTGATAGTCCACTTTCCCTATACACTTCAAAACCCAAAACAACATGATATAATGTGGCTCCAACTTCCACTGGTTTCCCAAGAGATGATATCCTTATCGAATGAATACATAGAGATACACTTTATCACCAACATAAAAATCCAACTACTGATGATGATGATCTTCATACATCATATGATTTTTGGTGACTCTATTCTATCACTTATCCCTTCCAAATCAATTGTTATTTTTTTATCGTCTCCTAGGTGAGGGTCAATCCCAACAAAGAATACTCACCCAACTCATTCAAATATGATGGGGAATGACATGACCGCACATAAAATTATTAAAATAGGGTTATATTGATAGAGACATTGTAACTTTGGTTGTATTAAAGTTCAATAAATGGTTGATGCATTTTCTATAAACCACAAAGTCAAGCATACATGCACAAAGAATGTTCCTAAGAATCTGAGTGGAACTTTAAATTTGGATATCCATATATGGGTGATACATTTTTCTAAAATTCAACTAGTTTCACATGGTCTCCTGGAGAAAATTTTAGAACTAAGAAGTAAAAAAATTTATTTCATTCATAAAATGTTGTGAAATGAACCCTATAAAGCATAATGATCTCTTAGACATATAGGTTCCCAAGATCCCCTACTTTTATCGACTTCCTAATGGAAAGGAAATTGGTATACTTAGTCAGTCGATATATAATCACCCGAATGGAATATTTTTTACTATAATTATGAGGTATACCGATCATCAAGTCTCTAGAGATCTCACCCCACTTCCAAACCGGAATGGTAATAGGTTGAAACTAGGTTTCTAAAAACCCAATCCAACTTGACCAACCCAACCCAATCAGGTTGGGTCAGGTTACATTGGGATAAATATGGTTCGGGTCATTTTTGTTTGGGTCAAGATCAGGTTGAGTCAGGTCATGGGTTGAAAATAATTACCCAACCCAAACCGACCAACCCAACCATTATTTATTATTTTATATTTATTCTAATTTCATTTTTTCTTAAATCAGGACGGGCTCTAAACTTCACACAACAATATTCCATCTAACCCTTCCCCGCTATCCTATGATCCATCTAATGATGTCTACGAACACAAACTCTCATCATATCCACATTCTATATACACCATTATCACTTTATATAGTTTTTTAGGAATTTCCATTTCCTAATTCAATCATATCCCAAAAATTCCCTTCATTATATAATGATTTCCTTTGGTTATTTGTTCATTGGAACCACATTTATGGTGTTATTACATGTTATCATAGCCTTTAACTCTTCCCCAATACTGATTCAATTCTACTGAAGGGTCATGTGTCAACCATCCACATGACATGGAAATCCACCTATTATTTTACTCAATAGTAAAATCATGTAGGATGACAACTGAATCCCCAATATCATATAAACCAAGTAAATACCATTGAAACCCCACCATTCAAAGCCTCCATGTCCTAAGATTCCATCAAGACACCTAGGAATAGGAGAGTTAAAACCCCTCTACTAGATTGAGTTCAAGTTCAATGTGAAACACTATAATGACCCACGTTTTGAACCAGGTTAAAAAGTAGGGGAAATTTAAATTTTTATATTACTGAACCAATCGTTTTTAGAATCGGGATTTGGAATGAGCTTATGAAGGTTTGAACCCTTATTTATAATGTTTTTGGGGTTGGGTGAAGGCCCGAGAAGTTTCCCGAGTGTCTCGAGGTGTTTCAGGTGCGTCGTACCTAAAGGAGGCTGGGTTTTAAAGAACAACAGAAGGCACACGGTTGGCGCACAGTTTCCCAAACAATGCAGCCCAAACCATGCGGCTTAAAATATGGAGGAAGAGGAGTCCGCATGGACTGCGCACGGTTTCCCCAAACTGTGCGGCTAGCCCGTGCGGGGTGCCTGGGGTGTCTAGTAGAGGCCGCATGGCTTGCGCACGGTTTGGAAAACCGTGCGGGTCAAACCGCGTGCCGCCCTCCTGTTTGGGTTTTGGGATATTTTAAATGCATTTGAAATAAAAAAAATAAAAACTTAAACTAAATAGAACCTCTCCCCTCTTCCTCACAGAACCCACACGAACTCTCCCCCTTGGAGCCGCCGGCCTCGCGTGCAACCCCCTCGGCCGCACCTCCTTCAGCCTGTGTTTCTCCTTTTTTTCTTGGCCATTCTTCTTTCAAATCTCCATGGAAAGTCTCCACCCTCCTTCCTCCTCCCTCATTGGCCAATTTTAGGGCTTCCTTTTCCCTATTATTGGTTCGGCCGAATCTCCCTAGGTTTAGGGTTCTGTTGTTTTCGGTTATTTCTTATTCTGCTTGTTGTAGGGTGATGCGGAAGGTCCCTCGGGACCTTATTGGTGTGTGTACGACATCCGCCGCCGAAGGAGAGGAATATTGTGGTGATTTCAATCCACCAGTTTGATTCCAAGGTAAGAATTTTACCCGTTTTTGGTTTTCGTAGCTTCCTATTAGTGTATTAAGTTGTTTTATAGGTTCCTGATATGTTTGTCTTAGTGAGTTGGTGGGTTTCGGTTGGTTCCGCTTTGCTGGAGATTAGGCGGCTCTTAGTTAGAAAGCGCCAATAGCCAGAGTGGATGGATGGATCCACCTTGAGGGAGGATCCCTCTCCTTGCATTTAATTTAAAGTGAACTGTTAATGAGTTATTTTTGTAATTCTTTAGTATGTTAATTATGCAAGTTTAGTTTCCATTAAATGCTTTTGTGCAAAGAGTGTGAATTGCAGGGACAAGATTAAAATGGTTCCTTGGTCACTAAACTAACGATTTAATAATAAAACCCCTCGATCATAGGTGCGTTGTCTTTAAGATAAAAGTAGGAAGTATATTCTTATGCTTCACTACTAAATTCTTATTGTGATTTGGTGATAATTGATGATGTCATGTATCCTCCGAATTGTACCAAATGGTTAAAGCATGACAGTTGTTCTCTTTTGATGAAATGGATTAGGGTGGTAAGACCATGCCTTATCATAATGGAATAAGCACATCTTATGTTAGTGTAATGGATCTAGTGAATAGGACTTACCTAGGAGGGGTAATCCATAACACCTTTTTATGCTTTTTAAATTCCTATATGTCTTTGAAATGATAAAAGAGGAATGAAGAATGGATTGGGGGTTAGCCAATACAATACATGAGCGGGTTTCCTCATGTACCTTATATAAATGTGATGATTATGTTTTGTCTTGAAATGGATACTTAAGAGGAGTGTCCTTAAGTATAAATGTGATAATGATACTTGAGATGGTTTTCCATAGGTATATTTGTATGGACATTATTATGACCATTTACCTGGATATGGGTTGTATGATTGTTTGTGCTTGTGATATGACTTTTGAATGCTTATGAGGTAATACCATAAGTAGTATAATATAAACATGGTTGTAATGTGAGTGTACACATGCTAATGCCGCCTGGTGATGATTTCATGTCTAGATGGGAGGTAGTTATACCGTATGCCAGAGTAATGCATGTGACAAATATTTGGTTGGATGGGAGGCAGTTATACCCCATGCCAGTGTGATTATATGTTTGGAAGGGAGGCATTCTTACCCCCTTCCAATTGATTTCTATTTATGATTACATGTCTGGATGGGAAGCAGTTATACCCCATGCCAGTATTATGAATATGACGGATGGGAAGCAGCAATACCCCTTGTCGGTTGAATGAATGTGATGTAAGGGAGGCATTCTTAACCCTTGCCAGTTGACCTATAGGGACGGGAAGCATTCTTACCTCATGATTGCTATCTTCAGATGATGGGTGGGAGTCATGCTTACCCCACACCATCTTTTATAAATATTTACATATATAACTATAGTGTAATGATCAGACTAATATCCCGGCAGTGAGTCGAAGCTGGTATAGCCGTCAGGTTTCCTTTGGGAGACCTGTACGGGTGTTGTTTATCTATGTTGTTCCGCATATCAAATCAGGTTATACTTACTTACTGATTTAATTAATATTACACTGTCTTGTTTGGGTTAGACACTGGTGGTTCTGGCCTACTGAGATTTATGTCTCACACCCTACTCGGGCCGCCATTGCATTGGGGTACCTGAGTAGACCTTCTTGATTGCAGGACATAGATTGTGTGATGTGTTGTTTGTATCTGAGGTGTTAGGAGCAAAGAACCAAGTGGGAGCTTGGGATGCTCAGGAGTTTTCCCATCGGGCCTTGCTATCTTTTCTTCATTTCTTTTGTATTGTATTGAAAGAATATTATATTGTTTCCTTTTTTCACATTGTATCATTAATGATCCCTGTATCGTGTAAACTGTCTTTGGGAACCTTTTATAAAATGGTTATCACCTGTCTTTTTCTTCTGCCTTTCAATTGTTCACTGCTTCCGCTATTGAATATTATTTACTCTGATAGTATCGTTGTGTTACTCTGATATGAGAGTATAGTCTCCCCACTATCCCCTCCTGAGACCCTTGCTGCTAGTCGGCAGCCTCTGGCATACGGGGAGACGCGGTTGAGGGCATGTGACCTACCCGTCCACCCACCGGTTCGATATTCGGCCAGTCCAGGATGTTACAAACACCAATCACTAAAATTTGGAATATTGATAATAATGATCACTATTGTTTATAAGATTCATTTTAGTTTTTCACTACCTGACTCATCATACCTAACACAACCTGACACAACCCACCATGCATTGGCACTAGTTTGGTGATCATTGGAAAATGAATACAAACCAACATGACAACTTTTTATTAGGTCGGGTGTAAAGTTTACCCAAACATGACCCATCCCAACTCATAGACACCACTTATAGAAGCCACATAACTGGTGTCGGAAGCTCCTATTTCATCCTATGGAAGGTAAAACATCTTGATAAAAATCCAAAACTGGCCATGTCATTCTGGGACACCAAAATTGACTCTCTATAGAATAGAACAAACTATTATCCCCTGATACAATAGACCAATTAGAATAATTTCCCTCATGCATCACCTCTTGACTCAAGTTTAAGTGAATAAAGAGAAAATTTCTTAATAAGAGGGTATTATTGAGAGTCCAATACTAATCACCTGAAGAATTATCACCATTTAAAACTTTTCTAATATATAGGAATTCAGGTTATTATGATTTCTCACACTAAAATCAATCATTAATAGAGGGTGTGAGGTGAACAATAGTCCATAATATATTTTATCCATAATCATTCACCACTAGAATTAGATCAGAAAACAAACCCTTCAAACTCTACTCATCCACTGATTCTCTATCTTCTTGGATTGGTAACTTCCTACTCAAGATATCAATGAACACACTCCCCTTCCATGGTATATAAATAATATCAAAATAAAATGTTTAAAGATACTCTACCCAACATATAACCCTTAGGTTCATGTCCTTCTAGGTGAAAGTATACTTGTGACTCTTATAATACAAATATATTATAAACCACTCCCCAAAGAGGTAATGTCACAAACTTTTCAATCCATACACCATAGCTTCAAACTCCAAGTCATGGGTGAGTTAACTACAAGAATATTGTCATAGATGACCAGATCCATAATCCACTACATGTTCCTCCTCCAACAACACACACCCAACTCCCACACCTAATTTGTCTAAAAAATATATTCCTTACTTGGCTCAAGAAGAATCGAGACTAGAGTTGATTCAAAAAAACTACAACTCATAAAAATATTTTAATAAATTCTCACACCACTAAAGCTTCACGCCTTCGGATTCAACACTATCAAGGGAGAAGATATTCAAGATAAGTCCCAAACAAAATCCTTGTAATACCTGGCCAAGCCTAAAAAGATCCTAATCTAAAACATGGTCTTGGGACACTCCCAAGACATAACTACTTGGATATTATTAGGTTCTACAGAAATACCTTTTTAAAAAATCAAATAGTCTAAAAAATTTACCTATTAGATCAAAAAATATCACTTGGACAACTTGGAAAATAGATGATGCTCTCTTAAGATTCCAAAAACAATACTAAAATGGTCTCCATAGTCCTCCTTAGTGTAGGAATAACCCAATATTTCATCAAAAAAATACTATGAAGGATTCCAAAAATAAATAGAAGATATGATTCATAAATTCCATAAATACTATAGGAACATTGGTAAGGAAAAACAATATAAAGAGATGCTCAAAGTTCCTATACTAGCTCCAAAAAGAGGTTTTAGGATAACATACTTCCCAAACCCTCAACTAATGGTTCCCTAACGTAAGGTAGATTTTTGAAAACTATCAGGATCCCCTTAGTTAATCAAAAATATCCTCAATTCTATGAAATGGGTATTTATTCATTATAGTCACCAGATTCAGCTTACAATAGTATATACAAAGTTAGAGATTCACATATTCCTTCTTTACAAGAAGAACTAGTGACACACATGGTGACATGATAAGATGGTTAAATCCTATAATTTTAAGCTCATATAATGGAAAATTCAAATCCTTTATCTTAGTGAGATCTATCTAGTATAATGGAAAGGAAATGGGGCTCATCCCACGGAG
The DNA here is from genome assembly GCA_963277665.1 of Viscum album. Taxonomy (NCBI): domain Eukaryota; kingdom Viridiplantae; phylum Streptophyta; class Magnoliopsida; order Santalales; family Viscaceae; genus Viscum; species Viscum album. The sequence goes on along the minus strand of OY728165.1, from coordinate 438,095,859 downwards.
TAGATCGAAATTGAATTTGACCTATCACTCGGGTAGAAATCAATAAAGATCATATAAAATTACTAATAGGCATCAATCTATAACCACTAGATTATTACCATCAAAACCCTACTCTACAACCTCAAATAAAAACCTAGAAATTCACACAATATTGATCCCAAATCTAGAGAAATGGGTCGTTCCCTCCTTAACCTCATGACTCACTCACATTAGAAGTTGTTAGTACTCCCATTATGAGATAGAAATTAAACCATATGAATATAGTTTTCAATATGATCTTTGAAACTCATCATCCAATCCATATTGAGGATGAGATCAAAAATCCCTTGATCTAAAAAAAGGAATTCCCACATGACCACCATATCAACAAACAAAACACAAAACTTCATGCACTTAAAACCATTATCTTTCTTCCTTACCAATGGGGTAAGATCCATAAAATATTAAATAAAATCCATCCACATACCTAAAGAATCTAGAAAATTTACCGATATAAATGAATTGGAGGAACCCATATCAAATGAGGATAAATACATAGAATAATTAATAAACATCATACCTCTCACAATGGTCATCCCGGATCAGAGCCCTTACGTGCTACATCTATTATATATATTTTTATCAAATCACACCCGCTAAGAGACTTCTTAGCTTCATGAGATTTCCATTCAGACTGAGCATGGGTTCTCATACCCTTAGAATCATATAATCACACCTGTAGCCCCTTCAAAAATGAAAAACTAAAAACATTTTCATAAAGGGAATCCCTGCATATGTGTTTAAGATGACCTAGATTCCCAGAATGGTGGCACATACACAAATCCATTAGAAAATTAGGTTTGTTATAGATATACTTATTGAACAAGTAATAATTCACCAACTTATTCCTTGAAGAATCTTTTGGTGCCAAATATGATGACTACTAAGCACTACTCAAGAAAGGATTATCCTACTTCCTCTTCTGACTAGAAAATAACTCTAGCCACCACCCACTACTGAAGAAACCCCACTAATTCCTATCTTCCCTAATAAGTCACCCATAGATATCATTATTTATCCACCAATGTGGCATAAGTCAGTAAGAAAAGTAGGATAAGCACTGATTTGATCTCAACCTTCATTCCCATTTCAAAATGTATCACCAAAAGATGGTCATTCATGAAGAGATTAAGGGGAAAATGAACTAACTCGACAAACCAAGTAATATATTACATAAATTAATAGTCTCTTTTCTCCATCATCATGAATTCACAAGACTTTTATGCATTTAGTGTCTTAGGATAAATTTTTTTATTAAAATATTTTTTAAAGGTAGTCTTGGTGAGATCATCATGCCTATTCACCAACACCATGGATTCCCACCATTTCCTATCTGGTCCTCCCAACATATTCATGGAGAATACCACTATCATCAACACACGGTTCTTTAAGAAGAGAAAAATATTATTGATCATTTTTATCCATTCCTCCAGATTCTACGTACCATTTTCTTCATAGAATATTAGTGGATTTTTCTTAGTAAACTCTTAGGATTTATCCATTATTCATGCCTAGAATATATCACCCTCATTTCCTAGACATTAGAAGGTAAGGATCATTGAATACACTAAATCATATTCAATTGGAGGAGTATCCTATGAAATATTCTCTTTAATACCCAACCATCATCTAGAAGAGGAGCTTCTAGGAGGTATTCTCTACAAAATAAGAGATACCAACCCAATCATAACATAATTAAATCTTAATAAATATTAATTAAAACCCAATAAAACCTTATAATAAGTCTAAAAAAGCATAAATATAAGAAAAAAATGAAACAAAAATGGTGTGAAAACATAAAAAAAATTATATGTTATTTCACTGTGCACATTTTAGTCACATGGTCAGAAAAACTACGTGCTAACTGTGCAAAACAGCACTAGAATATCATAAAACTAATCACATGGGTTTCACATGGCTGCTACTAACTTTGATCCCAAATCGTGGTCCTCTAATTTCTACCCTTATTTCATATTGAAAATCAAAATTTCTCAAAAACACTCATGGGTTATTTCCAAAACCCATAACTAAATATGAATAACATCAAATATCAACAAAAAAACATAAAAACGAGTTCAAATTATAGATACAATTCCAGAACACCCATGGAACCTCAAGTATTGGTATAAAAAATATCTATCCAAGAAATTCTTAATACATACTTACCATGTCCCTATGATTCTGTCTCCAATATATCACTAATCCCTAGATAAAAAAAATCCTTGGATGCATGTTTGTAACAAACTATCTTTGTTTGACCCAACCCATTACCTAAGATGGAATGATATAAAGCCCTAAGTGAATTCCTGATCACCAAGGGTTGGAAACAAGAACCAATTAATCATAGATAACCACTTAGGAATGGTATTTTCCTTGGAAAAAATGATCTATTCGTGAATTATATGTCCATACCAACCAAAAATAAAGAAAAATTGAAATAAATATATAATAGATTAAATGTTGAAATGACTAAGTGAAAATATAAAAACATTACCACAAAAAAAAATACATGAACATGAAATATCCATATTAAAAATATCAAAACTTGTAAAAAGACAAGAATATCCAATAAAAAGTCCCAATGATAAAAAATCAACAAAAAAAATATGTAACAGCTAATCCCTGTGAGACAATGTCATTAAAATTCCAAAACCTCTACATACTTTAGCAATAATGAAGGTACAATGAAATAAAAGGTGCCCTTTTCCTTGCTTATAACCTTCAAAGCAAGTTTTTCATATTACTAAAGAAATATGAAAGGTTTGAGGCATAAATACTAATAGGACACAACCATGAAAATTTGTAAGTAATTTTTCTATTAAAACCAATAAATGTAGTTTAAAAAATTATTTTCCAAAACCTAGTTTACTTTTTAAAACAATTAAGCTTAAAAATTGTATAAACCCTTTTGGTTCTAATAAAACCATATTTTTAAATTCATTAATAACAATGCTCAAATATAGTGAATAAATACAGCTATAATAAGCTTTATCAACTCCTCCATGCATGACATCAACATGATCATAAGCATAAATTCCATCGTACAACTAAATAATAGAATTTGGGAATTATCATAAACAATATCATATAACCAAATAATGGAACATGAAAGTAACAATAAAACATATCAATCAACCAATGCACTGTCATCATGCATAAAGTACTTAAATCTACCAATAACAAGTAATACATACCATGGGAAATAACCCTATGGGTTTAGTGTAACTTATCCTAAAGTAATTATAACAAGTTTGGAATCTCTCTGGATCTTCCCCAGGCCCAACTATAATCCCATTAGTGCTCTTGGTCCATAGGGACACATTTGGAAGATCCCTTGGGCTTCCTATAAAAGTCTTCCATAGTCCCTTGAATAATTCTCTCTTGGTCTAAGTCATTCACAAATACACACCCATAGTTTCATGTGTGCTACTCAATGAAAAAACACAAAACATCAACAAGTGACAATCACAAAATCTATTTCAAAGGGAAACTTAATAAATAAACATATCCATTTAACTAGAACACCATTCTAAAGGTAAAACATTTTTATAGAACACCTATAATATCCATACAAAATAAGAAAATATTTTTCATACGATTTTATCAAACACATGGAGTGTGTAAAAACCAAATCCTTTTGAAAATACACTTTAAACCATTAAATTTCCAATATATTTCAAAAATCACAAAAAGAATGGATTAACCATCACTAATAACTATAATAAGGGGAAATTTAATAAAAAAACCAATACAAATCAAGATTCAATGTAAATACCTTGAAAAGTTCCATTAAATAGAGAGAACTAATAGAAATTGAATTAAAACTTTTCGTCCTCAATAAAAACCACTTGAATCAAGAAAGAGAGGTTTCCACACACCTAAACCATGTAGAAAAATCCAAAAAACCCAATATAAATCCTAGATTTTTCCAAAATTCAAACTTGGGTTTCTAGACTCCATTAAAATGGAAAAATGAAATATAAGGGGGGAAAGGAAAAACCAATAATAAATCATGCTTAAATTAAATTAAATCACCAAATAAAGAAAGATATTGACAAAAATTCAAGGTAGGAGAGCTCCAATGGAATTGAGAGAGGGTTATACATGAGTGGGGAGGGAAATGAGGGAGAATACCAAAAAAAATTCACTAGGGAAAATAGTCAAAAAAAACATTTTTCTAATGACCTAGACACACTTAATGGTTTGACTACATGGTATGACAAACCATGTACCAATTGTGCGGGAGCCACTATCTCCTCAAAATCAATCCACACAATTTTTGAATAATTTTTCATAGTTTGAAAAACTATGAATAGACCATGAAAACCCCCATTATACCCAAAACATCATCCTCACATGGTTATTCATATGGTTATATAAACCATAAACAGACCATGTACAAGAAAATGTTTCTTAAAAAACCCAAGGTTTCAGCCTCCAACTTTTGGAAACTCCAAGAATTAATAAATGAAGAAATAACAGTCAAAATGATATATACCAGTGACCAAGTGGGTGTCATATATGGTTTCAAGGTGGGATAAGGAAGGCGGTGCAATAGTAATAAATGGATTAATTAGTGAAAAAATATGTTGTTAGATCAAGGAAGGAGATGAATAGAGGGAGAGGGGAAACACCATCTAGAAATTTTTTTTCATCATAAGATTGGTCATTCCAACTGATTTTGAGGGAACAAAATATCCATTATATAATGGAATCTTCAATTATTTTCTAACCTACCAAACACAAAAAAAAACAAAATCCCTTTTTCATTTCTATTTATTTACCTTAATTTTTAGTGTAACAAATATTTTCTCAATAAATTTCATAAAAGGTAAATACGTTGAGTTAATTAACACCTTTTCCAACCCATAATTACTATATTTTTTAAGATAAACCCTTTGAATGAATTTTTTTTAAGCAGGTAAAATTTTATTAAATGGCCTTTTAAATTAAAAAAGTTAAAAAAACCTAAACCATGCAAGAGAAAGAAAACACACCAACATCAAGGAAGGCATGTTATTGAAAAAATTACTTCTAAGAAAGTCAGTTAATTTAAAACTATGATTAGAATTAAGTGATTATTCAATTAAACAAATGAATAGATTCATAGTTTTAGTTTTTTCTAGAAGGGTGTATTTATTTCTATTTATTTTCAGAAAAAATTCTCAGCATGAGTGAAAAAAACTAGTCCCTGAGTTAATTATTAAAACCTTCTAGCAATCAACCCTCTATTTTTAATAAATACTTTAGAGATAAAACTATAATATTGTTTACTTCTATGTCACATTCCTTTTAAGAAAATTTTAAAAAAAAATAATTATGATATTATATTATGGAAGGATAATAATTTAAATTAAAAAAATAGTCCTATGGGATCATGCATCTACACTGAGAGTGGAGAGTGAATTATTAGGAAAAAAATTTACTTGATAAAATCAACTTATACTGTTACCCCCTTGTAAGTAGTTTAGAATAATAACTCTATTAGGTTGTAGGGATCATATTATAGTACCACACCATTTACTCTTATATGAAATTCATGTAATGAATGCAATAAAATTACACCCATATTTTTACAAGGTTCACCCCCAATGTGGGAAGCCTACTCCTTAGTATGTCTAATTATTATCACAATAAATAGATTCTACACTAATAATATTACTATTAATTAAAAATTTTGTAGGCTCATTTACATCTAAAATCCATAGTGGATCCCGCACATGTACAATATCTTGATTAATTACACTAACTCTCATCAGTTGAAAATAATTACTTCTCAAAAATAGGTCTTCATCTGCTAGATTTATCTCCCTATAAAATAATATATATGTCAAACTTATTCTTAAAATTATAGAAACATAAGTTATTAATCTCTCACCTTAATGTTATTCAATGTCCAAAACTTCAACATTTAGGTGTAAGACCTCAACCTTGCTTACTATATTTTGATTTCAAAAATTCTAGAAACCACATACTGCTTCTTTAGAACTATAATTTCAGGTCTTCTCAAATCTATGACCCAAAAAATATTTTGATGAATGTAGGTCAGAATCACCCTCTCTTAATATTTATCTCTCACTCAATTTTCATAGAAAATTTACCAAATGAACTAAGATATTTATATAACAGGCCTTTTCTTGAAGAGATCAAAGGCATTTAGTCTACAAATTTCAAAGATCTATACCTTTTTATATTCATTAAATGATGTTCCTGAATTTTATATAATGTTTTGATGTATTTTATTGAGTAAATATCTCTATAATGTTGTATATATGTTATTATAAGGTCAAATATTTTATTTCAGTGTTTGTTTCTTTATATTAGGTTTTTATCTTTAAATTCCCATTTAAGGGAATTTTTTTGAAAAAATAAAATATATATTCCATGTACATAAAAACTACACAACATGTACTATTGATGAGAACATATAGTAAATCCATGTAGTATACAACCATGTTCCAAATAAATTATAAAATTTCATGTTGATTAAAGAACACATTGTGTATCTCTATTCTAGAATCAATTGGTGGGTAAATATGAAACTACATTAAAAGATCCAATATGATTACTGAGAGGGAGAGGAGTGAATTAGTGATCTATTTTTATTTTATGTTTTCTACCTTAAGAAAAACACCTTCAACTATAGTTAAAGAGTTATAACTTCGATGAAAAATAAACTCACAAGAATTATCATAGGAACAAAACTATTTATAAGGTTCACTAGTCAAAAACTGTATCTAGTCCTTGGAATAGTTTAGAAATAATATAATACCACACAATCCACTACAAAAAAAATCCATTTATGTGGTTATATAAATATGGTAATATCTATACACTTATGTTTTTCTATTATCAAAACTACCTTGCATGTTCTTTCTACATAGATAAAATATTATGCAAAGATTTTGTAACAAATTTAAAAACCTTAGTCAATAGGTTTAGTTTGTTTTTATTATTTTTCATGTACTTCGTTACTTTTTCTCTTCATGAAAAAAATTTATTCTTAAATTTTTTACCCATATGTAGGTAAGAACTTTCTTCTTGTACTTTAGTATAAAACTTTTATATGTTCACTTGTTATCCAAATTATTAGTCTGATTTATTCATCCACTCAGATTTCTTAATAGGTTTTTATATTAAGTGCCTTTTGATAATTGGATCCAACTTTCTTACACTCTATATTTTTTATTCCACCTATTATAAAAGTTTTTCTGATGAAAATTTACTTCTACCTTTAATCACTACACCTCTATTCATTACAACTTATTCTTCTTCATCAACCAAGATATTCCTTGGATAAAAACTTCCCAATCAAACATTACATTCATAATATCATCTAGTAACATTTTCTGATACCAATTTTGTAGTAATTCATATTTTTTACATGATAAAAAAACACAAAAACCAATTCACTATGAACTTATCAACATAATATAACCTACTGTGACTTCACCCTTATTCAAATTTCCTTACAACTCAATGAATATCACGATTTTTATATATGATATTTGGAACAATAACATACTAGCCCAACATCAAAAAAAATTATGTTTATAAAAAATTCATAAATAAATTCAAAATAGAAATAATATTAAACCACTAAAAAATTTTCCAGTAAGATACATTATAACAATCCTTCCATTTAATGAAATTCTTTTTCCAATGACAATCTTCATC